>CM040427.1:36655675-37872467 GCA_022702705.1 Papilionanthe hookeriana x Papilionanthe teres | reverse complement strand
GGGAGTGGTGAGTAACTGTTGGACTAGAATCTTCGGCTCTTTACCATCTTGCACTTCTTTTGCTTCATTTGGTATGAAATTTCTGGAGAATATTGTTTTCTTTGGAGTCGCGTAGTAGGCTGTATCTTCATGAATTCCAATCTCGTGTACGGAGAATGGTTGTAAGTCACCCTTGATACACTGTTCTCCTCCTTCATAATACTTTATGCACTGGTGCAGAAACGACAGTAACATCCGGTTTTCATGGATCCATGGCCGACCCAGTAGGGCGTTGAACGATGTCTCAGAATCAATTATGTGGAATTTTACGGTTGTCTTTGCTAAGTCACCAGTCTTCATTAACAGTGTAATCGATCCGAGAGCTCACTCTCCTTTCTGATTGAACCCTCTTAATAACATCTTGTCTGCTTCGAGGTCGCGAGCATCAATTTCCAAATATGCTAACGTTTGAAAGCTCATTATGTTGATTGATGCTTCCGGATCAACCAACACTCTGGAGAGCGTAAACTTTCCAATAGAGACTGAAATGTACAATGGTCGGTTATGATCAGCAGTTCCGACTAGTAGATCACTGTCCGTGAAGGTAACACCTCGCTGTTCTTTTAACGAGCAAACCTCGTCTAAGGAATTACTGGCCATTTGAGCTAAACAAATTTCTGGATCAAGTAAAGCCTTGATCAGAGTTTCCCTCATCTCCTTTGACAGGATCAGAACGTTGTTTATGCTTAGTTTGGCTGGTAGCTTCCTAAGATGGGCTAGCACGTTGTAGTCTACTTTATTACCATGCTCCTCGGTTTCTTCCCGAATGGGCAATTTTTCTCGCCGGGTTGGCTCCTCCCGAGCAACCACTCGCTTTCCTTTATCCTTTGGACCCATTCTCGGGGTAGAACTTTTTCGCTTCTTAAATTAACTTCGTTATTTCTTATGCATCCGGTATCGAATCCGTCGGTGTATCCTCTCGAATTGGAATGACTGGCTCTTCCGAGCTTGCTTCGGAATCTGATGACTCTAATTCTATCGCAATCGGAGCTTCTCGAAATTCACAAATAGACTTGCCGCTTGTTGAGCTTTTGTAGCCATCCTTGCGAACGTCTTCTCCTTCGTCATGGTCATTGAGGTTTAGTATGATTTGAGAATCATTATTTATATCAGAATCGAGATTTGGATTAGCTTAGTTGTCGTTAGTTACGTAATCGTTAAAAACAGTCAAAACGTAGCCAACACCAAAACTCTTATCATTATAAGATCCCGCCGGGGCGAGCAAATAATCATACAGAGTCAGAGGTTCGAGGGATTTCTCCCCCAAATCAGAAACAATCATCCTAGGATAAGCAGCCCCTAGTCTACCCTTCGGAGCCTCAGTTTTCTTTTCTTCCACAATCTTCTTTTCCTTCTGAAGCGGTTCTTCGATCGCAAGCGATAGTGCCGGCTCGGCAAGTTTCAAACTCTGAGTTGAAGCGCGTACTGAAGCGGTCAGAAAGAAGAATGGTCAGATCAGAATCTGTGTGGACTTCAGAGATTTAAACAAGGCATGTCTAAAGGATGAATTCCCTCTACCGATCCCGGAACTGATGATCGACATTGCTTCGACACATGAGATATTCTCATTCATGGATGGATCTTCGTGATACAACCGGATAAAAATGGCTCTAGAAGACGAAATGCTTACAGCATTCGAACGCCGATCGAGTATTTTGCTACACAAAGGATGCCATTCGGACTCGAAGAACGCAGGAGCAACCTACCGCAGAGCAATGACAAGAATTTTTGATGATCTCATCCACAATCAAGTCGAATGCTACGTGGACGATGTGGTCATCAAAAGCAAAGTAAAGGAAAACCACCCGTATGATTCGAGAATTGTTTTCGAACGATTAAGATAATTTAACCTTAAGATGAATCCCTTAAAATGCGCCTTCGGCGTCACCTCCGGGAAATTCTTAGGATTCGTTGTCCGACATCGTGGAATTGAAATCGACTCGGAAAAGATTAAAGCTATCTTAGAAATGCCGCCTCCCAAAACCTTAAAACAACTACAATCTTTTCAAGGAAGTCGGCATATCTTCGACGCTTTATCTCAAACTCGTCGGTAGGTGTCGACCTTTCTCGGCACTAGTTAAAAAGGACGCCAAATTTATTGGGGAAGAGAAATGCCGAAGGCCTTCGAGGACATTAAACAATATTTAATGACACCTCCTGTCTTAGCAGCCTCAGGCCTCGGGTAGACCACGATACTTTACACCGCGGCTTTAGACGACTCTCTCGGAGCCCTGTCAGCCCGTGTCAATGATGAGGGTAGAGAAAATGCTCTTTACTACTTAAGCCGTCGTTTACTTCCGACGGAAGTAAGGTATCCCGCAATTGAAAAGCATTGTTTGGCCCCGATCTTCGCCGCTCAAAAGCTCGTGCACTACATGCTTTCTCATAAGGTCAACTCGATCTCGAAATTTAATCCATTGCAATACTCGATGACTCGTCCAACACTTTCCAGCAGACTTGCCGGATGGTCAATGATATTATTGCAATTCGATATAACTTTCGTGCCTCTTCGTGCCGTAAAGGGACAAGTCTTAGCGTACTTCCTCGCAAAGACACCCTTTGCCGGCCGAATCTCCTCTCAATGACGATCTGCCAGATGAACAAATAATGAATCTAGAAGACCTTGATGATCGACATTGGGAATTATATTTCGACGGAGCATCTTCAGCGCACAAAGACGAAGAATCACAAGTGATAGTGCCCGGTAAGGGAGGAATCGGGCTAATCTTTATAACACCGGAGGGGTGGATGTTAAGATACTCCTACCACTGACGTAACCATGTACAAATAATGAAGCGTAATACGAAGCCCTCATAACGGGACTCGGAATTAACTATTCAAATGGGGATAACGGACATCAACATCTACGGGGATTCACGGTTAATCATTCAACAGTATCGCCGGACAAGTACGTAACTTTAAAGCCAAGACTCGAACAATACTTCCAAGTATGCCATACAATTCGTTGGAACAGATTCCAAATGTGACAATCTACAAAATTCCCGTAAAAGAAAATGCTTTAGCCCGTCTCGCAAAAGAATTTGCCTATTTCCAAGATGAATCGATAGAAGTGTCGGTTCACGGACGTCGAGTCCTATCACGACTCGACATAGACACAATACACAAATCGAAAAAGAAAAAGAATCGATTAGCAGCAGATGACGAAAAACACGGAAGATCGAGCGACAGCCATTGATAGACTACCCGCAAACAGGAAAGCTACCGGACGATAGGTCGTTAGCCCATCGTATCAAGAAAAGAACTCTGTCCTACGCATTAATAAACAACACATTGTACAGAAGGTCATTTGATCAAATGTGGCTAAGGTGCCTAAGCGGGTCCGAGGCCAGTGAAATTGTTAAGAAGGTGCATTCAAGACTCTGTGGCGCTCAGCAGTCGGGTCCAAAGATGAAAATGAAAATTAAAAGACTAGGGTACTACTGGCCCTCGATGATGACCGACTGCATGAAAATCGCCAAGAGTTGTCACCAATGCCAAGTGCACGGAGTGGTTCTACACCAACCTCCAAATGTGCTACATCCGACAATCGCGTCGCGGCCATTCGAATGTTGGGGCACGTATATAGTGGGTCCGATAGAACCACCATATTCAAAAGGACATCGTTTCATTCTTGCGCATACTGATTACTTTTCCAAGTGGGCAGAGGCGCTCCACTTAGAGAAGTGAAAGCACACCACGTGCTACAGCTTTTCAAGAACCAAGTTGTCTACCGTTTCGGAGTGCCGCGCAGGATCATCTCGTATAATGGGTCGACATTCGAAGCACGCAAATTAACAATTTTGTCGAGAGACACGGAATCGACCGGCGATACTCAACAATTTACTACCCAAGAGCAAACGGCCTCGCCGAGGCTTTTAATAAAACTCTCGTTCAAATCTTAAAGAAAACCTTGGACGATAATAAGAGAAATTGGCACGAGAAGTTGTTAGAAGCCTTATGGGCCTACCGGACAACCTTCGTAACTCCTACTCAAGCTACACCTTACACTCCGGTGTATGGGTCCGAGGCAGATGTTACCTTTAGAGGTTCAGCTTCCTTCACTCGTAATTGCGAGTTGCAAACAAGATCACGACGGAAGAGAACACTAAATTATGACTAGAAGAATTAGAAAGCCCGGAAGGGAAAAGACTTGCGCCGCAACGAATTTAGAGCTATACCAAGCTAAGATGGTTCAAGCCCATGACAACCGGTCCGCCCAAGAACCTTCAAAGTTGGTGACTTAGTTCTCGTTCTCAAGAGACCTATTCTTGCACATCGCAAGATAGGAGGAAAATTTGAACCCACTTGGGAAGGACCGTTCGTGGTCAAGCAAGATACTCGGGAGGTTCCTACCAGCTAGTGAATTGCTGGGAGAACGACATATGCTTCCGATCAATGGACGATACTTGAAAAAGTATTACGCTACCCGATGTTTCGAAGGAATGAATTCTTCATCCCTAAGAAACACGGCGAAGTAATTACTTATGATCGGGTCCGAACCCAAAAAATAATAAAATGTGCTAAAATAAATAAAATCATGATAATAAAGTTTTCCTTGTTTTCTTTTCCAAATCAAAATCTCTTTCCTGATCTTATCCCGCTTCATTCCTGTTAAATTTTAAAATATAAGAAAAAGAAAAAAAATGTCTTTAATAAACATTTTCTTAATGTTCTTGTTCTTAGTACGACCTACGCATCCTTTTCCTTGTCTTTTCGCAGGGAAATGTCGAACGGGCGGTTGGTCCCGAACTTTAAGAATGGCGTAAGCCTTGCACTCGATGAAAAGAGGGTGAAAGATGGAGCAATAATCGAGATCGACTCGGATTTCGCACCGACGAGCCTACAAGACGAGGAAAGTGACCGGGTCCCGCTTGATCGAGAAGAACCGCCCGGCAGACAGTGATGAAAGTGGGTGGCCCAAGCCACCAATCCAAGCAGCAAGAAAAGAAAGGCAAACACCGAAGAAGATAAGAAAATGAAGTCCGTAGTCGCTACGGCAGAGGGCGAGCTTGCCGGCGCGCGCCCACAGAGATTCAAGAAGTTCGGAGAGCTACTCTCACAAGAACGCAACGAAGAAATAAGAATCGCCGTATTCGTAAGATGTTAACAAAACTAGCCGCGGACCAGACGTGACGAGACAATTGCTAATGCCGATACATACACTTCAAGGACACCGGTTCACCGAGAACCCGAAGAAAGGAGGCCACTTCCTAGGATAACGAAAGGACCGGGGAAATCTCACGAAGATCGAAGAAAGAAGGCAACCACGCTACCGGATAGAACCACCGCAATGCATGACCTTGTTGCGGAGCAACCCCGGGGGATGTCCCGACGGACATCATCCCCGAGGAGCCGAGGTATGCGAGGAGAACGTGAAGGGATCGAACCGTATATCCCACAATATGTCACTGTGCCTCGCCATCCGCAGATCATTCCGGAATACGAGCCGGAGAGAATGCGAATGTTGAAAAGAAAACCTTTGAATACTTCGAGAGAATTTAAGGCGAAGAATCAATATACTAGAAGGCCTCGAGCTACATACGGACGTATTCTCGAAGTATGAACAACAACGAATCGTGGATTGCATCCGGATTTGAAAAGGATGGGCCGAGCGAGCCGCCTGAGGGAAAACACATACTCAGAACCCCAGAGATGGATGCCAGGGAAGGGAATAATCACAATACAATGTGGATGCTGTTACAACTTTGCGGAGGACAGGAAGGGAAACCCACCGAGAATACTCCGTCATGGGCAAGTGGATACGATGTCATTAGTCATCAAGAGAATGGTAAAGAGATTGATAACATGGAGGGTACCGCCAGCAGATTGCATACCCAATAGCCGCATTATTAACATCTACAAGCAGGGTGACCGCATACCCCCGCACATAGATCACCACGACTTTGTCGACCTTTCCGCACAGCCTCTTTCCCGAACGAGTGTAACATCATGTTCGGATCCGACCTCCGGATAGCAGCCCGTGTGAGTTCCGAGGGCCGGTGAAGATACCTTTACCGGTAGGTTCCGTCATGATACCGAAGGGCAACGGAGCGTATATCGCTAAGCATTGCATACCGTGAGTACCGATGAAGCGGATCTCGGCTACTTTCGAAGGATGGACGACGAGAAGACACCTTACCATTTCCAACCGGACCCGGAGCTAGAGAGCCTCCGGCCTTACGTAGCCGTGAGTTACATGGAAAATATCACACCTCCAATGTACATCTATACGGCATCCTTGCCAAGGATGGCTTGGAAGGTGATGTTATTGACCATGTACCCCACTATTCAGACATGGATTTTTGACAAATGCTTCTTTGGATGGATCGACGAAGATCATACATAGTCCGTTTTGAGTTTACATGGATTGTATGAAATATATTCCAGATCAAGTTGTATGATGTATCTTCGACATGATTGGAATGAAAGAGACCATGTCACATTTTTGGCCTTCACCTCTTTTGTGCAAATTGACTGGGAAACGCCATTAAAGTTAAATGAACTTCGAACAAAGAACGGAAAAGAAATAAAAAAGAGAATAAAAGAAAACTTTCCTTAAAAAATCTAAAAAATGACGAACACCAAATTCACATGAACATTAAATAAACGATAAAATAAAATTTGAATCATTAAAAGATAAACAAAATAAACATAAATGTTAAATCAAATCTCAAATCAAATTCTCAATCAAATTTTAAATCCAATCTCGATCAAATTTCAAATTTGATCTTCCAAATTTCAAATCAAATCTTAAATCAAATTTCAACCGAGTTCAAACTCGTCCTCCCAAATCTCAAATTCAATCTTTCCAGATTTCAAATCTCAATAAAAAATTCAAACTTTTGGGTCGAGGATTTTATATCCAAGACTGCATTGCTTTAGGATCATTTCCCTATCGAATGAAATACATCAAGTTCAAACTTTTGGGTCGAGGATTTTATATCCAAGACTGCATTGCTTTAGGATCATTTCCCTATCGCAATGAAGTACATCAAATTCAAACTTTTGGGTCGAGGATTTTATATCCAAGACCGCATCGCTTTAGGATCATTTCCCTATCGCAATGAAATACATCAAATTCAAACTTTTGGGTCGAGGATTTTATATCCAAGACTGCATTGCTTTAGGATCATTTCCCTATCGCAATGAAATACATCAAATTCAAAATTTTGGGTCGAGGATTTTATATCCAAGACTGCATTGCTTTAGGATCCTTTCCCTATCGCAATGAAATACATCCAAATCAAACTTTTGGGTCAAGGATTTTATATCCAAGACCGCATTGCTTTAGGATCATTTCCCTATCGCAATGAAATAAATCAAATTCAAACTTTTGGGTCGAGGATTTTATATCCAAGACTGCATTGCTTCAGGATCATTTCCCTATCGCAATGAAATACATCAAATTCAAACTTTTGGGTCGAGGATTTTATATCCAGGACTGCATTGCTTTAGGATCCTTTCCCTATCGCAATGAAATACATCCAAATCAAACTTTTGGGTCGAGGATTTTACATCCAAGACTGCATTGCTTTAGGATCATTTCCCTATCGCAATGAAGTACATCAAATTCAAACTTTTGGGTCGAGGATTTTATATCCAAGACTGCATTGCTTTAGGATCATTTCCCTATCGCAATGAAATACATCAAATTCAAACTTTTGGGTCGAGGATTTTATATCCAAGACCGTATTGCTTTCAGGATCATTTCCCTATCGCAATGAAATACATCAAATTCAAACTTTTGGGTCGAGGATTTTATATCCAAGACGCATTGCTTTAGGATCCTTTCCCTATCGCAATGAAATACATCCAAATCAAACTTTTGGGTCAAGGATTTTACATCCAAGATCGCATTGCTTTAGGATCATTTCCCTATCGCAATGAAGTACATCAAATTCAAACTTTTGGGTCGAGGATTTTACATCCAAGACCGCATCGCTTTAGGATCCTTTCCCTATCGCAATGAAATACATCAAATTCAAACTTTTGGGTCGAGGATTTTATATCCAAGACTGCATTGCTTTAGGATCATTTCCCTATCGCAATGAAGTACATCAAGTTCAAACTTTTGGGTCGAGGATTTTATATCCAAGACCGTATCATTTAGGATCCTTTCCCTATCGCAATGAAATACATCAAATTCAAACTTTTGGGTCGAGGATTTTACATCCAAGACTGCATTGCTTTAGGATCATTTCCCTATCGCAATGAAGTACATCAAATTCAAACTTTTGGGTCGAGGATTTTACATCCGAGACTGCATTGCTTTAGGATTCTTTCCCTATTGCAATGAAATACATCAAAATCAAACTCTTGAGGTTAAGGATTTTACATCCAATACCGCATTACTCTGAGATCTTTCCTCATTGTAATGATCCAATCCAATCGATTCGATTTTCTTTTGAGGTTGAAGATGTTACATCCAAAACCTCAAAATTCCAATTTTCATTTCAAATCAAATCCCTTCAAATTAATTTTGACAAACTTCAATCTAAATTAAAACTCAAAATCTAAACTCGCACATCGAAACTTAAATTGAAACAAAATAAAGTCTAAATTGAATTCCCCCAGATCATGTGATTTGGGATTCACCTCCTTTTCCTTTCCCCAGCGAGAGTTCAAGATTCTCCAGTTTCAGAGATATACTTGACACTCCCCAACGGAAACTCTTCTACATCGTCCTAAGTTTGTCACTTGGACATCTGTGTTGGTTTTGCTGATCGCTTCGGTCAACGCTAATACGCGCGGTGTGCTCCGTCAGCTCACCACACCTATTGGGGGTCCATTTGTTGACCTCATTTTTGATGAGGTCTTCTCTTCTTCTTTTTAGTGCTTAGGATCTAGCCTTAGGCTTTTCCTTTGACTATCTTAGAGGACTAGAATTGGGACCCACCTTTTAGAAATTCAAACCACTTCTTAACTCCCTGCAAACTCCACAAACTTGACTATAGACCCCTTATCACCAAGAGGGTTGAAATCAAATGTGGAAGTTTAAAGGATGAGTTCCTATAGGACTCTTTGGCCTTAGGACTGCCCTGGGTGGCCTGGTCAGGTGAAGAGGGCTGAATTACACACACACTACACCTATACACTACACTTTCACACACCCATACTCAACTTGACCTCCGACTCATGTAGGTGATTCACATGGATGGTCCTTAACCCCTAAGCCCTTGGGCTAAGAGGGTTAGGAACAACATAGTGGATGCCTCAAATGAGTCCCTTCATGGCTCATGTGGGCTTGATGTGGCTTCATGGCCCAACCAAAATGATTTCATTCCACTCAAATTTACCCAATGTTCAATTTTCCAAATTTTCAATTTTTGACCCCCGGGACCCTACACCCGCCTAACCTACCCAAAGCCCTTGAAACTACCCAGAATTTGCAAAATCACCTAAATTACCCAAAATTCCTCAAAATCAATCCCAAACATTTCCACATCACTCAAATTGATCATCCATACCCAAAAATATCAAAAACTCCAAAAATACTTCCCAATACCCTCCAAATACCCAAAATACCCCCCTTGACCCAAAAATCCAAAAATTCAGAAAATTCCACAAAAATTCCAGAAAATCCCAAATATTCCCAATTTTATTTTGTCCAACTACACCATGGGCCAATTTTATCAATTTACACCTACTTGTTAGTCGAAAACCTCGTGCAATTTGGACCCAGCTGACGCCCGAAACCTAGACCCAATGACTCACCCAATTCAACTCCAATTAACCCCAAATCTTTTCTAAATCTTCCTTAGCATCCCCACAAGCAAAACACTAACATGATTTGCCCAAAATTTAGACCCAAACCCCACTCAAATTCAACCCAAGCTAAAAGGCCCATTTTTGACCTAAACCCAAACCTAACCCGAATGAGCCCAAACCCCAAAATCAAGGCCCAACCAAAGTCAAAACCTCCTTGAAACACTCCCATAAACATTTCTTAACAATAATTTTACATCAATTTCAACCCTAGCCCAACATTGGCCCAACTTGGCCCACTTGGGCCTATATTGGCCCATTCACCAAAAGAACCCAAGTTCAACCAATTCAAACCCAAATCACTCCCAATTTGCTTCAAGTCACTCATGATACATCCATGAGCTAAACCCAACAATTATTTGGCCCAACCTCTTTACAAAATTTCATCCTAAAATCCATTTTAAAATTCAAAAGCCCACTTTCCTAAACCATTTTAAAAGCCCATCCTTCACCACATACAAAGGCCCAAAATTGGTCCCAAAGCCCACATGATATTTCTCTACATCATCCATTCAATTAAAATCATCCCTAAGTCATAAACCAATGATCAAATAATTCTAAATGAAGCTTCATCCAAATTTTCACCATAATATCCAAAATTCTTAAAACCCTTTTTTATGAAATTGACTTGACTTTTCCCAAGCCAAAGGTGAGCCATGAAGCCATGCATGAGCCACATGGAAGCCATGAGAGCCTCTTTACATGTCACCATGCCATTAATGGCAAGAAGAGGGGACCCTTTCCTAACCCTTCATTAAGCCTTTTTAACCATACTCATGTCACACTCTAAACCATGCTTTGCCACCTAATCCTTGATGGAGACTCCACCACACATGGGAGGTTGACCCACCCGACCTCCTCGGCCCAAAACCGAGTCTTGGGAGGTGCACCCAACCCATTTGCATGGGTTGACCATTTTAAGCCAAAATGACCCCTTCCCCTTTCTACTTTGATTCAATCACTTTACACATGTCAAACCTCGATTGAATGCACCAAATCCCTGCACGACCCACCTGAACAAGATGGTGACCAATGCACAGCCGGCCGGCCACCGGGCCGCCGGAAAACACCATGGCCGAGAGCTCACATGTGAGCCCAACTTGGAATTCTCACTCGTTGAGCTGCCCCATCCCCGGTGGCCATTGGAGCTGTTCTTCTCTTGCCAAGAGCGGCTAATCCCAAGCCCTAACTCTCCACGGGAGGCCCTCCACCCTCTCCTATTTAAACACCACCCCTCTCGGCCATGAGAGGTGCTTTGAAACAAACCTTAAGGAAACTCGCCAAAATTGTTCCGGACTCCTCCCCATACACGAGCACTTGATCCCCACCGAGATCGCCCTGCCATTTCTTCTCCGTGAGCTCGATTTCGAGTTAAAATCTAGGCCCAAAACCGGGACACTTCTCCACGGTGAGCCGATCCCCAAATTGATTGGTTCTACACCTTCACCGGACCGAGGGAAGGTGTCCACCAGCAAAAGCCCCATCTCCGGGCCACTCGGTTGCTCCGGCCTCCAAGCTTTGTGATCGGGCGTGGTCGAAATCACACCTAGACAATTCACCGAGACCGGGAGACTTCATCGCGGAGCTTGTCGGGATCCAATCGAAGGTGCAACAACCCTCGGATCGAAGCCACACTTCTACGAGCAAAGGTATGAGCTAATTCTTCATCCCGAGCTTCGGAGATTCTTCATTTCAAATGCTTTAATTTCAATGCATGATCACCATATAGATGTGTTCGTCTCTTCAAGACGAATCCATAGAGCATAAGAACATGAAAATCCATTGAGTATCGAGTGAGATATTAGGGATTTAGTGTGGACGGCTATCGGGTGAGGACACTTGGGGACGATGAACGGATGTCGTCCATTCAATATACGCGTGGACGGACGGCCAGGATCGCGTCGGATCAGGAGACAGTACGAGAACCGTGGGGCCCGGGCTGTTGACTCAGATGGCGGTGTCGAATGGGAGCGCGACGCGTGTGCGTTCGGAGCTGCCGAGGTTGACGCGGCGCCGCGTGGATAAATAGAAAATTAGGGATTTTTCTATTTATTTAATTCCCTAAACTTCAAAAATTCATAACTTTGTGTAGAAAAATCAGAAAAATAAAATAAAAATACCCTCTTGCTCAGTGAACAGAGGAGAATAATGTGGAAAAGAAATCATTTAATTTCACCAAGTATTTTATTTTTAATAATTTATTTACTCTCTGCATATTTTTAATTCTCCATGCATGTATACAATTCACCATGGCATGAGACCATAGGGCTTTTGAAGCCTCTGAATTTGGGAACATTCCCTGAATTTTCCAAAGTCGAGGCCATCCTATGAAGAGTTATTGATTTTTCAAATTCATGTTACTGTTTTGAGTATTTTAATTCCAATAAATAGCATGTTGTGAAATAAATTCTAGGAAAATTTGGTGATGTTCCTTATGACCGAGAGGACCACAGGAAAAATAGGTTTTGAGTTAGTTCATTTAAAACAACCCTAATTGGCTTAAACACCCAAAATGGATCTCTAATTAATTAGAGCTAACCATACATCAAATTGACTTGAAATCAATTCTCCACTGACCTTTAGGATCAGAGGAACCCACCATAAAAATTTGAGGTCAATTTGACTTGGTTAGCCCTACTAATTGGGTTGATTAAGAGATTTAGTCATTTTAAACTTTAAAAATTCATAACTTTCAAAATATCTTTTAAAAATTCACCAAATTGGTTTTGGAGCCTCTCGATATCAGGGGAATTTAAGAAAATTAAAATTTCAATTTTCTAAAAAAGTTGATTTTTTAATATTATTTTAATATTTTAATAATTAAAAAATAATAAAAATCACAAAAATAATAAAATTCACCAAAATGTCACATTTTGAATTTTAATCAGTTAGGAACAAACCCCATATTTTTCTTAGGTATATTTTATGAGATATTAAATTTTAAAGCTCTAGGGTAATTTTAAAATTAAAAAAAATGTATTTTCTAGCATTTTCACTAAAATAATTATAATAAATCATAGAAAAATCAGAAAATTGTAAAATTTGATTCTCTGATTTCCTTGATATCAGAGAGATTTTTGAAAAATATAAAATCCATTTTTCAACATTTATTTTATTTTTAAATTAATTAATACTCCAAAACTTAAAATAATTATAATAAAAATAATATAATTCAAAAAATCACCAAAATTGGTCCAAGTGGTCCTCTGGTCTTTAGGAATGTCCCCTAATTTTCTTAAGGACAGAAACTTTCTCTTGGTCATGTTATTAAATTTTCCTTGGAAATCTCTATTTTCTACCAAAAATAATTATATAAATAAATTAAATACAGAAAAATCACATTTTCTCCTCTCATGTCTTTATTGACATATGAGTGAAGTCACATAAAAATTTCAAGTTCATTTGAGTTCAATTTAGTGAGTTATGAAATTATTAAGCTTAAAGGGTAAAGTAGTAATTAAAATTTTTAATCCTTAATTAAAACTTTAGGTTTAATAAAAAATTAACAAGTAAAATATTTGATCCTAATCTGATTTGGATGATTAAAATTTAAATAATTAAAGGGTAGAAACCCATTAAGCAATTTAAAATAATTAAACCTTAATTAAATAATTGATTAAATTTGGAAGAATAATAAAATTGGAATTATTAAAATAGGGATATTATTAGGAAGAGATTTATTCTTTAATTTAAAAATCCCTAAATTAATTATCTCATTAATATTCAATTCTTATTTAAAATGATAACTCAAATTCAAAACATTAAAAGACTTAATCATTAAACTAAAATTAAATTATTAAACTCTTTCAAAAATTTCAATTAAAATTAAAAATAAAATTAAATTAAATTAAATTAAGTAAATTAAATTGAATTAAATTAAATATAAATTAAATTAAAATTAAAAGTTGAATTAAATTAAATTAAATTAAATTTAAATAAACAAATTAAATTAAATTAAATGAATTAAATTAAATTAAATTAAATAAATAAAACCAAATTAAATTAAGTTAAACCAAATTAAAAATTAAATTAAATTAAATGAATTAAAATTAAATTAAATTAAATTAAATTAAATTAAATCAAATCAAATTAAAATTAAATCAAATCAAATTAATTTAATGTAACATCAAATAAAACTAAATTGAATTAAATTGAATTAAATTAAATTAAAACTCAATTAAATTAAATTAAATTAAATTAAGTTGAATTAAATATAACATCACCAAAGACATAAAGAATTCAAAATAAATCTAAAATAACTTGAACACTATTCCAAATTTAAACCCATTAAATGGAAATTAAACTAAATCACAAACCATTTGAACACCAATTTACCCTCAAAAGCTTTAGTTATCATAACTCCTAAACAGAATATTAAATGAAATGTTACTTCACCTATAGGATATTCAAATGTCCTAGTTCATTGAGCAAGATAACAAAACTTGAGATTCTTGGACGATTAATTCATTTGTGTAATTGAATCCATTTGGACTTAAAACAATTCTAGCAATATTGAAAAGATGTTTAAGATTCTTCTTAAACACTTTCTCAATATGATAGGATGTTTATAAGAACAATTGAATTTAATTGTTCTTTGATGAAGAAAATCGTCTTAAACTAAAACACAAGGAACCTAGACGTCATAGGAAATGACTAGCTATAGGATTAGGTACTTGGTAGAAAACCATAACCCTTCCCTTAGCTTTACCTAGGAACTTGCTTAAATATTCTAATTTTGTTTTAAGTGTAGCTTGGGATGACGGGAAGACCCTCAAGGTACGCTTTTATTTTATTTCAATTTACTTTCTTGCAATTTACATTATTGCAATTTCATTAATCGCATCGCACTTACTTTTCTTGCATGATAAACAACTGTTGCATGAAAACCCACACCTTTAGGATAGTCCCTAAAACCGAAACCAAAACTAAGTTAAAAGTCATTGCAAGATAAAATTCACCGCCACGACATTTCAAAATATAAAACAACTCGAAATTTAATCACAAACGAACACAAAACTACAATTACAATTAAATTAAAACGTCCTGTTGGATGATCGGGAATACCTCGGATGATGTAACCTACGTGTTGCTAACGGGATTTCCCACGATCTAAATGAAAGTGTGGAACTCATTCAGTTGAGTTTAGCAAATTCATCTGGACTAAGTGAATCCGATAAAAATAATGATGCGGAAGGATGGAACCGTGGGATCTTAACCGGTGTCGTTATAATCAACTTTAAGATTTGTTTTAATTAAAACGTAAAAAAAACACTTGGAAATTAAGATTTTCTCTAAGCCAAAACACTTTTCTCATCCCACGATTTATGACTTCTAAAACTAAACCTCTGCAACAACAAGGAGCTCGGAGCATGGTGGGCGGCACGGCCATCGTCATCGGCAAAACTCGAGTCTACTTGACAAAACTTTCCTAGAATTAAATAACAAAGCCATAGGACTTCGAGGTAGTTTGCACTAGTGCAACATAAATCCTCGACTCTTCGTTAGGCACTTGCATTGCAAATTAAGCCCTAACCGGTCTTAGGATTCCGAGGTAGTCGTCCGGTACGACAATAAACCCTCACATCTTCGAGGCTATTTGTTTGATTTTATCATACAAATATAAGCCCTAATTAATTGAAATTGGCAAGATCAAAACATTTAAATAAATATTAGGACTTTCCTAAACTCCAAGCCAAACAATAGGATAGTCGGGAAATTACCGAAGTTCGCTTCGAATCTGTGATTTCTCCTACTTTTCTTCCTTTGGATTCCCAAAACGAAATGTTCCAAACTTGATCCATTCCCTATTGAAATTCCAAAATTCAATCCTTTGAAAACTTAAACTTTGAAATTCTTGAGAGCAGAATTATTGATTATTATCGAGAGTTTTCTTAGGTGATTCTCGTCACTTAAGATGTAATTAACTATAGGGGCTTGCCCTTATAGGGAATTTTAAAAGAACCCGAGTAATATAAACCCTGTTTAATGCTTTCATATTAAGCGGGGAATTTGTCGGCTTATAAAATTGGTTCGCGGACCGAACGGATGTCACGAAATCTTCTAGTTTATTTAATCGAGCCCCACCATTAAGCAGTGTGTCTATCCTTAGGGATAGATACACGGTTTGTGGTGTGGTGTTCGTTTATATAAACTATTTGGGATGTGAGATCGGTTTCATCTCATATCTTAAAACCTTCAAATTTAAAATTATTTTCAAAATCAAATACTACTTTTCAAATTATTTATTTAAATCAAATTAAAAAATTCGCCGACAACTTCTGTTAGGCGACCCCTTTTCAAAATAAAACACACAACCTAAAAATATGCCGACAACTTCTGGCGACTCCGCTGGGGAAAATTCCTCTCTCCATTTTAATCAAATAATTCTGCTTTCAAAAATCGGTAGTGTATCCATGTCCTTAATGGGTCAAACTACCCTTCTTTTCGTTGGGATGCTATGTTCATTTCTACCGTCGAACAAGTATAGCCAACATTCTCTCGGATTTAGGAGCCATTGTTTAGACACCCCTAAACGAGAGAGGTTCGAGATCCTTTTACCTCATTTCCGAGGTGGGGTGAACCCCAATAGGTGTTAGTTTAGGAGTGATCCTTCGAGTCGAGAAGTCTTGCATAAGACTTTCTTTTCCTTTCCAACTTTGAATCGGATTCCTTACCTTCTCTACACCTTTGAACATTCCGTTCTGAATAAACAAACCCTCTAATAAGTGATTCTTTTAATAAATGATTCCTTCTTATAAATACATGAACAAGAATGAGTTCGGACTCTTTTCAATTCCTTTCTTTTCGTCCTAAAGAAAAGGAGCATAACTTGGGACCGACAACCGGAATCTACCTCGCGAAATGGAAACCCCGAAGCTGATTTTCTCCTTCACCAATGGATTGGACTTCGGCATGTCTATAAGGATGAGTCTGCCCGACAATGGGATCATCCGATTTGGACAAGGATTTGAAAACACGAATGTCAAGATCACCGACGTCTCCCTCTTTGCACTCGACAAACAAGGTATCCGAAGCCGAGAAGCCGCTGCTCGAGTTCGACCTTAGGTCGACCCAAGAGTTTCCTCCCACGCAAAGGATCCCGACGAGAGGAATACTTGCTGTTCGCGGGAGGACCTGTTCTTACTACCCCCACCTGGTCTAGTTGTTTCGCACCTACCCCGACTTCACGCAAATCAAAGGGGAAAGAAATCCGGAATTATGGTAAACTCGTTACCGTGGAGGGTACGAGATCTTCTCGTGAGACCTTCGTTTTCGAAATCGGGTCCGACTCAAGGATTCCATCAGCGACGAGGACCCGAAGAAGAAACGAAGTAGAAGGATCGCTAGAGAAGCCCGAGCCGCTGAAATTGCTTTCTGGAGGAAATCCGGAACTGCTGAATATACACCGCTGCCGAATATACACCGTCGCTGAATACATACCACTTTTGGGAGGAAGCGGGTTCCATCCCCTCTCCGCCGCAGAGGACGAGGAAAATGTTCGCAAGATTGCTTGCCACATTACCTCAGCCGCATATTACAACTATAGCCGCAAGAAAAGGACTAGAACTACGCCGTTTGCTTGATCGCAAACTTTGGTAGAAAAGTTAGCAAAGAAGGAAAAGCTGCCCTTATCGGAGATTCTACGAAGGATAGGGCGGGTGCCGGTCGAATCCCGTCTTGGGCCCCGAGTAGAACCCGCCGTCATGACAGAAAAGCCAAGTAAAAGAATGAAGGCTAGTCCTCCTGTCGTCGTCTCAGGATTACGGATTAGGGAGGATACCACCTTCCGGCATTTGGCTGACGGACCATGCGGTCCTGAGACCTTCTGTTGTTAGAAGGATGGTATGGCGTCCCATCTGCGGGCGAGTTGAGATTGAAACGACGACCCGAGAAGGAAAGTCTCGTCGGGAGACTTGAATGCGAAGAAAGCGCCTCTTGCGGTAAAGGGGACTCGTGAGAAGGGGACCCGGCGGCTATCGCACGACAACCGCGAGGACGCACGAAAGCCCCGCTAGAAGATGCCATGGAAAAGTTGAGAACCGATATCCAGACGATTGACAAAGAGAGAGAAGAAAAGTTCGGAGACGAGATTGATTCATCGGAATTCATGGACGACGAATATGCGAGAAATCAACATGGTCGAAACACGAGCTTCATCGGCTTCGCGAGGTGCTCCTGCGGCCGCGAGAAGAGAGGAGCCGGGCGATGAGAAGGCGGCTTCGGGAGAAAGACGACACGATCGCTCGAATGGCGAAAAGGATGGAAGAGATGGGCTGTAGCTCCGGCCACTCTCCGGAGTCGAGTGCGACCACAAGAGAGACACCCCGAGAGGTCATTCACATTGTAGACGGAGGAAAGGAGATTACATCCGTCAATGGGGATGATCGGTGAAAAAGGATACAACACGAAGTATGATCCACGAAAAGGATATCAAGAACTTGGTGGAACGGCGGAGTGCGAGAAGCCTTAGCACAATCGAAGAGCGGGACATCCATTCGGACGGGTAGACCTTACCCGGAAGAATTCGACGTCGTCCGATACCCGAAAGGCTTCGTACCACCTCTGTTCGAAGACCTTCGACGGAGCGGGAACCCCGACGAGCATGTTGCACACTTTCGTGCCGGTTGTTGCAATGCGGCGGGAGCGATGCATTACTCTTCCGACGGTTCGTCGGCGGCCATCGGGAATCGCCTTCGGCGGTATGCGGGAATTACCAAATGGTTCGGTGAAGACGTTCTCGAACTAGAGAACCTCTTCATCGAGCGATTCGCCGGAGCTCGGCACCACATCACTATAGGTGATTTAGTGGTAGAGAAACAAAGGCCGAACGAAACTTTGGTGGATTACATACTTCGATGGAGGAACTTAAGCATGAAGTGTGAACCACGACTACAAGAACAACATGCGATCGGCATCTTACTTAAAAGCATTCACGGCCCGATAGCACTTCTCCTCGAAAGGATTCACTATTAAGACTTTCGAGAAGTTGTTAAGCAAGGCCGGAAGCTTGCAAGAAGAGGCGAAGCAATTAAGTTTCGCCGACAAGACGGACAAGCAAAAGCACTGTGAAGACTTTCGAAAAGAAATCCGGGATCGTTGCGGCGGTTGACAAAGGCAAGCAACCAATGCAAATACCACCGAACGGCCGCGAGCAACCACAACGGAACTACCGACAGCCCCGGCCCAGCTATCGATCATCTCCACGGTATGAACAACCGCCTCGTCCACAACGTACATTAAGGGAGCTTCGAGCGGAGAATATCCGTTCAAGAATGAAGCGATGCCGAAAATGTTCCGTAGTATGATGAAGACTCCGGATTTCCGGCTGCCGAGCCTAAAAGACCGGAGGAAGTCAACAAGAAAGGTGATCCCGACTTTTGCCCTTACCACCGGATGCTTGGGCACAAGATAGAAGATTGCATTACCTTGAAAAGTTGGCTCGATGACAACCTTCGGAAAGGGAATATAACGATCCCGAAGGAGTACATGAAGGAACCCCGAAAGGAGGTTCCGTCAATGTTATCTCAACTGATCCCATCATTCCGATAGATCCCTATACGACTGACGATGGATGGACTACCGCTCGGACGAGGTCTTAGAAAAAGATTTTAGACAGCATTCGAACCGCCTCGGTGCGAGCTTCAATTCAGAGTTCGAGACACTGTTAAGCGGTGCTTATCACTTGCGATAGAAGAACCACCTCGATAGGAGACGATTGAAGAGAAGAAGAAAATCGACGAAGAAGAGAGGACCAGAGGCTCCTAAGGCTAGACTAGGAGCTGCTTATCCTAGGATAGTTGTTTCCGATTCGGGGGAGAAATCCCTCGAACCTCGATTTTGTATGATTATCTCGCTCACTTCGGTGGGATCATATAATGATAAGGGTGATGGCGTTGGCTACGTTTTGACTGTTTCTAACGATTACGTAACTAGCGACAATCCGGATATCGATTTCGACATCAATGACAATTCTCAAATCATACACGATCTCGACGAGCAAAATAATGAAGAAGACATCCATCAGGGAGGCTACGAGAGTTCAACAAGCAACGGATCTATCCGCGAGTTTCGAGGAGCTCCGATCACGATAGAATTAGAGCCTTCAGACTCTGAAGCTAATTCAGAAGAACCTGTTATTCCGATTCAGGAAGAAAAACCAGCAAGCTCAACACTAGATTCGGAAGAAATTACGGAAGTCAACTTAAGAAGTGGGAGAGTTCTACCTCCGAGAATGGGTCCAAAAGACAAAGGAAAGCAGGTGGTTGTTCAAGAAGAACCAACCCCAGTAGAAGAAATACCCATTCGAGAAGAAGCCGAGACGCATGAAAATAAAGTGGACTACAACGTGCTAGCCCATCTTAGGAAACTACCGAGCCAAGCCGAGCATTTAAGACGCTCTCATCTTATCGAAGGAGATAGAGAAGCTCGATCAAAGCCTTACTTGATCCGGAAATTTGCTTAGCTCGAATGGCTGGAGATTCCTTAGATGAGGTTTGTTCGTTAAAGGAACGACGAGGTGTTACCTTCACGGACAATGACCTACTACTTGGGACGACGAGATCACAACCGACCATTGTACATTTCAGTTACAATCGGAAAATTTACACTCTCCAGAGTATTGGTGGATCCAGGAGCATCAATCAATATAATGAGTCTTCGAACACTAGCATATTTGGAAATTGATGCTCGCGAGCTCGAGGTCGACAAAATGTTATTAAGAGGATTCAACCAGAAAGGAGAAAGAGCCCTCGGATCAATAACGCTACTAATGAAGACCGGTGACTTAGCAAAGACAACCGCAAAATTTCACATAATTGATTCAGAAACATCGTTCAACGCTCTGCTTGGGCCGACCAGTGGATACATGAAAACGGGATGGTACCATCATCTCTGCATCGGTGCATCAAATATTACGATGGAGGGGAACGAGTGCATCAAAGGTGACTTGCAACCATTCTCCGTACATGAGATTGGAATCCATGAAGACGCGGCTTATTATGCACCGCCGAAGAAAACAATCTTCTCAGGAGATACCGTAACAAATGAAGCAAAGAAAGTTCGGGACAACGAAGAACCCGAAGTTCTAGTCCAACGATCACTCACCACTCCCTTCCGGCGAGATGGTGAAAGTTCCTCCACAACTCGCATCCGAGGTCGAGGCCGGGGACGAGGCCGTGGTAGAGACGTTAGGACAGTTGGACGAGAGAAACCGGCCATCAATGTTGATTGGGAAGATAGTTACGAAGAAGAAAAAGAAATCAAACAAGAAGCAGCGGCAATAAGTCAGAAGAAGCCGCAATTCAAGATCTCTCTCGAAGATGAGAAGAACGAAGAATACAAATCAATGTACGAAAAGATTAACCACTACGTACATACTATGAACCTAACCCCGATCCATTCTAACAAGATCGAGGGTATGGTGGTCAAAGAGGTACGTAACGACGGTGCAAGGCCAATCAAATTCTACCTGGTGCTACTTCCTCCAAAACTGAAAATAATGTACAATTCGAAGATGTCACTTCATTAGAATTAATGGAATTACCTTTTGAGTGGTACTCTCCCTGTGTTCAAAATTTAATTCAACGTGGTTTCTTACCTCGACAATGGACAAAAGGTCAATCTCAACATTTTGAAAAATTATGGAATAATTCCGGTCGTCCACCCAATTCAAAGCATGGTCTCGGATTCGGCACGGTAGGGTCGGTTGACGATGCTGAATTTTGTTTGGTTGTCACTTGCGAGTCCGATGAAAGCTGCATGGAAACTACGGACGAACTCGAAGATTTACAAATTGGAGACGCTCCACCGGAGTTCGAAGAAGAAATCAAATCTACGATAGATGAGTTAACGGAAGTTAACTTAGGTACTAACGAAGAGCCTAGACCTACCTTTGTTAGCTCCTTACTCGATAAAGAAGACTCCGAAGAAATAATCGAATTATTAATGGAATTTAAAGACTGTTTTGCTTGGAACTATGACGAGATGCCGGGATTAGCTCCGAGAGGTTGCGATCCATAAGCTAGGAGTGGATCCTACTTCGTCCGGTCGGACAAGGTCCTAGAAGAATGCGTCTAGAAATCGAACAACAAGTCATAGCCGAAGTTAAAAAGCTAATAGACACCAGATTTGTCCGTGAAGAACAATACCCGACTTGGTTAGCCAATGTAGTACCGGTCGAAAGAAGAATGGTCGGATCGGAATGCGTGTGGACTTCGGAGATTTAGACGAGGCATGTCCAAGGATGAATTCCCTCTACCGATCCCGGAGCCGATGATCGACATTGCTTCGACACATGAGATATTCTCATTCATGGATGGATCTTCGGGATACAACCGGATAAAAATGGCTCCGAGAAGATGAAAAGCTTACGGCATTCGAACGCCGATTGGAGTATTTTGCAACACGGTGATGCCATTCGGATGAAGAACGCAGGAGCAACCTACCGGAGAGCAATGACAAGAATTTTTGATGATCTCATCCACAATCGAGTCGAATGCTACGTGGACGATGTGGTCATCGAAAGCAAAGTAAAGGAAAACCACCTGTATGATTTGAGAATTGTTTTCGAACGATTAAGAAAATTTAACCTTAAGATGAATCCCTTAAAATGCGCCTTCGGCGTCACCTCCGGGAAATTCTTAGGATTCGTTGTCCGACATCGTGGAATTGAAATCGACCCGGAAAAGATTAAAGCTATCTTAGAAATGCCGCCTCCCAAAACCTTAAAACAACTACGATCTTTTCGAGGAAGCTGGCATATCTTCGATGCTTTATCTCGAACTTGTCGAGTAGGTGTCGGCCTTTCTCGGCACTAGTTAAAAAGGACGCCAAATTTATTTGGGAAGAGAAATGCCGGAAGGCCTTCGAGGACATTAAAAAATATTTAATGACACCTCCTGTTTTAGCAGCCCCAGTCTCAGGTAGACCGCTGATACTTTACACCGCGGCTTTAGACGACTCTTTCGGACCCCTGTTGGCCCAGGTCAATGATGAGGGTAGAGAAAATGCTCTTTACTACTTAAGCCGTCGTTTACTTCCGACGGAAGTAAGGTATCCCGCAATTGAAAGCATTGTTTGGCCCTGATCTTAGCCTCTCAAAAGCTCAGGCACTACATGCTTTCTCATAAGGTCGACTCGATCTCGAAATTTAATCCATTGCGATACTTGATGACTCGTCCAACACTTTCGGCGGACTTGCCGGATGGTCAATGATATTATTGCAATTCGATATAACTTTCGTGCCTCTTCGTGCCGTAAAGGGACAAGTCTTAGCAGACTTCCTCGCAGCACACCCTTTGCCGGCCGAATCTCCTCTCAATGACGATCTGCTAGATGAACAAATAATGAATCTAGAAGACCTTGATGATCGACGTTGGGAATTATATTTCGACGGAGCATCTTCGGAGCACGAAGATGAAGAATCGCAAGTGATAGTGCCGGTAAGGCGAGGAATCGGGCTAATCTTTATAACACCGGAGCGGAGGATGTTAAGATACTCCTACCACTTGACGAGCACGTGTACAAATAATGAAGCGAATACGAAGCCCTCATAACGGAACTGGAATTAACTATTCGAATGGGGATAACGGACATTAACATCTACGGGGATTCACGGTTAATCATTCAACGGATCGCCGGACGAGTACAAAATTTTAAAGCCAAGACTCGAACAATACTTCCGGTATGCCATACGAGTTGTTGGAACAGATTCCAAATGTGACAATCTACAAAATTCCCGAAAAGAAAATGCTTTAGCAGATGCTTTAGCCGTCTCGCAAAAGAATTTGCTGTTTGCAAGATGAATCGGTAGAAGTGTCGGTTCACGGACGTCGGGTCCTATCACGGCTCGACATAGACACAATACACAAATCGAGAAAAGAAAAAGAATCGGTTGCGGCGGTGACGAGAAAACATAGAAGATTGGCGACAACCATTGATGGACTACACCGCAAACAGGAAAGCTACCAGACGATAGGTCGTTAGCCCATCAGATCAAGAAAAGAACTCTGTCCTACGCATTAATAAACAACACATTGTACAGAAGGTCATTTGATAAAATGTCGCTAAGGTGCCTAAGCGGGTCCGAGGCCAGTGAAATTGTTAAGGAGGTGCATTCGGGACTACTGTAGGCGCTCACCGGTCGGGTCCAAGATGAAAATGAAAATTAAAAGACTAGGGTACTATTGGCCCTCGATGATGACCGACTGCATGAAAATCGCCAAGAGTTGTCACCAATGCCAAGTGCACGGAGTGGTTCTACACCAACCTCCAAATGTGCTACATCCGACAATCGCGTCATGGCCATTTGAATGTTGGGGCACGGATATAGTGGGTCCGATAGAACCACCATCTTCGAAAGGACATCGTTTCATTCTTGCGGCTACGGATTACTTTTCCGAGTGGGCGGAGCAGTTCCACTTAGAGAAGTGAAAGCACACCACGTGCTACGGTTTTCAAGAACCAAGTTGTCTACCGTTTCGGAGTGCCGTGCGAGATCATCTCGGATAATGGGTCGGCATTCGGAAGCACGCAAATTAACAATTTTGTCGGGAGACACGGAATCGGCGGCGATACTCGACAATTTACTACCCAAGAGCAAACGGCCTCGGCGAGGCTTTTAATAAAACTCTCGTTCAAATCTTAAAGAAAACCTTGGACGATAATAAGAGAAATTGGCACGAGAAGTTGTTAGAAGCCTTATGGGCCTACGGGACAACCTTCGAACTCCTACTCGAAGCTACACCTTACGCTGCGGTGTATGGGTCCGAGGCGAGTGTTACCTTTAGAGGTTCGGCTTCCTTCACTCGGAATTGCGAGTTGCAAACAAGATCACGACGGAAGAGAACACTAAATTACGACTAGAAGAATTAGAAAGCATGGAAGGAAAAGACTTGCGGCGCAACGAATTTAGAGCTATGCCAAGCTAAGATGGTTCGAGCCCATGACAAGGCGGGTCCGCCCGAGAACCTTCGAAGTTGGTGACTTAGTTCTCGTTCTCGAGAGACCTATTCTTGCACATCGCGAGATAGGAGGAAAATTTGAACCCACTTGGGAAGGACCGTTTGTGGTTGAAGCGATATACTCGGGAGGTTCCTACCGGCTAGTGAATTGTCGGGGAGAACGACATATGCTTCCGATCGATGGACGATACTTGAAAAAGTATTACGCTACCCGATGTTTCGAAGGAATGAATTCTTCATCCCTAAGAAACACGGGCGAAGTAATTACTTATGAGTCGAGTCCGAACCCAAAAAATAATAAAATGTGCTAAAATAAATAAAATCATGATAATAAAGTTTTCCTTGTTTTCTTTTCCAAATCAAAATCTCTTTCCTGATCTTATCCCGCTTCATTCCTGTTAAATTTTAAAATATAAGAAAAAGAAAAAAAAATGTCTTTAATAAACATTTTCTTAATGTTCTTGTTCTTAGTACGACCACGATCCTTTTCCTTGTCTTTTCGCGGGGAAATGTCGAACGAGCGGTTGGTCTCGAACTTTAAGAATGGCGTAAGCCTTGCACTCGATGAAAAGAGGGTGAAAGATGGAGCAATAATCGAGATTGACTCGGATTTCGCACCGACGGGCCTACGGTGCGAGGAAAGTGACTGGGTCCCGGTTGACCGAGAAGAGCTGCCAGGCGGACGAGTGATGAAAGTGGGTGGCCCAAGCCACCAATCCGGCAGACGAAAGGAAAGGCAAACACCGAAGAAGATAAGAAAATGAAGTCACGTAGTCGCTACGGCGGAGGGCGAGCTTGTCGGCGCCGCGCCCGCGGAGATTCGAAGTTCGGAGAGCTACTCTCACGACAACGCAACGAAGAAATAAGAATCGTCGTATCCGTAAGATGTTAACAAAACTAGGCTGCGGACCGGCGCGACGAGACAATTGCTAATGCCGGTACATACACTTCGAGGACACCGGTTCACCGGGAACCCGAAGAAAGGAGGCCGGCTCTAGGATAACGGAAAGGACCGGGGAAATCTCACGAAGATCGGAAGAAAGAAGGCTACCACGCTACCGGATAGAACCACCGGTAATGCATGACCTTGTTGCGAAGCAACCCGGGGGATGTCCGACGGACATCATCCACGAGGAGCCGAGGTATGCGGGGAGAACGTGAAGGGATTGAACCGTATATCCCACGATATGTCACCGAGGCCTTGCCATCCGCGGATCATTCCGAATACGAGCTGGAGAGAATGCGGAATGTTGAAAAGAAAACCTTTGAATACTTCGAGAGAATTAAAGGCGGAAGAATCAATATACTAGAAGGCCTCGAGCTACATACGGACGTATTCTCGGAGTATGAACAACAACAAATCGTGGATTGCATCCGAGGATTTGAAAAGGATGGGCCGAGCGAGACCGCCTGAGGAAAACACATACTTAGAACCCGGAGATGGATGCCGGGGAAGGGAAGAATCACGATACAATGTGGATGCTTGTTACAACTTTGCGGAGGACGGGAAGGGAAACCCACCGGGAATACTCCGTCATGGGCGAGTGGATCCGATGCCATTAGTCATCAAGAGAATGGTAAAGAGATTGATAACATGGAGAGTACTGCCGGCGAGATTGCATACCCAATAGTTGTATTATTAACATCTACGAGCGGGGTGATTGCATACCCCCGCACATAGATCACCACGACTTTGTCGGACCTTTACGCACGGTCTCTTTCCCGAACGAGTGTAACATCATGTTCGGATCCGACCTCCGGATAGCGAGGCCCGGGTGAGTTCCGAGGGCCGGTGAAGATACCTTTACCGGTAGGTTCCGTCATGATGCGAAGGGCAACGGAGCGGATATCGCTAAGCATTGCATACCGGGAGTACCGAGTGAAGCGGATCTCGGTTACTTTCGAAGGATGGACGACGGGAAGACACCTTACCATTTCCAGCCGGACCCGGAGCTAGAGAGCCTCCGGCCTTACGGCTGTGAGTTACATGGAAAATATCACACCTCCGATGTACATCTATATGGCATCCTTGCCAAGGATGGCTTGGAAGGTGATGTTATTGACCATGTACCCCACTATTCAGACATGGATTTTTGACAAATGCTTCTTTGGATGGATCGACGAAGATCATACATAGTCCGTTTTGAGTTTACATGGATTGTATGAAATATATTCCAGATCAAGTTGTATGATGTATCTTCGACATGATTGGAATGAAAGTGACCACGTCACATTTTTGGCCTTCACCTCTTTTGTGCAAATTGATTAGGAAACGCCATTAAAGTTAAATGAACTTCGAACAAAGAACGGAAAAGAAATAAAAAAAGAGAATAAAAGAAAACTTTCCTTAAAAAATCTAAAAAAATGACGAACACCAAATTCACATGAACATTAAATAAACGATAAAATAAAATTTGAATCATTAAAAGATAAAAAAAATCAACATAAATGTTAAATCAAATCTCAAATCAAATTTCAAATCCAATCTCGATCAAATTTCAAATTTGATCTTCTAAATTTCAAATCAAATCTTAAATCAAATTTCAACCGAGTTCAAACTCGTCCTCCCAAATCTCAAATTCAATCTTTCCAGATTTCAAATCTCAATCAAAAATTCAAACTTTTGGGTCGAGGATTTTATATCCAAGACTGCATTGCTTTAGGATCATTTCCCTATCGCAATGAAATACATCAAATTCAAACTTTTGGGTCGAGGATTTTATATCCAAGACTGCATTGCTTTAGGATCATTTCCCTATCGCAATGAAATACATCAAATTCAAACATTTGGGTCGAGGATTTTATATCAAGACTGCATTGCTTTAGGATCATTTCCCTATCGCAATGAAATACATCAAATTCAAACTTTTGGGTCGAGGATTTTATATCAAGTCGCATTACTCAGGATCATTTCCCTATCGCAATGAAATACATCAAATTCAAACTTTTGGGTCGAGGATTTTATATCCAAGACTGCATTGCTTTAGGATCCTTTCCCTATCGCAATGAAATACATCCAAATCAAACTTTTGGGTCAAGGATTTTACATCCAAGACTGCATTGCTTTAGAATCATTTCCCTATCGCAATGAAGTACATCAAATTCAAACTTTTGGGTCAAGGATTTTATATCCAAGACTGCATTGCTTTAGGATCATTTCACTATCGCAATGAAATACATCAATTCAAACTTTCGGGTCAAGGATTTTATATCCAAGACTGCATTACTCAGGATCATTTCCCTATCGCAATGAAATACATCAAATTCAAGCTTTTAGGTTGAGGATTTTATATCCAAGACTGCATTGCTTTAGGATCCTTTCCCTATTGCAATGAAATACATCCAAATCAAACTTTTGGGTCGAGGATTTTACATCCAAGACTGCATTGCTTTAGGATCATTTCCATATCGCAATGAAGTACATCAAATTCAAACTTTTGGGTCGAGGATTTTACATCCAAGACTGCATTGCTTTAGGATCCTTTCCCTATCGCAATGAAATACATCAAATTCAAACTTTTGGGTCGAGGATTTTATATCCAAGACTGCATTGCTTTAGGATCATTTCCCTATCGCAATGAAGTACATCAAGTTCAAACTTTTGGGTCGAGGATTTTATATCCAAGACTGCATTGCCTTAGGATCCTTTCCCTATCACAATGAAATACATCAAATTCAAACTTTTGGGTAAAGGATTTTATATCCAAGACTGCATTGCTTTAGGATCATTTCCCTATCGCAATGAAGTACATCAAATTCAAACTTTTGGGTTGAGGATTTTACATCCGAGACGCATTGCTTTAGGATTCTTTCCCTATTGCAATGAAATACATCAAAATCAAACTCTTGAGGTTAAGGATTTTACATCCAATACCGCATTACTCTGAGATCTTTCCTCATTGTAATGATCCAATCCAATCGATTCGATTTTCTTTTGAGGTTGAAGATGTTACATCCAAAACCTCAAAATTCCAATTTTCATTTCAAATCAAATCCCTTAAAATTAATTTTGACAAACTCCAATCTAAATTAAAACTCAAAATCTAAACTCGCACATCGAAACTTAAATTGAAACAAAATAAAGTTTAAATTGAATTCCCCCAGATCATGTGATTTGGGATTCACCTCCTTTTCCTTTCCCCAGCGAGAGTTCAAGAATCTCCAGTTTCAGAGATATACTTGACACTCCCCAACGGAAACTCTTCTACATCGTCCTAAGTTTGTCACTTGGACATCTGTGTTGGTTTTGTTGATCGCTTCGGTCAACGCCAATATGCGCGGTGTGCTCCGTCAGCTCACCACACTTATTGGGGTCCATTTGTTGACCTCATTTTTGATGAGGTCTTCTCTTCTTCTTTTTAGTGCTTAGGATCTAGCCTTAGGCTTTTCCTTTGACTATCTTAGAGGACTAGAATTGGGACCCACCTTTTAGAAATTCAAACCACTTCTTAACTCCTTGCAAACTCCACAAACTTAACCGTAGACCCCTAATCACCTAGAGGGTTGAAATCAAATGTGGAAGTTTAAAGGATGAGTTCCTATAGGACTCTTTGGCCTTAGGACTGCCCTGGGTGGCCTGGTCTGGTGAAGAGGGCTGACTTACACACACACTACACCTATACACTACACTTTCACACACCCATACTCAACTTGACCTCCTGACTCATGTAGGTGATTCACATGGATGGTCCTTAACCCCTAAGCCCTTGGCTAAGAGGGTTAGGAACAACATAGTGGATGCCTCAAATGAGTCCCTTCATGGCTCATGTGGGCTTGATGTGGCTTCATGGCTCGACCAAAATGATTTCATTCCACTCAGAGTTTACCCGATGTTCAATTTTCCAATTTTTCGATTTTTGACCCCGGGACCCTACACCCGCCTAACCTACCCAAAGCCCTTGAAACTACCCAGAATTTGCAAAATCACCTAAATTACCCAAAATTCCTCAAAATCAATTCCAAACATTTCCACATCACTCAAATTGATCATCCATACCCAAAAATATCAAAAACTCCAAAAATACTTCCCAATACCCTCCAAATACCCAAAATACCCCCCTTGACCCAAAAATCCAAAAATTCAGAAAATTCCCAAAAAATTCTAGAAAATCCCAAATATTCCCAATTTCATTTTGTCCAACTACACCATGGGCCAATTTTGTCGATTTACCACTACTTTTGTCGAAAACCCCCGATTTGGACCCATGACCCAAACCTAACCCAAACTCACCCAATTCAACTCCAATTAACCCCAAATCTTTTCTAAATCTTCCTTAGCATCCCCACAAGCAAAACACTAACATGATTTGCCCAAAATTTAGACCCAAACCCCACTCAAATTCAACCCAAAGCTAAAAGGCCCATTTTTGACCTAAACCCAAACCTAACCCAAATGAGCCCAAACCCCAAAATCAAGGCCCAACCAAAGTCAAAACCTCCTTGAAACACTCCCATAAACATTTCTCGACAATAATTTTACATCAATTTCAACCCTAGCCCAACATTGGCCCAACTTGGCCCACTTGGGCCTATATTGGCCCATTCACCAAAAGAACCCAAGTTCGACCAATTCAAACCCAAATCACTCCCAATTTGCTTCAAGTCACTCATGATACATCCATGAGCTAAACCCAACAATTATTTGGCCCAACCTCTTTACAAAATTTCATCCCAAAATCCTTTTTAAAATTCAAAAGCCCACTTTCCTAAACCATTTTAAAAGCTCATCCTTCACCACATACAAAGGCCCAAAATTGGTCCCAAAGCCCACATGATATTTCTCTTCTTCATCCATTCAATTAAAATCATCCCTAAGTCATAAACCAATGATGAAATAATTCTAAATGAAGCTTCATCCAAATTTTCACCAAAATATCCAAAATTCTTAAAACCCTTTTTTATGAAATTGACTTGACTTTTCCCAAGCCAAAGGTGAGCCATGAATCCATGCATGAGCCACATGGAAGCCATGAGAGCCTCTTTACATGTCACCATGCCATTAATGGCAAGAAGAGGGGACCCTTTCCTAACCCTTCATTAAGCCTTTTTAACCATACTCATGTCGCACTCTAAACCATGCTTTGCCACCTAATCCTTGATGGAGACTCCACCACACATGGGAGGTTGACCCACCGACCTCCTCGGCCCAAAACCGGGTCTTGGGGAGGTGCACCCAACCCATTTGCATGGGTTGACCATTTTAAGCAAAAATGACCCCTTCCCTTTCTACTTTGATTCAATCACTTTACACATGTCAAACCTCGATTGAATGCACCAAATCCCAGCCACGACCCACCTGAACAAGATGGTGACCAATGCACGGCCGGCCGGCCACCGGGCCGCCGGAAAACACCATGGCCGAGAGCTCGCATGTGAGCCCGACTTGGAATTCTCACCTGCTGAGCTGCCCCATCCCCAGTGGCCATTGGAGCCGTTCTTCTCTTGCCGAGAGCAGGCTGATCCCAAGCTCTAACTCTCCACGGGAGGCCCTCCACCCTCTCCTGATTTAAACACCACCCCTCTCGGCCATGAGAGGTGCTTGAAACAAACCTTAAGGAAACTGCGCAAAATTGTTCCGGACTCCTCCCCATACACGAGCACTTGATCCCCACTGAGATCCCCCTGCCATTTCTTCTCTGCGAGCTCGATTTCGGAGTTGAAATATAGGCCCAAAACCAGGACACTTCTCCACGGTGAGCCAATCCCCAAATTGATTGGTTCTACACCTTCACCGAGACTAAGGGAAGGTGTCCACCAGCAAAGCCCCATCTCCGGGCCACCCAGTTGCTCCGGCCTCCGAGCTTTGTGATTGGGCGTGGTCGAAATCACACCTAGACAATTCACCGGACCGGGAGACTTCATGCGGAGCTTGCCGGGATCCGATCGAAGGTGCAACAACCCTCGGATCGAAGCCGCACTTCTGCGAGCGAAGGTATGAGCTAATTCTTCATCCCGAGCTCTGGAGATTCTCTATTTCAAATGCTTTAATTTCAATGCATGATCACCGTATAGATGTGTTCGTCTCTTCAAGACGAATCCATAGAGCATAAGAACATGAAAATCCATTGAGTATCGAGTGAGATATTAGGGATTTAGTGTGGACGGCTCTCGGGTGAGGACACTTGGGGACGATGAACGGATGCTGTCCATTCTATATACGCGCGGACGGACGGCCAGGATCGCGTCGGATCAGGAGATGTTACGAGAACCGCGGGGCCCGGGTTGCTGACTCAGATGGCGGCGTCGAATGGGAGCGCGACGCGTGTGCGTTCGGAGCTGCCGAGGTTGACGCGGCGCCGCGTGGATAAATAGAAAATTAGGGATTTTTCGATTTATTTAATTCCCTAAACTTCGAAAATTCATAACTTTGTGTAGAAAAATAAGAAAAATAAAATAAAAATACCCTCTTGCTCAGTGAACAGAGGAAAATAATGTGGAAAAGAAATCATTTAATTTCACCAAGTATTTTATTTTTAATAATTTATTTACTCTCTGCATATTTTTAATTCTCCATGCATGTATACAATTCACCATGGCATGAGACCATAGGGCTTTTGAAGCCTGCGAATTTGGGAACATTCCACGAATTTTCCAAAGTCGGAGGCCATCCTATGAAGAGTTATTGATTTTTCAAATTCATGTTACTTATTTTGAGTATTTTAATTCCAATAAATAGCATGTTGTGAAATAAATTCTAGGAAAATTTGGTGATGTTCCTTATGACCGAGAGGACCACTAAGAAAAATAGGTTTTGAGTTAGTTCATTTAAAACAACCCTAATTGGCTTAAACACCCAAAATGGATCTCTAATTAATTAGAACTAACCATACATCAAATTGACTTCAAATCAATTCTCCACTAACCTTTAGGATCAGAGGAATCCACCATAAAAATTTGAGGCCAATTTGACTTGGTTAGCCCTACTAATTGGGTTGATTAAGCCATTTAGTCATTTTAAACTTAAAAAATTCATAACTTTCAAAATATCTTTCAAAAATTCACCAAATTGGTTTTGGAGCCTCTCTGATATCAGGGGAATTTAAGAAAATTAAAATTTCAATTTTCTAAAACAGTTGATTTTTTTAATATTATTTTAATATTTTAATAATTAAAAAATAATAAAAATCACAAAAATAATAAAATTCACCAAAATGACACATTTTGAATTTTAATCACTTAGGAACAAACCCCATATTTTTCTTAGGTATATTTTATGAGATATTAAATTTTAAAGCTCTAGGGTAATTTTAAAATTAAAAAAAAATGTATTTTCTAGCATTTTCACTAAAATAATTATAATAAATCATAGAAAAATCAGAAAATTGTAAAATTTGATTCTCTGATTTTCTTGATATCAGAGAGATTTTTGAAAAATATAAAATCCATTTTTCAACATTTATTTTATTTTTAAATTAATTAATACTCCAAAACTTAAAATAATTATAATAAAAAAAATATAATTCAAAAAATCACCAAAATTGGTCAAGTGGTCCTACTAGTCATTAGGAATGTCCCCTAATTTTCTTAAGGACAGAAACTTTGTCTTGGTCATGTTATTAAATTTTCCTTGGAAATCTCTATTTTCTACCAAAAATAATTATATAAATAAATTAAATACGGAAAAATCACATTTTCTCCTCTCATGTCTTTATTGACATATGAGTGAAGTCACATAAAAATTTCAAGTTCATTTGAGTTCAATTTAGTGAGTTATGAAATTATTAAGCGTAAAGGGTAAAGTGGTAATTAAAATTTTTAATCCTTAATTAAAACTTTAGGTTTAATAAAAAATTAACAAGTAAAATATTTGATCCTAATCTGATTTGGATGATTGAAATTTAAATAATTAAAGGGTAGAAACCCATTAAGCAATTTAAAATAATTAAACCTTAATTAAATAATTGATTAAATTTGGAAGAATAATAAAATTGGAATTATTAAAATAGGGATATTATTAGGAAGAGATTTATTCTTTAATTTAAAAATCCCTAAATTAATTATCTCATTAATATTCAATTCTTAATTAAAATGATAACTCAAATTCAAAACATTAAAAGACTTAATCATTAAACTAAAATTAAATTATTAAACTCTTTCAAAAATTTCAATTAAAATTAAAAATAAAATTAAATTAAAAATTAAATTAAATTAAGTAAATTAAATTGAATTAAATTAAATAAAATTAAATTAAAATTAAAAGTTGAATTAAATTAAATTAAATTAAATTAAATTAAATTAAATTAAATTAAATTAAATTAAATAAACAAATTAAATTAAATTAAATGAATTAAATTAAATTAAATTAAATAAATAAAACCAAATTAAATTAAGTTAAACCAAATTAAAAATTAAATTAAATTAAATTAATTAAAATTAAATTAAATTAAATTAAATTAAATTAAATCAAATCAAATTAATTTAATGTAACATCGAAATAAAACTAAATTGAATTAAATTGAATTAAATTAAATTAAAACTCAATTAAATTAAATTAAATTAAATTAAGTAGAATTAAATATAACATCACCAAAGACATAAAGAATTAAAAATAAGCCTAAAATAACTTGAACACTATTCCAAATTTAAACCCATTAAATGGAAATTAAACTAAATCACAAACCATTTGAACACCAATTTACCCTCAAAAGCTTTAGTTATCATAACTCCTAAACGGAATATTAAATGAAATGTTACTTCACCTATAGGATATTCAGAATGTCCTAGTTCAGCTGAGCAAGATAACAAAATTTGAGATTCTTGGACGATTAATTCATTTGTGTAATTGAATCCATTTGGACTTAAAACAATTCTAGCAATATTGAAAATATGTTTAAGATTCTTCTTAAACACTTTCTCAATATGATAGGATGTTTAAAAGAACAATTGAATTTAATTGTTCTTTGATGAAGAAAATCGTCCTCAAACCAAAACACAAGGAACCTAGAACGTCATAGGAAATGACTAGTTATAGGATTAGGAACTTGGTAGAAAACCATAACCCTTCCCTTAGCTTTACCTAGGAACTTGCTTAAATATTCTAATTTTGTTTTAAGTGCGGCTTGGGATGACGGGAAGACCCTCCAGGTACGCTTTTATTTTATTTCAATTTACTTTCTTGCAATTTACATTATTGCAATTTCATTAATCGCATCGCACTTACTTTTCTTACATGATAAACAACTGTTGCATGAAAACCCACACCTTTAAGATAGTCCCTAAAACCAAAACCAAAACTAAGTTAAAAGTCATTGCAAGATAAAATTCACCGCCACAACATTTCAAAATATAAAACAACACAAAATTTAATCACAAACGGAACACAAAACTACAATTACAACTAAATTAAAACGTCCCGTTGGATGATCGGGAATACCTCGGATGATGTAACCTACGTGTTGCTAACGAGATTTCCCACGATCTAAATGAAAGTGTGGAACTCATTCGGTTGAGTTTAGCAAATTCATACTGGACTAAGTGAATCCGATAAAATAATGATGCCGGAAGGATGGAACCGTGGGATCTTAACCGGTGTCGTTATAATCAACTTTAAGATTTGTTTTAATTAAAACGTAAAAAAAAAACACTTGGAATTTAATATTTTCTCTAAACCAAAACATTTTTCTCATCCCCTGATTTATGACTTCTAAAACTAAAACTCTGCAAAAACAAGGAGCTCGGAGCATGGTGGGCAGCACGGCCATCGTCATCAGCAAAACCTGAGTCTACTTCAGCAAAACTTTCCTAGAATTGAATAACAAAGCCATAGGACTTCGAGGTAGTTTACCTAGTGCAACATAAATCCTCAACCCTTCGTTAGGCACTTGTATTGCAAATTAAGCCCTAACTGGTCTTAGGATTCCGAGGTAGTCGTCCGGTACGACAATAAACCCTCACATCTTTGAAGTCTATTTGTTTGATTTTATCATACAAATATAAGCCCTAATTAATTGAAATTGGCAAGATCAAAACATTTAAATAAATATTAGGACTTTCCTAAACTCAAGCCAAACAATAGGATAGTCGGGAAATTACCGAAGTTCGCTTCGAGTCCGTAATTTCTCCTACTTTTCTTCCTTTGGATTCCCAAAACGAAATGTTCCAAACTTGATCCATTCCCTATTGAAATTCCAAAATTCAATCCTTTGAAAACTTAAACTTTGAAATTCTTGAGAGCAGAATTATTGATTATTATCGAGAGTTTTCTTAGGTGATTCTCGTCACTTAAGATGTAATTAACTATAGGGGCTTGCCCTTATAGGGAATTTTAAAAGAACCCGGAGTAATATAAACCTCGTTTAATGCTTTCATATTAAGCAGGGGAATTTGTCGGCTTATAAAATTGGTTTGCAGACCAAACGGATGTCACAAATCTTCTAGTTTATTTAATCGAGCCCCACCATTAAGCAGTGTGTCTATCCTTAGGGATAGATACACGGTTTGTGGTGTGACGTTCGTTTATATAAACTATTTGGGATATGAGATCGGTTTCATCTCATATCTTAAAACCTTCAAATTTAAAATTATTTTCAAAATCAAATACTACTTTTCAAATTATTTATTTAAATTAAATTAAAAAATTCGCCGACAACTTCTGTTAGGCGACCCCTTTTCAAAATAAAACACACAACCTAAAAATATGCCGACAGTGGTGTCCTCCCTAATATGATGACCCGATACAACCACAGGTGAACTAGATCTCATTTTCTTCCTTAGTTTCTCTACTGCAGTGAAAGGCTCTACTCGAGGTCCTAGGCGGGATCTAGTTGGCACTCTTCCCATTCTTCTTAGAATTTCTGACACAGGGCATCTTTCTTTCTTTGGAAATTTTTCTATTACAACTTGTAGCCGAGCAAATGGCATAATCTTAATCCTTTTTCTTTTGCAGTTACTATAGTATGCAGGTCAGGGTAGTGTAGCGGTGATCCTTTGGACATCTTCTTCATCCGATGCAGCAGAGAGGGGGTGAAACCTACTCCCTTCCAACAGAGGTATATACTCAGGCAGTTCTTCTCTTTCCTCGGGAATTTCTTCTAGAAAAGCAACTTCAGCGGCTTTGGCTTTCTCGATCCTGGCGATCTTTCCGCTCTATTTCTCCTTTGAGTCCGAGTTAGGGGTGCGACTCTTGAGCCGGACCCAATCTCAAAAATAGATGGTATTGTAGTAAAATTTGTACCCTCCGCGGTGACGAGCTCATCACGAGGCTTGGATTTCCTTCCCCTTTAGTTTGGCGAAGGCTGGGGTAGGTGCAGAGATGACTAGACCAGTGGGGGTAGAGACAACAGTCCTCCTAAGAATAGCAGTACTTCTTTTAGCTGGAACCCTTTGCAGGGGAGGAAATTCTTGAGTCGACTTCAGGTCGAACTTAATCAGGGTTTTCTCAGTTTCTGGCACTTTGTCCATTAGTGCGAAGAGAGTGACATCAACGAACTTGATTTCTGAGTTGTTAAATCCTTGTCCAAAATGGATGATCCCATTGTCGGGCAGCTCATCCTTGTAAACGGCGAAGTCTATTCCGTTGGTGAAGGAGAAGATTAACTTTGGGGCAGACATTTTCTGCAGGGTAGATTTCGAACGTCAGTCCCGAATTATGCTTCTTTTTGTCACAAAACTTAGGACGAAAAAGAAAGAGTCCGAACACATTTTCGTTTATCTTAATGTATTTATGATTTAAAAGAGTTTGTTTATTAAAAGGGTCGTTTATTAGAAGATTGTTTTGTTAGGAACGAAATGTTTAAAGAACGGAGGTTATAGAAAAAGGAAGGGACCCGGTTTGGAATTAGAAAGGAAGAGAAAGTCTCGTAAAACTTCTCAACCCGAAGGAATACTCCTAAGCTAACAACTATTGGGGGTCCACCCCACCTCAGAAAAGAGGTAAAAGGATTTCGGAACCTCTCTATTTAGGAGTGTCTAAACAGTGGCTCCTAAATCCGAGAGAAGTTCGCTATACCCGTTCAAGATAGAAATGAACGTGGTATGCCAGCGGAAAGAATGGTAGTTTGCTCCACTAGGGACATGGATACACTACCGATTTATGAAAGCAAAACCATCTGATCGAAATGGAGAGAGGAACTATTCCCCAGAGGAGTCGCCAGAAGTTGGCGGCATATTTTTAGGTTAAGTGTTTTGAAAAGGGGTCGCCTACAGAAATTGTCGGCGAATTTTAAATTTTAAATTTAATTTAAATATACATAATTTGGAAAGTAGCATTTGATTTTGAAAATAATTTTAAGTTTGAAAATTTTAAGATATGAAATCAAACCGATCTCACATCCCAAATAGTTTATATAAACGAGCACCACACCACCAACCCTGTATATATCCCAAAATATAGACACACTGCTTGATGATGAGGCTCGATTAAATAAACTAGAAGATTTGTGACATCCGTTTAGTCTGTGAACCAATTTTATAAGCCGACAAGTTCCTCTGTTTAATATAAATGAATTAAGCAAGGTTTATGTTACCTGGGTTCTTAAAGTTCCCTATAAAGGCAAGCCCCTATATTTAATTACATCTTAAATGAAGGGAATCATTTAAGAAAACTCTCGATAATGATTAGTGGTTTTTCTCTCAAGAATTTCAAAGTTTAAGGTTTTCAAACAATTGGATTTTGGAAATTTCAATTGGGAATCGATCAAATTTTGGACTGGTTATTTTAGGAATCCAATGGAGGAGAAGTAGGGGATGTCACGGGTTAGAGACAAGTCTAAGTAACTTCCCAACTATCCTATTTGTTTGGCTTCAATTTGAGAGTTTATTTAATGTTGTAATCCTGCCAATTTTAATTAATTAGAACTTATGCTTGTATGATATAATCACATAAACAGCCTCGAAGATGTGAGGGTTTATTTCGTACCAAACAACTACCTCGGAATCCTAAGACCGGTTAGGGCTTAATTTACATAATATGATTATGCAAATGGCTAACAAAAAGTTGAGGATCTATGTTGCACTAGGCAAACTACCTCGAAATCCTATGGCTTGGTTATTTAAAACTAGGAAAAGGTTTTGCTGAAGTAGACCCGAGTTTTGCTGAAGAAGATGGTCGTGCTGTCCAACGTGCTCCAAGCTCCTTGTTGTTGCAGAGGTTTAGTTTTAGAAAGTAAAAACAGGAGATGAGAGAAGTGTTTTGGTTTAGAAAAGTTTTAAAGTCCAAATGTCTTTAGTATTTTATTATGGAAATCTTAAAGTTGATTATAACAACACCGGTTAAGATCCCAAGGTTCCATCATTCTGGCACCATTATTTTTATCGGATTCACTTAGTCCAGATGAATTTGCTAAACTCAACTGAATGAGTTCCACACTTTCATTTAGACCGTGGGAAATCCCGTTAGCAACACGTAGGTTACATCATCCGAGGTATTCTCGATCATCCAACAAGATGTTTTAATTTAGTTATAATTACAGTTTTGTTGTTCTGTTTGTGATTAAATTTTGAGTTGTTTTATATTTTGAAATGTTGTGGCGGTGAATTTTATCTTGTTGTGACTTTTAATTTAGTTTTGGGTTTCAGTTTTGTGGCTATCCCAAAGGTTTTAGTTTTCATGCAATAATCTTGTTTATCATGCAAGAAGAGTAAAGTACATCTTATATAAATAAATTGCAAAAATGTAAATTGCAATAAAATAAAAGTGTACCTGGAGGGTCTTCTCGTCATTCCAAGCTGCACTTAAAAAACATGTTAAGGCATTTAAATATTTATGACAAGTACCTAGGTAAAGCTAAGGGAAATGTTTTGTTTATCTACCAAATTCCCAATCCTATTGCTAGTCATCTCCTATGACGTCCAGGTTTTTGTATTTTGTTTAAGGATGATTTTCTTCATCAAAGAACAATTAAATTCAATTGTTCTTCTAAAACATCCCATCATATTGAGAAAGTGTTTAGGACGAGTCCTAAACATCTTTTCAATATTTTTGGGATTATTTTGAGTCCAAGTGAATTTTATTGCACAGGTGAATTAATCATCCCAAAATTTAGTTTAGTTTCTTGCTCAGTGAATTAGAATATTTGACTATCCTATAAGTAAATTGACATTTCACTTGATGCTTTACTTAAGAGTTATAATAATGAAAAACTTTAGGGGGAAAATTAATTTGTTAAAGGTTTTAATGATTTAAAATTAGAATTAATGTTTTAAGGTGATTTAATTTAGTTATAAAATTTTAATAAATTTAAGTTTGGAATAGTGTTTAATTTGTTTTATTCTTAAGTGTTTTAAACCATTTGAATTAAAAGAGGAATTTAAATTATTTAATTTAGACTTTAATGATTTAATATTAATTTAGTGATTTAATTTTAATTTAATTGCAATATTCTGCATTATCTTTTAATTGGTTTGATTATTATTTTTTTTAATTAAGAATTTATTTTTATGAAATTAATTTTTAATGTTTCGAATTTGCTTTAAATTTTCTTTCAAGTGATTTTTGAAATTAATAGTTTTTTTTAATTTATTTCAATTTAAATATCAAATTATTTAATGTTTTAAGTTTTAATTTAATTAAGGTTCACTTTCCTTTTAATTATTTAATTATTAATCTCAATTATCAATTTAAATTTAATTAAAAAGTTAAATATTATTAGAGTGATTCATTTAGGGATTTTAGTTTAAGTTATTATAGTCTCTCTAAATTATATCCCCATTTTAATGATCCAAATTTTAATTTATTCTTCCAAAATTCAAATTATTTAATTAATTAAGGTTTACTTTAAATATTTTCGAGATGATTAATGGGTTTCTAACCCTTAATTCTCTAGGTTTCAATCTTCTAATGAAAATTTTAAGATCAAACATTTTACCCTCCCCTTGATTAAACCTAAGTATTAATTAGGGTTAAAAATCCTTTAATTACCTTTATGCCCCTTTAGGCTTATTTATTTCATAACTCACTAAATTGAGCTCAAATGAACTTTAAATTTTTATGTCACTTTACTCATATGTCAATTAAGACATTAGAGGACAAAATGTGATTTTTCTGAATTAAATTTAATTTATATAATTATTTTTGTGAAAAAAAGGGTTTTCAATGGAAATTCAACAACATGACCAAGGTAGGGTTTCTGTCCTTAAGAATATTATGGGATGTTCCTAATGACCAGAGGACCACTTTGACCAATTTTGGTGATTTTTTGAATTATATTTTACTCATTATAATTATTTTGAGTTTTGAAGTATTAATTAATTATAAAATAAAAAAAAAGTTGAAAATTAAGTTTTATATATTTTTTTTAAATCTCTCAGACATCAAGGAGTTTAAAGAAACAAATTTTATGATTTTATGATTTTTCTTTGATTTATTAGAATTAATTTAATGAAAAGGTTGGAAAATTCATTTTTTAATTCAAAAATTGTTTTAAGCATTTAAAATTCAATATCTTTACTTTCAGACTTGGGAAAAATATTTGGTTTGTTCCTAAATGATTAGGAGTCAAAATATGACATTTTTATGATTTTTATTATTTTTATGATTTTTATTATTTTTTAATTATTTAAAATATTAAAATATGGTGGAGAATGAAGATTTTTAGAAAATTTTAATTTTAATTTTCTAAGACTCCCCTAACATCAGAGAAGCCCCAAAACCAATTAGGTGAATTTTTAAAGTGTATTTTTCGAGTTATGAATTTTTTAAGTTTAATTTTACTCATGTGACTTAATTAATCCATTTAGCGGGGTTAAACATTTCCAATTGATTCCAAGTTTTTATGTGAGCTCCCTCTAATCTTAAAGATTAGTGGAGAATTGTTTTCAAGTTCTTTTGCTGTGTGGTTAACCCTAATTAATTAAAGTTTAGTTTTAAGTAATTAGGCCAATTAGGGCTATACTTAATGAATTAACTCAAAATATAATTATCCTAGGGTCCGCTAGTCCTAAGAAACTTCCCCAAATTTTCCTATAATTTTCTAAACAACATGCTAATTAATGGAATTAAAATACCAAAAAGCAGTGTCATAAACTTGAAAAATACATAACTTGTCATAGAGATAGCCTCTTACCTTGAAAAATTCCGGGAATGTTCCCAAGATCAGAGGCTTCAAAAGCCCTATAGTCTCATGCTATGGTGAATTGTCTATGCAAATGAAGAATTAAAATACTGAAATGAGTAAATAATTAATTAAAAATAAAATACTCATCAAAATAACTTGATTTGTTTTCTACATTATTCTCCTCTGTTCACTGAGCTAAAGGGTATTTTTAGTTTATTTTTGTGATTTTTCTACACAAAGATATGAATTTTCTAAGTTCTGGGTATTTAAATAAATAAAAAAACCATATTTTTCTACTTATCCACGCGGCGCCGACTCATCCTCGGCAGCTCCGAAAGCCCACGCGTCGTGCTCCCATTCGACACCGCCATCTGACTCAGCGCTCCAGGGGCCCGCGGTTCATGTACTGTTCTCTAGTCTGGCACAATCTGGATTGTCCACTTTATACACGCTTGATCGGACGGCGCCTAGTCATCGTCTACGATTGGTGTGCACCCGTGACCATCTACACTAAAACGCTAAGAACTCTCTCATTTCTTAACGGATTTTCATGTTCTTATGCTCTATGGATTCGTCTTGAGGAGACGAACACATCCATATGGTTTACATGCTATGAAATTAAGCCAATCAAAATGGAGAATCACTGGAAGCTCGGGAGAAAGGAGAGGTCAATACCTTGGCTCTGAGAAGTGAAGCTTCAATCAGAGAGTTATGGAACCTTCGATTGCACCCAAGGAGGCTCCAGATGAAGTCTCTGGCTCTGAGGAAATGCCTAAGTACAACTTCCACCAAGCCCGATTTCAAAGCTTGGCCGATAGAGAGAATGGCTGGCCTGATGAGGGTGCTTCCACTAGGGAACTCCTTCTCTTGGTCCTGTGCAGGTGTGGGTGAGTTTAATTTGATTTTGGTGGAAGTTTCAGAGATTTCATGGTTCTGGGCTGAGAATTGAGATCCAAAATTGAGCTCAATCAATGGGGTTTAAGGCAGGAGAATAGTGGGGATCAATTGCTCTAGGTTAGGAGAAGGTCCTGGAGCAATTTTGGCAGAGTTTTGTGAAGCTCTGGTTCATCACCTTTTTTGGCCGAGAAGGTGGTGGGTTTAAATAGACATGGCTGGAGGGCCTCCCATGGGGAGTTAGGGCTTGGGATCAGCTGCCTTGGTCAAGGGAAGAACAACCATGGAGTCCAATTGAGTTGGGACAGCTCAGCTAGCGAGTTTGAATTTTTTGAATCAAATGGGTGCTCTCGGCCATGGTATTTTCCGATGATTGTGGTGGCTGGCCGGCCAGCCATGGGTCACCTTCAGGGTCAGGGAGGTCAGGGCTTGAATTTGGTGCAAGCAATGAAGGTTGGCCATGTGTAAAGAGCTTGGCTTTAAGTGGTATTGTGAGGGGGTCATTTTAGGTTCAATTGGATCAAGTCATGGGTTTGGGTTGAGTGCACCACCCAAGGCTGGTTTTGGCTAAAGAGAAAGTCACTTAGGTCAGCTTGATTAGTGGGGGGTCAAGTCACAATCCAAGTACAATTAAGTTTAAGCATAGATTAAGGGAAGCATGGAAATGTTTAATCAACTTTAAGGGAATCATTAAAGAGCCCCCCTCTCTTGCCATAAATGGATTGATGACAAGGCCAAGCTATCATGGCTTCATATGGCTTGTGAATGACTCCATTGTGGCTTCATTTGGCTTTGAAAAAGTCAAGTCATTTGCATGAAGAAGGATAATGGCATTTTTTATGATTTTAAGGGAGATTGTCATGAGGCTTAATTTAGAAAAAATGATGATTAATTTGGAACTTTAGGGATGATATAAATCAAAGGGATGATGAGTGGAAATTTCATGTGCCCTTTGGATGAATTTTTGGGCTTTTGGATTTTGTGGAAGTGGGCTTTTAGAATGGTTTAAGAAAGTGGATCTTTAGGTTTGAAATCAAATTAGTGGATGGAAATTTTGTGAAGGATTGGACCAAAAAAATGTTGGGTTTAGTTTAGGGTAGAAAATATTTGGTATCATTTAGAGTGGAATTGGATTTAATTTGGGCTTTTTTGGTAAAGGGGCCAAAGTGGGTCAAATTGGGCTAACTTGGGCTAAGGTTGGGCTAAGGTTAGATTTGATGTAAAATTAACGTTGAGAAATGTTTATGGGAGTGTTGCAAAGAGTTTTCAACTTTGGTTGGGTTTTGATTTTGGGATTTGGGCCCATTTGGGTTAGGTTTGGGTTTAGGCCAAAAAATGGGGATTTTGGTTTTGGGTTAGGTTTGGGTGGAGTTTAGGTTCAAATTGGGGAAAATCTAGTTAGTGTTCTGTTTTTGGGGATATTGAGAGGGTTTTAGAAAAGATTTGGGGCCAATTGGGGTTGAATTGGGTTGGTTTAGGCTAGGTTTAGGTCATGGGCCAAAATTGGGCTTTAAGCTTCAAATTGGAATTGGATCCAAATGTTAATCAAATTAGACTTGGATTTGGTCTAAATTGATATTGGGGATATTGAATTGAAGTTTAGAATTGAATTGGATCAAAATTGAGGTCAATTGGGTTGATTTGGTTTGATATTGGGCTTACTTGGGTTAAGAGTGGGTCAAATTTGGGGTTTTGACAAAAGTGGGTTAAATTGACAAAATTGCCCTATGGTGTAGTTGAAGAAAATGGAAATAAGGAATATTTGGGATTTTCTGAAATTTTCTGGGAATTTTTGGAATTTATGGATTTTTTGGTTAAGAAGGGCATTTTGGGTATTTGGAGGGTATTGGGGGGTATTTTTGGAAATTTTGGTATAGTTGGCTAAGGATGATCAATTTGAATGGTGGGAAATGTTTAGGATTGGTTTTGAGGAATTTTGGGTAATTTAGGTAATTTTTGCAAATTTTGGGTAGCTTCAAGGACATTTGGTATGTTTGGTGGGTGTTGGGCCCTGGGGTCAAAAATTGAAATTTTAGAAAAATAAAGATTGATCATGTTTAAGCAGAATAGAATCACTTTGGTTGAGCCATGAAGCCATATCAAGCCCATAAGAGCCATGAGAGGACTCATTTGAGGCCTTCACTATGTTGTTCCTAACCCTCTTAGCTAAGGGTCTAGGGGTTAAGGTTCATCCATATGAATTACCTACATGAGTCAGGAAGCCAAGTTGGGTATGAATGATTTTAGGATTTGGAATGTGTGTGAAAGTGTAATGTGTGCAGGTCAACCCTCACCAGACCAGACCACTCAGGGTAGTTTTAAGGCCAAAGAGTCCTATAGGGAACTCATCCTTTAAACCTCCACATTTGGTCTTAACCCTCCAAGTGACTTAGGGGTTTACAATCAAACTTATGGGGTTTGCAGGGAGTTAAGAGGTGTTTAAATTTCTAAGTGGTGGGTTCCATTTCTAGTCCTCTAAGATAGTCAAAGGGAAAGCCTAAGGCTAGATCCTAAGTACTAAGGAGAGAGAAGAGAAAAGACCTCATCAAAAATGAGGTCAACAATTACACAATCTAAAGATTTATTCTATGAGATTATCATTTGATCTCTTTTTCTCTCAATCTCTATCATGATTAATCCTTATTCAATTTCTCCAAAGACATCTGACAATAAGTCTAGGTAGAATAAGAATTAGGGCGATAGATAGAGAAGAGAGTAGCGACTCATTAACATTGACATGATACGGGAATTGATAGCGATGTAAAATCGACAGAAAAGATTTTCATCGCCATCAGGTTCATGTCAGGTTGAACCTAAGTATGTTTTGACTTAAGTCTAATATGGGTTAGACCTAAGTTGGGTTTGGGTTAGACTTAGGTCCATGTCTGGTTGAACCTAAGTATGGTTTGACTTAAGTCTAATATGGGTTAGACCTAAGTTGGGTTTGTGTTAGACTTATGTTCATGTCAAGTTGAACTTAAGTATGGTTTGACTTAAAGTCTAATATGGGTTAGACTTAAGTTAGGTTTGGGCTAAACTTCGGTTCATGTCAGGATGAACCTAAGTTAGGTTTTATTCAAGTCTAGTGTGAGCTAGGCTTAAGTTGTTTTTTTGGTTAGACTTAGGTTCATGTCAGGTTGAACCTAAGTATGATTTGACTTAAGTCTAATATGGGTTTGACTTAAGTTAGGTTTGGGCTAAACTTAGGTTCATGTCAGGTTGAACCTAAGTTAGGTTTAACTCAAGTCTAGTATGTGCTAGACTTAAGTTGATTTTGGGTTAGAATTAGTTTCATGTCAGGTTGAACATAAGTATAATTTGACTTAAGTCTAATATGAGTTAGACTTAAGTTGGGTTTAGGTTAGACTTAGGTTCATATCTGGTTGAACCTAAGTATGGTTTGACTTAAGTCTAATATGGGTTAGAATTAACTTATGTTTGAGTTAGACTTAGGTTCATGTCAGGTTAAACCTAAGTATGTTTTCACTTAAGTCTAATTTGGTTTAGAGTTAAGTTAGGTTTGGGCTAAACTTAGGTTCATATCAGATTGAACCTAAGTTAGGTTTGACTCAAGTATAGTATGAGCTAGGCTTAAGTTAGGTTTAGGTTAGACTTAGATTCATATCAGTTTGAACATAAGTATGATTTGAGTTAAGTCTAATATGGGTTAGGCTTAAGTTAGGTTTAGGTTAGACTTAGGTTCATGTCAGGTTGAACCTAAGTATGGTTTGACTTAAGTCTAATATGGGTGAGGCTTAAGTTATGTTGGTTCATGTCATGTTGAACCTAGACTTAAGGTTAACTTAAGTTCAATATGGGTTGAGCTCAAGTTTGATTTAAGTTTGAGTTAAGTTAGGTTCAAGTTAGGTTGAATTTAGGCTTAAGGTTGACTTAAGTTCAATATGGGTTGAACTCAAGTCTGATTTAAGTTTGAGTTAAGTTAGGTTCAAGTTAGGTTGAACCTAGACTTAAGGTTGACTTAAGTTCAATGTGAGTTGAACTCAAGTTTGATTTAAGTTTGAGTTATTTTGAGATTAATTGTTCTTTTTTAGGATTAGTTTATAGTTAATTAAACCTAAATTGGATAAGGTTTAATTGATTAATTATACTTAATTTGGGTTAAATCCAATTGATTTAAAGTTAATTAAACCTAATTTGGGTAAGGTTTAATTGATTAATTAAACTTATTATGAGTTAAGTCTTAAGGTTAATTAAATCTAATTTGGGTAATGTTTAATTGATTAATTAGACTTATTATGGGTTAAGTCTAATTAGTTTAAGGTTAATTAAACCTAATTTAGGAAGGTTTAATTGATTAATTAGACTTATTATGGGTTAAGTCTAATTGGTTTAAGGTTAATTAAATGTAATTTAAGTAAGGTTTAATTGATTAATTAGACTTATTATGGTTTAAGGTTAATTAAATCTTATTTAGGTAAGTTTTAATTGATTAATTAGACTAAATTAGGGTTAAGTCTAATTGGTTTAAAGTTTAATTAAATCTTGTTGTGTAAGGTTTAATTATATTAATTATACTTAATTGGGGTTAAGTCTAATTAGGGTTTATGGTTTAATTATGTTTAATATATCTTCATTAGAATTTGATTAAGTCTAAACCCATTGTAAATAGGATTTAAGTGGTTAATTAAGTCTAATTTGCCTTTTAAACTTAATTAAGGGTTATTTATGTCTTAAATATAATGTAATTAGGGTTTAAGTGATTTAATTAAGTTTAATTTGTCTTTTAAACTTAATTAAGGATGGTTTGTCTTAAATCCTAATGTAATTAGGATTTAGATGATTAATTAAGTCTAATTTGTCTTTTAAACTTAATTAAGGGTGGTGTTGACCTCATTTTTGATGAGGTCTTCTCTTCTCTCTTTAGTACTTAGGATCTAGCCTTAGGCTTTTCCTTTGACTATCTTAGAGGACTAGAGATGGAACCTACCCCTTTAGAAACTCAACCACTTTTTAACTCTCTGCAAACTCCACAAACTTGATTGTAGGCCCCTAATCACCTAGAGGGTTGAAATCAAATGTGGAAGTTTAAAGGATGAGTTCCTATAGGACTCTTTGGCCTTAGGACTGCCCTGGGTGGCCTGGTCTGGTGAGGGCTGACTTACACACACACTACACTTATACACTACACTTTCACACATCTCCTAAAACCACACCCATACCCAACTTGACCTCCTGACTCATGAAGGTGATTCACATGGATGGTCCTTAACCCCTAAGCCCTTGGCTAAGAGGGTTAGGAACAACATAATGAATACACAAAATGAGTCCTCTCATGGCTCATATGGGCTTAATATGGCTTCATGGCTTCATGGCTTCATGGCTCAACCTAAACGATTCCATGTCACTTAAATTTGATTAATCTTCATTTTTTCAAAATTTCGAGTTTTTGGCCCAGGACCGGACCCTCCTAACCTACCAAAAGCCCTGAATAGCTCAAAATCTCCAAAATTCTTAAATCACCCAAAATTCCTCAAAATTGATCTTAAACATTTCCATACCACTCAAATTGATCATTTACAGCAAAAAATACAAAAAATTCCAAAAATACCCCCAATACCCTCCAAATTACCAAAATGCCCCTCTTGACCCAAAAATTCAAAAAAAATTCCAAAAATTCCCAGAAAATTTCAGAAAATCCCAAATATTCACAATTTCATTTTGTTCAACTACACCATGGGCTGATTTTGTCAATTTACCCCACTTTTACCAAAACCCCCAATTTAACCCATTTTAAACCCAAGTGAACCCGATGTCGAAACCAAACCTACCCAATTGACCCCAATTTTGGTCCAATTCAATTCTAAACTTCAATTCAACATCCCAAATGTCAATCTGGACCAAATTCAAGCCCAATTTTATTGACATTTGAATCCAATTTCACTTTTGACCTTAAAGACCAATTTTGACCCATGACCCAAACCTAACCCAAACTCACCCAATTCAACTCCAATTAACCACAAATCTTTTCTAAATCCTCCTTAGCATCCCCACAAGCAAAACACTAACATGATTTGCCCAAAATTTGGACCCAAATCCCACTCAAATTCAACCCAAAGCTAAAAGGCCCAATTTTGACCTAAACCCAAACCTAACCCGAATGAGCCCAAAGCCCAAAATCAAAGCCCAACCAAAGTCAAAACCTCTTTGAAACACTCCCATAAACATTTCTCAACATTGATTTTACATCAATTTCAACCCTAGCCCAACATTGGCCCAACTTGGCCCACTTGGACCTATATTGGCCCATTCACCAAAAGAGCCCTAATTCAACCCAATTCAAACCCAAATCACCCCCGATTTGCTTCAAGTCACTCATGACACATCCATGAGCTAAACCCAACAATTATTTAGCCCAAGCCTTTACCAAAATTTCATCCCAAAATCCATTTTAAAATTCAAAAGCCCATTCCCTTAAACCATTTTAAAAGCCCACATTTACCAAATTTTAAAAGCCCAAAGTCCATTACCAAGCCCACATGAAACCTTTTCTTCATCATTCCTTTGATAATCCTATTTGACCAAAGTCTTAAACCATCATGAAATCAACCCATTTGTAGCATCATGACAAATCCCATCAATGGAATCCAAAGTTTTCAAAATTCCAAATAACCCTTTTCCATGCAAGTGAGCCAACCTTTTCCCAAGCCATGAGCAAGCCAAATGAAGTCATGGAGCCATGAATAAGCCATATGCAAGCTATGGGGAGCCCTTTCCACCTCACCATGCCACTTATGGCAAGAAGAGGGAGCCTTTCCTAAGCCTTCACTAAACCTTTTTAACCCCATTCATGATACACTTTAACCAAAATTGGCCACCTCACCTTGGATGGGTACTTCACCACACATATGAGGCTGACCCAAATGATCTCACATCAGCCCAAATCAAGCCTTGGTGAGTGAACCAAGCCAAAACCATGAATTGACCCAAATTGGACCAAAAATGCTCCTTACACCCATGCCATTTAAATCCTTGACTTTACACATGGCATAACCCAATTGATTGCACCAAGATCAAGCTCGATCATGTGAGTTTTTCTCAGCAAAAAAAACCTTGGTGAATGAACCAAGCCAACCCTCATGGCCACCCAAGCTCCACCATAACCTTCTTTATTTAAACCCCACCTCCATGACCAAGGGGAGGAGATGCAAGATTTACCTTGGGGAGACTATGCCAAATTGTTCCCAAAGCTTCTCCAAGCATTTCTAAGTTCAATCAAATCATTTCCAATTGAGGCCTCACCTCTTGGACAAAGGTATCAATTTTTTTCTCCTCCAACCGAGCATGTTTTAATTTTCTGTACTTATTCACATGTTTTAAGTATATCATCACCATATAGATGTGTGCTACTCAATTAGACGATCATTTTAAAAAAAAATTCATTAAATTTCGTTGAGAATCGAGGGAGATATCAAGGTTTGAAGTTGGACGGTTTTGAGTGAATAGAACAAAGAAAGAGGAGCAGCAGCCGTCCGATCAGGCATGTATCCCACGGACGGCGCTGATGGAGTTGGACGGTAGCTTTATCCGTGAACAGGCAACCACGCCAGCCAGTAGCAGCGCGACACGTGTCATTTGAGCGGGAAATGCATTTTTTTGATTTATTTTTGAACCTAAACTTCAAAAACTCATAACTTTTCATAGAAAACTCAAAAAAATAAAATAAAAATACCCTCTTGCTCATTGAAACGAGGAGAATAATGTGGAAGTGATTTTATATTTATTTGATGCATATTTTATTTTTAATTAATTAAATAGTGTTTTCAATCATTCAATTCTCTATGCATGTATACAACTCATCATAGCATGAGACCATAGGGCTTTTGAAGCCTTTGATCTTGGGAACATTCCCTAAATTTTTTAAGATCATAGGCCATCTCTATAAAGAGTTATGTATTTTTCAAGTTTATGTCACTGTTTGTGGTATTTTAATTCCAATAATTATCATGTTGTGAAATAAATTCTAAGAAAATTTGGTAATGTTCCTTAGGACTAGAGGACCCTATGAAAAATATATTTTGAGTTAACTCACTTGGAATGACCCTAATTGGCTTAAACACCCAAAATAGATCCCTAATTAATTAGAGCTAACCATAAATCAAATAGACTTGAAATCAATTCTTCACTGACCTTTAGGATCAGAGGAACCCACCATAAAAATTTGAGGCCAATTGGACTTGGTTAGCCCTACTAAATGGGTTGATTAAGCCATTTAGTCAATTTAAACTTTAAAAATTCATAACTTTCAAAATACTTTTTAAAAATTCACCAAATTGGTTTTAGAGCCTCTCTGATATTAGGGGAATTTAAGAAAATTAAAATTTCAATTTTCTAAAAAAGTTTATTTTTTAATATTATTTTAATATTTTAATAATTAAAAAATAATAAAAATCACAAAAATAATAAAATTCACCAAAATGTCACATTTTGAATTTTAATCACTTAGGAATAAACTCCATATTTTTCTTAGGTCTATTTAGTGAGATATTAAATTTTAAAGCTCTAGGGTAATTTTAAAATTAAAAAATGTATTTTCTAGCATTTTCACTAAAATAATTATAATAAATCATAGAAAAATCAGAAAATTGTAAAATTTGATTCTCTGATTTCCTTGATATCAGAGAGATTTTTGAAAAATATAAAATTCATTTTTCAACATTTATTTTATTTTTAAATTAATTAACACTCCAAAATTTAAAATAATTATAATAAAAATAATATAATTCAAAAAATCACCAAAATTGGTCCAAGTGGTCCTCTGGTCATTAGGAATGTCCCCTAATTTTCTTAAGGACAGAAACTTTCCCTTGGTCATGTTATTAAATTTTCCTTGGAAATCTCTATTTTCTACCAAAAATAATTATATAAATAAATTAAATACAGAAAAAACACATTTTCTCCTCTCATGTCTTTATTTACATATGAGTGAAGTCACATAAAAATTTCAAGTTTATTTGAGTTCAATTTAGTGAGTTATGAAATTATTAAGCTTAAAGGGTAAAGTGGTAATTAAAATTTTTAATCCTTAATTAAAACTTTAGGTTTAATAAAAAATTAACAAGTAAAATATTTGATCCTAATCTGATTTGGATGATTGAAATTTAAATAATTAAAGGGTAGAAACCCATTAAGCAATTTAAAATGATTAAACCTTAATTAAATAATTGATTAAATTTGGAAGAATAATAAAATTGGAATTATTAAAATAGGGATATTATTAGGAAGAGATTTATTCTTTAATTTAAAAATCCCTAAATTAATTATCTCATTAATATTCAATTCTTAATTAAAATGATAACTCAAATTCAAAACATTAAAAGACTTAATCATTAAACTAAAATTAAATTATTAAACTCTTTTAAAAATTTCAAATAAAATTAAAAAATAAAATTAAATTAAAAATTAAATTAAATTAAGTAAATTAAATTGGATTAAATTAAATTAAAATTAAAAGTTGAATTAAATTAAATTAAATTAAATTAAATTAAATAAACAAATTAAATTAAATTAAATGAATTAAATTAAATTAAATTAAATAAATGAAACCAAATTAAATTAAGTTAAACCAAATTAAAAATTAAATTAAATGAATTAAAATTAAATTAAATTAAATTAAATTAAATTAAATCAAATTAAATTAAAATTAAATCAAATCAAATTAATTTAATGTAACATCAAATCAAACTAAATTGAATTAAATTGAATTAAATTAAATTAAAACTCAATTAAATTAAATTAAATTAAATTAAGTTGAATTAAATATAACATCACCAAAGACATAAAGAATTCAAAATAAATCTAAAATAACTTGAACACCATTCCAAATTTAAACCCATTAATGGAAATTAAACTAAATCACGAAACCATTTGAACATCGATTTACCCTCAAAAGCTTTAGTTATCATAACTCCTAAACATAATATTAAATGAAATGTTACTTCACCTATAGGATATTCAAATGTCCTAGTTCACTGAGCAAGATAACAAAACTTGAGATTCTTGGACGATTAATTCATTTGTGTAATTGAATCCATTTAGACTTAAAACAATTCTAGCAATATTGAAAAGATGTTTAAGATTCTTCTTAAACACTTTCTCGATATGATAGGATGTTTATAAGAACAATTGAATTTAATTGTTCTTTGATGAAGAAAATTGTCTTCGAACCAAAGCACAGGAACTCTAGACGTCATAGGAAATGACTAGCTATAGGATTAGGAACTTGGTAGAAAACCATAACCCTTCCCTTAGCTTTACCTAGGAACTTGCTTAAATATTCTAATTGTGTTTTAAGTGCGGCTTGGGATGACGAGAAGACCCTCCAGAGTACGCTTTTATTTTATTGCAATTTACTTTCTTGCAATTTACATTATTGCGATTTCATTAATCGCATCGCACTTACTTTTATTGCATGATAAACAATCGTTGCATGAAAACCCACACCTTTAGGATAGTCCACTAAAGCCGAAACCAAAACTAAGTTAAAAGTCATTGCAAGATAAAATTCACCGCCACAACATTTCAAAATATAAAACAACTCAAAATTTAATCACAAACGAACACAAAACTACAATTACAATTAAATTAAAACATCCTGTTGGATGATCGGGAATACCTCGGATGATGTAACCTACGTGTTGCTAACGGGATTTCCCACGGTCTAAATGAAAGTGTGGAACTCATTCAGTTGAGTTTAGCAAATTCATTTGGACTAAGTGAATCCGATAAAAATAATGATGCGGAAGGATGGAACCGTGGGATCTTAACCGGTGTCGTTATAATCAACTTTAAGATTTGTTTTAATTAAAGTATTGAAAACACTTGGAAATTAAGATTTTCTCTAAACCAAAACACTTTTCTCATCCACGATTTATGACTTCTAAAATTGAACCTCTACAACAACAAGGAGCTCGGAGCATGGTGGGCGGCACGGCCATCGTCATCGGCGAAACACGAGTCTACTTCAGAAAACTTTTCTAGAATTAAATAACAAAGCCATAGGACTTCGAGGTAGTTGGCCTAGTGCAACATAAATCCTCGACTCTTCATTAGGCACTTGCATTGCAAATTAAGCCCTAACCGGTCTTAGGATTCCGAGGTAGTCGTCGGTACGACAATAAACCCTCACATCTTCGAGATCTATTTGTTTGATTTTATCATACAAATATAAGCCCTAATTAATTAAAATTAGCAAGATCAAAACATTTAAATAAATATTAGGACTTTCCTAAACTCGAAGCCAAACAATGGGATAGTCGGGAAATTACCGAAGTTCGCTTCGAATGCGTGATTTCTCCTACTTTTCTTCCTTTGGATTCCCAAAACAAAATGTTCCAAATTTGATCCATTCCCTATTGAAATTCCAAAATTCAATCCCTTGAAAACTTAAACTTTGAAATCCTTGAGAGCGAAATTATTGATTATTATCGAGAGTTTTCTTAGGTGATTCCCATCACTTAAGATGTAATTAACTATAGGGGCTTGCCCTTATAGGGAATTTTAAAAGAACCCGGGTAATATAAACCTCGTTTAATGCTTTCATATTAAGCGAGGGAATTTGTCGGCTTATAAAATTGGTTCGCGGACCAAACGGATGTCACAAATCTTCTAGTTTATTTAATCGAGCCCCACGCGTCGAGCGGTGTGTCTATCTTTAGGGATAGATACACGGTTTGTGGTGCGGTGCTCGTTTATATAAACTATTTGGGATGTGAGATCGGTTTAATCTCATATCTTATAACCTTCAAATTTAAAATTATTTTCAAAATCAAATACTACTTTTCAAAATTATTTATTTAAATTAAATTAAAAATTCGCCGACAACTTCTGTTAGGCGACCCCTTTTCAAAATAAAACACACAACCTAAAAATATGCCGACAACTTCTGGCGACTCCGCTGGGGACTAGTTCCTCTCTCCATTTTGATCAGATGGTTTTGCTTTCATAAATCGGTAGTGAGTCCATGCCCTTTGTGGACCAAACTACCATTCTTTCCGTTGGCATACCGCATTCATTTCTGTCTTGATTTCTCTCTCCGTTGGCATACCGCATTCATTTCCGATTACACCCAAGGAGGCTCCAGATGAAGTCTCTGGCTGCGGGAAATGCCTAGGTACAACTTCTACCAAGCCCTATTTCAAAGCTTGGCCGATAGAGATAATGGCTGGCCTGGTGAGGGGGCTTCCACTGGGGAACTCCTTCTCTTGGTCCTGTGCAGGTGTGGGTGAGTTTAATTTGATTTTGGTGGAAGTTTCAGAGATGTCCCGGTTACAGGTCGAGAATTGAGCTCAATCAATGGGGTTTAGGGCAGGAGAACAGTGGGGATCAATTGCACTAGGTTAGGAGAAGGTCCTGGAGCAATTTTGGTAGAGTTTTGTTAAGCTGCGGTTCATCACCTTTTTGGCCAAGAAGGTGGTGGGTTTAAATAGACATGGCTGGAGGGCCTCCCAGGGGGAGTTAGGGCTTGGGATCAGCTGCCTTGGTCAAGGGAAGAATAGCCATGGAGTCCAATTGAGTTGGGACAGCTCAGCTAGTGAGTTTGAATTTTTTGAAACAAATGGGTGCTCTCTGCCATGGTGTTTTCCGACGACTGTGGTGGCCGGCCAGCCAGGCATGGGTCACCTTCAGGGTCAGGGAGGTCAGGGAGGTCAGGGCTTGAATTTGGTGCAAGCAATGGAGGTTAGACATGTGTAAAGTACTTGGCTTTAAGTGGTATGGTGAGTGGGTCATTTTAAGTTCAATTGGATCAAGTCATGGGTTTGGGTTGAGTGCACCACCCAAGGCTGGTTTGGGCTGAAGAGAAAGTCACTTGGGTCAGCTTAATTTGTGGGGTCAAGTCACAATCCAAGTACAATTAAGTTTAAGCATAGGTTAAGGGAAGCATGGGAATGTTTAATCAACTTTAAGGGAATCATTAAAGAGCCCCCCTCTCTTGCCATAAATGGATTGATGACAAGGCCAAGCTATCATGGCTTCATATGGCTTGTGAATGACTCCATTGTGGCTTCATTTGGCTATGGAAAAGTCAAGTCATTTGCATGAACAAGGATATTGGCATTTTTGATGATTTTAAGGGAGATTGTCATGAGGCTTAATTTAGAAAAAAATGATGATTAATTTGGAACTTTAGGGATGATATAAATCAAAGGGGTGATGAGTGGAAATTTCATGTGGCCTTTGGATGAATTTTTGGGCTTTTGGATTTGGTGGAAGTGGGCTTTTAGAATGGTTTAAGAAAGTGGATCTTTAGGTTTGAAATCAAATTGGTGGTTGGAAATTTTGTGAAGGATTGGGCCAAACAAATGTTGGGTTTAGTTTAGGGTAGAAAAGATTTGGTATCATTTAGAGTGGAATTTGATTTAATTTGGGCTTTTTTAGTAAAGGGGCCAAAGTGGGTTAAATTGAGCTAACTTGGGCTAAAGTTAGATTTGATTTAAAATTAATGTTGAGAAATGTTTATGGGAGTGTCAAAAAGAGTTTTCAACCTTGGTTGGGCTTTGATTTTGGGATTTGGGCCCATTTGGGTTAGGTTTGGGTTTAGGCCAAAAAATGGGGATTTTTGTTTTGGGTTAGGTTTGGGTGGAGTTTAGGTTCCAATTGGGGAAAATATAGTTAGTGTTTTATTTGTGGGGATATTGGGAGGGTTTTAGAAAAGATTTGGGGCCAATTGGGGTTGAATTGGGTTGGTTTGGGCTAGGTTTAGGTCATGGGCCAAAATTGGGCTTTAAGCTTCAAATTGGAATTGGATCCAAATGTTAATCAAATTGGGCTTGGATTTGGTCTAAATTGATATTGGGGATATTGAATTGAAGTTTATAATTGAATTGGATCAAAATTGAGGTCAATTGGGTTGATTTGGTTTGACATTGGGCTTACTTGGGTTAAGAATGGGTAAAATTGGGGGTTTTGACAAAAGTGGGTTAAATTGACAAAAGTGGCTTATGGTGTAGTTGAACAAAATGAAATTGAGAATATTTGAGGTTTTCTGGAATTTTTTGGGAATTTTTGGAATTTATGGATTTTTTGGTTAAGAAGGGCATTTTGGCTATTTGGAGGGTATTGGGGGGTATTTTTAGAAATTTTCGTATAGCTGGCTAAGGATGATTATTTTGAATGGTGGGAAATGTTTAGGATTGTTTTTGATGAATTTTGGGTAATTTAGGTAATTTTTGCAAATTTTTGGTAGCTTCAAGGACATTTGGCAGGTTTGGTGGGTTTAGGGCCTTGGGTGTCAAAAATTGAAATTTTGGAAAAATAAAGATTGATCAAGTTTGAGTAGGATGGAATCACTTTGGTTGAGCCATGAAGCCATATCAAGCCCATAAGAGCCATGAGAGGACTTATTTGAGGCATTCACTATGTTGTTCCTAACCCTCTTAGCCAAGGGCCTAGGGGTTAAGATCTATCCATATGAATTACCTACATGAGTAAGGAAGCCAAGTTGGGGATGAATGGTTTTAGGATTTGGAATGTGTGTGAAAGTGTAATGTGTGCAGGTCAACCCTCACTAGACCAGACCACTCAGGTTAGTCCTAAGGCCAAAGAGTCCTATAGGGAACTCATCCTTTAAACCTTCACATTTGGTCTTAACCCTCCAAGTGACTTAGGGGTTTACAATCAAACTTATGGGGTTTGCAGGGAGTTAAGAGGTGTTTAAATTTCTAAGTGGTGGGTTCCATTTCTAGTCCTCTAAGATAGTCAAAGGGAAAGCCTAAGGCTAGATCCTAAGTACTAAGGAGAGAGAAGAGAAAAGACCTCATCAAAAATGAGGTCAACGAATGAACCCTCAATAGGTGTGGTGTGCTAACCAAGCACACCGCACGTATTGGCTTTGACCGAAGAGATCAACAAAACCAACACAGACCTCTAAGAGACATACTTAGAATAGAGTAGAAACAAATTTCCGCTGGGGAGTATCGAGTATATCTCCGAGACTGGAGATCCCTGAACTCTCTTTGGGGAAAAGAAAAGGAGGAGAATTCCAGATCATAAGATGCGGGAAATTTGATTTAGATTTCATTTCATTTTCTATTCCAGTTTTCTAATGTGTGAGTTTAGATTTCGATTTGTTCTGAGTTTCAATTTCGGTTGAGGTTTAATTTAAAATCAATTTAAGGAAATCTGGATTTGAAATGAGAATTGGAATCTAGGTTCCAACCTCGGGATTGCGAAGAGAACTGGAATTTAGGTACCAGCCTCGGAGTGAGAATCAGAGTTTAAGTATCGATTGAAAAGAGTGAAAATCAGAATTTAGGTACTGATCTCGAAAGTTTAAAGAGAACTGGAATCAGGTTCTAGTCTCGAAGGTTTAATGAGAACTGGAATCTGGTTCCAGTCTCGAAGGTTTAAAGAGAACTGTAATTTTGTTCCAGTCTCGAAGGTTTAGAGAGAAATGGAAACTGGTTCCAATCTTGAAGGTCTAAAGAGAAAAGGAAACTGGTTCCAATCTCGAAGGTCTAAAGAGAAATGGAAACTGGTTCCAATCTCGAAGGTCTAAAGAGAAATGGAAACTGGTTCCAATCTCGAAGGTCTAAATGGTTGAAATTTCCTGTGGAGATTTGAGTTTAGCAGAAGATTTGGACTGAGACGTGAAAGTGTTTCACGTCCCACGAGGATCGATTAAACCTGATTATTTGGCGAAGGATATGAATCCATGCCATCAGAACCAAATCAAAAATTTTGGTGGTTCTGTGTCAGTAGATTCAGTAGACCTTCTCAAAAGAGGGAAGGAAATATGGAGAGTCAAAAAGAGATTTGAGAATAGCCGAAGGCTGGGGATTTCAAATTCAAGAATTTTTTTTAGACGCTTGTTGTGATTTGATTTTAGCTTGATTTTCAATTTAGAGTCCATTTTTATTTAGAGTTCGTGTTTATTTGTAGTTTGTTTTGACATTCAGATTTTAAAAAGAGTTCTCATTTATTTTTATTTTCCCTTTGTTCTTTGTTCGAAGTTCTTTTAATCTAATGGCGTTTCCCAGTCAATATGCACAAAAAAAGGTGAAGGCAAAACATGACATGGTCACTTTCATTCCAATCTTATTGAAAATACATCATACAACTTGATCCAAAACATGATAATATTTTCTTTGAGAATTTAATATCTCATACAATCCATATAAATCCAAAACGGATTGTGGAAGATTCTTCAAGTTTCTTCTAAAAGCATCTGCGAAAATCCATGTCTGAATAGTGAGATACATGGACAATAACATCACCTTCCAAGTCATCCTTGGCAGGAATGCCATATGGATGTGCATTGAAGGTGTGGTATCTCCCATGTAACTCACAGCTCGTAAGGCCGGAGGCTCTCTAACTCTGGATCTAGCTGGAAGTGAAAAGGAATCTTTCTGTCATCCATTCTCCTGAAAGTAACAAAGATCCGCTCAACAGGCACTCCTGGAATGCAATGCTTTGCGATGTCCGCTCCATTCCCTTTTAACACCATGACAGAACATACCGATAGTGTTATCTCTACTGGCCTTCGGAATTCACCGGGGTCTGCTATCCGGAGGTCAGATCCGAACATGATATTGCACTGGTTGACAAAAAGACACTGTGCATAAAGGTCTAACGAAATCATGATGTTCTAGGTATGGAGGTATGCAGTCACCCTCCTTGTAGATGTTAATGATGCAGCTGTTGGGTATGCAATCTGCAGGAAATACCCTCCATGTTATCATTCTCTTTATCATTCTTTTAATAATATTCGACATCGGATCCACCTCACTGCGACGGAGTATCCCTGGTGGATTTCCTTTTCTGTCTACCACGAAGTTGTAGCAACATACGCATTGGATCGTAACTCTTACTTTTCCTGGCATCCATCTTCCGAGTTCTGAATAAATTTTCTCCCTCAGGAGACCAGCTCGGCCCATTTTCTGAAGTTCAACAATGCATTCTACAATTTGTTGTTGTTCGTAATCTGAGAACACATCTGTATGCAGCTCGAGGCCTTCTAAGATATTAATCCTCTTGCCACGGATTCTTTTGAAGTGTTCAAAAGTTTTCTTTTCAACATTCTGCATTCTTTCCAACTCATATTCCAGAATTATCTGCAACTGGCGAGGTCTAGTAATGTACTGTGGGATGTATGGTTCAACCCCAGCACGCTCTCCTGCATGTCTTGGCTCCTCGGGGATAGTCTCTGTCGGGACATCCTCCGGAGTTGCTTTCGCAACAAGACCCTTTAAAACTGGTGCATTTATCTGGCGTCGAGGTGCTGACTCTATTTCTGCTCTTCTTGGGATTTCATTTATCTTTTCTGTTTTCCTTGGAGTTGATCTCCTCTTTTCTGGTTCCTGACAAACCAATTTCTTCAGAGTATTTGTATTGCCGGTAGCAACTGTTTCTTCATGTTGATATGCTGCTAACTTGGTTAACATCTTGCGAATGCGGTAATTCTTGTTCCTTCACTGGGTGGCAGTGAGAGTAGCTCTCCTTACCCCTTAGATTTCTGTGGGCATGGCGCTGACGAGTCTGCCCTCTGCTGTAGCAACAACAGACTTAACTTTCTTGTCCTCTCCCATTGCATGAGCGTTGTTTACTTTTCTCTTCTTGCTGGTAGATGGTTGATTTGAGCCACCTAATTTCATCACTGTATGGCTGCGGAGCTCTTCCCGATCAATCGGGGTCCAATCATTTTCTTCATATTGTAGCCCGGCTTGTGTGAAGTCAGAGTCAATCTCGATCACGGCTCCATCCCTTACCCTCTTTTCATCAAGTGCTAGACTCACGCCATTTTTAAAGTTCAGAACCAACCGCCCGTTCGACATTTCCCCGCAAAAAATAAGGAAAGGATCAGGGGATGTACTAAGAACAAGAACAGTAGAAAAAAAATTTGTTTATTAATGAAGAGATTTTATTCGTTTATTTCAAATTTAAATAGGAGTAGGAAAAGATGAAGAAAGATCAAGAGTGAGACTCGATTTGAAAGGAAGGATAAAAAAACTTTATTATCATGATTTCACATGTTTTCTTTTTAACATTTTTTTAACGATTTTCTTTATCATTCACTTTTTATATTTTTGGGTTCGGACTCAGTCATGAGTAATTACTGTGCCCGTGCTTCTAGGAATGGGGATTCATCTTTCGAAACATCAGGTTGCGTAATACTTCTTTAGATATCGTCCATTAATTGGAAGCATAGGTCGTTCTCCTCAGCAATTTACAAGCTGGTAGGAACCTCCTGAGTAAATTGTCTCGACCACGAATGACCCTACCCAAGTCGGTTCAAATTTACCACCTGTCTTGCGATGTGCAAGAATAGGTCTTCTGAGAACCAAAACCAATTCACTGACTTTGAATGTCCTTGGATGGACTAATTTATCATGGGCCTGGATCATCTTGGCTTGATACAGTTCCAAATTTTGCTGTGCTGAAAGTCTTTTCCCTTCCAAGCTTTCCAATTCTTCTAGTCGTAGTCTGGCATTTTCTTCTGTAGTGACCTTGTTTGCAACTGTAATTTTGAGAGACGGAAGCTGAACTTCTAAGGGTAGAACGACCTCGGACCCGTACACTAAGGCGTAAGGCGTAGACTCGGCGGGAGTTCTGAAAGTCGTCCTGTAGGCCCATAAGGCTTCTAACAACTTCTCGTGCCAATTTCTTTTGTTGTCGTCCAATGTTTTCTTTAGGATTTGGACGGGAGTTTTATTAAAAGCCTCGGCCAAGCCGTTCACTCTTGGGTAGTAGATTGTTTAATAGCGCCAGTCGATCCCGTATCTTCTAAAAAAATTGTTGATCTTCGTACTCTTGAACGTGGACCCATTATCTGAAATAATTCTGCGTGGTACCCTAAAACGGTAGACGACCTGATTCTTGAAAACTGTAACACATGGTGCGCTTTCACTTCTCTGAGTGGTATAGCTTCTGCCCACTTGGAAAAGTAATCTGTAGCTGCAAGAATGAAGCGATGTCCTCTTGAAGAAGGCGGTTCTATCGGACCCACGATATATGTGCCCCAACACTCAAACGGCCACGACGCGATTGTCGGATGTAGGATATTTGGAGGTTGATGTAGAACCACTCCATGCACTTGGCACTGGTGACAACTTTTGGCAATCTTCATGCAACCGGTCATCATCGAGGGCCAGTAGTACCCTAGTCTTTTAATCTTCATTTTCATTTTCGGACCCGACTGATGAGCACCACAAAGTCCTGAGTGTACTTCTTTAACAATTTCACGAGCCTCGGACCCGCTCAGGCATCTTAGCCACATCTGATCAAAAGACCTTCTGTATAATGTATTGTTTATTAATGCATAAGATAGAGTTCTTTTCTTGATTTGATGGGCTATCGACTTATCGTCCGGTAGGTTTCCTCGTTTGCAAGTAGTTCATTAGTGGTCGCCGCCAATCTTCTCGTATTTTCTCGTCACTCGCTCGCAATTGTTTCTTCTACTTTACCTTCTGATTTGTGTATTGTATCCATGTCGAGCTGTGATAGGACCTGTCGTCCTTAAACTGACACTTCAACTGACTAATCTTGCAAGCAGGTAAATTTCTTTGCAAGGCGGGCTAACGCATCAGCGAGAGCATTTTCTCTTCTAGGAATCTTGTAGATTGTTACATTTGGAATCTGCTCCAACAATTTCATGGCATACTGAAAGTACTGTTCGAGTCTTGGCTTTAGAATTCTGTATTGTCCTGCGACCTGTTGAATTATCAACTGAGAATCCCCATAGATGTTGATGTCTATCATCTCCATCTGAATGGTTAATTCCAGTCTGGTTATAAGGGCGTCGTATTCTGCCTCATTGTTTGTACACGGTTCTGTTAAGTGGTAATAGTACCTTAACATCCCCCGCTCCGGTGTTATAAAGATTAGTCCAATTCCTGCCTTACCGGGCACTATCATTTGTGATTCTTTATCTTTTTATGCTGAAGATGCTCCGTCGAAGTACAGTTCCCAACGCTGATCATCGGGGTCTTCTAGGCTCATTATCTGCTCGTCTGGCAAGTCGTCGTTGAGAGGCGATTCTGCCGGTAAAGGGTGTGCTGCGAGGAAGTCTGCCAGGACTTGTCCCTTTACGGCATGAAGAGGAACGAAAGTTATATCGAATTGCAATAGTATCATTGACCACCTAGCAAGGGTCATCAAATATTGCAACGGATTAAACTTCGAAATAAGGTCGACCTTATGAGAAAGCATGTAGTGCTTGAGCTTTTGTGTGGCGAAGATCAGGGATAAATAGTGCTTCTCAATAGGAGGATACTTTACTTCCGTCGGAATTAGACGATGGCTTAAGTAGTAGAGCATTTTTTGCCCTCGTCATTGATCTGGGTTAGCAGGGCTCCGAGAGAGTCGTCTAAAGCTGCGGTATAAAGTATCAACGGTCTACCCGAGATTAGGGCTGCTAAAATAGGAGGTGTCATTAAATACTGTTTAATGTCATCAAAGGCATGTTAACATTTGGAGTCTCAAGTAAACATGACATCATTCTTAACTAAAGCAGAAAAAGGCTGACACCTTCCTGAAAAATTCAAGATAAAGCGTTGAAGATATGCCAATTTCCATTGAAAGGACCGTAGTTGTTTCAAGTTTTTGGGAGGTGGCATTTCTAAGATAGCTTTAATATTCTCTGGATCGATTTCAATTCCACGATGTCGGACAACGAATCCTAAGAATTTCCCAGAGGTGATGCCGAATACCCATTTCAAGGGATTCATCTTAAGGTTATATTGTCTTAATCACTCAAAAATAATTCTTAAATCATACAAATGATCTTCTTTTAGTTTACTCTTGATGACCACATCATCCACGTAACACTCAACTTGGTTGTGAATGAGATCATCAAAAATCCTTGTCATTGCTCTTTGATAAGTTGCTCCTGCGTTCTTTAATCCAAACGACATCACTGTGTAGCAGTATACTCCGATTGGCGTTCTGAAGGCTGTAAGCTTTTTATCTTCTGGTGCCATCTTTATCTAGTTGTATCCTGATGATCCATCCATGAATGAGAAGACTTCATGTGTTGAAGCGATTTCGATCATCAATTCTGGAATGGGTAGCGAGAATTCTTTCTTTGGACATGCTTTGTTCAAATCTTTGAAATCTACACAGATTCTGATCTGACCATTCTTCTTTCTGACTGGTACCACATTGGCTAACTAAGTTGGATATTATTCCTCACAGACAAATTTAGCTTCTATTAGCTTCTTAACTTCAGCTATAACTTGTTGTTCAATCTCCAGACGCATTCTTCTCGGAGCTTGTCTGACTTGAACGGCAGTGGGAACTACTCCTAACTTGTGAATTGCGACTTCTGGAGCTAATCCTGACATTTCATCATAACTCCAAGCAAAACAGTCCTTGAATTCCATTAATAGCTTGATTATGCTTTCAGAGTCTTCTTCGTTGAGTAAGGAGCTAATAAAGGTCTGCCTAGGCTCTTCGCTAGTAACTAAGTTAACTTCCATTAACTCGCCTATTGTAGATTTAATTTCTTCTTCGAATTCCAGCGGAGCATCTCCGACTTGCAGATCTTTGAGATCTTCTGAGGCTTCCAAGCAGTCTTCATTAGGCTCGCAAGTGACAACCAAGCGAAATCCCGTATCGTCAACTGATCCTACTATGCCGAATCCGAGACCATGTTTTGAATTGGGAGGCCGACTGACATTGTTCCATAATTTTTCAAAGTGTTGTGATCGACCTTTTGTCCATTGTTTAGGTAAGACACCACGTTGAATTAAATTTTGAACACAGGGAGAGTACCACTCAAAAGGCAGTTCCATTAATTCAAAAGAAGTAACATCTTCGAATTGTACATCTTTTTCAGTATTGGAAGAAGAAGCACCACAGTAGAATTTGATCGGTTTAGTACCACCACCATGCACTTCCTTGACCACCATACCCTCGATCTTATTAGAATGGATCGGGGTTAGGGTCATAGTATGTACATAGTGGTTAATCTTCTCGTACATTGATTTATATTCTTCATTCTTTTCATCTTCTAGAGAGATCTTGAACTGGGGTTTCTTTTGATTTACTATTGCTGCTTCTTTCTTGATTTCTTCTTCTTCGGAACTGGTCTCCCAATCAACGTCGATGACTGGTTTCCTCTGTCCAATTGTTCGAACGTCTCTTCCACGACCTCGTCCCCGGCCTTGACCTCGGGTGCGAGTTCTGAAGAAACCTTCACCATCTCGCCGTAGGGGAGTGGTGAGTAACTGTTGGACTAGAATCTCCCGCTCTTTATCATCTTGCACTTCTTTTGCTTCATTTGGTATGACATTTCTGGAGAATATTGTTTTCTTTTGAGTCGCGTAGTAGGCTGCATCTTCATGAATTCCAATCTCGTGTACGGAGAATGGTTGTAAGTCACCCTTGATACACTGTTCTCCTCCTTCATAATACTTTATGCTCTGGTACAGAGATGACGGTAACATCCGGTTTTCATGGATCCATGGCCGACCCAGTAGGGCGTTGAACGATGTCTCAGAATCAATTATGTGGAATTTTGCGGTTGTCTTTGCTAAGTCACCGGTCTTCATTAACAGTGTAATCGATTCGAGAGCTCACTCTCCTTTCTGATTGAACCCTCTTAATAACATCTTGTCTGCTTTGAGGTCGCGAGCATCAATTTCCAAATATGCTAACGTTCGAAAGCTCATTATGTTGATTGATGCTTCCGGATCAACCAACACTCTGGAGAGCGTAAACTTTCCAATAGTGACTGAAATGTACAACGGTCGGTTGTGATCAGCCGTTCTGACTAGTAGATCACTGTTCGTGAAGGTAACACCTCGCTGTTCTTTTAACGAGCAAACCTCGTCTAAGGAATTACCGGCCATTTGAGCTAAACAAATTTCTGGATCAAGTAAAGCCTTGATCAGAGTTTCCCTCATCTCCTTTGACAGGATCAGAATGTTGTTTATGCTTAGTTTGGCTGGTAGCTTCCTAAGATGGGCTAGCACGTTGTAGTCTACTTTATTACCATGCTCCTCGGTTTCTTCCCGAATGGGCAATTCCTCTGCTGGGGTTGGCTCCTCCTGAGCAACCACCTGCTTTCCTTTATCCTTTGGACCCATTCTCGGGGGTAGAACTTTTCTGCTTCTTAAATTAACTTCTGTTATTTCTTCTACATCTGGTACTGAATCTGCCGGTGTATCCTCCTGAATTGGAATGACTGGCTCTTCTGCAGTTGCTTCGGAATCTAATGACTAATTCTATCGCAATCAGAGCTTCTCGAAATTCACAAATAGACTCGCCGCTTGTTGAGCTTTCGTAGCCATCCTTGCGAACGTCTTCTCCTTCGTCATGGTCATTGAGGTTTAGTATGATTTGAGAATCATTATTTATATCAGAATCGAGATCTGGATTAGCTTGGTTGTCGTTAGTTATGTAATCGTTAAAAACAGTCAAAACGTAGCCAACACCAAAACTCTTATCATTATAAGATCCCGCCGGGGCGAGCAAATAATCATACAGAGTCAGAGGTTCGAGGGATTTCTCCCCCGAATCGGAAACAATCATCCTAGGATAAGCAGCCCCTAGTCTACCCTTCGGAGCCTCAGTTTTCTTTTCTTCCACGATCTTCTTTTCCTTCTGAAGCGGTTCTTCGATCGCAAGCGATAGTGCCGGCTCGGCAAGTTTCAAACTCTGAGTTGAAGCGCGTACCGAAGTGGTCTGGATGTGATCCAAAATTTTCTTTGAAGACTTTGTCCAAACGACACTCCATCCATCATCGGTCGTATACCGGTTTATCGGAACAATAGGATCCATCGAGATAACATTGATGGAACCTCCTTTTTGGGGTTCCTTCATGTATTCCTTTGGGATCGTTATGTTCCCTTTTCGGAGATTATCGTCAAACCAAATCTTGAAAGTGATGCAATCCTCTATCTTATGCCCGAGCATCCGATGGTAAGGGCAATAGTTTGGATGATCTTTCTTATTGACTTCTTCCGACCTCTTAGGCTCTGGTAACTGAAAATCGGGTGTCTTCACTAAACTGCGGAACATCTTCGCTACTGCTTCAGTTTTGAGTGGATATTCCTTATTCAAAAAATATTTCAGGGTACACTGTGGACGAGGCGGTTATTCATAATGCTGAGGCGACTGATAGCTCGGTCGAGGCTGTTGATAACCCTGCTGAGGTTGTTGGTAGGTACGTTGCAGTGGTTGATAGCTAGGCTGTGGCCGTTCTGGCTGTATCTGTACTGGCTGCTTGCCTTTATCTACTGCCGCGACGATTCTAGACTTCTTTTCGAATGTTTTCACTGGTTTCTGTTTATCGGTCTTGTCCACGAAACTTAGCTGCTTTGCTTCCTCCTGTAAGCTCCCGGCCTTGCTAAGCAGCTTCTCGAAAGTCTTGATTGTAAATCCTTTAAGGAGAAGTGCTATCAGGCCGTGGATACTTTTTAGCAAAATACTGATCGCATGCTGTTCCTGAAGCTGTGGTTCACACTTCATGCTTAAGTTCCTCCATCGAAGTATGTAATCCACTAAAGTTTCGTTCGGTTTCTGGTGCTCCACCACTAGATCACCGATAGTGATGTGGTGCCGAGCCCCGACAAACCTCTTAACGAAGAGGTTTTCCAATTATGCAAAGGTTATAACTGAACCATTTAGCAATTCTGCGTACCAGTCGACGGCAATCCCTGACAAACTGCTGACTAACTGACGGAAGAGTAAAGCGTCACTCCCATCGGCATTGCAGCAACTAGCATGAAAATGTGCGACATGCTGTCGGGTGTTTCCCGTTCCATCAAAAGTCTTAAACAGAGGTGGTACGAAGCCTTTTGGGTATTGGACGACATCAAATTCTTCAGGGTAAGGTCTACCCGTCTGAATAGATGCTCCACTCTTGGATTGTGCTAAAGCTTCTCGCACATGCTGTTCTACCATGTTTTTAATGTCCTTTTCAGGAATCATGCTCTATGCAGAATCCTTCTTTGGTGGCTCGTCTCCATTGACGGATGCGATCTATTTTCCTCCATCTGCAATATGGATGATTTCTGGGGGTGTTTCTTTCTGAGGTTTCACCTGACTTTGGAGAGTGGCTAAAGCAACAGCCATCTCTTCCATCCTCCTTGCCATCTGGGAAATTGTGTCATCTCTTTCTCGAAGCTGTGCTCTCATCACTTCCAATTCGTCTCTTTCCGCAGCTGCCGGTGTACCTTGCGAAGCTGACGATGCTCGTGTGTCAACCATGTTGATTTCGGCATATTCTTCATCCATGAATTCTGATGAACCAACTTCTTTTTCCAACTTTTCTCCTCTTTCTTTTGCCAACCGTCGGATATCCGCCCTTAGCTTTCCTATAGCATCCTCGAGGGGTCTCTTCCAGACGGTATTGCGGTTGTCGTGTGATGGTTGTTGAACTTCTTTTCCAGGAGTTTCTTTTATTGCAGTAGCACTTCCTTCAGATTCGGGCTCTTTGACGAGACTTTTCTTCTCAGGCAGTTGTGTTGGTCTTGGCTCGGTAATAATAGGTCACCACACCATCCTTCTTGCAGTAGAAGGCCAATGACCGGAAGGACTGTCGGCTATATGCTTGTAGGTGGTGTCCTCCCTAATATGATGACCCGATACAACCACAGGTGAACTAGATCTCATTTTCTTCCTTAGTTTCTCTACTGCAGTGACAGGCTCTACTCGCGGTCCGAGGCGGGATCTAGCTGGCACTCGTCCCATTCTTCTTAGAATTTCTGACACAGGGCATCTTTCTTTCTTTGCAAATTTTTCTATTACAGCTTATAGCCGAGCAAATGGCATAATCTTAATCCTTTTTCTTTTGCAGTTACTATAGTATGCAGGTCAGGGTAGTGTAGCGGCGATCCTTTGGACATCTTCTTCATCTGATGCAGCAGAGAGGGGGTGAAACCTACTCCCTTCCAACAGAGGTACAAACTCAGGCAGTTCTTCTCTTTCCTCAAGAATTTCTTCTAGAAAAGCAACTTCAGCAGCTTTAGCTTTCTCGATCCTGGCGATCTTTCTGCTTTTATTTCTCCTTTGAGTCCGAGTTAGGGGTGCAACTCTTGAACTGGACCCAATCTCAAAAATAGATGGTATTGTAGCAAAATCTGTACCCTCCACGGTGACAGGCTCATCACATGCTTGGATTTCCTTCCCCTTTAGTTTGGCAGAAGCCGGGGTAGGTGCAGAGATGACTAGACCAGTGGGGGTAGAGACAACAGTCCTCCTAAGAATAGCAGTACTTCTTTTAGCTGGAACCTTTTGCAGGGGAGGAAATGCTTGAGTCGACTTCAGGTCGAACTCAATCAGGGTTTTCTCAGTTTCTGGCAATTTTGTTTTATGGATGATTTTTCGCACCAAAGAATAATTAAGTTCAATTGTTCTTATGAAATGCTCCGTCATATTGAGGAAGTGCTTAAGACGAATCTTAAACATCTTTTCAATATTGCGGGAATTGTTCTAAGTCCAAATGGATTTAATTAATCATGTGGATTAATCATCCACGGTTTAATTAAGTTTTGTTCTTTTGCTCAGTGAACTAGGATGTTTGAATATCCTATGAATGAGGTGACATTTCACTAAATGCTCTACTTAGGAGTTATGATAACAAGAACTTTTAAGGGCAAATTGATGTTTAAGTGATTTGTGATTTAATTTAATTTTAATTAATAGGTTTAAGTTTGGAATAATGTTCAAGTTGTTTTAGATTTATTTTGAATTCTTTATGTCTTAAGTGATGTTATATTTAATTTAATTTAATTTAATTTAATTTAATTTAATTTAATTTGGTTTAATTTAATTTTAATTTAATTTTAATTTTATTTTAATTTGATTTTATTTTTAATTTAATTTAATTTAATTTAATATGTTTTAATTTAATTTAATTTAACTTGAATTTACTTTGATTTAATTGTGATTTAATTTAATTTTAATTTAATTTAGTTTTTATTTTTAATGTTTTAAAGATGATTTAATTTAATTATTAAAGTATTAATTTAATTGAAATTTTGATTTAATTTAATTTAAATGTTTTAATTTTAATTTAATTTAATGATTAAGTCTTTTAGTATCTTAAATCTTGAGTTTGGATTATCATTTTAATTGGGAATTAAATATTATTGAAGTGATTAATTTAGGGACTCTTAAATTAAAGAATAAATGTCTTCTAAATAATTTCCCTATTTGAATAATTTTAATTTTTATTAATCTTCCAAATTTAATTAATTAATTGATTAAGGTTTATTCTTAAAAATGATTAATGGGTTTCTACCCTTTAATTTTTAAATTTCAATCATCCAAATCAGATTAGGATCAAATAATTTACTCTTTCATTTTATTAAGCCTAAAGTTTTAATTAAGGGTTAAAATTTTAATTACCATTTTGCCCTTCAAGCTTAATAATTCCATAACTCACTAAATTGAGCTTAAATGAATTTAAAATTTTTATGTGACTTCACTCACATGTCAATTAAGACATTAGAGGAGAAAATGTGATTTTTATATATTTAATTTATTTATATAATTATTTTTTGTGGAAAATAGGGATTTTCAAGAAAAATTCAATAAGATGACCAAGGAAAATTTTCTATCCTTAAGAAAATTATGGGGCACTCCTAATGACCAGAGGACCATTTGGACTAATTTTAGTGATTTTTTGAATTTTATTTTATTTATTATAATTATTTTGTGTTTTGGAGTATTAATTAATTTAAAAATAAAATAAAGGTTGAAAAATGAATTTTATATTTTTCAAAAATCTCTCTGATATTAGAGAAACCAGAAAAATAATTTTTATAATTTTTCTGATTTTTGTTTGTTTTATTAGAATTATTTTAGTGAAAAGGTTGAAAAATACATTTTTAATATTAAAAATTACATTAAAGCTTTAAAATTCAATATCGTATCCTAGGGACTTAAGAAAAATATTTGGTTTGTTCCTAAGTGTTTAGAATTCAAAATATGACATTTTGGTGATTTTTAATATTTTTGTGATTTTTATTATTTTTTAATTATTTAAAATATTAAAATAATGATAAAAATCAACTTTGTTAGAAAATTATAATTTTAATTTTTCTAAGTTCCTCTGATTTCAGAGAAGCTCCAAAACCATTTTTGTGAATTTTTGAAAAGTATTTTGTGAGTTATGAATTTTTAAAGTTTGATTTCATTCATGGGGCTTAATTAACCCATTTGGTGGGGCTAACTAAGTCCAATTGATCTCAAATTTTTATGTGGTGTTCTCCTATCCCTAGAGGACAGTGGAGAATTATTTTTAAGTTAATTTGATGAATGGTTAACCCTAATTAATTAAAGTTCAATTTTGGGTGTTTAGGCCAATTAGGGTTGTTCAAAGTGAATTAGCTCTAAAATTATTTTTCCTAGGTCCCTCTGGTCATAAGAAACATCACCAAATTTTCCTAGAATTTATTTCTCAACATGCTAATTATTGTAATTAAAAAACTCAAAACAATAACATGCACTTGAAAAATCAATAACTTTTCATAGGGATGGCCTCTGACCTTAGAAAATTTAGGGAATGTTCCCAAGTTCAGAGGCTTCAAAAGCCCTATGGTCTCATGCCATGGTGAATTTCCTATATGCATGGAGAATTGAAATAGTGCAGAGAGTAAATAAATCATTAAAAATAAAATACTTAATGAAATTACTTAATTTATTTTACACATTATTCTCCTCTGTTCACTGAGCAAGAGGGTATTTTTATTTTATTTTTAGGATTTTTCTACACAAAGTTATGAATTTTTGAAGTTATGGGAATTAAATAAATAGAAAAATAGCCTATTTTTCTACTTATCCACGCGGCGCCACGCCATCCTCGGCAGCTCCGAAAGGCCACGCGGTGCGTTCTGATTCGGCACCGCCATCCGACTCAGCGCTCCAGGGGCCCGCGGTTCATGTCCCGTTGCTCCGTCCAGTGTGATCCTGGCCTTCCGCTCAATACACGCGCGATCCAGCGGTTCCCAGTCATCGTCTATGACTGGTGTGAACCCGTGACCGTCAACCTTCTAACCCTAATTTCTCACTCGATTCTCAACTGATTTTTGAGTTCTTATGCTCTATGGATTCGTCTTGAAGAGACAAACACATCCATACGGTAAACATGCATTGAAATTGACCCAAACTAAATGGAGAATCTCTGGAAGCTCGGGAGGAAGAGTGAGTCAATACCTTTGCTCAGAGAAGTGAAGCTTCGATCTGAGAGTTATGTCACGTTCGATTGGGTCCAAGCAAGCTCCAGATGAAGTCCCTTGGCCTGGTGAAGGTGTAGGACCAATCAATTTGGAGATTGGCTCACTGTGGTGAAGTGTCATGGTTTTGGGCTTGAATTTCAACTCTGAAATTGAGCTCACAGAGAGGAAATGGCAGGGGGATTTCAGTGGGGATCAAGTTCTCTATGTGTAGAGAGTGGTCTGGGATGATTTTGGCAGGGTTTCAGTAAGGTTTGGTTCAGCACCCCTCATGGCCGAGAAGAGGTGGTGTTTAAATAGGAGAGGCTAGAGGGCCTCCCAGGGGGTTTAAGGGTTGGGATCAGCTGCTCTGGTGAGGAGAAGAACAGCTGCAATGGCCATTTGGAGTGAGGCAGCTCAACAAGGTGGAATTCCAAAATTTGGCTCCTCCCAAGGTCTCGGCCATGGTGTTTTCCGGCGATCCAAGCGGCTGGCCTGCAGGCATGGGTCACCCTCAGGTCCAGGTGAGTCAGGGCTGGAGGTTTGTGCAAGCAATTGGCCCATGCCATGTGTAAAGGGGTTAGATCAAAAATGGAATGGGGGCATGGCTATTTTGGCTTGGTTTGGGTCAACCCATGTGTTTGGGTGGGGTTCACCTCCCCATGACTCGGTTTTGGGCTGTGAGGATCATGTGAGTCATCCTACCAAAGGTAGTGAAGTCCACATCAAGGATTAGGTGGCAAAGTATGGTTTAGAGTGTATCATGTTTAAGGTAAAAAAAGGTTTAAGAAAGAGATCCCCTCTCTTGCCATTAATGGCTTGGTCACATGTCAAACCTTTCATGGCTTCATATGGCTTGTACATGGCTTGTCTTTGGCTCACCTATGGCTTGGCAAGAGCTTGGTCAATTTCATGAAAAAGGGTTTTAGAAATTTTGGTAATTTAGGGGGATTTGATGGGATTTGGCATATGGCTTGATTTGGAATCATTTCATTATGGATTTAGAACTTAGGGGATGGTTTTATCAAATGGATGATGATAGAGGATTGTCATGTGGGCTTTGTCATGGACTTTGGGCCTTTGAAATTTAGTGAAGATGGGCTTTTGAAATGGTTTAGGGATGGGCTTTTAAATTAAAAAAAACAAATTGGTAAGTGGAAATTTTGTAAAGGTCCATGCCAAGTAAATGTTGGGTTTAGTTTAGTAATGTGTCATGAGTGATTTGAAATGAATTTGAGGTGGTTTGGGTTTGAATTAGGTTGAATTTGGGTTTCTTTGGTAAATGGGCCAATGTAGATCAAATTGGGCTAAATCGGGCCAATGTTGGGCTAAGGTTGAAATTGATGTAAAATTAATGTTGGGAAATTTTTATGGGAGTGTTTCAAAGAGGTTTTAACTTTGGTTGGGTTTTTGGTTTTGGGACTTGGGCTCATTTGGGTTAGGTTTGGGTTTAGGTCAAAATTGGGCTTTTTGGTTTTGGGTTAAATTTGAGTAGGGTTTGGGTCCAAATTTTGGGCAAATAATGTTAGTATTTTGTTTGTGGGGATGTTAGGGAAGGTTTAGAAAAGGTTTGGGGTCAATTGGAGTTGAATTGGTTTGGTTTGGGCTAAGCTTGGGTTATAGGTCCAAATTGGGCTTTAAGCTCAAAAGTGAAATTGGACCCAAATGTCAATAAAATTGGACTTGGATTTGGTCTAGATTAATATTGTGGATGTTAATTTGAAGTTTAGAATTGAATTGGACCAAAATTGGGGTCAATTGGGTAGATTTGGTTTGACATTGGTTTCATTTGGGTTAAGAATGGGCTAAATTGGGGGTTTTGGTAAAAGTGGGGTAAATTGACAAATTTGGACCATGGTGTAGTTGTACAAAATGACATTGAGAATATTTGGGATTTTTTGGAATTTTCTGGCAATTTTCTGAATTTTTGGATTTTTAGGTCAAGAGGGGTATTTTGGGTATTTGGAGGGTATTGGGGGGTACTTTTGGAATTTTTGGTATTTTTGGCTATGGATGATCAATTTGAGTGGAGGGAAATGTTTAGGAATGGTTTTGGGGAACTTTGGGTAATTTAGGTGATTTTGCAAATTTTGAGTAGTTCCAAGGGCATTTGGTAGGTTTGGTGGGGTCGGGGCCCCGGGGCCAAAAATTGAAATTTTAGAAGAATGAAGATTGATTAAATTTGAGCAAAATGGAATCACTTTGGTTGAGCCATGAAGTCATATTAAGCCTATATGAGCCATGAGGGACTCATTTGAGACATTCACTATGTTGTTCCTAACCCTCTTAGCCAGGGGCTTAGGGGTTAAGGTCCATCCATATGAATTACCTACATGAGTCAAGGAGTCAAGTTGGGTATGGGTGTGGTTTTAGGATTTGGATTGTGTGTGTCGAGTGTAGAGTATGAGTGTAGTGAGTGTGTAAGTCGACCCTCACTGGACCAAGCCACCTGGGGTGGTCCTAAAGCCAAAGAGTCCTATAGGGAACTCATCCTTTAAACCTTCACATTTGATTTCAACCCTCTAGGTGATTAGGGGTCTACGATCAAGCTTGTGGGGTTTGCGAGGAGTCAAGAGGTGTTTAAACTTCTAAAGGGTGGGTTCCACTTCTAGTCCTCTAGGATGGTCAAAGGAAAAGCCTAAGGCTAGATCCTAAGCACTAAAGAAGGAAGAGAAGACCTCATCAAAAATGAGGTCAACAGATTTATAATATGGGATACTACGCAACTATACGTATAATTTATCAAGTAATATAGGACTTTCTGACTAAGCCCTGATATATTGAACCCACAGGAAATGTCTAAAACTTTAAAGAAATAAGAAAAATAACTTTTTACTTTTTCAATTGATTTTTGTAAGTAGGTTTTAAGGTATAAAGTTTGAAAAGTTGTTTTTGATATTTTTAATAAAAAGTTAAGCAGGAAATTAAAATTATCAATACTCTAAACACGATATAAAAGTAATAAGAATCAAATATCTTTTTCCTTCTTCAATGAATTAGTAATAATATGGATTTTTATGTTGTGGAAGTATTTAAATGTATTGTGCCAAATAGGAGCAATTATATTCTTTACCCTTACTTGGTTCTATAAAAAAATTGGTTAATTTGAAATTTGAAATTTTGTAGATGGGTTAGGCAGGGAATATATCAGCTCTCCCTCTAGAGTTCCCTCTATTCCATCCAGCTGGGGGCTAACAACTCATAAAATAATTTAAAATAACAAACCAAATTAGGGGGCTTTAGCCTGTCACTCTAAAGTTCTCTAATTTTACTCCCCAATAAAACATGTCTCCCTATATATTTGCATTCAATAATATAGACTACAATTCTGACCCATATAATTGCATGTCATTCTTTCCAATTGTTGATTGAGACAATACCGCATTAGATCTTACATAATCTCACAATAAATTTTAATATCTTAATTGACCACATCAAGAAGTAAATTAAGTACAAGGAATTGAATCATCATAATTTCTTCCAGAATTAAACACTTATACTTTCCACAACATACTTCCATAGTTTAATTACTTCATCCTCTAAGAAAGAAAAAAATAAAGCAAACTACTCGGATTTTATGAAGAAAACATAAACACAACTTGATCTGAAAGCATAAACCATAATGAAAACACAACAAATCTTACTTAAAAGCAAAGTGTAAAAATAAAGATAAACACTTATATGAAAATCCTCTCCACAAGACTCTGGAAGTTCCTCTGAAATTTTGCTTTCCACAATATAACTCTACAGAGGTTGGTGCCCAACTCCGATGACTCAAATACAAACTTTAGATAAAAACTAGATACAAGGATGAAAGAAAATTGGTGAGAAGAAGGCTTCACACTAACCCCTTTTCCTTTCTTACTCTCTACTCTCTACTAACAACTATAGAACTACACTACATTAATTTCACACACTCTCCAGACTTCAAATGACTCTTTAAAGAAACTCTCTAAAAAAGAAGAACTCCCTTGCAAATGATGAGGCTTCATTTCAATAATTTTTCAAAAATGTGCCTTGGTGTCTCTTCAAATCATATCTAGATTCAATGTATCTACCAAAAGATGCATACCTTTAATCACATCTGCCACCCAAAGGAAGTTAAGGAAGTTATCAACAAAAGTTGCTTCAAACACCACTTGAGAATGACGCCAAATTTGATTAAAATTCAATTTTTAACTGTGACGCTTAAGCGTCATCACTTTGGCGCTTAGGTGCCTAAGGCCAAATTTCTCAAACTTCATAATTTTGCTCCAAATTTGATCATTTTTTTCTCCTTTCATCATAATTAATCATTTTCATCATACTTACAAGAAAAACACAAAATACCTTCCATTAAAGTGCAATATCATAAAAAATAAGTATAAAAATATGCATAAAAACATTATATATATTAGGTGTATCAATATCCCCCAAACTTAAAATGTTACTTGTCCTCAAGTGACTCTTAACCATAAAAATTTTAACATACAAATAATGTAAATAAGTTTCTTAGGAAGGTTTCAAATTTTTTTTCTAGAAATGAAATAATCCAATTTAGAAAAAATTTTAGTAAATAAGACCAACTTAAAGTTTAGAAAGTCCTTAAGTAAAGGATAATGAAAATATAAGTTTCTATCTAATTCAGAAATACTTATAGATTTTTAAAAATTTAGGATTCAAACATCTTATTTTTCTCACTTTAAAAAAATTTTTATTGAGAATAATTTTACTTACTATATTATAACCTTAAGTTTTAGATTTTCTCAAAACTTATATTTTAAACTTTAGGCATTAAACCAATTTTTGATTAGGCCCTTAAATCCTCAAGCTTCTCCTTCCTTTTCACATACTATTTTTCACTTTTTCTCTTTTTCTTTTTTTTTTCTCTTCTTTTTTTTATAAGACAAGTATTACTGTATCTAGATAGGTCTTTAATGATTTTAAATTCCACCATTCCATTTAAAATAAAGATCTGTTATGTATCTTTCACTTAAAAATCATAATAATAGTGCTGAAAATTACTCCTCAATAAATAGAATTTATGCTTTGAAAAATAAAAGTTAAATCTTCTATTCATCCAAAAATACAACATTTCTTACTAAAGATAGTTTAACAATATTTAACATTTCTTTATTAAGAAAATTTTAACTTTAAAATTTTCATTATTACTATAAATTTTAACTAAATTCTTTTATTCATTTCTATATTCAAAATTTTGTTTTCCTAATATAACTTCATATACATAATTATTTTCAATCAAAAACAAAATTTATTTTAAGTATTCTTGAGAACAAATAAAATTTTAGGTTTTTGAAAAATTTAGTTTTTATAAAATCCCTCTAAACTTTAATTTTTAGTTAGGATAAAAAAATTTAAGCATCAGAAATGATGCATTAATGAGAATTAAAAACTAAAATAACATGCTTGCAGGAATTTAAATATCCTAAATATGCAAGTATAACAGTTTAAAAAAAACAGGAGTAAGAAGAAACTAAATTCAGTTTTTCAGAAAATAAAATAAAATTTTCAAAAGACTTCTACAGTAGTGGAGGTTTTCAAAGCAAATACACACCAACTTAACATAAGTAAAATCATAATAATACTACATAATAACTGGTAGTAGATTTTGAAAAGTTTTAAACATGCAATTTTCAAATAGTGGTTTTAATAATATTCTACATTTCCTAACAGATTTGGAATTATTCTACACTCTATTAAAAATTTAAATACTAAATACACATTAAAACATTCACTACCACACACATATCACAAACTACAACATAAAACATTAATTTATCACATAAACATCTGAATGTGCATAAAAAGAAATAATCCAACTATGCTCTATACAATAATAGAGTTCATTTCACAATTACATCACACAAAAATTTAAACATCACATCACATATAAAAACATCAAATAAAAACATAACAACACATAAGAAATCTCAAAACAAAATAGACTCAACACAACAATCCTAATCATCATCCTCATCATCATCTTCATTCCAGTCTCTGGATGGCACATAAGGTATATAATACGGATGAGGGGGCATCTCAAAGACTTGCGATCACCTCTAACCACTCTACTGCTGATAATTCTCCTCATATTCATCATGTTTAACAATATACCTTTCAATATTTTCAATCTTACCATCCATATCTCTAACATGCTCTTGGGTAAGACTCATCTTCTTCAAAATCTTCTTTAGTAATCCAGTATGTGAATCACTAGATGATGATGCTTGAGAAGTAGTGGCACGTGAAGTAGAAGCAGCAGAAATAAAAGCAGTGGAAGCTCTAACAAATTCTCCTCTCCAGCCACACTCTGAATGCACAGTGCAAGTGCCAACATTTACACTGGTAATAGGTCTCAATGGCTGAAGAACTTCCTCCCATGTTTCAAACTTCACACCAGACTGCTCACAAATCGAATGAATAAAGGAAGAAAATCCCATACCTGTAGTAGTAACAGATCTGGCACAGTTTTGTCAGCATATTTTTAGATTGTGTTGTATTTTGAAAAGGGGTCGCCAAATAGAAATTATCGGCGAATTTTAAATTTTATGTTTAATTTAAATATATACATAATTTGAAAAGTAGAATTTGATTTTCGAAAATAATTTTTAAATTTGAAAATTTTAAGATATGAAATCAAACCGATCTCACATCCCAAATAGTTTATATAAATGAGCACCACATCACAAACCGTGTATATATTCTGAGGAATAGACACACTGCTTCATGATGGGGCTCGATTAAATAAACTAGAAGCTTTGTGACATCTATTTGGTCTACGAACCAATTTTATAAGCCGACAAGTTCCCCTGCTTAATATAAAGGAATTAAGCAGGGTTTATATTACCTGGGTTCTTAAAGTTCCCTATAAGGGCAAGTTCCTATAGTTAATTACATCTTAAATGACGGGAATCAATTAAGAAAACTCTAAAAAATGATCAGGGGTTTTGCTCTCAAGAATTTCAAAGTTTAAGGTTTTCAAACAATTGGACTTTGGAAATTTCAATAGGGAATGGATCAAATTTGGAACAGTTTATTTTAGGAATCCAATGGAGGAGAGGTAGGAGAAGTTGAGGATCCAAGAGGAATCTTGGCAACTTTCCAAACTATCCTATTGTTTGGCTTCCATTTAAGAGTCTATTTAATGTTTCAATCCTGTCAATTTTAGTTAATTAGGACTTATGCTTGTATGATATGATCACACAAATAGCCCTGAAGATGTGAGTGTTTATGTCGTACCAAATGACTACCTCAGAGTCCTAAGGCTTGTTAGGGCTTAATTTGCATAACAAGACTATGCAAATGCCTAACAAAAAGCTGAGGATTTATGTTGCACTAGGCAAACTACCTCGAAATCCTATAGCTTTGTTATTTAATTCTAAGAAAGGTTTAGCTGATGTAGATTCAAGTTTTGCTGATGATGATGGCCGTGCTGCCCACTATGCTCCAAGCTCCTTGTCGTTGCAGAGGTTTAGTTTTAGAAAGTAAAAATCAGGAGATGAGAGAAGTGTTTCAGTTTAGAAGAGTTTTAAGGTTCAAATATCTTAGTGTTTTATTAAGGGAATCTTAAAATTGATTATAATAACACCGGTTAAGATTCCACGGTTCCATCATTCTGGCACCGTTATTTTTATCAGATTCACTTAGTCTAAATGAATTTGGTAAACTCAACTGAATGAGTTCCACACTTTCATTTAGACAGTGGGAAATCCCGTTAGTAACACGTAGGTTACATCATCCGAGGTATTCCCGATCATCCAACGAGACGTTTTAATTTAGTTGTAGTTGTAGTTTTGTGTTCTGTTTGTGATTAAATTTTGAGTTGTTTTATATTTTGAATGTTATGGTGGTGAATTTTATCTTGTTGTGACTTTTAATTTAGTTTTGGGTTTCAGTTTTGTGGTTGTCCTAAAGGTTTCAGTTTTCATGCAGGGTGACATTCTTGTTTAACATGCAAGTTTTGCAAGAAAGAAAATACAGCGCAGGTAAATAAATTACAATAAAATAAAAGCGTACCTGGAGGGTCTTCTCGTCATTCCAAGATGCACTTAAAACACATGTCAGAGCATTTAAGTAATTGTAAGAGATACCTAGGTAAAGCTAAGGGAAGGTTCTGGCTGCCTACCAAAATCCTAATCCTATTGCTAGTCATTTCCTATGACGTCTAGGTTCTTGTGTTTTATTAAGGATGATTTTCTTCACCAAAGAACAATTAAGTTCAATTGTTCTTCTAAAACATCCCATCGTATTGTGAAAGTGCTTAGGACGAGGCCTAAACATCTTGTCAGTACTTCTGGGATTATTTCGAGTCCAAATGAATTTCATTGTACAAGTGAATTATTCATTCAAGAGATTTAGTTAAGTTTTGCTTCTTGCTCAGTGAACTAGGATATTTGATTATTTTATGAGTAAAGTGACATTTCACTTGATCCTTTGTTTAAGAGTTATAATAATAAAAGCCTTTAGGGGCAAATTAATTCGTTGAAGATTTTAACAATTCTTAATTTAAAACTGGAATTGATGATTCAAAGTGATTTGGTTTAGTTATAAAATTTTAATTAATAATTTTAAGTTTAGAATAGTGTTTAAGTTGTTTTAATTCAATTAAATCTTTATATTTTAAATGATCTTAATATTTCAGATTAATTTTAATGTTTTAAATTTACTTAGGTTGAAAGAGGTGTTTAAATTATTTATTTTCGTTAAATTTTGATGACTTGATTTGGATTAATTATAGTACTTTAGGTTGATTTTAATTAGTTCGATTTTTTTATATTATTTATTATGAATTTTTTTGAAATTACTTAAGGTTTTAAATTTGTTTTAAGTTTATTCTTAAGTGATTTCAAATTAATTTTAAATGTTTAAAATTTATTTTTTAATTTGATTGTTAAATCATTTAATGTTTTACACTTTAATTTAATTTTTCCTTTTTAATTATTAATTTCAGCCATTATTTTAGAATTAATTAAGGATTGATTACCATTGAATTAATTTAATTAGGGACTTTAAATTAAAGAATTGGTATCTTCTTAAGTCACATCCCTAATAATCCAAAATTTTAATTATTCTGCCAAAATTTAAATGATTTAATGAATTAAGGTTCCATTTTTGATATTTTTAAAGTGATCAATGGGTTTCTACCCCTTTATCCCCTAAGTTTCAATCATCCAAGAGAAGATTAAGATCAAATATTTTTACCCTCTCTTTTGATTAAACCTAAAGTAATAATTAGGGTTAAAATCCTTAATTACCTTATTGCCCCTTTAGGCTTATTTATTTCATAACTCACCAAATTGAGCTCAAATAAATTTGAAAATTTTAAGTCACTTCACTCACATGTCAATTAAGACATTTAAGGAGAAAATGTGATTTTTCTGTTTTTAATTTAATTTATATAATTATTTTGATTAAAATAAGGATTTTTAATAAAAATTCAACAACATGACCAAGATAAGGTTTCTGTCCTTAAGAAAATTATGGGATGTTCCTACTGACCAGAGGACCACTTGGACCAATTTTGGTGAATTTTTGAATTATATTTTATTTATTATAATTATTTTGAGTTTTGGAGTATTAATTAATTATAAAATAAAATTGAAATTGAAAATTAAGTTTTATATTTTTCTTAAATATCTCTAACCTCATGGAACTCAAAAAAATAAATTTTATATTTTTTTGATTTTCTTTGATTTATTAGAATTAATTTTGTGCAAAGGTTGGAAAATTCATTTTTTAATATTAAAAATTGTCTTAAGCCTTTAAAATTTAAGATCTTAATCTAGAGACTTAGGAAAAATATTTAATTGATTCCTAAATGATTAGGAAGCAAAATATGACATTTTTATGATTTTTAATATTTTTTTGATTTTTATTATTTTTTAATTATTAAAATATTGAAAATATGATTAAAAATGAAATTTTTTTAGAAAATTCCTATTTTAATTTTCTTAGACTCCTCTGACATCAGAGAACCCACAAAACCAATTTGGTGAATTTTTAAAAATGTATTTTGGGTTTTATGAATTTTTAATTTTAAAATAGCTATGTCACTTAATTAATTCATTTAATGGGTTAAATCATTTCCAATTGACTTGAAATTTTTATGTAAGGTTCTCTACATCCTAAGTGATAGTGGAGAATTGTTTTTAAATAATTTTGATGAGTGGTTAATTCTAATTAATTAAAATTCAATTTTGAGCGTTTGGACTAATTAGAGTTATTTTTAAGGAATTAAATCAAACCATAATTTTCCTAGGGTCCTCCGGTCATAAGCTACCTCCCCTAATTTTCTTAGAATTTTCTAAGCAACATGTAAATTATAGGAATTAAAATTCTAAAACAGAGACATAAAATTGGAAAATCAATAACATACCATTGAGATGGCCTCTACCCTTGAAAAATTCAAGGAATGTTTCCAAAGACAGAGGCTACAAAAGCACTATGGTATCATGCCACGGTGATTATATGCATGAATGGAGAATTAAAATACTGAAATAAAGTAAATAATTAATTAAAAATAAAATACTTAACAAAAACAACTTAATTCTTTTTCCACTTTATTCTCCTCTGTTCACTGAGCAAGAGGATATTTTTATTTTATTTTTGTAATTTTTCTACACAAAGATATGGATTTTTAAAGTTTCTGGTATTTAATTAATTCCAAAATACCCTATTTATCTACTTATCCAGCGCGACGCTGACTCAACCTCGGCAGCTTCGAAAGGCCACGCGTCGCTTCTTCATTTGATGCTGCCATCTGACTGGGATGCCTCACGGCCCGCGGTCTCGCTCCATCCTCTCGTCCAGCTCGATCTGGACCGTTCATTCAATACATGTGCAAATTGACGGCATCCGTTCATCGTCCCCAGGTGTTCTAACCCGAGAGCCGTCCACCTTCTAGGTTTAATATCTCGCTTGATACTTAACCAAATCACACGTTCTTAGGCTCTATGAACTCGTCTTGACGAGACGAACATATCTATACGGCTAAAATGCTATGAAATAGACTTAAATGAAATGGAGAATCACTGGAAGCTCGGGTTAAAGAGAAGTTCACATACCTTGGTTCAGGATGCGAAGCCTCAACTGAATGTGCTTGGCACTTTCGTTGGAGCTGGAGGAGCCTATGGATGAAGCCTCTGGTCCTGGTGAAATATCTAAACCCGATTTCCACCAAACCCAATTTCAAGCTTTGGTCTCTGGAACAATTGGATGGCCTGGTGAGGGGGCTTTTGCTGGCGAACTCCTTCTCTACGTCTGATGAAGGTGTGAGAGGAATTAATTTAACTTCTGTGAAGTCTTGGTGGATGTCTTGTTCTGGCCTGAGAATTGAGCTCCAATATTGGGCTCAATCAGTCGGAATTAGGGCAGGAGGATAGTGGGGATGAGCTTCTCTTGGCTAGGGGGAGCTCTGTGGGGAATTTGGTGGAGTTCTGTGAGAGTTAATTTCAGCCAATCTTTTGGCCGTAGGAGATGGCTCTTTAAATAGCCATGGACAGGGGCTTCCCAGGGGGAGTTAGGGCTTGGGATTAGCTGCCTTGGTGAGGAGAAGAACAACTCCACTGACCAGTAGCCATGGGACAGCTCAGCAAAAGAGTTTGAATTTTTTAAATCAATTTAGACCTCTCGGCCATGGTGTTTTCCGGCGGCTGTGGTGGCTGGCCGGCCAGGCATGGGTCACCTTCATGGTCAGTGAGGTCAGGGCTTGGGGTTTGTGAATTCAATTGGGGTTTGACATGTGTAAAGGAGTGGATTCAAGTGGAATGGGAAAGAGTTCATTTTGGGCTCAATTTGATCAAGTCATGGTTTAGGCTAGGTGCACCTCCCCAAGGCTGGTTTGGGTTGAAGAGAAAGTCACTTGGGTCAACTAGGAAAGGGCGGTGAAGTCCTCATCCAAGGTGATGTGGCTAAACTTGGTTTAGAGTGTAACATAAATGGGGTTAAAAATATTTAGTGAAGGGTTAAGAAAGAGGCTCCCTCTTTTGCCACTAATGCATGGTGAGGTGGAAAGGGTTCTTCATGGCTTGCATATGGCTTATCCATGGCTTCATGGCTCCATGTGGCTTGGGGCAAAGCTTGGTCAATTACATGGAAGAAGGTTTTGAATTTTTGAACATTTTGATGGAAAATTTCCATGGGGCCATATTTAGTCTATTTAAATGATGAAAATAAAACTTAGAGAATGATTTTATTAGATGGATGATGAGAAGGATTTGTCATGTGGGCTTTGAAATAGGTTTTGGGCTCTTGAAATTATTTTGGAATTGGCTTTTAAATGCTTCATGGAAGTGGGATTTTATATTTCAAAATGGACTTTTGGATGAAAATTTTGTGATATACTATGCCAAATAAATGTTGGGTTTAGTTTAGGGATGTGTCATGAGGACTTTAAAAAAGGTTTGGTGTCATTTGGGGTTGAATTGGATTTGATTTGGGCCTCTTTAATAATAGGGTCAAAGTGGGTCAAATTGTGCTACTTGGGCTAAGGTTAGGATAATGTTGGTTTTTATGTAAAATTAATGTTTCAAAAGGTTTATGGGAGTGTAACAAAGAGTCTTCAATTTTGGTTGGGTCTTAAATTTGAGATTTGAGCCTATTTGGGTTCATGATTAGTTTAGGCCAATTTATAAAATTTTGGTTTGGGTAAGGCTTGGGTGGAGTTTTGGTTCAAATTTAAGGAAAATTAAGTTAGTGTTTTGTTTTTGGGGATGTTAGGAAGGTTATAGAAAAGATTTGGGGCTATTTGGAGTTGAGTTGGGTTGGTTTGGGCTAAGTTTAGGTCATGGGCCAAAATTGGTCTTTTAGGCTTCAAATTGAAATTGGACACATATGTTGATAAAATTGGGTTTGGATTTGGTTCAAATTGATATTGGGGATATTAAATTGAAGTTTAGAACTGAATTGGATCAAAATTGGGATCAATTGGGTTGATTTGGTTTGACATTGGGTTCATTTTAGGTTAAAAAAGGGTCAAATTGGGGATTTTAGTAAAAGTGGGCTAAATTGACAAAATTAGCCTATGGTATAGTTGAACAAAATAAAATTGGGAATATTTTGGATTTTTTGGAATTTTCTGGGAATTTTCGGAATTATTGGATTTTTTGGTTAAAGGGGTATTTTGGGTATTTTGAGGGTATTAGGGGGTATTTTTGGAAATTTTGGTATATTTGAACATGGATGATCAATATGAGTGGTGAATAATATTTAGGATGGATTTTGAGGGATTTTGGGTAATTTAGGCAATTTTGCAAATTTTGGGCAATTTTAAAGGCATTTGGTAGTTTTGGTAGGTTTAGGGTCCCGGGGGTCAAAAATTGAAATTTAGGGAAAATGAAGATTAATTAGGTGTGAGTAAAATGGGATCATTTTGGTTGAGCCATGAAGCCATCTTAAGCTCACAAGAGCCATGAGAGGATTCATTTTAGGCACTCAATATGTTGTTCCTAACCCTTTTAGTCAGGGCTTATGGGTTAAGGTCCATCCATATGAGTTACCTACATGAGTCAGGGAGTCAAATCAGGTATAGGTGTGGTTTTAGGGTTTTGGAATGTGTGTGAGAGTGTGGTGTGTGCAAGCTTACCCTCACCTGGGCTAGACCACCCAGAGTAATTCTAAGGCAAAAAAGTTCTATAAGGAACTCATCCTTTAAACCTCCACATTTGATCTTAATCCTCTAAGTGGCTTTAGGGGTTTACAATTAAACTTCTGGGGTTTGAAGGGAGTTAAGAAGTGTTTTGAATTTCTAAGTGGTGGATCCCATTTCTAGTCTTCTAGGATAGTCGAAGGAAAAACCTATGGCTAGATCCTAAGCACTAAGGAGAGAGAGACCAGACCTCACCAAAAATGTGGTCAACAAGTTTATCACATAATAAAAAATAATAGCCCCTATGTCAATGGCTTTCCTTGCTGAATACAATGGTTCAGAACAACTCTTTCCTTTGTAACTTCACTAACATGACTTGAAAGCAACAGTTTAGATGAGATAAAACAATGCCACGCCTTTGAAATGACATTCAACTTAGAGGCATGAAAATTTACTCTTCTTTCATTCTTTATCTTCTACAAACCTCTTCCATCAGTCAAAAAAGATATTATCTCATCTGATTCTCCCTCAGTAAGATGATAATTAGCATAAAAACAAAACAGTACATGAGGCAAGTGATAGAAGATATTTATTACCCCAGATGAAAAATGCTTGTTCACCTCGAACCATCACCAAATACTCTTCTACTGTAGGCAAGTTCGCATAAAATTCTCTGACCATAGAAACAACAACGACAGGGGAGAAGTAACAGTAATTATCCCAATTCCTTCTAGTAATTATCTCTTCAATAACTTCTTCTGGTTTACTAAACACACGTTCAGGAATAAATTTTCGTGACGATAATGCATTGACATATCGATCCTCTGCTATCGCACTAATAAACTTGTTGGAATCAAATCTTGCCTTCTCTTTCGAATGCTTTGACTTTGGAGCCATCTCTAAAAAAATCGCAAAAATTCACCATAATTCCAAAATCAAACCAATCATGCTAATTTAACTTCCAAAGGTAACTTCCACTAAATCCAAGTAATTTCTAATGCTTTTTCTCAAATTTCACCAGGAATAGTGATTTTAAGATTTTTAAAAAATGTGTTCAAAATATATGGTGAAAATAAAAAATTTTTACTTAGGAGTAGTGCTCATACCTTAAGGAATTCAAATCTGACAAATCTCGTTGAAATCGGCTCTTAATTGATCCACCTAAAGATGCCCTAAATCCTTTTTTGTGATTTTGAGAGGTTGAAGGTGACGAGAGGTGTTAAAAATATCAATTTTCAGGCTTTTAACTACAGAAAACCGATTTTCGTTAACTAGCGCCTATGTGCGAGGCATACGGCGCTTAGCTGCGAAATCTGACGCTTAGGCACTAGTACCCTGATTTTCACATTTAATTTAAAAGTGTACTAAACCCCGTGGTTAATCACCCAAAATCACTTTAAATAATCATCCCCCCCCCAAAAAAAAAAAAATTGTTTAATATTCCAAAGAAACCCAAATTTCCATCGATTCCAAAAAAATTTCACACAAACACAAACTTATATTTAATTAAAGCAACCACACTTAATACAAACTAAAAATTTCTATACAAACAATTGGGATGAAATTTTCCAAAACACAAAGATTCAAGTACATACAAATAAAGATAAATTTACATCATTAAGATGTAACAAACAAACATTAAAGTTCAACAAAATACAAACATAAAACACTAGACACAAAACACTTAACACATAAAAATTACAACACTAGACTACACTTAAATTTAATTCTAATCTCCATTAGGTGGAATATATCCAGAATCACCATTAGTTCCATTTGAACCATCTGGAATATAAATCTGATAAAACGAGTGATGGTTGAAAACTTTAACATCTTCTTCTTCTAACCATTTGTTTTTCAGAAACATCGCTTTATCCGCTTCTTCCACATGACTTGTATGATTGAATTGCATTTTAAGTTTCCATCCAATATGCGTTAAATGAGAGTTAGTTTCATTTACTTTTGCTTCAATTGATTCCACATTGGCTTCAATATTCGCAATCCTTTCTGCAATACATTGAATACTAACTGCTAGGAATCCGCTAAATAACTCTTGCGCACTTTCACTAATAAACTTATTCTTGTTGGCTTCTCCTTCTTCTTAATTTTGCTCGTCTAAGAAGATATTTTTGCACTCAAAATACTCTTCTTAAGACACAGGAATAAAAATAAGGACTGGGGCAAGTGTTTCTCTTAATTCAGGTCCCTTTTATAGACATGGGAAGTACTAAAACCGACCCTATAAGTGTTAAAACTCCTTAATAACTTCCAAAACTACTCACCCACAATTTTGGCTTATAAAACCACATTTATCACATTTTTATAAATGCGGCGCTTAAGCGCCAACCAGGCGGCGCTTAGCATCCAAAGGCTCATTTTAGCACAGGTCTGCCAAATGTCCAAAATTTTCATTCTGACTCCTTTAAGTCCTCAATTAATGTTAAATAAACACCACTATAACCAATCTCTCAAAAATACTACCACATAATCATGAAAACAAACCAAACAAAGCACACAAAGCAAACATAAAGCAAAGCAGACCGATAACTATGGGTTGCCTTCCACAAAGAGCTTGGTTTAATGCCTTTAGCTAGACATATCCAAAACTTATTTTGAGTAACCCAACATCAGATTCTCATCAGGTTTAAGTTGATTGAATGAAAAATAAGGTTTAAGTCTATGACCATTAACTTTGAATATTTTTCCAGTCTTAGGATCTTGAATATCCATAGCTCCATAAGAATAAACTTTTATCACAATAAATAGACCCATCCACTTGAACTTAAGTTTTTCAGTAAAAATTCTTAATTTGGCATTATACAGAAAAACTTTTTGTACTGGCTTAAGATTTTTAGTAAGAATCTTCCGATCATGCCAGAACATCATCTTCTCTTTATAAATCTTAGCATTTTCATAAGATTCATTTCTTATCTCTCAAAGCTCAATTAATTGCAATAATCTCTTCTCAGCAACATCCTTCAAATTATAATTGAACTCTTTAATAGCCTAATATGCTTCAAGCTCAAGTTCAACAGGTAAATGACAAGCTTTTCAAAAAATTAGCCTATGTGGGGACATCCCTATAGGAGTTCTGTAAGCAGTCCTATATGCCCACAATGCATAATCTAGCTTGATTGACCAATCCTTTCTGTCTGGATTAACAATATTTTCCAATATTCTTTTAATTTCACGATTGGATAATTCAACCAAACCACTCATCTGCGGATGATAAGCAGTAGTAATGTGATGGTTAATATGATATTTCTTTACTAACTTCTCCATAATTGCATTTCTAAAATAACTTTCCCCATCAATTATGATTACTCTTGGTATTCCAAATCTGCAAAATATATTCTTTCTTATAAACTTTGCAACACTTTAAACATCACATTGAGGTAAAGCAACAACTTCAATCCATTTGGATACATAGTCTGCTACTATTAAAATATAAATTTGTCCGAAAGATGGTGTAAATAGTCCCATGAAATCTAATCCCCAAACATCAAATATTTCAACTTCCAACATATAATTGAGGGGCATCTCATTCCTTCTAGAAATATTACCTACACGCTAACGTCGATCACAATTTTTAATATATGCATTAACATCTGTAAAAATTGTAGGCCAATAAAATCTAGATTGTAAAATTCTATAAGCATTTCCATCAACTCCAAATGTTCCCTATAATCAGAATTATGACATTTTTGAATAATTTCATAAGTTTCTTCTAAAGGCATACATCTCCGAATGATTAGATCCTTTCCTTGTTTATATAAAAATGGGTCATCCAAAAAGTAAGTTTTAGTATCAGATAAAAATTTCTTACTCTCCTGGTATGTCAAACCATATGGTAAAATATCACTGACAATAAAGTTTACAATGTCGGCATACCACGGAATACACCACTAATTAATAGTGAACAATTTTTCATCAGGAATATGTTCATTAATTTCTTCAGTATCACTAAGAGATTTTTCATTTTAAAGCCTAGATGCGATGATTAGCAATTTGAGTATCAGCACCATTCCTATCTATTATCTCAAAATCAAATTCTTGTTGAAGAAGAATCCATCTAATCAATCACAGTTTCACATCTTTCTTCTTCATTAGATATTTGATAATAGAATGATCAGTATGCACCACACATTTAGTTCCAATTAAATATGATCGAAATTTATCAAAAACGAATACTATAGCTAATAACTCTTTCTCAGTAGTGGTATAGTTAATTTGAACTTCATTAAGAGTTTTACTAGCATAGTAAATTACTTTGAAAATTTTATCATATTTCTGACCCAAAACAACACCAATAGCATAATCACTAGCATCACACATTAATTCAAAAGATTTTTCCCAATTAGGTGAAATTATAATAGGTGCGGTGATTAATTTTTATTTTAATGTTTCAAAAGCTTTTAGGCATTCATCATCAAAATAAAAAATTACATCCTTTTCCAATAAACGACATAAGGGTTTTGAAATTTTTAAAAGGTCTTTAATGTAACACCTGTAGAATCCAGCATGTCCCAGAAAAATTCTAATTCCCTTTACATTAGTTGGACAAGGTAAATTAGAGATAACTTGAATTTTTGCAGGATCTACCTCCAAACCTTTTTCTGATATTCGATGTCCTAATACAATTCCTCCTGCAACGATAAATTGGCATTTTTCCAATTAAGGACCAAATTAGTTTCTTCACAGCATTTTAGAACTTTAGATAAATGTTCTAAACATGATTCAAATGAACTTTCAAACACTGAAAAGTCATCCATAAAAACTTCAATCCCCTTTTCAATTAAATCACAAACAATAGCCATAATACATCTCTGAAATGTAGCAGGGGCATTGCATAAACCAAAAGACATTCTTCTAAAAGAAAACGTACCATAAGGACTGGTAAACGTTGCTTTCTCTTGATCCTCAGGAGCAATTTGAATTTGGTGGTACCCTGTACATCCATCCAGAAAACAAAAGTATTTATGCTCAACCAGTCTATCCAACATTTGATCCATAAATGAGAGTGGAAAATGATATTTCTTTGTAGCAAGATTTAATTTTCTATAATCAATGTATATTTTCCACCCTGTAACTTGTCTTGTTGGCATAATCTCATTCTTCTCATTAACAGTCACAGTTACTCCTCCTTTCTTAGGAACATAGTGAATAGGACTAACCTATGTACTATCTGAAATAGAATAGATAATCCTAGCATCCAACCACTTTAAAATTTCTTACTTAATAACATCTTTCATGATAGGATTTAATCTCCTTTGAGGCTCAGCCCAAGTTTTGCAGTTATCTTTCATAAGGATTCTATGCATACAAATTGAAGGATTAATTCCTTTAATATCAGCTTTCATCCATCCAAAGGCTTTCTTGTACTTCTTCAAAACTTCAAACAAACTCTCTTCTTCTTTTTTAGTTAATTGAGAGGAAATTAATACTAGCAAAGTTGAGGACTCACCTAAAAAAGTATACTTCAAATGACCAGGAAGCATCTTTAATTCAAGTTCAGGAGGTTTTTCAATTGATGGACTAAAAGTTTATCTTTTTTAGTCATGTCCAACAGTTCAAAATTTTCATGAATATAATTTAGATCTTCCTCATGAAAATCTTCAGAATGATGTAAGTCCTCTTCTTGCTCATGTTCCAATTCTTCTCTTTCAGATTTCTCTTCATAAGTTGATTTGAAATGACATTCACTCAAATATTTGATAACATCCATCCTATAACATTCATCATCCTTGAATTTGCAGCAACTAGATTTGTTAACATCGCAAAAGCATCATTTTCATGAATATTGGCTACCTTTTAGGATTTAACCTTTCAAAAGGTCATTGAAAATTATTAGTAGTCATTTATTCAATCAAAGCATAAGCATCAGTAAACTATTTAGACATCAGTGATCCTCCTATAGCAACATCGATAATAGATCTAAGAGATCCAACTAATCCATTATAAAATATTTGAATTATTAACCAATATGGTACGAATGATGTGGATATTTTCTGAGAAGCTCTTTAAATAGTTCCCATGCCTCATATATAGATTCACCTTCAAACTGACAAAAAGATGTGATATCATTTCTAAGCTTCATAGTCTTTGATGGTGGAAAATATTTAGCAAGGAATTTTTGTGCTAAATCACCCTAAGTTCTGATAGATCAAGGTGCTAACAAATTTAACCATATCTTAGCTTTATCCCTTAGAGAGAAAGGAAAAAGTATAAGTCTAATAGCATCATTTGAAACACCATCATATTAAAAGTAGAACACAACTCTAGAAAGTTGGCAAGATGTAAATTAGGATCTTCAGTTAGTGCTCCCCCAAACTAATTATTAGTCACCATTTGGATAATAGCAAGTTTAAGCTCAAAAGAATTAGCAGCTACAGTAGGGTGTTGAATACTACCATGAAGTTCATCCACTGTAGGGTTAGCATATTCATTTAAAGGTCAAAATTCTTGATGGATGTCAACATTTTAATTTTGATGATTTGCCATTTCTTAAATATTTTTATATTTTTCAGAATTTTTAATTTTTTTTATTTTTCTGATTGTTCTTTCTAATTCAGAATCGTAAGGCACAAGTCTCTCAGACCCTGAACTACGCATACAATGATAAATAAAATAAAATAAAACACACTAACAAAAACAAACAAAAGTAAAAATTTTTAAATTTTTCTTAATTTTTTTAAATGAAATTTTAATTAATATCCCCGGAAACGACACCAAATTCTTGATTCCCAAATATTTATGCTTACGATTTAGATAGGAAATTTATGATTTATAATATGGGATACTACACAAGTATACGTATCATTTAACAAGTAATATAAGACTTTCTTATTAAGACCTGAGATATCGAACCCATAGGAAAATGTCTAAAACTTTAAAGAAATAAAAAAATAACTTTTTACTTTTTCAATTGATTTTTGTAAGTATGTTTTAAGGTACAAAGTTTAAAAAGTTGTTTTTGATATTTTTAATAAAAATTTTTAAGCAGGAAATTAAAATTATTAATACTCTAAACACGATATAAAAGATATAAGAATCAAATATCTTTTTTCTTCTTCAATGAATCAGTAATAATTATGGATATTTATGTTGTGAAAGTATTTAAATTTATTGTGCCAAATAGGACCAATTATATTCTTTACCCTTACTTGGTTCTATGAAGAAAATTGGTTAATTTGAAATTTTAAAATTTTTTAGATGGGTTAGGCAGGGAAGATACCATCTCTCTCTCTAGAGTTCCCTATATTCCCTCCACCTGGGGGCAAACATCTCATAAAAAAATTTAAAATAACAAACAAAATTAGGGTGCTTTAGCCTGTCACTCTAAAGTCCTCTAATTTTACTCCCCAATAAAACATATCTCCCTACATATTTGCATTCAATCATATAGACAACAATCCTCACCCATATAATTGCATGTGATTCTTTCCAATTGTTGATTGAGACAATACCGCATTGGATCTTACATAATCTCACAACAAATTTTAACATCTTAATTGGCCACATCAAGAAGTAAATTAAGTACGAGGAATTGAATCATCATAATTTCTTCCAACATTAAACACTTATACTTTCTATAACATACTTCCATAATTTATTTACTTCATCATCTAAGAAAGAAAAAGATAAAGCAAACTACTCAGATTTCATGGAGAAACATAAACACAACTTGATTTGAAAGCATAAACCATAATGAAAACACAACAAATCTTACTTAAAAACAAAGTGTAAAAACAAAGATAAATACTTATCTGAAAATCCTCTCCAAAAGACTCTGGAAGTTCCTCTGAAATTTTGCTTTCCACAATACAACTCTACAGAGGCTGGCAACTGTAGAACTATAGACTTCAATAAAAATTAGATATGAGGATGAAAGAAAATTGGTGAGAAGCAGGCTTCACACCAACCCCTTGTCCTTTCTTACTCTCTACTCTCTACTAACAACTGTAGAACTACTCTACACTAATTTCACACACTCTCCAGACATCAAAAGACTCTCTAAAAAAACTCTGTAAAAAAGAAGAACTCCGTTGCAAATTATGAGGCTTCATTTTAATAATTTTCCAAGAGGTGCCTTGTGGTCTCTTCAAATCATGTCCAGATTCAATGTATCAACCAAAAGATGCATCCCTTCAATCACATCTGCCGCCCAAAAGAAGTTAAGGAAGTTACCATCAAAAGTTGCTTCAAACACCCTTTGAGAATGGTGCCAAATTTGATTAAAATTCAATTTTTAACTGTGGCGCTTAAGCACCGACACTTTGGTGCTTAGGCGCTAGAGGCCAAATTTCTCAAACTTCATAATTTTACTCCAAATCCTTTCATCATAATTAATCATTTTCATCATACCTACAAGAAAAACACAAAATACCTTCCATTAAAGTGTAATATCATAAAAAATAGGTATAAAAATATGCATAAAAAATACTATATATTTTAGATGTATCAGACGCCCATCCTGGCACTGTTAGAGCCATAGCAATTTTAAAAAATGCCTCATTCAACTCCAAATTTCTTTCTTTTTTGCTTCCTTTTTCCTCCAAATGACAAAAATCAATATACCTGCAAAAAAACATAAAAATACACTCCTTTAAAGTTCAATATCACCAAAAATGAGTATAAACTATATGTGAAAAATTAAATAACTTTTTGGTGCATCATAATCCCCCAAACTTAACTGTTACTTGTCCTTAAGTAACTCTTTTATAATATAAAAATTATGACTTATGGTAATGAACATAACTTTATGATTGTTACAATTTTATTTCATAAATATAATAGCAAGACTTTTAAATCAGTTTTAATAACTCGGGTCAAACTATAGGTATGAGTATTTATCAATCAATTTTAAGGGTTTTAGTCTTCTATTGATTTCAAGAATAAGTGAAATTCATCATATTAAGAATACTTAGAAAAATCATATGAGAAAGAATTCTCATAAAGTCTCTATTAATAAAGATACTAACACATCAATATAAATTTAATAATGTTGTTAAGTTCTTTTCTTTAGGTTAATTCCAGTGAAGCCAATTTTTGATTAGACATCTCCTCAAGCTTCTCCTCTCATATATTCTTCTTTTATTTTTCTTTTCCTTTTCTTTTTCTCTTTTTTTATATATGATTTGTTTTTCAATTATTTCTTTTCTTTCTTTTCTTTTCATGTCATGTGAGGATTACTATATCTGGATAGTTTTTAATGTTTTTTAAACTTCACCATCCTCTTCCTAAAGTTATAATTCATTACATTTCTCTCTTTATAAAAAAATATTAGTATTAACATTATTTAATAAAGTTTCAATCCTTTCTTCTTACATGTAATTCAAAGACTCTTAATATTTCAAAAATACCCTTTCCTTTACTTTAAATAGTAAACTATAGTTTTATACTCTTATACTAAATATCTTATCCCTAGAGTTAACTTTTATTATTAAAACTTAATTTTCAAGTATAATATAATATTTAAATAAAATAAAAAATATAACTTTCAAAAGTTAAATTCTTACAAAAAATCAAGTTAAAAATAGTATGAGAAATATATAGTTCATTGAGGACAAATAAAGTTTAGTCATTCCTCCCTCAAACATAAAATTTTCAACATATAACACATTAAAATATAAAATGTAGGAAGAAAAAACCAAAAGAACCAACCATTTTGTACCGGGTCTTTGATTTATTTTCTTTAAAGTTATGAAGGTAATTATTAAAGATTTACACTAACAGATATATAATAGTGTAGAAAAGTTGCTAAACATAGTATATTAATGATTTGTAATGTAAAGAGTTTAAAACATAAACTTTAAACATTTTAACAATAACATGAAAACATATAACAATTCAAATCTAAACCTAAACAGGTAGCATGAAATCTCCACTCCACAAAGTTTAACTATGCAATAAAACAAATCAAAATACAAGTACCACTAATAACAATTCATTACAACAAATCATAACCACAACAAACCATTATCACTAAACACTATCGTCATCTTCCTTATCTTCATCATCATCTTCTTCATCTTCCACATCTACTTCTTGTTGTTGATAAGGAGTGAAGCTAGGGCAAGTAGAGAATTCAACTGCATGATCACCCCTTATAAATCTGATCGTATCATCATTATAAGAAGCATCACACTCAAATTTCCTCTTCATAATTTCATCATTATGAGCATTTCGAGCCTCTAAACCTTCAATCCTAGTATGTACTTTCAATATATCTCCTTGTTAGATCATAAGCTGCTCCATGACACTATGAATAGTATGAGTAGTAGAAGTAGATGGGATATCACGACTTCTACTCGTAATTCTCCAAACAACATGAGACTCATATGTTTTAATATTGGCTTTTCCTATAGACTTAAGAGGCTTAAACAATTCTTCATCCTTATCAAAATTAACTTTTGATTATTAACATAAAGTGAAAATCAAAGTAGGATGACCTAAAACTCCAGTAGTCTCACCCATAGAAATAACATGAATATTTCTATACATAATTGTCGGCATATTTTTAGGTTAAGTGTTTTGGAAAGGGGTCACCTACAGAAGTTGTCGGCAAATTTTCATATTTTAAATTTAATTTATATATAATTTGGATAGTAGCATTTGATTTTAAAAATAATTTTAAGTTTGAAAATTTTAAGATATGAAATCAAACCGATCTCACATCCCAAAAAGTTTATATAAACGAGCACCACACCACAAACCGTGTATCTATCCCGAAGAATAGACACACTGCTTGATGATGGGGCTCGATTAAATAAACTAGAAGATTTGTGACATCTGTTTGGTCCGCGAACCAATTTTATAAGCCGACAAGTTCCCCTGCTTAATATAAAGAAATTAAGCAGGGTTTATATTACCTGGGTTCTTAAAGTTCCCTATAAAGGCAAGCCCCTATAGTTAATTACATTCTATGTGACGGGAATCACTTAAGAAAACTCTCGATAATGATCAGTGGTTTTTCTCTAAAGAATTTCAAAGTTTAAGGTTTTCAAAGGATTGAATTGTGGAAATTTCAAAAGGGATTAGCTCGAATTTGGAATGATTTATTTTTGGAGTCCAAAGGAAGAGAAGTAGGAGAAGCTGAGGATCCAAGAGGAATCTTGGCAACTTCCCAAACTATCCTATTATTTGGATTCAATTTGAGAGTATGTTTAATGTTGTAATCCTGCCAATTTTAATTAATTAGGACTTATATTTGTACGACATGATCATACAAATAGCCTCGAAGATGTGGGGGTTTATGTCGTACCAAAAGACTACCTCGGAATCATAAAACTGGTTAGGGCTTAATTTACATAACATGATTATGCAAATGCCTTACAAAGAGTTGAGGACTTATGTTTCACTAGGCAAACTACCTCGAAGTCCTATGGTTTGGTTATTTAAAACTAGAAATGGTTTTGCAGATGTAGATTCCAGTTTTGCTGACGAAGATGGCTGTGCTGCCCACTGTGCTCCGAGCTCCTGGTTGTTGCAGAGGTTTTGTTTTAGAAGGTGAAAATCAGGAGATAAGAGAAGTGTTTTGGTTTAGAAGTCTTAAAGTCTAGGTGTTTTTAATATTTTTTTAGGGGAATATTAAAGTTGATTATAACAACACCGTTTAAGATCCCACGGTTCCATCATTCCAGCACCATTATTTTTATCGGATTCACTTAGTCCAGATGAATTGCTAAACTCAACTGAATGAGTTCCACACTTTCATTTAGACCATGGGAAATCCCGTTAGCAACACGTAGGTTACATCATCCGAGGTATTCCCGATCATCCAACAAGACGTTTTAATTTAGTTATAGTTGTAGTTTTGTTGTTCTATTTGTGATTAAATTTTGAGTTGCTTTATCTTTTGAATGTTGTGGCGGTGAATTTTATCTTGTTGTGACTTTTAATTTAGTTTTGGTTTTAGTTTTGTGGCTATCTTAAAGGTTTCAGCTTTCATGCAACAATCTTATTTAACATGCAAGAAAGGTAAAGCCCAGTACATGTAAGTAACTTGCAATAAAATAAAAGCGTACCTGGAGGGTCTTCCCGTCATTCCAAGCTACACTTAAAGAACATGTTAGAACATTTAAATATTTGCAACAAGTACCTTGGTAAAGCTAAGGGAAAGGTTTTGGTTGTCTACCAAAGTCCTAATCCTATTGCTAGTCGATTCCTATGACGTCTAGGTTCTTGTATTTTGTTAAGGATGATTTTCTTCATCAAAGAACAATTAAATTCAATTGTTCTTCTAAAACATCCCATCATATTGAGGAAGTGTTTAGGACGAGTCCTAAACATCTTTTCAATTTTTTTGGGATTATTTTTGAGTCCAAATGAATTTTATTGCACAGGTGAATTAATCATTCCAAAATTTAGTTTAGTTAAGTTTTAACACTTGCTCAGCGAACCTAGGACATTTGATTATCCCATGAATGAAGTGACACTTCACTTGATGCTCCATTTAAGAGTTATAATGATAAAAGTCTTTAGGGGCAAATCAATTTATTAAGAATTTCAACGATTTAAAATTAGAATTAATATTTTAAGGTGATTTAATTTAGTTATAAAATTTTAATAAATTTAAGTTTGGAGTAGTGTTCAAGTTGTTTTATTCTTAAATGTTTTAAACTATTTTAATTGAAAGAGGAGTTTAAATTATTTAATTTAGACTTTAATGATTTAATTTTAATTTAATTATATTTCTTTTTTGAAATTGATTTTGACATTTCAAGTTTGTTTTAAATTTACTTTCAAGTGATTTTTTTTAAATTAATAAATTTTTTAATGTTTTAAATTTATTTCAATTTAATTATCAAATTATTTAATATTTTAAGTTTTAATTTAATTAAGGGTTACCTTTTTTTATTATTAATTTATTAATTTCAATTATCATCTTAAGTTTAATTAAGAGTTAAATATAATTAAAGTGATTCATTTGGGGATTTTAGTTTAAATGATTATAGTCTCTCTCAATTATATCCCCATTTTAATAATCCAAATTCTTTTAATTATTCTTCCAAAATTCAAATTATTTAATTATGGTTTCATTTTTTTGCTTTATTAAAAGTGATCAATGAGTTCCTACCCTTTTATTTTCCAAAGTTTCAATCATCTAAGAAAGAATTAAGATTAAATATTTTACCCCCCATTTTGATTAAACCTAAAGTTTTAATTAGGGGTTAAAATTCTTAATTATTAATATGCCCTTTTAATCTTAATTATTTCATAACTTATCAAATTGAGCTCTAATGAGCTTGAAATTTTTATGTCACTTCACTCACATGTCAATTAAGACATTAGAAGAGAAAATGCGATTTTTCTGAATTTAATTTAATTTATATATTTATTTTGATAAAAATAGGGATTTTCAATGGAAATTCAACAACATGACCAAGGTAAGGTTTCTGTCAAGAAAATTATGGGATGTTCCTAATGACCAGAGGACCACTTGGACCAATTTTAGTGATTTTTTGCATTATCTTTTATTTATTATAATTATTTTGAGTTTTGGAGTATTAATTAATTATAAAATAAAATTAAAGTTAAAAAATGGATTTTATATTTTTCTAAATCTCTCTGACCTCAAGGAGTCCAGAGAAATAAATTTTATAATTTTTTCTGAATTTTCTTTGATTTATTAGAATTAATTTAGTGAAAAGGTTGAAAAATCCATTTTTTTAATATTAAAAATTGTCTTAAGCATTTAAAATTCAATATCTTAACCTACAGACTTAGGAAAAATATTTAGTTTGTTCCTAAGTGATTAGAGGTTAAAATATGACTTTTTTGTGATTTTTATTATTTTTATGATTTTTATTATTTTCTAATTATTTAAAATATTAAAATAAGGTGAAAAATGAAGAATTTTAAAAAAACTCAATTTTAATTTTCTTAGACTCCTCTGATATTAGAGAAGTCCCAAAACCAATTTGGTAAATTTTTAAAATGTATTTTTGGAGTTATGACTTTTTAAAGTTTAATTTTGGTCATGTAACGTAACTAATCCATTTAGTGGGGTTAAACATTTCCAACTAATTTCAAATTTTTATATGAGGTCTCTCTGATCCTAAAGATTAGTAGAGAATTATTTTCAAGTTCTTTTGATGTGTGGTTAACCCTAATTAATTAAAGTTGATTTTTGAGTAATTAGGCCAATTAGGTTTATTCTTAATGAATTAACTCAAATCATAATTTTCCTAAGGTCCTATGGTCCTAAGAAACTGTCCTAAATTTTCCTAGAATTTTCTAAGCAATATGCTAATTAATGGAATTAAAATACCAAAAATAGTGACATAAACTTGAAAAATATATAACTTACCACAGAGATAGCCTCTGACCTTGAAAAATTCAGGGAATGTTCCCAAGATCAGAGGCTTCAAAAGCCCTATGGTCTCATGCCATGATAAATTATCTATGCTAATGGAGAATTAAAATACTAAAATGAGTAAATAATTAATCAAAAATAAAATACTCATTAAATTAACTCAATTCTTTTCCATATTATTCTCCTCTGTTCACTGAGCAAGAGGGTATTTTTAGTTTACTTTTATGATTTTTCTACACAAAGATATGGATTTTATGATTTTTCTACACAAGGGTATTTAAATAAATCAGAAAATACCTATTTATCTATTTATCCAGCGCGGCGCTGACTCAACCTCGGCGGATCCGAAAGCCCACGCTGTGCGCTCCCATTCGACGCCGCCATCTAACTCGGATGCCACGCGGACTGCGGTCTCGCTCCTTCCTTCGATCCGGCGTAATCTAGACCGTCCGCTCGATACACCCGTGACTGTCCATACTAAAACCCTACAATCTCTCTCGTTTCTCAATGGATTTTTTTGTTCTTATACTCTATGGATTCGTCTTGAAGAGACGAACACATCCATACAGTTTACATGCATTGAAATCAACTCAAACGAAATGAAGAATCACTAGAAGCTCTCAAGGAGGAGGAGTGTCCATACCTTAGTTCAGGAGGTGAGACCTCAACTGAATGTGCTCGGCACGTTCGTTGGAGCTGGAAGAGCCTAGGGATGAAGCCTCTGGCTCTGTCAAATTGTCTAGGTACAACTTCCATCAAGCCCGATTTCAAAGCTTGACCGATAGAGAGAATGGCTGGCCTGGTGAAGGGGCTTCCACCGGGGAACTCCTTCTCTTGGTCATGTACAGGTGTGGGTGAGTTTAATTTGATTTTGGTGGAGGTTCTAGGGATGTCCTGTTCTGGGATGAGAATTTAGCTCCAAAATTGAGCTCAATAAATAGGGTTTAGGGCAGGAGAACAGTGGGGATGAATTTCTCTTGGCTTGGGGAAGCTCTGTGAGGAGTTTAGAGGAATTCTGTAAAGGTTGATTTCAGCCAACCTTTTTGGCCGAGAGGGGGTGGTTGGTTTAAATAGCCATGACCAGGGCTTCCCAAGGGCAATTGATGGCTGGGATCAGCTGCTAGGGGAGGAGATGATGAGCTGTAGTGGCCAATTGGAGTGGGACAGCTCAGCAGGTGAGAATTAAATTTTTGAATCAAATTAGCCTTCTCGGCCTGGTGGTTTCCGGCAACTGGGGTGGTGGTCTGGTCAGGGTCAGGTCACCCTCAAGGTCAGGGAGGTCAGGGCTGGGGTTTGGTGCAGTCAATTGGCTTTGGACAAGTGTCTAAGGTTTGATTTAAATGGAAAGGGGGAGGCTAATTTTGGCTTGATTTGGTCCAAGGCATGGTTTAGGCTAGGTGCACCTCCCTAGGGCTTGACTTTGGGCTGGGAGGAATCATTTGGGTTAGCCAAGAGAGAGTGGTGAGGTCTCTTTCCATGGTGAGGTGGCTAAGCTTGGTTTAGAGTGTGACATGAATACGGTTAAAAGGGCTTAATGAAGGATTAGGAAAGAATCTCCCCTTCTTGCCATTAATGGCTTGGTGAGGTGGAAAGTGGCTTCCATGGCTTCCATGTGGCTTGTACATGGCTCAATGGCTCACATTTGGCTTGGAAAAAGTTTGGTCAATTTCATAAAAATGGATTTTAAGGATTTTGGATATTTTGGTGGAAATTTGGATGAATCTTTACTTAGAATTATTTGATCATTGGTTTAGGACTTAGGGATGATTTTAATTGAATGCATGATGAAAAAGAGTGTCATATGGACTTTGGATGAATTTTAGGGCTTTTGGATTTGGTGGAAGTGGGCTTTTAGAATGGATTAAGAAAGTGGGTCTTTAAGTTTGAAAACAAGTTGGTGGATGGAAATTTTGTGGAGGATTGGGCCAAACAAATGTTGGGTTTAGTTTAGGGATGTGTCATGTGTGATTTGAAACAAATTTGAGGTGATTTGGAGTTGAATTGGGTTTGATTTGGGACTTTTTGGTAAAGGGGGCAAAGTGGGTCAAATTGGGCTAACTTGGGCTAAGGTTGGGCCAATGTTAGATTTGATGTAAAATTAATGTTGAGAAATGTTTATGGGAGTGTTACAAAGAGTTTTTAACTTTGGTTGGGCTTTGATTTTGGGATTTGGGCCCATTTGGGTTCATGGTGAGTTTAGGCCAAACTTGGGGATTTTGTTTTTGGGTTAGGTTTGGGTGGAGTTTGGGTCCAAACTTGGGGCAAATCTTGTTAGTGTTTTGTTTGTGGGGGTATTAGGAAGGTTTAGGAAAAGATTTGGGGTTAATTGGAGTTGAGTTGGGTTAGTTCGGGCTAAGTTTAGGTTATGGGCCAAAATTGGGCTTTAAGCTTCAAATTGGAATTGGATCCAAATGTTAATCAAATTGGGCTTAGATTTAGTCTAAATTGGTATTAGGGATATGGAATTGAAGTTTAGAATTGAATTGGATCAAAATTGAGGTCAATTGGGTTGATTTGGTTTGACATTGGGTCCACTTGGGTTAAAAATGGGTCAAATTGGGGGTTTTGGTAAAAGTGGGTTAAATTGACAAAATTGGCTTATGGTGTTGTTGAACAAAATGAAATTGGGAATATTGGGATTTTCTGGAAGTTTTTGGTAATTTTCTGAATTTTTGGAATTTTTGGGTTAAAGGGTATTTTGGGTATTTGGAGGGTAATGGGGGGTATTTTTTGGAATTTTGGTATATTTGGCTAAGGGTGATCAATTTGAGTGGAGAGAAATGTTTAGGACAGATTTTGAGGAATTTTGGGTAATTTAGGCAATTTTGCAAATTTTGTGTAGCTTCAAGGGCATTTGGTAGGTTTGGTGGGTGTAGGGTCCCCGGGGTCAAAAATTGAAATTTTGGAAAAATGAAGATTGATCAAGTTTGAGTAGAATGGAATCACTTTGGTTAAGCCATGAAGCCATATCAAGCCGATAAGAGCCATGAGAGGACTCATTTGAGGCATTCACTATGTTGTTTCTAACTCTCTTAGCCAGGGGCCTAGGGGTTAAGGTCCATCCATACGAATTACCTACATGAGTCACGAAGTCAAGCTAGGTATGAATGGTTTTAGGATTTGGAATGTGTGTGAAAGTGTAATGTGTGTGGGTCAACCCTCACCAGATCAGGCCACCCAGGGTAGTCTTAAGGCCAAAGAGTCCTATAGGGAACTCATCCCTTAAACCTCCACATTTGATCTTAACCCTCCAAGTGGTTTAGGGGTTTACAATTAGGCATGTGGAGTTTAAAGGGAGTTAAGAGGTGTTTGAATTTCTAAATGGTGGGTTCCATTTCTAGTCCTCTAGGATAGTAACGGGAAAACCTAAGGCTAGATCCTGAGTACTAAGGAGAGAGAAGAGAGAAGACCTCATAAAAAATGAGGTCAACAATAACAGAGCCGATATCAATCATTTTCATATGTTGAATTTAGAAACTTAAAATAGCTATGTTCCTTGTCACTTTGCTATGTTGGTAGGCAGGCAATAATCTAGCAGAATGAAATAATGTCAGGCTTTGGATGGAACATTTAACAATGAAGCAAAATAATTTACCTTTTGATCATGCTTCAACTTCCAAACTTCTTTTCCGTCGGTCAAAAAGGCAAATACTTCATCCAAGGCAGAATCAGTAGCACTAAATCTAGAATACTCACATGAAATACACCCCTCAATTGATAGAAATCATTGATTTGATCTGGGGTAAACTCCACCATTTTACCTCGTACAAACACATGTTCGTTTGAGGTTTCCCTCAGATTTGCTTAGAAATCTCGCACTATACTAACAATTGCTTTGGCCGTGAAATAACAAAAGTTTTCCCAGTGCCACACAACGATCAACCTTTCAACAACCCTGCCAGGACTTTGGAAGCTCGATCTTGAACTATCTTCTTCGTTTTAAGTTGAGTATTGTAATGATATTGAGCTTTAATACTAACAAATCTTTTCTCATCAAAATCTAATTTTCTCTTCCCTTTACTCATCCTTGAAGCCATAGTAATTTCTATAAAAGTGAAAATAAATCCAAATAAGTTCAAAGATAATAATGAGAGAAACTCCAAAAATCATTCTAATAGGTAAGAACCTCCTACCTTGAATTATCTCCAAGTATTCTCTAAAAACTTCAAAATTTTGGATTTCCAAAATGTTGGAGCAATTTTTGGTAAAAAAAAATTTCTAGTTTAAAGTAAAGCTCTTACCAAGAGAAGATGGATCCTAGTCTTTTTACTCTTCAAATTGTCTCAAATCTGAATGTAATTAAACCCTAGTTGAAGTTTTCTGCCTAGGCTAGAGGAAGAAGTTGACTAAAAGAGGTAAAAATGGCTTTTAGTGAGTAATTTTTGCGGTTTTAAAAGACCCGGGTCAATTCGTTCTTTGGGCGCCATGGATGCCCATCTAGTCGCCGTCGGAGCCATACCAAATTTTTGGAAATTTGAATTTTTCCGAGAATTCAGTCATTTCTAAGTCATGTCATCATTTAATTAACTTTATTATGCATTGATTTTCATAATTAAGTGGTCAACTAACAATAATTTTCATAAAAAACACAAAACTTAACATTTATATGTATAATCCAAAATTTACAAACAAAGATTTCTATCCACACCAACACATAAGTGATGCAAGACACAACAAAAAATTTCAGCACTGAAATCAAACCACAACACCCTAACGCTGAAAACTAAACAAAAAACACTCAATCAAAGCATAAAAAGTATGAAATTAAAGCAAATCCATCACAAACACATATAAGCACATATAAGTTCACAAATTTGTTTTGAAACCTTCCTAACATCCCCAAAAACAAAACTCTAACTTCATTTACCCAATATTTGGACCCAAACTCTACCCAAACCCAACTCAAACCAAAATTCCCCAAATTGGCCTAAACCAATCATGAACCCAAACAAGCCCAAATCCCAAAATCAAGACCCAAACAAAATTTGAAACTCTTTGTAACACTCCCATAAACCTTTTAAAATATTAATTTTACATCAAAACCAACATTAGCCCAACCTTAACTCGAGTTAGCCCAATTTGACCCACTTTGGTCCTATTACTAAAATACCCAAATTAAACCCAATTCAACTCCAAATTACCCCAAATTTGTTCCAAATCACTCATGGCACATTCCTAAACTAATTGCAATATTTATTTGGCTTAACCTTTTATCAAATTTTCATCCAAAAAGTTTGTTTTGAAACATAAAAGCCCACTTTCCTAAAAAGCACATTTTCACTAAACTTAAAAAGCCCAAAATTGGTTCTAAAGCCCACATGACATCTTCTTCCCATTATCAATTTAATAAAATCATCCCCTAAGTTTTATTTCATCTTTTAATTAAACCAAATATGGCCTCATGAAAATTTTCCACCAAAATACCCAAAATTTCAAAAATCCTTTTTCATGAAATAAACCAAGCCATTCCCAAGCCACATGGAGCCATGAAGCCATGGGCAAGCCATATGCAAGCCTTGGGAGCCACTTTACACATCACCATGCCATTAATTGTAAAAGGAGGAGCCTCTTTTAAACCCCCTTAAAAATTTTTTAACCCTTTTAATGCTTCACCTTAATCTATGATTAATCCAAATATGCATGGATGGGGACCTCACCACCTTCTCTTAGCTGAACCCACTAATTTCCCTCAGCCCAAAATCAGACCTTGGTGGGTGCACCAAACCCATTTCCATGGCTTGACCAAATTGAGCCCAAAATACCCCCTTCCCCCTTTCCATTTACATCAAGCTCTTTACACATGGCCAACCTCCATTGATTGCACAAGACTCAATCCCTGGACTAACTGAGTCGGATGGTGATCCATGCCTGCTGGCCAGCCGCCTGGATTGCCGGAAAACACAACACTCGAGAGCTCCATGTGAGCCAAAATTTCAAATTTGAGCTTGTTGAGTTATCCCAGCCCCAGTGGACACCAGGGCTCTTCTTCTCCTCCCCTGAGCAGCTGATCCCAACCTTCAATTGCCTCTGGGAAGCCCCATAGCCATGGCTATTTAAACTCCTCACCTCCACGGCCAAAAGGTTGGATGCACTGGACCTTAGTGAAACCCTGTCAAATCGGTTCCAAACTCCTCTCCTAACCTAGAGCAGTTGATCCCCACTAAAATCCAGCCCTAAAACCCTCTCTGTGAGCTCAATTTCTGAGCTCAATTTTAAGCCCAAAAACAGGACACTTCACCTCAGTGAGCCAATCTTCAAATTGTTTGACTCTACACCATCACCAGACCAAGAGAAGAAGTTCCCCAGTGGAAGCCCCCTCACCAGGCCAGCCATTCCTTCTATCGGCCAGAGCTCAAAATTGATCTTGGTGGAAGTATGGTCTAGGCATTTCACCACAGCTCCAGGCTTCATCCCTAGCTTCCTCAGACTCCAACGAACATGCCAAGCCCCTCTGATTGAAGCTTCACTTCTCAGAGCCAAGGTATTGAACTCTTCCTTCCTGAGAGCTTCTTTCGATTTTCCATTTTGTTTAAGTCCATTTCATAGCATCATAGCCAAATAGATGTGTTCCACTTGTCGAGATGAGTCTATAGAGTCCAAGATCATGAAATTTGGTGAAGAAATGAGTGAGATCTTAGGGTTAGAAGGTGGACGGTTCTCGGCTCACACCAGTTGGGACGATGAACAGATACATTCAGATCGCGCGTGTAATAAAACGGACGATGTAGATCAAGCCGGACGAGGAGATGGAGAGGAACAGCAGGCTGCATGGCATCCCAGTCAGATGGCGGAGTCGAATGAGAAAGCTCCACGTGGGACTTTGGAGCTGCCGAGGAGGACGAGGCGCCACGCTGGATAAGTAGGAAATTAGGGTATTTTTTATTTATTTAAATGCCCAGAACTTTGAAAAATCATATCTTTTCATAGAAAAATCATAAAAATAAAATAAAAATATCCTTTTGCTTAGTGAACAGAGGAGAATAATGTGGAAAAAAAATTAAATTAATTTGTTGAGTCTGTGATTTTTAATGATTTAAATACTCTCTGTGATGCTTTAATTCTCCACTTGCATACATAATTCGTCATGACATGAGACCATAGGGCTTTTGTAGCCTCTATTCTTGGGAACATTGCCTGAATTTTCCAAGACCATAGGCCATCCCTATGGAAAGTTATCTAATTTCTAAGTTTATGTGTCTGTTTTGGTATTTTAATTCTAATAATTAGCATATTGGTTAGAAAATTCTAGAAAAATTAGGGGAGGTATCTTATAACCAGAGGTCCCTAGAAAAATTATGGTTTGGTTTAATTTATTAAAAATAACCCTAATTAGCCCAAACACTTAAAATTGAACTTTAATTAATTTGGAGTAACCACACATAAATTACTTGAGATCAATTCTCCACTGTCACTTAGGATACAGAGAACCTAGCATAAAAATTTCAAGTCAATTGGAAATAATTTAACCCATTAAATGAATTAACTAAGTGAGATAGCTATTTTGAAAATTAAAAAATTCATAAAACCCAAAATACAGTTAAAAAATTCATCAAATTGGTTTTGTAGGCTCTCTGGTATCAGAGGAGTCCAAGAAAATTAAAATTGAAATTTTCTAAAAATTTTCATTTTTAACTCTATTTTTAAAATTTTAATAATTAAAAAATTATAAAAATCATAAAAATATCAAAAATCACAAAAATGTCATATTTTATTCCTTAATCACTTAAGAACCAACCAAATATTTTTTCCTAAGTCTCTAGGTTAAGATATTGAATTTTAAAGTTTAATGTAATTTTTAATGTTAAAAAATGAATTTTCAAATCTTCCCACCAAAATAATTCTAATAAATCAAAGAAAAATCAGAAAAATATAAAATTTGCTTCTTTGACTTCCTTGAGGCCAGAGGGACTTAAAAAAAATATAAAATCTATTTTTCAACTTTAATTTTATTTTATAATTAATCAATACCTCAAAACTCAAAATAATTATTATAAATTAAATATAATTAAAAAAATCACCAAAATTGGTCCAAGTGGTCCTCTGGTTAGTAGGAATATGTCATAATTTTCCTAAGAATAGTAACCTTACCTTGGTCATGTTGTTGAATTTTCATTGAAAACCCTTATTTTCCACAAAAAAAATTATATAAATTAAATTAAAAATGAAAAAATCACATTTTCTCCTCAAATGTCTTAATTGACAAGTGAGTGAGGTGACATTTCCTCTAATGTCTTAATTGACAAGTGAGTGAGGTGACATAAAAATTCTAAGTTCATTTGAGCTCAATTTAGTGGGTTATGAAGTGAATATACTTAAAAGGGCATAACAGTAATTAAGGATTTTTAACCCTAATTACTACCTTAGGCTTAATCAAAGGGAGGGTAAAATATTTGATCTTAATTCCCTTTTAGATGATTGAAACCTGGGAAATTAAAAAGTTGAAACTCAGTAATTCTCTTGAAAACATTCAAAGTGAATCTTAATTAATTAAATAATTGAAATTTTGGAAAGATAATTAAAAGTTTGGATTGTTAAAATGGGGATATAAGTTAGGAAGATTGCAATCATTTAATCTAAAATCCCTAAATGAATCACCCCAGTAATATTCAACTCTTAATTAATTTTAAAGACATGATGACTAAAATTGATAATTAAAAAGGAAATAATCTCTAATTAAATTAAACCTTAAAACATTAAATGACTTAATAATCAAACTAAAATAAATCTAAAACATTAAAACTAATTTAAAATCACTTGGAAACAAACTTAAAACAAATTTGAAACAAAAAAATTAATCTCAAAACAATTAATAACAAAAAAAAGTAAAAAAGATCAAACCAATTAAAATTAGCCTAAAGTAATATGATTAACTCAGATCAAATTTAAATCATCAAAATTTAATGAAATTAAATAATTTAAACACTTCTTTCAACTCAAGTAATTTAAAACACTTAAAAGAAAATCAACCTGAACTTTGAAACTAAATTATCTTAAATCACCAATTCAACATTAATCAAAACGGTTAAATTCTTTAACAAACTAATTTGCCCCAAAAGACTTTCACTATTATAACTTTTAAAATGAAGCATAAAATGAAATGTCACTTCACTCATAGGATAATCAAACATCCTAATTCACTGAGCAAGAGTAACCTGGGTGATTGATTCACCACTTCAATGAAACTAACTGAACTTGAAGTAATCCCTAAAATGTTTAAGAACATGTTCATAATTCAATTCCAAGCACTTCTCTAACTTGATGGGATGTTTCAAAGAATGGTGAATTTAATTGTTCTTTGGTGAAAAAAATTATCCACAAAATACAAGAACCTAGACGTCATAGGAATTGACTAGCGATAAGATTAAGATTTTGGTAAACAACCAGAACCTTCCCTTAGCTTTACCTAGGTACTTGTTGCAAATATTTAAATGATCTGACATGTATTTTAAGTGTAGCCTGGAATGACCAGAAGACCCACCAGGTACGCTTTTGTTTTATTGCAATTTATTTACCTGCACTGTACTTTACTTCTCTTGCATGTTAAACAAAAATGTCACCCTGCATGAAAACTGAAACCTTTAGGATAGCCACAAAACTAAAACCCAAAAATAAATTAAAAGTCACAACAATATAAAATTCACCGCCACAACATTCAAAATATAAAACAACTCAAAATTTAATCACAAACAGAACAGCAAAACTGAAACTACAACTAAATTAAAACGTCTAGTTGGATGATCAGGAATCCCTCGGATGATGTAACCCGCGCGTTGCTAAAGAGATTTCCCACGGTCTAACTGAAAGTGTGGAACTCATTCAGTTGAGTTTAACAAATTCATTTGGACTAAGTGAATTTGATGAAAATAGCGGTGCCGGGATGACGAAACCGTGAGATCTTAATCGGTCCTGCTTAATCAACTTTAAGATTTGTTTTAATTAAAACATTAAGACATTTGAACCTTAAGACTCTTCTCTAAACCAAAACACTTCTCTCATCTCTTGATTTTTCACCTTCTAAAACTAAACCTTTGCAACAACAAGGAGCTTGGAGCACAGTGGGCAGCATGACCATCTTCATCAGCAAAACCTGAGTCTACTTCAGCAAAACCATTCTTTAGTATAAATAACATACCCGTAAGATTTTGAGGTAGTCTGCTTAGTGCAACATAAATCCTTAACTTTTCGTTAGGAATTCGCATAATCATGTTATGCAAATTAAGCTCTAACAAGTCTTAGAACTCCGAGGTAGTCGTTTGGTACGACATAAACCCTCACAACTTCGAGGCTATTTATATGATTATGTCATATAAATATAAGTCCTAATTAACTAAAATTGGCAAGATTGAAACATTAAATAAACTCTCAAATTGAAGCCAAACCATAGGATAGTTGGGAAGTCACCGAAGTTCATTTCGGGTCTGTGACATCCCTTACTTCTTTTCCTTTGGATTCCTGAAATAAATTGTTCCAAATTTGAGCTAATCCCTTTTAAAATTCCAAAATTCAATCCGTTGAAACCTTAAACTTTGAAATTCTTGAGATCAAAACCACTGATCATTATCGAGAGTTTTCTTAAATGATTCCCGTTATTTAAGAAGTAGTTAATTATAGGGGCTTAAACTTTAAGAACCCAGGTAATATAAACCCTGCTTAATTTCTTTATATTAAGTAGAGGAACTTGTCAGCTTATGAAATTAGTTTGCAGATCAAACGGATGTCACAAATCTTTATAGTTTATTTAATCGAGCCCCATCATCAAGCAGTGTGTCTATTCTTCGGGATGGATACACGGTTTGTGGTGTGGTGCTCATTTATATAAACTATTTGGAATGTGAGATCTGTTTGATTTCATATCTTAAAAATTTCAAACTTAAAATTATTTTCAAAATCAAATGCTACTTTTCAAATTATATATATTTAAATTAAATTTAAAATCTAAAATTCGCCGACAACTTCTGTAGGCGACCCCTTTTTAAAACACAAACCTTAAAATATGCCGACACACCCTAAGCGGCCCAAGGCACTCATTTCCTGGCCCTGAGCTCCCCTCTCCGGCGAGTCCTATAAAATGGCTCCTCCACGGTCGAGTTTGAGGTGCTGAAATTTTCTTCACGAATCCCTCCCAAATTGCTCCCAGACCTAATCCCACCCAAGAGAAGAAGATCCCCACCACTCTCCTGCCCTGAATTCCACCACCTGAGCTCAATTTCTTAGTCGAAATTTAGGCCAGAAACCGGACACTTCTCAAACTTCCACCAAAATCAAATTAACTTCATCCACACCATCTCTACACCAAGAGAAGAAGCTCCCTAGTGAAAGCCCCATCAACAGGCCACCCATCTGTGTTATCGGCCAGAGCTCCAAATCGACCTTGGTCGAACTTGGGTCTAGGAAATTCACCACAACCAGAGGCTCAATTCGTAGGCTCCTTGGACCTCAACGAATGTTCCGAGCATCTCTGATCGAAGCCTTACCTCTCGGAGCAAAAGTATTAAACTCCTCCTCCTCCCGAGCTTCCATGAATTCCCCATTTCATTCTACTTAATTTCAATGCATTTTAGCCGCATGAATTGCTTCATCTAGGCTAGATGAGCATTTAGAAACAAAGCGCACTTGATTTGGTGAAGTATAGCTCGAGATCATAAGGTTTTGGTGTGGACGACTCTCTGGTTGAATGAGACGGAGACGATGAAGGAGAACCGTCGAGCGTGTAACAATTGGACGGCTTAAATGAAATCGCACGGGAACCCTGTCCGTAAAGCGCGCGGTGACTTGGATGGCGGCGTCGAATGAGAAGATGCCATGTGTGCTTTTAACGCCGCTGAGGATACGGTCAGCACCAAGTCAGATAAGTGGGAAATTAGGATTTTCTGATTTATTTAAATAGCTTGAACTTTAAAAATGTATATCTTTGCATAGAAAAATCATAAAAATAAACTAAAAATACCCTCTTGCTCAGTGAACAGAGGAGAATAATGTGAAAGTAAAATAAAAATGTTTTGTTATATATTTAATTTTTAATTATTTATTTACTTTCTAGAGTATTTTAATTCTCCACTCACATACATTATTCACCATGGCATGAGACTATAGGGCTTTTTTAGCCTCTGATCTTAGGAACATTCTCTGATTTTTTTAAGGTTAGAGGTTATATCTAGAGGGAGTTGTCTATTTTTAAGTTTAGGATAATTTTATTAAAAATTAATTATGGAAATTAGCATGTTGATTATAAAAATCTAGAAAAATTAGGGGAAGTATTTTTGGACCAGAGGACCCTAGAAAAATTATAGTTTGATTTAATTCACTAAAAATGAGCCTAATTTAACTAAAAATTCAAAACTGAAATTAAATTAATTTGGAGCAACCATACATCAAAATGACATGAAATCAATTCTCCACTATGCTTTAGGATTAGGAGACCCCACATAAAAATTTCAAATCAATTGGAGTTAATTTAACACACTAAATGAATTACCTAAGTGACATAACCATATTTGAAATTAAAAAATTCATAAAACCCAAAATATAACTAAGCAATTCACCAAATCAATTTTGGGAGTTCTCTGAGATCAAAGGATTCTAGGAAAATTAAAATTGGAATTTCCATAAAATTTTTATATTTAACATATTTTTAAATATTTTAATAATTTAAAAATTATAAAAATCATAAAAATATTAAAATTCATCAAAATCTCACATGTGGCCTCCTAATCACTTGGGAACCAACAAAATATTTTTTTTAAATCTCTAAGTAAAGATATTAAATTTTAAAGACTTAGGGTAATTTTTAATATTAAAAAATAGATTTTTCAAGCCGGACATTAAAATAATTCTAATAATTCAAAGAAAAATTAGAAAAATATCAAATTTATTTCTCTGAGTCCCTTGAGTTTAGAGAGATTTAATAAAAATATAAAACCTAATTTTCCCCTTCATTTGTATTTTATAATTAATTAATACTCCAAAAATTAAAATAATTATAATAAATAAATTAAAACTAAAAAAATCAATAAAATTGGTCCAAGTGGTTGACCCGACCCGCAATTACGCAAAGAAATTAACTTCCAAAAGATGGCCAAAAACTTGATCCGATTTCTAAATAGCGGCTAGTGTGCAAAATCTTAAATGATATAAAAATTAGAAAATATTTTACACACTGAGGGTACTACGCAAGTATACGTATCGTTTCAAGTAATATAGAGTTTTCTTTAAAAACCCCAAGTATCGATCCCACGAGGAAGTGAAGTAAGAGGTCTTTAGTCAAATTCTAGTCTACTACTAATAGTCCTTAGTTTGGAATGTCGATTAAAATTGTGTTTTATCTAACAACTATTCCTAAATGCAAGTGTTAAATGTAAAGATAGTAACTATATCTAAATGCAAATAATAATTCTAAAGATAACCCTTTTTGGATGAATTGGTTTAGAGAATTTTTGAGATATTAAAAGTATTATTCTTATGTAATGAAATAGATTATGTTTATGAATGAGATGCATTAAATATTTTATGTGTCAAATAGGAACAATCCTATTCTTTACCCTTTGGTCCAGGCATAAAGAACATTGACTAATCCTATGCTTGGTTACTGAATCTGTGGCTAGGCTGGGAGAATACCGGCTGCCACTTCGGAGCTCCCACGTTCCCCTCGCCTGAGGGCTAACATCTACACTTCAGCACCCAAACGATAGGACCGAATTAAGGATTTTAGTCTGTCACTCTAAAATCTCCAATTCTACGCCCGATTAATATTATTTCCCTATTTATTTGCATTCAACTTCTATGAACTTCACCATTCATGGAATTTAAATGTGGTTTGTACTTAGTTGTAGAAAGCATAGCCCTCTCGGATCGTATGTTTTCACAACAAATTTTAACATTACAACAGGCCTTAATTGCAATGTAAATGAAGTGCAAGTAAAAACCATCACATTTATATCTAAATTAACTTCTAACATGTATCACAAAATTCTAAGCATGAATTCTACTCATTAGAAAAGAAAAGTAAATTGAAAACAATGGCATAATCATCTCATGTCACTATTTCCAAAGAAGAAGAAAGAGTAAGAGAGATACGTCACAAAGCACGAAGAAAACGCAAAGAAAACTTCATTTAAACAAAGCAAATTCACTACATAAATGTTTACAAAATCATAAGATAATGAAGAACAATACTTAGTTTTTTCCCTTTGAAAGAAAGACAAAGATCTCTCCCATAAAGTCTCCCAGCGATCCATGCAATGCTCGTACAATCCCTTACAAATTCTCTCAAAATCTCCTCTCCAATCTCTCCAAAAGGTTAGAAATCTACATTTCTACTCTTAATCTAAGAATCTTAAACATTCCTTTAAGTTTTTCTCCAATTTTTTTTCTCTAATCTTCTCTTAATCTCTCCTTTTTCTAACCTATATTCGCCATTTTTAAAGAGTTTGGACGAATTCCCAAGAGTTTCCTTACGCACCTCTTCGAAAAAGCGTCCAAATACGTCGAATATTGGCCCAAAACCGCCAAAAGTCGGTTTGTGGTCGTCCGGGCCGCTGTCGGCGAGTTCGAGCTCGCTGTCGGCGAGCTTTTCGGCCACTTTTCGGTGGTCTCGGGAAAATCTCGTCGTCGGCAAGATCGATCTCGCCGTCGGCGAGATGGCTCTGAGCAGCTCCACTGTTTCGCTCCGTTTGGCCCCATTTTAGCTCTGTTTCGCCCCGTTTTAGTTGCGTTGCGTTCGTAAGAGATAGCCCTACAAAATAAACATAAAAACAACCTTTGTTTAAAGTGTAATCTCATTCAAAAAATATGCAAAAAGTATAAAAGAGATTAAGCATTGAAAGACTTATCGAAAGGTGTCAGGGCAAAATTTCATTTCTTGCTCGTTTTTGCTCCAAATTGCACCGTTTTTGTTTCCTTTTGCTCCAATCGCCATTTCTTGTACCTAAAACCAAAAAACATACAAAATAACTTTCTTTAAAGTGTAATATCATCAAAAAATAAGTAAAATGATATAGCAAAAAACATATATATTTTAGGCGTGTCAGTGGTCCTTTAGTCAGTAGGAACCTCCCATAATTTCCTAAGGATAGAAGTTTAATCTTGGTCATGTTGTTGAATTTTCATTAAAATCCATATTTTCCACTAAAATAATTATATAAATTAAATTAAAAATAGAAAAATCACATTTTTTTTCTCTGATGTCTTAATTGACATGTGAATGAGGTGGCATAAAAATTTCAAATTCATTTGATCTTGATTTAGTGAATTATGATTTGAACAAGCTTAAGAGGGCATAAATGTAATTAAGGAACTTTAGCCTTCACTAATATTTAGGCTTAACCAAAGGGGAAGGGTTAATATTTGATTTTGATTTTCTTTTTAGATGATTGAAACATAGGGAACTAAGGGGTAGAAACCTATTAATCACCTTTAATGTTAAAGAAGAAATCTCAATTAATTAAGTCATTAAAATTTGAAAGTTAATTAAAGCATAAATTGTTAAGGTTAGAGATGTGATATAGGAGGATTCTATTTCTTCGAAATTGAATCCCTGACCAATGAATTGAATAAATACCACCTAACTCTTACTAATGAAACCATAAAAATGATGATTGAAACTAATAATTAAAAAAAGGAATAATCTTGAATTCTCATATTCAAATTAAAACTTAAAGTATTAAAATCAATTTGAAATAATTTAAAATCAAATTAAAACAAACTTAAAATATTAAAACTAATATGAAATCATTTAAAACTTAAATTAAAATAAATTTGAAATATTAAGATTAATTTGAAACAATTTATAATTAAAATATTATAATTAAATTAAATCAATTTAGAATATTAAAATTAATCTGAGATGTTATAATCAAATTAAAACAAATTAAAACAAATTAAAACATTAAAATTAATTTAATTGAATTTAAATGATTTAAACACTTTCTCTAATTTAAAATAATTTAAAATATTTAAAAATCAACCAAAATTTTATAAATAAATTGAATCATTTTAAATCACTAATTCAACTTCAATTAAGAATGGTTAGGTCCTTTAATGGACTAATTTGCCCATAAAGGCTTTCCTTTTTATAACACTTAAATGAAGTGTCAAATGAAATGTCACCTTACTCATAGGATAATCAAACATCCAAGTTCGTTTAGCGAGAACCAAAACTCAGCTAAAATTTGGATGATCAATTCATCCATATAATGAAGTTCATCTGGACTCAAAATGATCCCAGAAGCATTGAAAAGATGTTCAGAACTCATCCTAAGCACTTTCTCAATCTAATGGGATGTTTTAGAAGAACAATTGAACTTCATTGTTCTTTGATGAAGAAAATTATCCTCAAACACACCTTAGGATCTCACTAGTGATAGGATTAAGATTTGGTAGATAACCAGAACCTTCCCTTAGCTTTACCTAAGTGTTTTCTTTTAAATATTTAAATGACCTAACATACGTTTTAAGTGCAGTTGGAAATGACGAGAAGACCCACCAGGTATGCTTTTATTTTATTTACTTATCTGTATTGTACTTTCCCTTCTTGCAAGCTTGCATGTTAAAACAACAACGTCACACTGCATGAAAAATAAAACCCTTAGGATAGCCGCAAAACTAAAACTAAAATTAAAATTAAAATCAAAACAATATAAAATTCACCAAAGACAACATTCAAAATATAAGACAACTCAAAACTTAATCACAAACAAAACAAGTAACACTGTAATCATAACTAAATTGAATAGTCTCATTGGATGGTCAAGAATATCTCGGATGATGTAACCTACGCGTTGATAATAAGATTTCCCACGATCTAAATGAAAGTATGGAACTCATTCAATTGAGTTTAGCAAATTCATTTAAACTAAGTGAATCCGATGAAAATAGTGGTGCTGGGATGATGGAACCGTGAGATCTTAACCAGATCTGCTTAACCAATTTTAATATTTCCCCATTAAGATTTAAGACATTTAATTTGACAAACTAGAAAACTCGATCTCTAAAACCATGAAACTTCTCTCATCCCTTGATTATCACTTCTTAAATTAAACCCCCTGCAATAACAAGGAGCTTAGAGCAAGTGCGGTGGGCAGCACGGCCATCTTCAACAGTAAAATGAATCTTCATCAGTTTAATCCTTTCCTTAGAAATAAACAACCAAGCCATAGGAATTCAAGGTAGTTTGACTAGTGCAATATAAATCCTCACTTCATCCTTTAGGGATTTGCATAATCATATTATGCCATTTAAGCCCTAACTCATCTTAGGACTCCGAGGTCGTCGTTCGTTACGACATAAACCCTAATAACTTTTGGACTATTTGTATGATTATGTCATACAAATATAAGTCCCATCTAATTAAAATTAGCAAGATTGAAACATCAAGTAATATCTCTCTAAATCGAAGCTAAACAATAGGATAGTCTGGGAAGTCACCAGAGGCTCTCTTCTGGATCAATGACATCCCCTACCTTTTCATTCCTTTGGACTCTTAAAAGAACTGTTCCTAATTTGATCCATTCCCTTTTGAATTTCTAATGTCCAATCATGAAAGCCTAAAGTTTGCAATTCTTGAAAGCAAACCACTGATATTTATCGAGAATTTTCTTAAGTGATTACCGTCATATAAGATGTAATTAACTATAGGAGCTTGCCCTTATAGGGAATTTCAGAACCCAGGTAATATAAATCCTATTTAATTCTTTTGTATTAAATATGAGAATTTGTCGGTAAAAAAAAAGGTTCGCAGACCAGAACAGATGTCACAAATTTATTAGTTTATTTACCGAACCTCGCTATCAAGTAATATGTATATTCTTCGGGATATATGCATGGCTTGCGGTGTATGGTTCATTTATTTAAACTATTAAAGATATAAGATCGGTTCGGTCTCGTATTTTCAAAATAAAATATTATTTTTAGAATTATTTAAAACTATATATATACTTAAATTAAATTTTAAACGTGTCGATAATCTGTCACCCTAAAAATCTCCAATTCTACTCCCAAAAAAGTATATTTCCCTATTTATTTACACTTAATCCTATGGACTAAATTCTCATCCATGAATTGAATGTGATTCTCACTTCTATTGTAAAACGCATAGTCCTTTTGGATTGTATGTTTCACAACAAATTTCAACATTTCAATTGGCCAAATCAAAAGTAAATGGAGTACGAAGTGGAAAATAATCACAAGTATTTAACATTTAAATTGCATATCCAATCTATCTCTTCATTTTACCATATCTAATTGCAAGGAGAAAGACAAAGAAGACTACTCAGAATTCATGAGGAAGATATAACAAAACATTGATTTTATGTATAAAATAAAATTCATATAAACAACAAAGCAAATCCCCAAAGCATAACTTATCTGAAACTCTTCCTCAAAGCAAATCCCATCTTTTATTGATAAATCATCCATCTGCATCTAAAGTTTAGTGATAATGTTTTAACATGTGCTTAATGAACTTTGATGTTTTAATTAACTCATGAGCAGGGTAATTAATTTTTGACTTGATATTTATTTAAGAATTATGTAGATGGATGCCCTTAAGGGCAAGCTCAAGTCATTAAGAATTTTGTACCCAAGCTTAAGATTAGGCTTGTAGTATTTAGAGATATTCATTAATTGGTCATGTTTCTCTTTTTTGATCCTCATTAGACAAATTTAAATATCAAGCCTAGCTCACTACTAAGCCCTTAGATCTTATCTTCAGGGAAGATTTGCAATAATCAAAATGTAAAATTAAATGATATTCAATTCTCATTAAAGGATTACAGTTGTCATCTAATCACTGATTAGGGGGGGTTCAAATAAGTAAATTATTATCTTCCAAGTTTAAGACCGCTACCTCAGTGTCATCCAATTAAGCTTGCTTCTAAACCCTAATAACTTATAAAATTACACATTTCTATTTTTTGTGAAAAGGCTGACAAGTTGGTTTCTACCTCTTAACCCATTATGTTTTGAACATCGAAAAGAGTTTATTATAATCAAAATTACCCATTTATCCTTTGGCTTAACCTAACATTTAATTAGGATATCAAAATCTTAAATTACTATTTTGTCCCTAAGGCTCTCCACTTCATAATTCATCAAATACAAGTCACATAACTCTGAAATTCCATAGTTATCATACTTATGGGTTAATTAAAATATCATAAGAAAAATTATGATTTTTATTTAATTTTTAATAATTATTTTATTCAAAAATTAAGATTTTCAATATTAATTCTTTTAATTATTCAAAGTAAAGTTTCAATTTAAGGGAAAATAATTGGAGCTTCACTAGGTTAGAGGACCACTTGGATCAAAGTTCTTAAATTTTTTAATTATATTTTAATTATTATAATTATTTCTTTATTTTACTGATTAATTAAATAGAAAATATAAATTAATTTCAAATTTTAATTTTTATATTTTTATTAAATCTCTTTAAGTCTAAATAACTCAAAGAAACAAACTTTTCATATTTGTATTTTTATTTTATTTATTATAATTATTTTAATGAAAATTAAGAAAAAAACAATTTTAGCATTTATAAATACATAACGACATTAGAAAAATTAGGAAAACATGTTTTAAAGGGCCCTAAATGATCAAGGAATAATTAAAAAGACTTTGGTGCATTTTTATTTTTTTTTGTAATTTTTAGTTGTTTTTAATTATTTTCAATTTAAAAAGTAGCTCAAAAATAAACTATTTATTTTAATATCAATTTTAACTTTCTTAGGTTCCGCTCATCACAAGAAACACATAAAATCACTTTTCATAATTTTTATAATTATGTTTTATTTATTATAATTATTTTAATATAAAAAACTTAATTTTATTTGAAAAATAGACTTTACTGTAAAATACATTTCAAATAAACTTTATTTTTTTTACAAAGGGCTAGAAAGGTTAATATTTACAGTGTGGAACAAATTTTTATAATTTTTGAATTATATAGTATTTATTTAAGCTTTTATGAATTTTAACAACTTAATCAGCTAAAGTAATGCACATAAATATTCAAATTCATTGAAATTTTTTTTGGGGTCCTCTAATCACAGGGAACAACCAAAATAGATCCTATATTTTTTTTTTAATTTTATTTATATAATTATTTTAAGCAAATATACGCAACTTGAATTGAAAATTAGGGCTTTGGGGTTTTAGGTGTTCTCTGACCTTGGAAAAATCAGAGAACATTTCTATCTAGATACAAAATAAGCCCTCCAAATTTCAAGCCCACATGATTAATATTTAATTAAATATAATTAAAATATATTTTGGATTATTTAATTAATTAAAAATAAAATGCATGACAAATTATTTTAATTATTCATTCATTTTTTTCCTCTTTTTACTGAGAAACAGAGTATTTTTATTTTATTTTTGTGATTTTCCTACACCAAGTTATGGCTTTTTAAAGTTTTAGTATTTTAATAAATAAAAAATACCCTATTTTCCTACTAATCCAGGAGGCTGCCACGCAATCCTACGACGATTTCAAAAACCCGCACGGCGTGCTCCCATTCGACACCTCCTCCTTCATCAACTGTCATGCGACTCACACTTCATGTCTCGTCCCTTCGTCCGGCGTAATTCAAGCCTTCCATCCAATATAAGTGTGATCGAATGGCTCTCCTGCTTCACTTATAACTGGTTTAACCCGTAAACTGTCCACCTTCTAGACCTAAGATCTCACCCTATACTCAACTTAATCACATGGGGTTTGTTCCTACACCTTCAACTTATCCAAACGAACACATCTATATAGCTAATCACATATGAAATTAAACTTTTCTTCATAAAGGACCAAAGCAAGCTACATTTGGGGAAAATGGAGTATACCTGAGCTCAAGTGGTGAGACCTCGATTGGGTGCTTGCAAAAGCTTCACCGAGATTTGGTAAACCTTCTTGAAGTGTCACCTTGCTCTGGGAACGAGTCTGAGTAAGACTTCCCTCCAACAGTGGTGCGGCCTTGATCGAACTCAAGTGGAGAGAGCTTAAGGGATGGGGCTTTCAGTGAAGATATTCTTCGTTTAATCTGGGGAAGCTCAATGATAACTCAATTTGAAGGTTTGTGGATTTTGGTGGAGTGACAGAGAATGTCCTATTTGTATCCTATTTTGAGTGGAGAAAATGGCCTCAGGCAGTGGGGGAGATGGCTGAAGAATGGTGGACTCGAGCTTAAGAAGGTTTTGAGAAGCTCTGGGAATAATTTGGTAGAGTTTCCCCAAGGTTTTGTGCATTCTTTTTATTTAGTCATGAGGGGGTTGGTGCTTAAATAAAAATGGAATTAGGATTGAATTGGCTAGGCTAAAGGGTGGAGAAGATTGCTTAAGTGGAGGGCTGAACGACACAATTGACCAAACAGGCTGAGCCAACTTGGTTGGGTCGAATTAGGTTTGAGTTATGGGGATGACTCTCTTAGTTTTGGATTTTCCGGCGACTGAGCTGGCCGTCCATGGCAGGGCTGATGGCTAGCTGGGTCAGGGGAGTCAAAGGAAGGTTTAAATGTGATTAGCTTGGAGGTTTAATGGTTGATGACATTGATTAACTCACTTGGCTAAATAAAGGAAAATATCTCCTAATTCAAAGGACCCTTGGTCCATGGCGCACATAGGGTGGGCTAGGATGTATCTTAGAATCCAAATGGTAGTTGTGGTAGTCTAAGTTGGGCTAGACTAAGTGGCTCCAAGTTGGTTTAGGGTTTGGGTTCAAATTCTTGGATTTGGCTTGGGCTTGGGTTTGGATTTGGCTAGATTATGGATTTGGATCAATTGATCGTTCAAATTGCTGTAGGGTTTTGTCATGAAACATTTAGAAGTCAATTGGAATTGGAGAGGATTTGAAGTTCAATTTGGTGGAATTTGTATTTTGAATAAAATTGAGAATTTTAATTTGGAGAATTTAGGCTAGGTTTGAGCTTATGTTTACTTCAATTGATGATTCGAAAATATCTAGAGGAGTGTTTTGAAGAGCTTAGAATTCAAATTTGGGGCAATTAGATTGGTTAAAGGGTTTAATTTGGTGGAATTTAGGGATATCGTCAAATTGGGGGTTTTGGCTCAAAATTGAAATTAGGCTTTGGAAATTGGTTCAATTGGGCTTCAATTTGGTTTCAATTAGGATTAGTTAGGATGAAATTTGATTTGGAATTCATATTAGGGAAGTTTTAAATTAATTTTGTTGAAATTCGGGTGATTTGAGGATTTTAGGCCTTTAGGGAAAACTTGGAGATTTTTGTCAAAATTGGATAATTTGGGTACAATTAGGATCAAAGGGTGGTTCAAATTGATTTTGGGTGATTTTGGAGATTTTAGGAATTTTTTGGTTATGACGGCCATTTTGGTGATTTTGATAATTTGTGGGTATTTAGGAAATTTTGGGTATTTTATAGTATTTTGGTTAATTTGAGTGGTTTGAATTGGTTTGAAATGATTTTTGAAAGAAATTTGAGAAGTTTTGGAAAAATTAGGGCTTTAGGAGCATTTTGGTAATTTTAGGAAAGTTTGGGGCTAAAAGGTAAAAATTGGGAATTTTGTAAAATTTGGGATCAATTGAGAATGTTGATCATAGAATTACCCCTTTTGAGCCATAGGACCAAGGGAGATTCCATTTTGGATCTTCCATGTGTTGGTCCTAGCCTAGGGCTAAGGGTTTTGAGGAACACACACATGAGTTTTCAAAAGTGTGGGAAACAGGTTAAGGGTGATTGGTTTAATGTTTACCTCATGTTTAGCTCCATCTTACTAAGTGCTTGAAGTTAGAACCAAACATATGCAACTCCAAGAAAAGTAAAGAAAAGTTTGGAATTTCTAATGGGGTAGAGTTCAATCACTAGTCCTCTAGGACAACGGGAAAGTCCTATGGCTAGATCTTAGGTTCCTAAAGAAGATAGTCTAGACTTAAACAAAAGTGAGGTCAACATGCCAATATTAAACTCTCCTCTTTACAAGCAAGATTTAAAGTTGACAGAGTTAATATCAAGCAATCAAATGAAATCTCTTATGATAATCGAGTTAATAGAAGATTTGAACTGGAAAGGTCTATTTTTAAAATTAATCTGATTCCTTGAAATCACTGATGATAATCGAAAGCGGTAATTCTTGCAATCGATCTCGTGAAAGAAGTCGTAAATGAGGCTTAGGCATGGGCTATTGTTTTACTACTGAAAGAGGGTTACCTGGGTAAATTAGACAAATAAAAATCTCGTACTTGGGACGCAGGTTTAGCTGCGCATTCATGTTTTTAATAAAAAACCACTGTGGGCTGGAACAAAAGTAGTCCAAACACACAATTCAAACTATCAAAAACCTAGTTCAGTTTCGAACTCAGCCGAAAAGTTGTTCCAAATGCACTTTGTGTTTTAACGAATATCTAAATAAATTCAACTATTATAATTCTTGAATATGATCTTCTATAAGTAAGATAGAGTTGACAAGGTTCATGTACAATCATATGTTAATATTAAGTCCGATTCTTTAGATGTAAGATGCGAAGTTGACATGTTTCGAATCAAGCAATTAAATAAAATCCCTGATAGTACTCGAGTTGATAAAAGTTTTCAATTGGATAAGTCTATTTTCAATAGTAAATTTTAACAAATATGTAAATAAATTTAACTATTATAATTCTAAACTCGGTCCTCTATAAGTAAGACAACCTTGAAAAAATGTATGAACAATCATACATTAATATTAAGGTCGATCCTTTACAAGCAAGATGTGAAATTGATAAGGTTCAAATTAAGCATTCAAATGATGATGATGGCCTTGTTGACTTAATACCTCAATTGAATGGGTCAGTTGCCTTGTTGGTTGAATATCTCAACTGAATGGCTCAATTTTTTAATCAATTTTTAAATCAAAATTTTAAAATAATAAACCAAAATATTCAAAATTAAAATCATTCACCTAAAAGCTTCAAACAGATAATCAAAAATTAGTTAAAAATAAATCATACTTTTGTTTGACTTCAGTCCACAAAACAATGAATGTCACATTGAGTTTAGCACTGTATTGACACATTGAGTATATCACTATATTCATACTCAAAATAATCTCACGTTAGTAAAGGAAATTACTAATTAGTGGCGTTTTTAAATTTGTCACAAAATTTGTGTCAAATTTTTGTCCACTTATCATTTAGCATAGTCGAAAAAAAGGACGCACAGAGTTTTTGTATGCATTGGCGTCCAATTTGTGTCGGCTATTGTCGATGCTATCACCAATCAGGCTGTAATGCCCTCCTATTTGCATCTCACCCGACCGATCATCATTTCCTGCCTAATTCATTTTGGTAGCTTGATTGCAAAACTGGTGAACTTATCTCAAAAAGATGGAAATCAGCCACTTCAGCTAGTTCAAGCAACTCCAACGAGATTTCCACTGTCCAAATCGCGGCTCTAGCAAGGTAAACTCCTCTCCAAACTTGTGGTATTTTTTTTCCTCTGTCGAGTCTCCCCTCATGACATTTTTTTTTAATTTCCTTGTTATGTAAATTTGATTTTTGGCGTTAGATCTGTAATGTATACATTTAATGTGGTTATTATGTGAAATTTTAATTTTCTTTCCTTTTTTTGTGAATTTATGAAATTTGAAGTTTGGGTATGATCTATGTAATGGAAATGAATTATGTGGTTTTATGATTAAAAGTGAAGTTTATGTAATATAGTTTTTATCTTATAAAAGAGAAGCATAAAAACTAAATATTAATTTTAGCAAAAAAGAATGCTTAGAGGGATGAGTGTTGGTGTTGCCCTGGTAGTTGAAAAGATTGGGGAGAGATTCAGCTTAAATATTTTAGAATAAATTAGAGAGATTTGGTGTTGCATCGGCTTTAAGCATGTTGTATAAAGAATGATTTTAATCTATTAAGTAAATGAAGATTTACACTCAATGGGACACAATAGAGAAAGAAGTTTCATTTAGTCAGCCACCCTTAGTGTGAAAAAAAAACTATATTGTCTTGTTATCTTAACATCAATTATCTAGTAACTCTATTATAATAATAGATGTTATTGTACGGCTTTTATTAAGAAAGGTAAAGGTATACCTAAAAAGATTAAGGCACGTTGTATAAAAATGATCTCAATCTGTTAAAATTGAATGAAAAATATGACACTCAATCGAACATAATAAAAAAAAAGAGATACATGTAGTCAACCCCACTAAATTTGTATGTTTGTAATACATGAAATTCATATTATCTGTACGACCAATATCTAATTGTATTGATCTATAGAACAACATCTATGATGTAGATAAATATTAGAAACATGAGATCATGGATGTATAACAAATTATATTCAAGAAGAAAATGAAGAACTAATGAGTTTTTGTTTGATATTAAGGAATTTGTGTAGATGACAACATAGCTGCTTGTTAAACTTATAGAAGGCAGGTTCCGAAACCCTTGTGTGAAGCATAAGAATCAAGCGTACCTGATGCCCTCAAACTGAAGTTAGATCTATACCATAGGTGATTTAAACTTGATTCTTTGAATTGAACTTTAATGTGCCAAAAATTACCAAGTAAGTTGGTTGTACAACGCCAGTCACGTGTCAAGTACTATGAGGTTTTGAGAGTCCGCATATTGATCCCACAAGGAAAGGTCTGACAATTACTTATGTAGAAAAATCTCTAGTTTATTAATCTTATTAACCTAGTTTGGCGTGTTCGCAAAAGAGTTTTGAATCAGAAAAATCCTAATAAAACAAGTCAGAGAACAGAGGCTAGAAAACACAGAAAGTGGAGAAAGTCTTAGAAGTTCTTCATGGATGATGAGACTTGTGCCTCTGTTATTCAAGGATTGTGGTGGATTGTGGTGTTTTTAAATATTTTCCTGTGTGAAAATTATCAATCGAGATATAAGCTCTTCTGATGCTTAGTCTAGATTAAAAGAAAACTAGAATTAATGAAGTTAAGGCTTCCTCAATTCCCATGGCAATCAACAAAAATATTCTGATCCCAGAAAAGGATGCAGAATGCTACTGGATTATTTCTATTATCTTAGAATTATGTGATTAACCATTTCGTTTCCACTATGCAATGGTTAGAGGTCCTAGCTTCACGAAAGATTATAAAATCCTATATAGCTATACTAGGAGTAAATGAAACTCAAAGGTTAACTAACGTCATAGTCCATCAAAGCATGGAAAAAGCTACACGAAAAATATCTCTAAAAATCACGATAAAAATCACTACCCTTATATCATATACACAAAGAATTTAGCCACACAACAATGAGAAAACCATAACAAAAATAACTATGCAGAATATCGTTGCAAGAAACAAAGACATGTTACACTTATAAACATGTCTCCTCCACGAAAGAAACAACCATCCATCTCATACAAAACTCTCAGAAAAATGAAAATCTGAAAAATCACCCTTAAAGGTTTCAAACAAGGGAGGAAGAATACCTTAATGGAAGCACTCAAATTCTCTCTAAATTTCTGTCTCCAACCATCTCAGGACTCTCTCTCTTTTCTAAGGAATCCCTAAGAATCTTTCTTATAGCAAAATCCATGAATTTGACAAGAAATTATCTTCATAAAATGATTTCCCGCTAGTCAGTGCGGTCATGTTGAAAACTATCGTGGTCACGATAGGTTTCTAAATGTGGCAGCTTAGTCTCTCCCAACCCTGGTGTGGTCACATCGTAGGTCTATAAGTCAAGCGTGGTAAAGATGGATTCTAATGTGGTCATGCCACTGCTTTCAATCAGGTGACGTGGTCATGTCGCTTCCAGACATGGCCATGCTGATCTAGGCCATTTTTCGTTAATATTTGTCATTCCAAAAAGTTAGTATTCCACACCTACAACCCTCACAACATCAACAAAATCCTTTCTCAAGTGTAAATCTGTGGTAAATCACTAAAAATAACAAGTAAAATGCACTGTAAAATGCAAGTTGAATCACATAAAATTGACACATGTCATTATCCCCAAATTTATTCCATTACTTGCCCTCAAGTAATTGTATAGCTCTGTTGGGATTCCATGAAATTAATAGGTGCTTTTATAGGTTTTTAATTATTCAAATTGTTTATCGAAATGAACTAAAAAGGGTTTAAATGTCATTTTTTGGTCAATTATTTTTAATGATTAATTGCTCGATCTTTTCCTTTATTCCCCTCGCTCCGTTCTTAAGAAATCTCATAGATTCTCAAACTAGTGTTATTTAAAATATCTTTCACTAACCTTGAATGTCTTTAAGGCAATCTTAGTGGATTTAGAAAACTTTATATTACTTTAACTTCTTAACTTAAGATAGATTAAGGGATTTCAATAAAGAATCATGAAAATCTTTATCAGTTATGTCCCACTAGACAACCTTATGATACATTTTTGTTGAATATTTGTTGTACCAACCTCAAGTTTTATCTCAAAGCTTTTCACTTTTTAACTTTTTTCTTTTTCTTTTATTTTTCTTTTTCACTTCTTTGTTCTCTTGAGAATTATTATATCTTATTGACAATTTTTCCTTTTATAATTTTAAATATGATGAAGAGTAGTGTTTCTTTAAGCATTAAATCTTAACAGTGATATTAATGCTACACCTTTAAGTTATCTTTCAATTAAAAATTTATTTGACATTTAGTTGGTTAAAATAAACTGAAAAAGAGTTAGAAACATTTTTTTGGTTTTGCTACTTAATTTTTAAATTTTACTTTTAATAATATATAAGTTTTTATAAGTAAAAATTGAAGTTGTTAAGTTCTAAAATATTATTATTAAATCACTAAGGTTAATCTTTCATAAATGACATTTATTCTCTTTTAAAATATTTTGATAAGCAGTTAAAATAATTTAGAATTCCTAACATGAGTCACCTTGTGAATATTGAATCTCTTACTGAGCTATGTGAACTACTTTTAGGTTTGTAAAAAGGTACAATTTTTGTCCCCTGAACTTGTTTTTTTTTTCCAACATTCAAATGACATGAAGTAATGGTGAATTAAAAAGCAAATGAGTGCAAAAAAGGGTGCAGTAGTCACATGAATATCATAAAGAATAGTACAAAACTAAGCATGCAAAATCATCCAAAAAATAATAAGATTACACTGCAAGGTACAACACTCGTCATATATGAAAATCAAACAAGTACAAGAATAAGCCACAGGTATCCAGCAGGGACACCAACACATAATAAGAAAACTGAGACTCCACCAGTAGACAAACAACAGTGCAAGTTGCCCCTGGAAAACAAGTCATGTAAGATTAGTAGGGACGACAACAATAGACACATAGTATAAGACACTCAAGGATGAAGTACGCTCCCACACCATTAACACGACTACCCATACTACACTCCCTTGGCCTGAAGCGTGTAAGAACAAAACTGGTTGCAAGCACACAACTAGGTGCAAGCACATGAAAATGTCATAATCATCTAATCACTTTGAGTCTCTTCCATGTCATTATCCTTTGGAACATAAAGCTTGAATGGTTGTGCATTCAGGAACGACATTGATGGGAGTGATCTATGTACCTTCTAAATGCATCAATGTGTTTACATGTGTTACCGCTGGTGCTACTCTATGTGATACTGGGACTGCATGCACGCGTCACGAAACTCTAGGGGCATATCCTTCAAACACCTCATCACCTCTACGTTCAAAGGATTTGGACATGATGCCTCGTGACATCTCAAGGATCTCTCTTACCTCTCTCAGAATGAATCTTGCATAGAGCCAGTAGAAGAAAAAGTGGTCCTAATCGTTACCATATGCGGTGCAAACACCTCATCTCCACTCCCTCCAGTAACCTCCTCTATGACAAATGATATAAATAGTGCATAGGTGTCTTGAACCTAGAGTCGTCTGACTACTCGAAATGTTCATGATAGACAGGTGGAGAATGATCCCTACATCTATTGATCTACCCGTAAAGATGCAGAATCTCAGAACGGTCCTATCCATAGTAACTTCATTGAGATTAATGGTAGGGAGTAGACAAGCAACAATGAAATAGTGCCAGGATTGGGAGATGGGATTTAGATAAGTTAGAGAAAAATACACAGAGTATCTCCTTCCTCCAAAGCATGAACCTTCCACTGACTGGTGTCATCAGTCAAAAGGGAATCAATCTCATGATAATCAGGAGCAAGAAAATGCTCAAAGTTACACTAAGGCATGTTAGGGAGGCCAGATTGTCTATCTTGGAAGGGTCAAAGGGTACCAACTTCCCTTGCATTTAGGAATGCCTGTCCATGGATTCTTTGGAATTTACGTAGAACTCATGGACGAGTGAGACAAAAATGAGTTCAATGAAATAGAAAAAACTTCTCCACCATGCCTAAGAATCTCTACAACAATCCTCTCCACTAAAAATTGAAAAAAACCCACACCAGCTTCTTTTAGACTACAACATTTTCATATCGATGTGAGGCTACATGGCTATTAGATATAGTTCGATCGAAGCTAGATCCCCCTCTTTCTTTGCTTTTTGGGGTCATGATCAAGAAAAAAATCATTTTATGCAAGGAAGCTCAAAAAATTTGAAATTTGTGACCACAAAATGGCTTGCAGCAGAAATCAACTCTTGATCAGAAAACTCAGCGCCGACGAGAATATGTGAGAATGTGTGTGGAAGATATGAATTTATATGAAAAAATGGGAGAAACGCTAGAGCTTTAGCAATAACTTAACAATTCCTAAGAATCCTATCTAGATCTACAGGAATGTGGTCGGATATGGCAAGGAGAGCTTTTATACAGAGAACAAGGAGGCTAAGGAGGCAGCGAAGAGGCTGTGTGAGCAAAGGATGCAAATGAAATGATAAGAAAAAGGGGTTTCAGGTCCTTAAATGCTTGACGACATGGTCAACTCCACACTGTGACGTGGTCACACCACGCTTTGCTGCGACCATACCTGAAATAGGGCCCAGACGATGTATTCATTCCCAAAAAGGCATGGCCACACGAACCCTCGACGTATTACACGAAAAAATTTTGTTCCCTCATCCGTGTAGACCATCTACTACATAAGGGGACCTAACATTGAAAACAATAGACTTAAGACAAGCAAACATTCAACACAGATGAAAACTTTCAAAAATGGAAATAAAGGAGAAAATTGCATGAAATAAAGTAAATCAACTGATAATGCTTGGTTTTCCTCCAAAGAAAGTGCTCGGTTTAATGTTCTGAGCCAGAAGAACTCTCTAACATTCAATGTAAACTAGGTCTTCAGGATCAAATTATCAATTTAGTACTCCTTGACCACTCGCCTCAAATTCAGGCAATCCTGGATCCTCTCCTATATCCTAAAATGATGCTTGTCTATGAATTTCTCCCTCTATCCCCAAATTGAGGTTTTGTCATTAACCTCTTATTTCTAATCAAATCATCATCAATACTCATAAAGGGCAGGCTAACCTGTTCTCCTAATTGGTCTTGGTCTAATGGTTGGAATTATCCTAAAAGAAGAGCAACATTATCATATATTACATTATCTAAAAGGTTATTTATTATTGTTTACTCTTTAAGGGTCAGTTCATTTGATCAAAATGATTGGCTTTGTATTTCCCATGCCACCACTTCTACTTTCTGGTTAGGATCATAGCTAGAGACTTGGAAAAGGTTTGGTGATTTTAAAACGTCAAGTGTAACTTCTTGATCATTCTCTCTCAAAACTACCTTACCCTGTTGAACATCAATAATAACACTACCACTAGCTATGAACATCTCCCAAAAAGTCACATGCATTGCCCTATTCTCATTTAGATCCAATATCACAAAATCAACCAGGAAGGTGAATATATCCACTTTAACAGGTAAACTTTCAATAACTCCTAGATGATGTGCTACAGATTGATCTGTTAGTTGAAGTGTGAAATTAACAGGCTTAATCTCTCCTTGTCCAAGTTGCTTAAAAATATTCAAGGGCATGAGATTAACATTGACTCTTAGGCTACAAAGTGTTTTTCCATGAAGCTCAGCTACCACGACATACGAAATAGTGAAACTACTAAGGTCTTTGTTGGGTTTTTTAGTCTTTGAGGGAATAAAGGTGGAAGTCTCCCAGTTAGATCAATCAGAATGGTAGAGGAAACTTTTCCTAAGTTAGACTTCACATGGGTATTCTCATCCTTGTGGCTTACTCCCCTCTCTCCTCCAGTCCTTACTACCACTACCTTACACTGCTCTAAATTTTAAACTATTGGGCTCAACTCAGTGTTGCTAGGTAGTGCTCTAGGTGGGCTATTGTTCATTGAACTCGCCCATTGTCCTAATTAAGTTTCCACACTTTTGATGGCTACAACTTGTCTTTTATAAGGTGTTCCCCATTTGAATGATAGGTAATGTCGTTCCTAAGCTTAGCTGTTTTTTTATGGAGGAAAATAATTGGTTATAAACTTCTAAGCTAAGTCATTCCAGGTTGTGATTGACCTTGAGGAAAGTGAGTTAAGCCATATCTTAGCTTTGTGTCTCAAGGAAAAGGAAAAAGCTAGTCTAAAGAAATTGTTGGGGACACCATTGTACCGAAATGCGACACAATGTTTAAGGAAGTTGGCTAGGTGAAGGTTTGGATCTTCAAAAGATAGTCCCTCAAGCTGGTTATTTTAGAGCATTTGGATTATGACAGGTCTAAACTCAAAGGTGTTTGCTTCTACGGATGGTTAATTGAGCTCATATGGATATCCTCAACAGAAGTGTTGGCATAGTACCTATGTGATTTTATGATGGAGGTGTTATAGTCAGTCATCTCAATGGGTGTTTCAGTAAGTGAATGTGCTCTCCTAAAACATCTAAAGGATCAATAAATATTAGAGTCAAAAGGGACAAGTTTAGTCTCAACTCCCTTAAAAAAAATAATAACGTAACAACTTATACAACAAACAGTCACAAAACTCTCACGAGACAGACAACCAACACATAAACAATGCACATACAATCTGAAAAAAAGAAAATAAAATAAATTTAAAAGTAAATATTATTTTTGTCTTTTTGGATTTATAATTCTTTTTCAGCTTTTTAAAAATTTTAGCATCTATAAGAAAACACACAACAATATAGATGCAACAATAGAAATAAAAAAAGTAAAATTAGGAAAACAAAAAGTGTTAAACCGAGATCCTAAGCTTATCAAATAGAGTTTTCCTAAAACAAAAATAATTATTAACGTCTTTTCCTGGCAATGACTCCATAAACTTGACGCACCAGAAATTAACTGGAAGTAGGTTGTCTAAACAACTCAAGTGCACGTGTCAAGTTATATGCGGTCTAAGAGTCTATGTCGATCCCACAAGGAAATGTTTAACAATTATTCATGCAGAAAGATCTCTAGTTCACTAATTTTGTGAACCTAGTTTGGCATTCTCGTTAAAGAGGTTTGAATCTTAAAATTCTAATAAAACAAATCATAGAGAAGACAATATAAAACAATAAAATTAGAGAAAATCTCAGAAGTTCTTCAAGAGTGATGAGGCTCGTGTCTCTATGATTCGAGGATCATGGTGTTTCTAGTATTTTCCTACTAAATAATTAGCAACCGGGGATATAAGCTCTTCTTATGCATGTGTGTAGGTTAAAAGAAGACGAGAATCCATGAAGTTGAGGCTCCTTTAATCCTCATGACATTCCACAGACATGCTCTGATCTCCAAAAAAGGTACCAGAATCCTATTGGAGTATGTCCACCATCTCTGGATTCTGTGGCTAGCCCATTTATTTCTTCCACGTAATGGTCAGATCTCACAACTTCATAAAAGATTTTAATATCCTAATTGGCAAGATTAGGAGTAAATGAAACTTTAAGGTTAACCAACACAATAGGTCATGAAAACACAGAAAAAACTACAAGAAAAATATCTTAGAAAACCATGATAAAAACCACTATCCCTACATCACAGAGATAAGAAGAAGAGTTTAATCCTGCATCGTCAAGAAAACCATAGAAAAAACAACTATGCAGAATTTCATTGCAAGAAACAAAGACATGTTACACTAACAATAAACTTCTCTCCTCCACAACAACAACAACTCCCTCTCATACAAAATTCTCAAGACAAAAAAAGGTGGAAAGTCAACCTTAAAGGTTTCAACCTAAGGGAGAAAGAAGACCTCAAGGGAAGCACTCTAATTCTCTCATAATATTTCTCCAACAGTTCCAGAACTCTCCCACTTTTCCAAGGAAGCCCTAAAAATCTTTCTTATAACAAAATCCACAAATTAAGAAAACAATTTTCCTTCTAAAAATGACTTTTTGTTCGTCTGGGTGATCACGCCTGACCCTGACGTGGTCACTCTTGACCCCAACATGGTCACGCCATAAGTCTGTAAGTATGGTGTGGTCATGTGAAATTTCGATGTGGTCACGTCACTGCTCTCGATCAAGTGGCATAGTCATGCCGCTTCTAGGCGTGATCACACTGCTTCCAGATGTGGTCACACTGATTTAGGCCACTTTTTGTTTATTTTATCATTCTAAAATATTCGTATTCCACACCTACAACCTACACAACATCAATAAAAGCCTTTCTTAAGTGTAAATATGTGATAAATTAATAGAAATAGCAAGTAAAATGCAGTGTAAATATAAATAAAATCATGTAAAATTGATGCATGTCAGACTTCACATGATAAATTTAAACCAGATATACAGTACAATCATGTTAGAGCCTCATCAAGTTACTCCCCTCAAAAGGTTCATGATTCTAATGTGTTTAAGGAAATAATTGTTTATGCCAACTGAGCTCATTTTATTAAGAGTGTACTTGATGTTGATCAAGAACCAAACAATAAAGCGCAACAATTATATGAATTATTAAAATGATGCAAAAAAAAACCTTTGTGGGAAAGATACACTTCAAATACAATGTTATCAGTCGCCTTGAGAATGTTGATTATCAAATGTGATTTCAACATGCCAAGGAAATTCTTCAATCAGGTAGCAACATTACTAAAGGAGACAAAATTTGTAGATAAATTAGTTCTAGAACATTTGTATAGAACCAAAAATGTTACTATCGAAGTTAGAGTTAGTATATGAAAAGATAGTTTACTGCATTAATGACTGCATGTTATATTACAAAGAATATGCACTACAGATGACATGCAAATTTTACACTGTTGATAGGTTCAAACGAAGGGGGAGAAAGAGTAAAAATTAGAAAAAAAATTCTAACAAATGTCTCTTTTACTTTCTCCTCATTCTACGTCTTAAGCGACTGTTTGCATCTTTGTGCGCAGCTCCTCACATGACATAACACAGTACCAGATCTGTTAGTGCTAATACAATCACTCATCGTTTAGTTGGTGAAGCCTAAAAACACTACGACTGCAGTTATTTTACTTTGCAGTCGAACCACGCAATGTTATGCTTGGCTTATGTGCAGATGAGTTCACACCTTACAACCACACTACAGAACCCATTTTATGTTGGCCAAGTATTATCACTCCATATAATTTTCTCCCTAATATGTTTATAACAATGTCATTTTTATTTCTATCGTTGATCATACCAAGTCCACATAGCCAAAAGGGTAAACTTAACATGTACTTACAACCTCTTACAGATGAGCTACAGCTATTATGGGAAACAAGTGTGCTTACTTACAATATTGCTACAAAGCAGAACTTTCACCTTAGAGCTACTCATTTGTGGATGATTAGTGATTTCCAAATTTATGGGATGCTATCTAGTTGGAGCACAGTCGATAAATTGGCTTGTACCTACTACATAGATATGTCTAAAGTATTCACTTTGAAGAATGGAACAAAAAATTCCTAGTTTGGTTGTCACTGAAGGTTCATAGCACGTGAACACCCATTACAAAGGAATAAAGATATTTTTTTCAGAAATAGAGTTGAAAGATCAAGTCCACCCCAAGGACAAGCAGAAGTGATTTATTGCAGATGACAAGTGAAGTACCAAAGATAACCGAGAGAACGAGACTAGCCTCGAGTAGTCTTTTTGGTTTTAATGTTAAAAATAACTGGACAAAGCAAAGTATTTTTTGGGATCTTTCATATGAAAGGACCAAGCTGATTAAGCAAAATCTCGATATAATGCACATTGAGAAGAATATTATTAATAATATATTTAATAATGTTCTGGATATCATGGGAAAAATAAATAAAAAACAACGTTAAAGCAAGATTAGACTTGAAGGAGTATTGTAAAAAGGAGGAGGTTAAGACTACATGGACAAATGTAAGTAAAATAATAAATCACGAAGCTACATTGTGTCTCACATTGGATCAACGAAAAGCAATCTTTGGGTAGTTGTGTTCTTTGATGTTTCCAAGTAGTTGTGCTTCTAACATAATTCGCTTGTTGACTTGGGTATGGGGAAAATTTTTGGCATGAAGTGTTACGATTGCTATATTTCTATGTAGTGCTTATGCTTAGGCATTTAATGCCCTACCAAAGCTGGTACTTGATCCATTGAAAATCAATACATTCTTCAAATTGATGCGTAAGGACATTGAATGTTGATTCTCTAAGAAGTCTTGATGCGACTATTACCTTATTACTATGCAAGCTACAACGGATATTTCCTCTCGATTTTCTTGACTCAAGAGAACAACTGTCCCTACATCTGTGTTATGAAGCTATTTTGGGGGGTCTCGATCGAGACAGATGTATGTATCTCTTTGAGAGATATGCCTTTTACTTTATATTAATCTACTATCTTATTTTTTATAAAATGACTCAACTGAACAAATTTCTAAATAAAATCAAAACATTTTTAAGAATAAAACATGTCCGAAGGGATCGAAATGCGAGGTATATCTATTACAGGGGACAATTACTTTCTATTCTTATTATTTCAATCAAAGGTAGCATATGCGTGAAACTGTTGGTGGCATGCATTCCCAAGCAGAATTATCTATATTCTAAATATCAAGTGAACTATTAGGTAGACATGATACATGCTTCCTCAATGATAGAGAACTTCAAGTAGCCACATTGTGTATCCTACTGATCTACAGTGAAGTGCAATCTCTCTTGTAGTAAGATTATATTTAATCAAAGTTTTTTTCAGTTATAATCTGGAATGATATACCAAATTAACTCAACTATATAAATAACAATAATGTGTGCAGGTTATTTACCGAGAGCTTGAACATAGAGGATTAATCTTTTGTGAGCAAGAAGATCAAAGAAGAATTTCCAAAATGGTTAAAATTATATGTACGTTGAACTTTTCAATTCATATGTATGTCGTGTAATTGTGACTCATAGTAGAGATAAGTATGATTTGGAACTTCTTCAAGGTTCATAATAAAAACAACAAAATCACAAACTACGGATTATTAGATCTTGCTTCAGGGCCTAATCATAGTGTCAAGACATGACAAATATTTGATGTAAATGCTTACAGATTTCACACCAGTACTTGATGTGAAGGAAAACACTTATAATTGTGGTGTTTGCGTTAGAGGAAACACACACACACACAGATAATTAGGTCAGTTATTACGACATGTTAAATGAAATAGTTCAGTTGCAATATCCAAGTTATGTTGAATGTAATTTCTGATGTTCAACTATGGGTGATTTGATTCTGTTCCTAATCAAGGGACACGGACACCCAGCTTATATGATATTACTGAAGTTAAAATGATCAGAAGATATGCAGAGTACAATTTAGTTATTTTAGTGTGTCATTTTAGTCAAGTTTATTATCTTTGATGCCTTGGATGAGCTAGGGATAAACTCGATTGGGTTGCTACATTGAAGAATAAACTAGAAAAAAAATATTGAGATGCAAAATATTATCGAATCCATTAACCAAGAGGTAGATATGTCTAATTATCATATTCTGAGATCAATTGAAGAAGTGTTTCTCATATAGGATACCACAGTGCTTCATGAAGAAATTTCTCTCGATATGGATGGAAACGATGATGACATTGACGAAGAAATTTTAAGTTCACCGTCGTCTAGCTCATCTAATAAAAAAATCTAAAAAATTGTATGTATATTCAGATGATTAGTTTCTGCACCTTCTTTCTTTTACTTTTGGTTCTCACAATATAGTTGTCCTGCTTACTTTTGTTGATTTTATACATAGTCACGACATGTTTTGACATGCATAAAAATATGCTAATTTTTTAATATTTTTTATGCTCATTGTTAATGATATAGCACTTTAATGGAAGATATTTTACATGTTTTTTGTTTTCAGGTACAAGAGATGGAATTTTGGAGAAAAATGAGTGAAAACAGCGCAAAATAGGGTCAAATGGAGGAAGGCAGCACCAAATGAACTGGCTAGGCACCAGCTTTTGGCGCCTATGCGTTGGAACCTGTACACAGAAATAAAAAGTTAGGCTCCTAGGTGCCAGGTAGTTTTATTCATCTTCTAGAAGGATGTCACCTAGGCACAATAATTGGGCACCTAGGCACCACAATTGGGCGCCTAGGCACCAAAATCAGTTTTCTTCAATATGTAGTGAATTTGGACAAATTTTGAATGGGCATATGAAGTGACTCTTGGGGACTTATTAAGTTATCATAAAAGGGTCAGAAGATGCAAGAATAAGGAGAGTTTTAGAAGAGTTTTGGCGTAATTCTTTGCGAGAGTCTTTAGAGAGCTTTTAGTGTGTTGTGGTGAAAGTCTATGTGCATTACTTAGAGTGAATTTTAAGGAGAGTTGAAGAAATCATCAAAAGAAATTCTGAGGATTTGCTTGGGGAGAAGTTATAGATAAGTGCTTTGTATTTTTATTTGTTTTTTTTCACTGTTTAAACTTGAATTTTAATATAAAGTATGTTTTATTTTATTCTCCAAGAAATCTGAGTTGTTTTCTTTATTTTTCTCCTTACAATAAATAATAATAATGTGTAGGATTAGAATTGTTTAAGATTTATCTTATTCCATACTTGTGATGATTCATTACTTCATGCTAAACTTACATATTCAATCTGGCCAATTGGTGTGTTAAATCTTGTGTTAATCCATAATGACCCAGGAGGACTATTTATTCCTAAACTAGTAAGAAGCACATTAATTTAGTGGGTGAGAAGGTAGCTAATCCACTAAAAATTTGATAGCTTTTTACTGTCTATTTCATACATATTTTTTATGATAGTGCACTATAAATGAAGGTATTTTTTATGTTTCCTGATTTTTGGTAAAATAAATGGCTTTTGGAGAAAAGAAGCAAAAATGGTGCAATTTGGAGCAAAAACGAGTAAAAACGCAAATTTTGGCCCGACACATTTTAATAATTCTTTCTTTGCTTAATCTCTTTTACACTTCTTGCATATTTTTGAATGAAATTACACTTTAAAGAAAGATTATTTTTCTGTTTATTTTGTAGGGCTATCCGTTACGAACGCAACTGAAATGGAGCGAATCGAAGCTGAAACGGAGCCAAACGAAGCAAAACGGTGGAGCTGCGCAGAGTAGGGCGTTGAACAGCTCCCTATCCAGCACTGGATGGCTCCAGTGTCCCGAGAACAAGAAAATTCAATGGAATAATGCACCAAACAGCACCCAAACAACACGGACCGCGCTAGAAGCGGTTATTGGCCATATACGTCCAATCTGAACGCTTTTTGGAAGGTTTCTTCAAGCACCTCTTGGGAAATTCGTCCCTACACTTTAAATGAATGATTTTAGGTCAAAAAAGGAGTGTGTAAGAGGAATGTTAGGAAAAATGTGGAAAATGTTGAGAGATGTTAAAATAGGAGTAGAAATGTAGATTTCTACCTTTTTGGAGAGATTGGTGAGGGATTTTGAAGGAAATTGTAAGGGTTTGTACTAGCATTACATGGATCATCGGGAGACTTTGTGGGAGAGATCTTCTTCTTTCTTTCAAGGGGAAAAAGTGAAGTATTGTGTTCTTCATTATCTTATGATTTTGTTTACACTTATTTTATGGATTTGCTTTGAAATGAGGTTTTTCGTTGTGTTTTCTTTGTACTTTGTGATGTCTTTCTCCTACTCTTTCTTTTTCTGAAAATGATGGAATGAGAAGATTATGTCGTTATCTTCCTTTTACTTTTCTTTGCAATGAGCAGGATTCATGTTTAGGATATTAGGATGCATGCTATAAGAATTTTTAATTATAAATGTGATGGTTTTTACTTACACTTCATTTACATTACAATAAGAGCTCGTTGTAGTGTTAAAATTCATTGTAATTGCGCTATGATCCGAGAGGGCGGTGTAATTTTCAAAAAAGTGGAACCACGTTCAAATTCCATGGATGGTGAAGTTCATTGGGATTGAGTGCAAATAAATAGGGAAATATACTTTGATGGGTGTAGAATTGAAGATTTTAGGGTTATAGACTAAAATTCTCAATTCGGTCTTAGTGTTTGGAAACTAAAGCGAGAGTTAGCCTTCAGGCGAAGGGAAGTGGGAGCTCTGGAGTGAGAGCCAGTATCCTCCCAGCCTAACCACGGATTTGTGGACTAAACGTAGGATTAGCCAATATTCTTTATACACTGAGATAAGGGTAAAGAATAGGATTGCTCCTATTTGACACATACAATATTTAATGCATCTCATTTCTTTACATTATCCAATTCACTACATAAGAATAGTAATTTTTATTATCACAAAATTCTCCAAACCAATTTATCTAGAAAGGGTTTTCTTTAATATTTAATATTTTTCTTTAGGAGTAGTTATTAATTATTTTAAAATTAAGATTTACCTTTAAGAGTAATTGTTAAAAAAACCACTTATATCGACCTTCCAAACTACAGTCTGATAATAGTAGACTAGAATTTGACTGAGAACCTCTTTCCTCGCTTCCTTGTGGGATCGATAAACGAGACTCCATTAGAGCCCTGTATTACTTGAGTGATACGTATACTTGCGTTTGAAATTGTGACTTTACAAAATCATTATAAAAATATAAATCTGGGTTCGTAAATTCTTGCATATAAAAAAGTCGCATCAAGTTTTTATAGTTGTTGTCGGGGAAGCATCGGTAAGAATTTTGGGAGAATTTTAGTTGAAATAATTAGGCTTAGAATTGGAAAACATTAGTGTCGTAAAGTTGTTTTTGTGTGAAAAGTGTTTTTGGTATGAAAAAGTGTTGTGAAAGAACTGTTTGTTTGAAAAATAAGGTGTTTGTGAAAATATTTTGTTATGTTGAATATATTTTTCGTTTTATTTTTTTTATTGTTAATTTATTTTTTGTTGTGTTATGTATGCAAAATAAAGGATCTGTAGGGCTTGTGCCTTATGGTCTCGAGTTAGAAAAATGGAAGAAAATAAAAAAACCGAAAGAACTTGAAAAACTAGAAATCGAAATGGTAAACATTCAAAATCATAACTTGTAAAATCATAATAAATCATTGAGGTATTATGTAAATCCTACGATAGATATAATTCACTCAAGTATACAAAACACTGTCATAGAAGCTGACTCTTTTGAACTAAATCCAGTAATTATCCAACTTGTGCAGAAAAACCAGTTTGGGGGAACTCCTTCTGAGGATCCCTATATACACTTATCTAATTTTCTAGAACTTTGTGCTACATTTCGTTATAACGACATGTCAGACGATGCTGTTAGGCAAAGGCTTTTTCCTTTCTCACTAAGGGATAATACTAAAATGTGGTTATACTCATTAGCACCTGGTTCTATTAAAATTTGGAAAAAGTTAACTCAGAAATTCTTAGCTAAGTATTTTTCACCTTCAATGACTACTAAACTTAGAAACGATATTATCTCATTTTGTCAGTATGAAGGGGAATTAATATACGAAGTCTGGGAAAGATTTAAGGAACTCCTAAGAAAGTGTCCACATCAAGCTCTATCAGATTGGTTAATTATTCAAACTTTTTATAATGGGTTAGCAGGATTCCTTAGGATCATTATTCATGCTGCTGCTGGTTGTTCATTAATGTCAAAATCATTTGATGAAACATATGCCTTAATTGAAGAAATTGCTGCAAATGAATTTCAATGGCCCTCTGTAAGGGTAAATCATAAAAATGTAGTCAGTGTTTATGATACAGATGCGATTGTAAATCTTGCATCTCAGGTTGCTGCAATATCAAGGAAGTTTGACAAATTTGGAATGAACTAGCCTCAATTTACTCTTATAAGTGAGGAAAGTTCATTAGGGTGTATGGTTGATTCTAACTTATCAAATGAGACTTTAAATACCATAAACAACCCTTATTCTAACTTGTACAACCCAGGTTGAAAAAATCATCCTAATTTTAACTGGAATCATACTACTGAGGGTGGAAACCAACAATGAGAAAATAATCATGTAAATTCTAATAGAAGTTGGAATAATCAAGATAACACATGCTATAGACCTTCATATCCACTGAACTCTAACATTGATAAAAAATTTGAGGATTAGAATATGTCTATAGAAAAAGTGGTATTGTTAATGGGAAACCAATTGCAAAGTCAAAATGCAGTGATTAGAAACATAGAGAATCAACTGGGACAAATTATTAATTCACTTAGCAACAGACCCTAAGGAACACTTCCTGACAACACTCAGATCAAACCTAAAGAGAGCGATAATGATCTAGCTGAGAGAAAAGATGAATGAAATTGATTATCTAAGTAAAGTCCAATTCCAAAAAAGTTTTGAAAGTAAGTTAATAGATGAGATCGAAATGGACTTTCATGATGAGTTGAAAACATTATCTAAAGAAGACTGTATGTATGTTCAGGAGAGGTGTGAAATGATGGATGCTACCAAAAATAGTGAAATTGTAATTCCATCTGTTGAAAGATCTTATGAACTTAAGATGGATGTACCCCATACAATTTTAAAGCCTACCTATGTAGGGAATTCATCTACACCACCGGTCTTTATATATTTAGATTCGACTCAATCACAAGAAAAACCTGAATTGAATGATGAACAAGATAAAGATATCGAAGCAAGACTTGGAAGAGAATTTGAGAATATATTTCAAAAGAACTTTGAGTTGAGAAAAGAGGATAAGGATATTGGAAGACCAATGGAAGAAATTCATAAGGAATTAGAAAAACATTTTTCCTCAACTAAGATAGATATAGAAAGACTACCTCCATCATTTACTCAGTACCAAGGGGAAGAATTGGAAGATAACTTGAAACAGAAGAGTAACATAAAAGAATTTGATCCTGAATCTGAATTATGTAGAGAGAATTCGATCCAAAATTTGGGAGATCTTGATTATCATATAAAGATCCATTTCTTATAAATTTCAAGGATGATATTATCATGAAAATTGAGAAAATAAATAGAAGAATATTGGATCTAGAAAGAAATATGAGGAACAATGATATAAATCAATCTGAAAAGGAAGAGCTGAATGAAAAATTACAATTTGAGGATTTTGTAGAAATCCCTGAATATAAAAAATATTAGGCGAATGATCGAGAATTACTTAAATGGAATTTTGATCCAGGAGGATTCATTTGTCGGGCCCGCGATGTTAAAACTAAGCGCTTTATGGGAGGCAACCCATAGTTATCAGTGTGATTTGATTTAGTATGCTTGGGAGTCATGATTGTTAGTGTTGTATTGTGTTTGCTTTAGAGTGGATTAACTTGATCTTTATGAGTCATTATGGATTGATGAGTTTGATTGTTGATTGGTAGATGTTTGGATTGTTAGTGATTTGATTTGATCTTTGTGTGTCATGAGGGAGGTGATTCTTTAACTTCTTATGATGGATATACTTGTATGTTCTCTTGTAGTAGTTGGATTGATGAGTTCACTTCAACTCGGGTCTTACTCAGACTTGCGTTTTACAAGAGATATCATAAATTTGAGCAGTGATAGATCCATCTTAATTTTTTTACTTCCTTTCTCTAACTTTACTTTCATTTGGTAGGAGTCGCGAACCTATTTGATTAATAACATTAGGATGATCTTACACTACGATTTATAACTATTAGATATGATTAATTAAGGGGATTAAATGATGTCTGAGGTTGGTGCACGTGAACCAATATATCAGGGATAATCTTACCTTTGAGATTATAATCTATAAAATCTTTCTAAAGTACATGATTTATTAGTGTAGTGATTCCATTAGAAATTGGAGGTAAGTATTGAGATGTGATGAGTTAAGGGAATAAATTGACCTCATTTATTATGTGTGTTTATGTTTGTGTGTTACAACTTTATATAAGACTTGAAGAACATTTTTTTATTCCTTTGCTGATACCTGCTATGCTAATTAAACTTTTATTTAGTGAATTTCATTCTAACATGCTTAGTTTAGATTTACTTTCTGCTGCATACTGTTCTGTCCCAATGAATAATTATAGATGTTTTTTATAGACATTTGTGGTAGATAGAATTTCTGAACTAATTTTCTTTCTGCTTATATTTTTTGTACCAAATGCTATATATGTTAAAAATTAAGTTTGGGGGTAGAAAGAAAAATAAAATTTTAAAGTAAGAATACTTCCTTTTAGTGTAGTTTTATTACAAGTATGCTTTAGGCTACTTTTACTTTCTCCTACAGTCATTCGATCCTGATTATACATGTATATGAATTTGATTGAATGTTTTAGTAGTAAGTAGATTCAACCTTTACTTTTTGTTCCTACTACATTTTATGGAATTAATTGTAAAATATTTAAAAATTTAAGTTTAGGGGAGAGAAAGAATTAACTATTAGTTGTTCTCATTTAAAAGTATTTTCAAAATTATTACTATGATTTTCTGTGATAGAGCTCAAATTTCAGATAACTGTATTTTGATTTTATCTGAGTACTTTAGTGGATTTGACTAAAAGTTTTTAGTAATGAAAAGTAATTTTGTAAGATAATATATTTGGTATAAGAGAATAAGACTATAGTCAACGATTCAAAGTAAGAAAAACTGTATGTTTGAAATATTAAGAATCTTAAAACTTTATGTGAAAGAAAAGGATTGAGACTCTTTGATGAATCAATAATAAGCTAAAGAAATTCCTATACGGTAAAGAATTGCAGTAAGTTTCAAATTTAGGGTGAGAAGGGTGACATTCAAAATTATTAAAGGCTATCTAGATATGGTAATCCTTACATAAAAAAAAGAAAAGGAAAAAAGTGAAAAAAAGGGATTGAAAATGATCCCTAAGAAAGAGAAAAGAGAAAAAGAAGAAAAAGAAAAGAAAAAGTGAGGAGAAGCTTGAGGAGATGCCTAATAAAAAATTGGCTTCACTTGGATCTACCTAAAGGGAAGAACTTAATTACTTTCTTGAACTTATATGTATGGATTAGCATCTTACTAATAGTATTCTCATAAAATTTTTTTCATGTAATCCTTTTAAGTGTCTTAATAAGACAATCTATAGTCATTTTAGAAATGAAAAGAAGGCTAGAATCTCAGACTTGATGACTAGATAGCCTTATACCTGCATAATTTACTTGAATTATTTAAAGATCTTTTTGAAAATTTTACTACTGTATTTATCTAAATCAAAATCATGGTATTCTAGAAAGAAAGTTCATTGCAGTGGTGTTGACCTCATTTTTGATGAGGTCTTCTCTTCTCTCTTTAGTACTTAGGATCTAGCCTTAGGCTTTTCCTTTGACTATCTTAGAGGACTAGAATTGGGATCCATCCCTTAGAAATTTAAACCACTTCTTGTCTCCCTGCAAACCCCACAAGCTTGATTGTAGAAACCTAATGATTTATTTACTCTCTGCATTATTTTAATTCTCCATTTGTATAGGCAATTCACCATGGCATGAGACCATTAGGCTTTTCAAGCCTCTAAACTTGGGAACATTCCCTGAATTTTTCAAGGTCAGAGACCATCCCTATGAGAAGTTATTGATTTTCCAAGTTCATGTTACTGTTTTGAGTATTTTAATTCCAATAATTAGCATGTTGAGAAATAAATTCTAGGAAAATTTGGTGATGTTTCTTATCACCAGAGGAACCTAGGAAAAATAAGTTTTGAGTTAATTCACTTGGAAAAATCCTAATTGGCCTAAATACCCAAAATTGAACTTTAATTAATTAGGGTTAACCACACATCAAATTAACTTAAAAACAATTCTCCACTGTCCTCTAGCGATAGGAGAACACCCCATAAAATTTTGAAACTAATTGGACTTGATTTGATCCACCAAGTGGGTTGATTAAGCCCCATAAGTAAAATTAAACTTTAAAAAATCATAACTCACAAAAATATTTTTCAAAAATTCACAAAAATGGTTTTGGAGCTTCTCTGATATCAGAGAAACTTAGGAAAATTAAAATTATAATTTTCTAAAAAAAGTTGATTTTTATCATTATTTTAATATTTTTAATAATTAAAAAATAATAAAAATCATAAAAATATTAAAAATCACCAAAATGTCACATTTTGAATTCTAATTACTTAGAAACAAACAAAAAATTTTTCTCAAGTCTCTAGGATAAGATATTGAATTATAAAGGCTTAATGTAATTTTTAATATTAAAAAAATGTATTTTCCAACCTTTTCATTAAAATAATTCTAATAAATCAAAGAAAAATCAAAAAAATACAAAATTTGTTTCTCTGAACTCCTTGAGGTCAGAGAGATCTAAGAAAAATATAAAATCCATTTTTCAACTTTAATTTTTTAAAATTAATTAATGCTCCAAAATTCAAAATAATTCTAATAAATAAATTATAATTCAAAAAATCACCAAAATTATTCCAAATGGTCCTCTAGTCATTAGAAACATTCCATAATTTTTTTAAGGACGGAAACATTTCCTTGGTCATGTTATTGAATTTTCCTTGAAAACCCCTATTTTCCATTAAAAATAATTACATAAATAAATTAAATACAGAAAAATCACATTTTCTCCTCTAATGTCTTAATTGACATGTGAGTAAGGTTGCATAAAAATTTCATGTTCATTTGAGCTTAATTTAGTGAGTTATAGAATTATTAAGCTTGAAGGGCAAAATGGTAATTAAAAATTTCAACATTTAATTAAAATTTTAGGATTAAACAAAGGGGAGGGTAAAATATTTGATTTTAAACTGATTTTTGGATGATTTAAACTTAAATGATTAAGGGTAGAAATCTACTAATCATTTCAAAAATAATTAAAATAAAACTTTAATTAATTAATTAATTAAAATTTTGAGAGAATAATAGAAATTGGAATTATTAAAGTAGGGATATTATTTAAGAAGATATTTATTCTTTAATTTGAAAATCTCTAAATAAATCACTTCAATAATACTTAAGTCTTAATCAAAAAATTAAAAGAATAATCTCAATTAAATTAAAATTAAAATTAAATTAAAATCAAATTAAATTAAATTAAAAGTAAAATAAATTGAAATTAAATTAAATTAAAATTAAATTAAATTAAATTAAATTAAATTAAATTAAATTAAATTAAATTAAAATTAAAATTAAATTAAATCAAATCAAATTAAATTAAATTAAACGAAATTAAAAATTAAATTAAATTAAAACTAAATTAAATTAAAATTAAATTAAATTAAATTAAAATTAAATTAAAATTAAATTAAATTGAATTAAATTAAATCAAAATCATTTATCAAAAAACCTAAATTAAATCATTAAGAATTAAATCTAAAATAATTTGAACACTATTCCAAACTTAAACTAATTTTTTATAATCAAGTCAAAATCAAAATTAAATCATTAAGTTTAAATAATTAAAATATTTAATAAGTTGATTTGCCCTTATAAAGCTTTTAGTATTATAACATTTAAATGAGGTATTAAGTGAAGTGTTACTTCACTGAGCAAGAGAACAAAACTTAAACCTCTGGATGATTAATTCACTTGTATAATTAAATTCTCTTGGACTTAAAACAATCCCAGAGGTATTGAAAAGATGTTTAAGACTCGTCTTAAGCACTTCCTCAATATGATAGGATGTTTATAAGAACAATTGAATTTAATTGTTTCTTTGATAAAGAAAATCGTCCTTAAACCAAAACACAAGAACCTAGACGTCGTCAGGGATGACTAGTTATAGGATTAGGACTTTGGTAGACAACCAAAACCTTTTCCTTAGCTTTACCTGAGTACTTGTTGAAATATTTAAATGTCTTAACATGTGTTTTAAGTGCAGCTTGGGATGACGGGAAGACCCTCCAGGTACGCTTTTATTTTATTACAATTTACTTTATTGCAATTTACTTACATGCACTCGTATTTTACTTTTCTTGCATGATAAATAGATTGTTGCATGAAAACCAAAACTTTTAGGGTAGCCACGAATTGAAACCAAAACTAAATTAAAAGTCACCTGCAAGATAAAATTCTATCGTCACAACATTTCAAAATATAAAACAACTCTAAATTTATTCACAAACAGAACAACAAAACTACAATTGCAACTAAATTAAAACGTCTCGTCGAATGATCGGGAATACCTCGGATGATGTAACCCACGTGTTGCTAACGGGATTTCCCAAGTTCTAAATGAAAGTGTGGAACTCATTCAGTTGAGTTTAGCAATTTCATCTGGACTAAGTGAATTCGATGAAAATAACGGTGTCGGGATGACGGAACCGTGGGATCTTAATCGGTTCTGTTTAATTAACTTTAAGATTTGTTTTAATTAAAACACTAAAGACATTTGGACTTTAAGATTTCTCTAAACGAAAACACTTCTCTCATATCCTTATTAATGACTTCTAAAACTAAATCTATGCAACAATAAGGAGCTCGGAGCATGGTGGGCAGCACGACCATCGTCATCAGCAAAACTTGAATCTACTTCAGCAAAACCTTTCCTAGTTTTAAACAACCAAGCCATAGGACTTCGAGGTAGTTTGCCTAGTGCAACATAAATCCTCAACTCTTCGTTAGGCATTTGCATGATCATGTCGTGTAAATTAAGCCCTAACCGGTCTTAGGACTCCGAGGTAGTCGTTTGGTACGACATAAACCCTCACATCTTCGAGGCTACTTGTATGATTCTATCATACAAATATAAATCCTAATTAATTAAAATTAGCAAGATTGAAATATCAGATAATATTAGGATTTTCTTAAACTCGAAGCCAAATAATAGGATAGTTTGGGAAGTTGTCAAGATTCTTCTTGGATCCTCAATTTCTCCTACTTCTCTTCCTTTGGACTCTTAAAATAAATTGTTCCAAATTCGAGCTAATCCCTATTGAAATTTCCAAAATCCAATCCTTTGAAAACCTTAAACTTTGAAATTCTTGAGAGCAAACCACTTATCATTATTGAGAGTTTTCTTAAGTGATTCTCGTCACTTAGGATGTAATTAACTATAGGGGCTTGCCCTTATAGGGAACTTTAAGAACCCAGGTAATATAAACCCTGCTTAATTCCTTTATATTAAGCATGGGAACTTGTCGGCTTATAAAATAGGCTCGCAGACCAAACGGATGTCACAAATCTTTTAGTTTATTTAATTGAGCCCCACCATCAAGCAGTGTGCCTATCCTTAGGGATAGATACACGGTTTGTGGTGCGGTGCTCGTTTATATAAACTATTTGGGATGTGAGATCAGTTTGATTTCATATCTTAAAATTTTCAAATTTAAAATTATTTTCAAAATAAAATACTACTTTTCAAATTATTTATCTAAATTAAATTAAAAATTCACCGACAATTTCTGTTAGGCGACCCCTTTTTCTAAAGTACAACACATAACCTAAAAATATGCCGACAATTTCTGGCGACTTCACTGGGGACCAGTTCCTCTCTCCATTTTGGTCAGATGGTTTTGCTTTCATAAATCGGTAGTGAGCCCATGCCCCTAGTGGACCAGACTACCATTCTTCCGTCGGAATACCCCGTTCATTTCCGTCTCGAACGAGTATGCCAACTCCTCTCGGATTTAGGAGCCACTGTTTAGACACCCCTAAAAGGAGAGGTTCTGAGATCCTTTTACCTCTTTTCTGAGGTGGGGTGGACCCCCAATAGGTGTTAGTTTATGAGTGGTCCTTCGAGTCGAGAAGTCTTGCATAAGACTTTCTCTTCCTTTCCAATTCTGAATCGGATTCCTTTGAACATTCCGTTCTTAATAAACAAATCCTCTAATGAATGACTCTTTTAACAAATAAATCCTTTTTATAAATACATGAACAAAAATGTGTTCGGACTCTTTTCGATTCCTTTCTTTTCGTCCTGATGAGAAGAAGCATAACTTCGGATCGACAATCGGAATCTACCTTGCAGAAAATGTCTGCCCCAAAGCTGATTTTCTCCTTTACCAACGGACTCGACCTAGCTATCTACGAGGAGGAGCTTCCTGACAATGGAATCATCCGTTTTGGGCAAGGATTCGAGAATACAAATGTCAAGATCACTGACGTCACCCTTTTCACACTTACAGAAAAAGTGCCTGAAACTGAAAAGCCTTTGATCAAGTTCAACCTCAAGTCAACTCAAGAGTTCCCTCCTCTGCAAAGGGTTTCAATTGAGAAGAGTACTACTGTTCGCAGGAGGACCGTTGTTTCTACCCCCGCTGGTCTAGTCATCTCTGCACCTACCCCGGCTTCCGCCAAACTGAAGGGGAAGGAAATTCAAATTTGTTATGAGCATGTTACCGTGGAGGGTACAGATCTCCATGCGAGACCTTCTATTTTAGAAATTGGGTCTAGCTCAAGGGTTCCACCCCTAACACGGACTCAGAGGAGAAACATGAGTAGAAAGATTGCAAGGAAAGCCGTAGCCGCCGAAGTTGCTTTCTTGGAAGAACTGCCTGAGTACACACCACTACCTGAGTACATACCATTGCCTGAGTATACACCGCTTTTGGAAGGAAGTAGATTCCATCCCCTCTCTGCCACAGCTGACGAGGAAAATATCCGGAAGATTGCTTCTACATTACCTCGACCCGCATACTATAGCAACAGCAGAAAGAAAAGGGCTAGGATTACACCATTTTCCCGTCTGCAGACTGTGATAGAGAAGTTAGCAAAGAAAGAGAAATGTCCTGTATCAGAGATTTTAAGAATAGGGCGGGTGCCAGCCAAATCCCGTCTTGGGCCGCGAGTAGAACCCGTTAGCGCCTACGTAAAAGCCGAATAAGAAGATGAAAGCTAGTCCACCTATTGTTGTTTCGAGTTTACGGATCGGGAGAATACCACCTTCCAACGATTCGACTCGACGGACCATCCGGTCCTAGTGCCTTCGCTACTAGAAGGATGTTACGGCATCCTACTACTGGACAATTAAGACCGAAACAACGACCAGAAAAGGAAAGTATCGTCAGGAGACTCGAGTCCGAAGAGAGCGCCACTGCAATGAAGGGGACTCCCAAGAAGGAAATCCAACGGTCATCACATGATAATTGCTAAACCGTACGAAAAAGACCATTGGAGGACGCTATGGAAAAGCTAAGAACCGACATTCAACGATTAGCAAGAGAAAGAGAAGAAAAGTTTGGAGATGAAGTCGATTCGTCGGAATTCATGGATGACGAATATGTGGAGATCAACATGGTTGAGACACGAGCATCGTCAGCTTCGCAAGGTGCTCCGTAGAACTGCGGAAAGAGATGAACCGTAAATGTTAAGAGCACAATTTCGAGAAAAAGATGATACAATCTCTCAAATGGCGAAAAGGATGGAGGAGATGGCTGCAGCCTTAGCCACTCTTCAGAGTCAAGTTCAACCCCCAAGAGAAACGCCTCCAAAAGTTATTCATATTACAGACGGAGGAAAAGAGACTACATCCGTTAACGGAGACGATCAGCTGAAGAAAGATTCTACTCAGAATATGATTCCAGAGAAGGACATCAAGAACATGGTAGAACAACAGGTGCGAGAAGCCTTAGCACGCTCTAAGAGTGGAGCATCTATTCGGACGGTAGACCTTACCCCGAAGAATTTGATGCGAGACAATACCCAAAAAGCTTCGTAACACCTTTGTTCAAGACTTTTGATGGTACCGGAAACCCTCGACAGTATGTTGCACATTTTCGCGCTAGTTGTTGCAACGCCGGTGGAAGTGACGCCTTACTCTTCCGACAATTCGTCAGCAGCCTGTCAGGGATCACCTTCGATTGGTACGCAGAGTTACCGAACGGTTCGGTAAAGACATTTTCAGAATTAGAAAACCTCTTCGTGAAACGGTTTGCCGGAGCTCAGCACCATATCACCATCGGTGATCTAGTGGTGGAGAAACAGAAACCGAACGAAACTTTAGTGGACTACATACTTCGATGGAGAAATCTTAGCATGAAGTGTGAGCCACAGCTACAAGAGCAGCATGCAATCAGTATCTTGCTTAAAAGCATTCACGGCTCGATAGCACTTCTCCTTAAGGGATTTACGATTAAGACTTTCGAGAAGTTGTTAAGTAAGGTCGGAAGCTTGCAAGAGGAAGCGAAACAGCTAAGTTTCATCGACAAGACAGACAAACAGAAGCCTGTGAAGGCATTTGAAAAGAAATCTGGGATCGTCGCGACAGTCGATAAGGGCAAGCAACCAATGCAAATACAGCCGGAGCAGCCGCAGCCCAGCTATCAGCAACCTCAGCAGAACTACCAACAACCTCGACCTGGTTATCAGCCAGCTCAACAACATGAGCAACCGCCTCGCCCGCAGAGCACGTTAAAGGAGCTCATAAACAGAGAATATCCATTCAAGAATGAAGCAGTGCCAAAGTTGTTCGGCAGTTTGATGAAGACTTCGGATTTTCAACCGCGAACCCAAGAAGCCGGAGGAAGTTAATATGAAAGACCATCCCAACTACCGCCCTTACCAACGGATGCTTGGGCATAAGATGCAGGATTGTATCACCTTCAAGAGTTGGCTTGATAACAATCTCCGAAAGGGAACATAACGATCCCAAAGGAATACATGAAGGAACCCCAGAAAGGAGGTTCTATCAATGTTATTTCAAAGGATCCTATTATTCCGATAGACCCTTACACGACTGATGATGGATGGAGTACTGTCTGGACAAAATCATCGAAGAAAATTTTGGACCACATCCAGGCCGCTTCGGAGCATGCTTCAACTCAGAGTTTGAAACCTGCCAAGCCGGCACTATCACTAGCGATTGAAGAGCCACCCCAGGAGGAAAAGACTGTGGAAAAGAAAGAGGTCGTAGAAGAAGAAGAAAGGACCGAGGCTCCTAAGGCTAGACTAGGGGCTGCTTATCCTAGGATGGTTATTTCCGATTCGGCGGGAAAATTCCTCTAACCTCTGACTCTGTATGATTATTTGCTCGGGATCTTATAATGATAAGAGTTATGGCATTGGCTATGTTTTGACTGTTTCTAACTATTACGCAACTAACGACAACCAACCTAATCCGGATCTCGATTCTGATACAAATAAGAATTCTCAAATCATACACAACCTTGACAATCACGATGACAAAGAAGACATTCACCAAGAAGGCTACGAAAGTTCAACAAGCAATGAATCTATTTGTGAATTTCAAGGAGCTCCAATCACAATAGAGTTAGAGATTTCAGATTCTGAAGCGACTCCAGAAGAACCTGTCATGTCTATTCAAAAGGAGACACCAGTAAACTCAATGCCAGATTCGGAAGAAATCACAGAAGTCAACTTAAGGAGCGGAATGGTTCTACCTCCGAGAATGGGTCCAAAAGATAAAGGAAAGCAGGTGATTGTTCAGGAAGAATCAACCCCAGCAGAAGAATTGCCCATTCGGGAAGAAATCGAAACACATGGTAACAAAGTGGACTATAACGTGCTAGCCCATCTTAGGAAACTACCGACCAAACCGAGCATCTACGACGCTCTCATCTTATCAAAAGAGATGAGGGAAGCTCGATCAAGGCCTTACTTGATCCGGAGATTTGTTTAGCTCGAATGGCCGGAGACTCCTTATACGAGGTTTGCTCGTTAAAGGAACAACGAGGTGTTACCTTCACTGACAGCTGATCTACTACTTGGGACGACTCGATCACAACCGACCGTTGTACATTTTAGTCACAATCGGAAAATTTACGCTCTCCGCAGTATTGGTGGATCCAGGAGCGTCAATCAACATAATGAATCTTCTGACGCTAAAGCATACTTGGAAATTGATGCTAGCGAGCTTCAAGCGGACAAGATGTTACTAAGAGGATTCAACCGTAAAGGAGAAAGAGCCCTTGGATCAATAACACTGTTGATGAAGATCGGTGACTTAGCAAAGACAACCGTAAAATTCCACATAATTGATTCTGAGACATCGTTCAACGCTCTATCGGGCCGGCCGTGGATCCATGAAAACCTGGATGGTATCATCGTCTCTCGCATCGGTGCATAAAATACTATGAAGGAGGAGAACAAAGGCATTAAAGGTGATTTGCAACCTTTCTCCGTACATGAGATTGGAATCCATGAAGATGCAGCTTATTACGCACCTCCGAAGAAAACAATCTTCTCCGTAAACACCGTGCCAAATGAAGCAAAAGAAATTCGAGACGATGAAGAACCCGAAGTTCTAGTCCAACAGTCACTCACCACTCCCTTACGGCGAGATGGTGAAGGTTTCTCCGTAACTCGCATCCGAGGTCGAGGCCGGGGACGAGGTCGTGGAAGAGACACCGGGACGAGTTGGACGAAAAGCCGGTGATCAACGTTAATTGGGAGAACAGCTCTGAGGAAGAAGAGGAAATCAAGAAAGAAGCAGCTACAATAAACCAGAAGAAACTACAATTCAAGATTTCTCTCGAAGATGAAAGGAATGAAGAATACAAATCAATGTACGAGAAGATTAACCACTATGTGCACACTATGACCCTGACCCCGATCCAGTCTAATAAGATCGAGGGTATGGTGGTCAAAGAAGTACATAGCAGCGGTGCAAAGCCAATCAAATTTTACTGTGGCGCTTCTTCTTCCAATACTGAAAACGATGTACAATTTGAAGATGTCACTTCTTCCGAATTAATGGAATTACCTATTGAGTGGTACTCTCCCTGTGTTCAAAATTTAATTCAACGTGGTGTCCGACAAAAGGTCAATCACAACACTTCAAAAAATTATGGAATAACGCCAGTCGGCCTCCCAATGCAAAGCATGGTCTCGGATTCGGTACAGTAGGATCAGTTGATGATACGGAATTTTGCTTGGTTGTCACTTGCGAACCTAATAAAGACTGCTTGGAAACTACAGAAGAGCTTGAAGATCTATAAATTGGAAATGCTCCAACAGAGTTCGAAGAAGAAATCAAATCTACGATAGACGAGTTAATGGAAGTTAACTTAGGTACTAGCGAAGAGCCTAGGACAACCTTTGTTAGCTCCTTACTTAATAAAGAAGATTCCGAGGAAATAATCAAGCTACTAATGGAATTCAAGGACTGTTTTGCTTGGAGTTATGATGAAATGCCAGGATTAGCTCCAGAAGTCGCAGCTTCACGAGCTAGGAGTGGATCCTACTTCCGTTCCAGTCAGACAAGCTTCTAGAAGAATGCATTTGGAAATTGAACAACAAGTCATAACTGAAGTTAAGAAGCTAATAGACTCTAAATTTGTCCGTGAAGAACAATACCCGACTTGGCTAGCCAATGTGGTACCAGTTAGAAAGAAGAATGGTCAGATCAGAATCTGCGTGGATTTCAGAGATTTGAACAAAGCATGTCCGAAGGATGAATTTCCACTACCAATCCTAGAATTGATGATCGACATTGCTTCAACACATGAAATATTCTCATTCATGGATGGATCATCAGGATACAACCAGATAAAGATGGCACCAGAAGACGAAAAGCTCACGGCATTCAGAACACCAATCAGAGTGTATTGCTACACAGTAATGTCATTCAGATTAAAGAACGCAGGAGCAACATACCAAAGAGAGATGACAAAGATTTTTGATGATCTCATTCACAACCAAGTCGAGTGCTACGTGGATGATGTGATCATCAAAAGCAAACTGAAGGAAGATCACCCATATGACTTGAGAATTGTTTTCGAGCGACTAAGGCAATACAACCTTAAGATGAATCCCTTAAAATGCACCTTCGGCGTTACCTCCGGGAAATTCTTAGGATTTGTTGTTCGACATCGCGGAATCGAAATTGATCCGGAAAAGATTAAAGCTATCTTAGAGATGTCGCCTCCCAAAACCTTAAAACAGCTACGATCCTTTCAAGGGAAATTGGCATATCTTTGACGCTTTATTTTGAACTTGTCAGGTAGGTGTCAACCCTTCTCGGCATTAGTTAAAAAGGACGCCAAATTCATTTGGGAAGAGAAATGCCAACGGGCCTTCGAGGACATTAAGAAATATTTAATGACACCTCCTGTCTTAGCAGCCTCACTCTCGGGTAGACCATTGATACTTTATACCGCGGCTCTAGACGACTCCCTTGGAGCCCCGCTAGCCTGTGTCAATGATGAGGGAAAAGAAAATGCTCTCTACTACTTAAGCCGTCATTTGATTCCGATGAAAGTAAAGTATCCTCCAATTGAGAAGCATTGTTTGGCCCTGATCTTTGCCGCTCAAAAGCTCATGCATTACATGCTCTCTCATAAGGTCAACCTTATCTCGAAAGTTAATCCGTTGCAATATTTGATGACCCGTCCAACACTTTCTGGCAGGCTTGCCAGGTGGTCGATGATACTATTACAATTCGACATAACTTTCGTGCCTCTTCGTGCCGTAAAGGGACAAGTCCTAGCAGACTTCCTTGCAAAGACACCCTTTGTCGGCAGAATCGCTTCTCAACGATGACTTGCCAGACGAGCAGATAATGAGCCTAGAAGACACTGATGATCGACGTTGGGAACTATACTTCGACGGAGCATCCTCAGCACAGAAAGACAAAGAATTGCAAACGATAGTGCCCGGTAAGGCAGGAATCAGACTAATCTTTATAACACCGGAGCGGGGGATGTTAAGATACTCCTACCACTTAACAGAGCCATGTACAAACAACGAGGCAGAATATGAAGCCCTCATAACATGACTAGAACTGACCATTCAAATGGGAATAACGTATATCAACATCTACGGAGATTCTCAGTTGATCATTCAACAGATCGCCAGGCAATACAGAATTTTAAAGCCAAAACTCGAGCAATACTTTCAGTATGCCATGAAACTATTGGAACAAATTCCGAATGTAACGATCCACAAGATCCCCCGAAAAGAAAATGCTCTCACGGATGCGCTAGCTCGCCTTGCAAAAGAATTTGCCTGCTTACAAGATGAGTCGGCTGAAGTGTCAGTTCAAGGATGACAGGTCCTATCACAGCTCGACATAGATATGATACAGGAATCAGAAAAAGCAGAGGAATCAGTTGCAGCAGTGACAGAAAACACAAAAGATTGGCGTCAACCGCTAATAGACTATCTGCAAACAAGGAAATTACCAGACGATAAGTCATTAGCACATCAAATCAAGAAAAGAACTTTGTCTTACGCATTAATAAACAATACATTATACAGAAGGTCTTTTGATCGATGTGGTTAAGATGCTCGAGCGGGTCCGAGGCTCGTGAAATTGTCAAAGAAGTGCATTCAGGACTTTGTGGCGCTCATCAGTCGGGTCGCAAAATGAAAATGAAAATTAAAAGACTAGGGTATTACTGGCCCTCGATAATGACCGACCGCATGAAAGTTGCCAAGAGCCGTCACTGGGCCAAGTGCACGGAGTGGTTCTACACCAACCTCTAAATGTGCTACATCCGACAATTGCGTCGTGGCCATTTCGAGTGTTGGGGCACGTATATAGTGGGTCCGATAGAACCACCTTCTTCAAGAGGACATCGCTTCATCCTCTGCGCCTACGTACTACTTTTCTAAATGGGCGTAAGCGGCTCCACTCGTAGAAGTAAAAGCACACCACGTGCTACAGTTTTTCAAGAATCAAGTTGTCTACCATTTCGTAGTACCGCTCAGAATCATTTCAGATAATGGGTACGCATTCAGAAGCACAAAAATCAACAATTTTGTCAGAAGACATGGAATCGATTGGCGATACTCAACAATCTATTACCCAAGAGCAAACGGCTTGGCCGAGGCTTTTAATAAAACTCTCTTTCAAATTCTAAAGAAAACTTTGGACGACAACAAGAGAAATTGGCACGAGAAGTTGTTAGAAGCCTTACGGGCCCACAGGACAACTTTCAGGACTCCTACTCGGCCTACGCCTTACACTTTAGTGTACGGGTCCAAGGCGCTTTACCTTTGGAAGTTCAGCTTCCATCACTCGTGATCGCAGTTGCAAACAAAATTCCTACAGAAGAAAATGTCAGATTACGACTGGAAGAACTGGAAAATTTGGAAGGGAAAAGACTTGCAGCGCAACAAAATTTGGAACTGTACCAACCTAAGATGATCCAGGCCCATGATAAACTGGTCCACCCAAGAACTTTCAAAGTTGGTGACTTAGTTCTTGTTCTCAGAAGACCTATTCTTGCACATCGCAAGATAGGAGGCAAATTTGAACCGACTTGGGAAGGGTCGTTTGTGGTCGAGGCAGTCTACTCAGGAGGCTCCTACCAACTTGTAAATTGCCAAGGAGAACGGCAAATGCTTCCAATCAATGGACGATATTTGAAGAAGTATTACGCAACCTGATGTTTCAAAGGAATGAATTCTCATCCCTAGAAACACGGGTGAAGTAACCACTTGTGACTGGGTCCGAACCCAAAAAACATAAGAAAATGAATAAAAAAATCATTAACAAAAAATATGTCCTAAAAATAAAATATGTGGAATCATAATAAGTTTTACCCTTCCTTTCAAATCAAATCTTGTTCCTGGTCTTTCCTCATCTTTTCCTACCTTCCTTTAAATTAAAATAAGTGAATAAGAATCTTCAGTGATAAATATTTTCTTAATGTTCTTGTTCTTAGTACAGCCCCTGATCCTTTCCTTGTCTTCTTCGCAGGGAAATGTCGAACGGGCAGTTGGTCCTAAACTTTAAAAATGGCGTGAGTCTCGCACTCGATGAAAAGAGGGTGAAGGATGGAGCAAGTGATAGAAATCGATTCGACTTCACACCAGCCAGACTCTACAATATGAAGAAAATGATTGGGTCCCAGTGGGCCGGGAAGAGCTTCATAGCCAGACAGTGATGAAGATGGGTGGCCCAAGCCACCAATCCAGAGCCAAGAAAAGAAAGACAAACACTGAGGAAAGCAAGAAAATCAAGTCTGTAGTTGCCACGGCAGAGGGCAGGCTCGCCGGCGCCGCGCCCGCGAAATTCAAGAAGTGAGGAGAGCTACGCTCACCGCTACTCAAAGAAGGAATAAGAATCGCCGTATCCGCAAGATGTCGACTAAACTAGCAGCAGATCAACACGAGGAAACAGCCCACCTTCGCCGACACACACATTTCAAAGATACCGGTTCATCGAGAACCCGAAAAGAGAGAGCAAGCTCCGAGAACAACGTAAAGGATAAGGGAAACTCGAGAAGATCAGAGGCAGAGAGATCGCCCCGACGCCGGACAAAGATACTATATCTAAAAAACCTTGTTGCAGAAGCAACCCCGGAGGATGTCCCGACAGAGACAATCCCCGAGGAGCCAAGGTATGCAGGAGAACGTGACGAGATTGAGCCATACATCCCGCAATACGTTACTAGGCCTCGTCACTTGCAGATCATCCCAGAATATGAACTAGAAAGAATGCAAAATGTTGAAAAGAAGACTTTCGAATACTTTGAAAGGATTAGAGGCAAAAGAATCAACATTTTGGAAGGCCTCGAGTTACACACAGGTGTATTCTCAGAGTACGAGCAACAGCAGATTGTGGATTGCATCTTAGAACTTCAGAAAATGGGTCGAGCAAGCCGTCTAAGAGAAAAGACTTATTCGGAACCCCGGAAATGGATGCCAGGGAAAGGAAGAGTCACGATACAATGCGGATGTTGCTATAACTTCGTAGAGGACAGAAGAGGAAATCCACCAGGGATACTCCGTCACGGTAAGGTGGACCAATGCCGAGGATAATTAAAAGAATGGTGAAAAGAATGATAACGTGGAGGGTACCGCCGACAGATCGCATACCCAACAGCTTGCGTCATCAACATTTATCGAAGGGCGACCGCATTCCTCCACACATAGACCACCATGACTTTATCGGACCTTTCTGCATAGTTTCGTTCGTCAACCAATGCAATATCATGTTCGGATCTGACCTCCGGATAGCAGGCCCTGGTAAGTTCCGAGGGCCGGTGGAGATACCACTTCCGGTAGGTTCGGTCATGATATTACAAGGAAATGGAGCAGACATCGCAAAACATTGTATACAGGGAGTACCAGTGGAGCGGATCTCCGTCACTTTTAGAAGGATGGACGACAGAAAAGTGTCTTACCACTTCCAGCCATATCCAGAATTGGAGAGTCTCCGGCCCTTCGAGCTGTGAGTTACACGGGAAATAGCACACCTCCAATGCACATCCATGCGGCACTCCTGCCAAGGACGGCTTGGAAGGTGATGTTATTGACTGTGTATCTCATTATTCAGACATGGGTTTCTAACAGATACTTTTGGATGGATCAACGGGAATCATACATAGTCCGTTTTGAGTCATGGATTGTGTGAGAAATATTTCGGATTGAGTTGTATGATGTATCTTCAACAAGATTGGAATGAAAGTGACCATGTCACATTTTGCCTTCACCTCTTTTTGTGCAAATTGATCGGGAAACACCATTAAAGTTAAATGAACTTCGAACAAATAACAGAAAAGAAAAGGAAAATAAATAAGAACTCTCTTCCATAAAAATCCAAACATTAAAAAGAACTTCAAATCCACATGAACACCAAATAAACAACAAATAAAAAAATGGGATAGTTAGAGGACAAACAAAACAAATCTAAAGCTCAAATTGAATTCCAGTCTAAATCCATCTTTTCAAATCCTCCAATTCTTCTTCAAATCAAGATCTATTTCAAACCTCCTTTGAAACCCTCTCTCGGGATGATTTCAGAATCACGAAGAATTTTCAATTTGATTCTAATGGCATGGATTCGTACCCTTCGCCAAATAATCAAACTTTGATTGATTTCCATGGGATATGGAACACATTCATATCTCATTTCGATCTCCCGCTAAATCCAAATCTCCACAGTAAATTTCAATTCAAAATTTCAGAGACCGGTACCTAAATTCCGAGTTCTCATTCCGAGATCGATACCTAAATTTCGATTCTCATTTGAATCGACACCTAAATTTCAATTCAAAATTTCGAGATCGGTACCTAAATTCCAGTTCTCATTCCGAGATCGATACCTAAATTTCGATTCTCTTTCGAATTAATACCTAAATTTCAATTCAAAATTTCTGAGACTGGTACCTAAATTCCAGTTCTCATTCCGAGATCGATACCTAAATTTCGATTCTCATCCGAATTGATACCTAAATTTCAATTCAAAATTTCCGAGATCAATACCTAAATTTCGATTCTCATCTGAATTGATACCTAAATTTCAATTCAAAATTTCCGAGACTAGTTCCTAAATTCCAGTTCTCATTCCGAGATCGATACCTAAATTTCGATTCTCATCCGAATTGATACATAAATTTCAATTCAAAATTTCCGAGACTGGTACATAAATTTCAGTTCTCATTCTGAGATCGATACCTAAATTTCGATTCTCATCCGAATTGATACCTAAATTTTAATTCAAAATTTTCGAGACTGGTACCTACATTCCAGTTCTCATTCCGAGATCGATACCTAAATTTTGATTCTCTTTCGAATTGATACTTAAATTTCAATTCTAAATTCCGAGGCTGGTACCTAAATTCCAGTTCTCTTCCTTCGAGGTCGGTACCTAAATTCCGACTCTCATTCGAAATTGATACCTAAATTTCGATTCTCTTTCGAATTGATACTTAAATTTCAATTCTAAATTCTGAGGCTGGTACCTAAATTCTAGTTCTCTTCCTTCGATGTCGGTACCTAAATTCTGACTCTCATCCAAGATCGATACCTAAATTTCGATTCTCTTTCAGGTTTGATACTTAAATTCCAAATCTCACTCTCTCGAGATCAGTACCTAAATTATGATTCTCATCCTTTTTTCCTTCGATACTTAAACTCTGATTCTCACTCCGAGGCTGGTACCCAAATTCCAGTTTTCCTTGCAGTCTCGAGGTTGGAACCTAGGTTTCAACTCTCATTTCGAATCCAAATTTCAAATTCAAAATTTCCTTAAAATTGATTTTAAATCAAACTTCAATCTAAATTAAAACTCAAAATCTAAGCTCACACATTGAAACTTGAAATTTAATAATAAAATGAAATCTAAATCGAATTCCCCAGATCTGGTGATTTGGAGTTCACCTCCTTTTTCATTCCCCAGCGAGAGTTCAGGAATCTCCGGTCTTGGAAATATACCTGATACTCCCCAGCGGAAATTCTTCTACTTGTCCTAAGTTTGTCACTTGAACATCTTTGTTGGTCTTGTTGATCTCTTCGGTCAACGCCAATACACGCGGTGTGCTTGGTTAGCACACCACACTTATTGGGGGTCCATTTGTTGACCTCATTTTTGATGAGGTCTTCTCTTCTCTCTTTAGTACTTAGGATCTAGCCTTAGGCTTTTCCTTTGACTATCTTAGAGGACTAGAATTGGGACCCATCCCTTAGAAATTTAAACCACTTATTGTCTCCCTGCAAACCCCACAAGCTTGATTGTAGACCCCTAATCACCTAGAGAGTTGAAATCAAACGTGGAGGTTTAAAGGATGAGTTCCCTATAGGACTCTTTGGCCTTAGGACTACCCTGGGTGGCCTGGTCTGGTGAGGATTGACTTACACTACACTCTCACATACACAATCCAAATCTTAAAACCACACTCATACCCAACATGACTCCCTGACTCATGTAGGTAATTCATATGGATGGACCTTAACCCCTAAGGCCCTGGTTAAGAGGGTTAGGAACAACATAGTGAATGCCTCGAATGAGTCCTCTCATGGCTCATATAGGCTTAATATGACTTCATGGCTCAACCAAAGTGCTTCCATTTCACTCATATTTGATCAATCTTCATTTTTCCAAAATTTCAATTTTTGACCCCGGGGACCCTACACTTATCAAACCTACCAGAAGCCCTTAAAATTGCCCAAATCCTCCAAAATTTCCAAATCACCCAAATTCCCCAAAATTAACCTTGAAAATTTCCCCACCAATCAAATTGACCATTTGCAACCAAGGATACCAAAATTTCTAAAAGTACCCCCCAATACCTTCCAAATTACCAAAATGCCCCTCTTGACCCAAAAATCCAAAAATTCAAAAAATTCCCAGAAAATTCCAGAAAATCTCAAATATTCCCAATTCCATTTTGTCTAACTACACCATGGGCCAATTTAATCAATTTACCCCACTTTTACCAAAACCCCCAATTTAGCTCATTCTTAACCCAAGTGAACCTAATGTCAAACCAAACCTACCCAATTGACCCCAATTTTGGTCTAATTCAATTCTAAACTTCAATTCAATATCCACAATATCAATCTAGACAAAATCCAAGTCCAATTTGATTGACATTTGGGTCTAATTTCATTTTTAAGCTTAAAGCCCAAATTTGGCCCATGACCCAAACTTAGCCCAAACCAAACCAATTCAACTCCAATTTGACCCAAATATTTTCTAAACCTTCCCTAACATCTCCACAAACAAAACACTAACATAATTTGCCCAAAATTTGGACCCAAACCCCACTCAAATTCAACCCAAAACTAAAAAGCCCAATTTTGACCTAAACCCAAACCTAACCCAAATAAGCCCAAATCCCAAAACCAAAACCCAACCAAAGTTGAAACCTCTTTGAAACACTCCCATAAACATTTCCAAACATTAATTTTACATCAATTTCAACCTTAGCCCAACATTAGCCTAAGTTAGCCCAATTTGGCGCACCATGGTCCCTTTACCAAATAAACCCAAATCCAACCCAATTCAATCCCAAATCACACCAAATTGATTCCAAATCACCCATGATATATCCCTAAACCAATTACAACATTTATTTGGCCCAACCTTTCACCAAATTTTTATCCAAAAATTCATTTGGAAACCTAAGAGCCCACCCTTCTTTTAAGACACTTTAAAAGCCCATCCAAAACAATTTCAAAGGCCCAAAACCTATGTCAAAACCCATATGACATCTTCATTGATCATCCATTTGATAAAATCACCCCCTAAGTTCTATTTCATCATTTAAACAAATGAAATATGGCCTTATGAAAATTTTCCATCAAAATGTCCAAAAATTCAAAACCCTTTTTCATGTAATTTACTAAGATATTTCCCAAGCCAAATGAAGCCATGAAGCCATGCATGAGCCACATGGGAGTCATGAGAGCCATGGAATCTACTTTCCACCTCACCAAACCATTTATGGTTAGAGAGGGAACCCCTTTCCAAACTCCTTCTTAAGCCTTTTTAACCCCTTTTATGTCACACTCTAACCCATGCTTAATCAAAATTCTTGGGATAGAGACTTTTCCACCTAAAGTCAGCTGACCCAAATGATTCCCTAAGCACAAAACTAGGCCTTGGTGGGTGCACCAAACCCAAAACCATGGCTTGGACCAAATCAAGCCAAAATGGCCTCTCCCCCATGCCATTTTAATCCAAGCTCTTTACACATGGCAAAGCCCAATTGCCTACATTAAACCCCGGCCACGACTCACTCGAACACCGAGGGTGACCCATGCTCGCCGGGCAGCCACCGAGTCGCCGGAAAACACCATGGTCGAGACCTCGGGAGGAGCCAAGTTTTGGAATTCCACCTTCGTCGAGTCGCCCCACTCCAAATGGCCATTGCGTGTTGTTCTTCTCCTCACTAGAGCAAGCTCGATCCCAACCCCTAACTCCCCCCAGGAGAGCCTCCACCATGCCTATTTAAACACCACCTCTCTCGGCCATGAAAAGGTGCTCGAAACAAACCTTAAGGAAACTGCGCAAAATCATTCCGGACTCTTCCCACACCTGGAGAACTTGATCCCAACCGAAATCCCCTGCCATTCCCTCTCTGTGAGCTTAATTTTAGAGTTGAAATCCAAGCCCAAAACCAGGACACTTCACCACAGTGAGTCAATCCTCAAATTGATTGACTCTACACCTTCACCAGACCAAGAGGAGAAGTTTCCCAGTGGAAGCCCCCTCTCCAGACCACCCAGCTATTCCAGACTCCAAAGGTTGTGATCGGGCTTGGTCGAAATCATTCCTAGACAATTCACCAGGCCAAGGGACTTCATCTGGAGCTTGCTTGAACCCAATCGAACGTGACACAACTCTCAGATCGAAGCTTCACTTCTCTGAGCAAATGTATGGACTCACTCTTCCTCCCGAGCTTCCATAGATTCTCCATTTAATTTGAATCAATTTCAATGCATGTTTACCGTATGGATGTGTTCGTCTCTTCAAGACGAATCCATAAAGCATAAGGACACAAAAATCCGTTGAGAATCGAGTGAGAAATTAGGGTTAGAAGGTCGACGGTCACGGGTTCACACCAGTCGTAGACGATGACCAAGAGCCGTCGGATCGCACGTGTATCGAGCGGACGACCAGGATCGTGCTGGACGGAGCAAAGGGACATGAACCGCGGGCCGCGTGGCATCCCAGTCAGATGGCGGCTCCGAATCAAGAGACGACGCGTAGAGCTTCGGAGGCGCCGAGGATGAGTCAGCGCCGCGTGGATAAGTAGGAAAATAGGGTATTTTTCTATTTATTTAATTACCAAAACTTCAAAAATTCATAACTTTGTGTAGAAAAATCCTAAAAATAAAATAAAAATACTCTCTTGCTCAGTGAACAGAGGAGAATAATGTACAAAAGAAATCAAGTAATTTGATTAAGTATTTTATTTTTAATGATTTATTTACTCTCTGCATTGTTTTAATTCTCCATTTTCATAGGCAATTCACCATGGCATGAGACCATAGGGCTTTTGAAGCCTCTGAACTTGGGAACATTCCCTGAATTTTTCAAGGTCAGAGGCCATTCCTATGAGAAGTTATTGATTTTCCAAGTTCATGTTACTGTTTTGAGTATTTTAATTCTAATAATTAGCATGTTGAGAAATAAATTCTAGGAAAATTTGGTGATGTTTCTTATGACCAGAGGAACCTAAGAAAAATAAGTTTTGAGTTAATTCACTTGGAACAATCCTAATTGGCCTAAATACCCAAAATTGAACTTTAATTAATTAGGCTTAACCACAAATCAAATTAACTTAAAAATAATTCTCTACTGTCCTCTAGGGATAGGAGAACACCCCATAAAAATTTGAAACTAATTGGACTTCATTTGATCCACCAAGTGGGTTGATTAAGCCCCATAAGTAAAATTAAACTTTAAAAATTCATAACTCACAAACATACTTTTCAAAAATTCACAAAAATGGTTTTGGAGCTTCTCTGATATCAGAGAAACTTAGGAAAATTAAAATTATAATTTTCTAAAAAAGTTGATTTTTATCATTATTTTAATATTTTTAATAATTAAAAAATAATAAAAATCATAAAAATATTAAAAATCACCAAAATTTCACATTTTGAATTCTAATTACTTAGGAACAAACCAAATATTTTTCTCAAGTCTCTAGGATAAGATATTGAATTTTAAAGGCTTAATGTACATTTTAATATTAAAAAAATGTATTTTCCAACCTTTCATTAAAATAATTCTAGTAAGTCAAAGAAAAATCAGAAAAATACAAAATTTATTTCTCTGAACTCCTTGAGGTAAGAGAGATCTAAGAAAAATATAAAATCCATTTTTAACTTTAATTTTATTTTAAAATTAATTAATGCTCCAAAATTCAAAATAATTCTAATAAATAAAATATAATTCAAAAAATCACCAAAATTATTTCAATTGGTCCTCTGGTCATTAGGAACATCCCATAATTTTCTTAAGGACAGAAACATTTTCTTGGTCATGTTATTGAATTTTCCTTGAAAACCCATATTTTCCATTAAAAATAATTACATAAATAAATTAAATACAGAAAAATCACATTTTCTCCTCTAATGTCTTAATTGACATGTGATTAAGGTTGCATAAAAATTTCAAGTTCATTTGAGCTTAATTTAGTGAGTTATAGAATTATTAAGCTTGAAGGGCAAAATGGTAATTAAAAATTTCAACATTTAATTAAAATTTTAGGATTAATCAAAGGGGAGGGTAAAATATTGATTTTAAACTGATTTTTGGATGATTGAAACTTAAATGATTAAGGGTAGAAATCTACTAATCATTTCAAAAATAATTAAAATAAAACTTTCATTAATTAATTAATCAAAATTTTGGGAGAATAATAGAAATTGGAATTATTAAAGTAGGGATATTATTTAAGAAGATATTTATTCTTTAATTTGAAAATCCTAAATAAATCACTTCAATAATACTTATCTTAATTAAAATATTAAAAGAATAATCTCAATTACATTAAAATTAAAATTAAATTAAAATCAAATTAAATTAAATTAAAAGTAAAATAAATTGAAATTAAATTAAATTAAAATTAAATTAAATTAAATTAAAATTAAATTAAATTAAATTAAAATTAAATTAAATTAAATTAAATTAAATTAAATTAAAATTAAATTAAATTAAATTAAATCAAATTAAATTACATTAAATTAAACTAAATTAAAAATTAAATTAAATTAAAACTAAATTAAATTAAAATTAAAATTAAATTAAATTAAATTAAATTAAATTGAATTAAATTAAATCAAAATCATTTATTAACAAACCTAAATTAAATCATTAAGAATTAAATCTAAAATAATTTGAACACTATTTCAAACTTAAACTGATTTTTTATAATCAAGTCAAAATTAAAATTAAATCATTAAAATATTTAATAAGTTGATTTGCCCTTATAAAGCTTTTAGTATTATAACTTTTAAATGAGGTATCAAGTGAAGTGTTACTTCACTCGTAGGACATTCAAATGTCTCAGTTCACTGACGAGAGAACAAAACTTAAACCTCTGGATGATTCATTCACTTGTATAATTAAATTCTCTTGAACTTAAAACAATCCCAGAGGTATTGAAAAGATGTTTAAGACTCGTCTTAAGAACTTCCTCAATATGATAGGATGTTTATAAGAACAATTGAATTTAATTGTTTCTTTGATGAAGAAAATCGTCCTTAAACCAAAACACAAGAACTTAGACGTCATAGGGGATGACTAGCTATAGGATTAGGACTTTGGTAGACAACCAAAACCTTTCCCTTAGCTTTACTCAGGTACTTGTTGAAATATTTAGATGCCTTAACATGTGTTTTAAGTTCAGCTTGCGATGACGGGAAGACCCTCCAGGTAAGCTTTTATTTTATTGCAATTTACTTACATGCACTGTATTTTACTTTTCTTGCATGATAAATAGTTGTTGCATGAAAACCAAAACTTTTAGGGTAGCCCCTGAATTGAAACCAAAACTAAATTAAAAGTTACTGCAAGATAAAATTCACCGTCACAACATTTCAAAATATAAAATAACTCAAAATTTAATCACAAACAGAACAACAAAACTACAATTGCAACTAAATTAAAATGTCTCGTTGAATGATCGGGAATACCTCGGATGATGTAACCCACGTGTTGCTAACGGGATTTCCCAGGTCTAAATGAAAGTGTGGAACTCACTCAGTTGAGTTTAGTAAATTCATCTGAACTAAGTGAATTCGATGAAAATAACGGTGTCGGGATGACGGAACCGTGGGATCTTAATCGGTTCTGTTTAATTAACTTTAAGATTTGTTTTAATTAAAACACTAAAGACATTTGGACTTTAAGATTTCTCTAAACGAAAACACTTCTTTCACCTCCTTATTGATGACTTCTAAAACTAAATCTCTGCAATAACAAGGAACTCGGAGCATGGTGGGCAGCACGACCATCGTCATCAGCAAAACTTGAATCTACTTCAAGAAACCTTTCCTAGTTTTAAACAACCAAGCCATAGGACTTCGAGGTAGTTTGCCTAGTGCAACATAAATCCTCAACTCTTCGTTAGGCATTTACATGATCTTGTCGTGTAAATTAAGCCCTAACCGGTCTTAGGACTCCGAGGTAGTCGTTTGGTACGACATAAACCCTCACATCTTCGAGGCTACTTGTATGATTCTATCATACAAATATAAATCCTAATTAATTAAAATTGGCAAGATTGAAATATCAGATAATATTAGGATTTTCTTAAACTCGAAGCCAAATAATATGATAGTTTGGGAAGTTGCCAAGATTCTTCTTGGATCCTCAATTTCTCCTACTTCTCTTTCTTTGGACTCTTAAAATAAATTGTTCCAAATTCGAGCTAATCCCTATTAAAATTTCAAAAATCCAATCCTTTGAAAACCTTAAACTTTGAAATTCTTGAGAGCAAAACCACTGATCATTATCGAGAGTTTTCTTAAGTGATTCCCGTCACTTAGGATGTAATTAACTATAGGAGCTTGCCCTTATAGGGAACTTTAAGAACCTGAGTAATATAAACCCCGCTTAATTCCTTTATATTAAGCGGGGAACTTGTCGGCTTATAAAATAGGTTCGCGGACCAAATGAATGTCACAAATCTTTTAGTTTATTTAATCGAGCCCCACCATCGTAGCGGTGTGTCTATCCTTAGGGATAGATACACGGTTTGTGGTGCGGTGCTCATTTATATAAACTATTTGGGATGTGAGATCAGTTTGATTTCATATCTTAAAATTTTCAAATTTAAAATTATTTTCAAAATAAAATACTACTTTTCAAATTATTTATTTAAATTAAATTAAAAATTCGCCGACAATTTCTGTTAGGCGGCCCCTTTTTCTAAAGTACAACGCATAACCTAAAAATATACCGACAAGTGGATCATTATTTTATGTATTAACTAATTACTTAAGGACAAGTAATAGTTAAGTTTGGGGGATCATGATCCACTGAATTTGGTAGCTTTATTACTGTCTATTTCATACCTATTTTTGATGATATTGCACTATAAAGGAATGTATTTTGTATGTTTCCTGATTTTTGGTACAAGAAATGGCTTTTGGAGAAAAAGAAGCAAAAATGGTGCAATTTGGAGCAAAAACGAGCAAAAACGCAAATTTTAGCTAGACACATTTTAATAAGTCTTTCTTTGTTTAATCTCTTTTACACTTCTTGCATATTTTTGAATGAGAATACACTTTAAGGAAATATTATTTTAATGTTTATTTTGTAGGGCTATCCGTTACGAACGCAACGCAACTGAAATGGGGTGAATCAGAGTTGTTTTTATGCGTAGAGTAGGGTGCTGAACAGCGCCCTATCCAGTGTCGGACGGCGCCAGTGTCCCTCGAGCACGAAAATTCAATGGAAAAATGAGCCGAACGGCGCCCAGATAGCGCGGACCACGCTAGAAGCGGTTATTGGCCATATACGTCAAATCTGAACGCTTTTTGGAAGGTTTCTTCAAGCACCTCTTAGAAAATTCGTCCCTACACTTTAAATGAATGATTTTAGGTCAGAAAAAGAGTGTGTAAGAGGAGGAATGTTAGGAAAAATGTGGAAAATGTTGAGAGATGTTAGAATAGGAGTAGAAATGTAGATTTCTACCTTTTTGGAGAGATTGGTGAGAGATTTTGAGAGAAATTGTAAGGGTTTGTACTAACATTACATGGATCATCGGAAGACTTTGTGGGAGAGATCTTCTTTCTTTCAAGGGAAAAAAGTGAAGTATTGTGTTCTTCATTATCTTATGATTTTGTTAATACTTATTTTGTGGATTTGCTTTGAAATGAGGTTTTCCGTTGTGTTTTCTTTGTGCTTTGTGATGTCTTTCTCTTACTCTTTCTTCTTCTTTGGAAATGATGGCATGAGAAGATTATGTCGTTATTTTCTTTTTACTTTTCTTTTGCAATGAGTAGGATTCATGTTTATGATATTGGGATGCATGATATAAGAAGTTTTAATTATAAATGTGATGGTTTTTACTTGCGCTTCATTTACATTACAATAAGAACTCATTGTAGTGTTAAAATTTGTTGTAATTGCGCTATGATCCGAGAGGGAGGTGTAATTCTCAACAAAGTGGAACCACGTTCAAATTCCATGGATGGTGAAGTTCATGGGGTTGAGTGCAAATAAATAGGGAAATATACTTTGATGGGCATAGAATTGGAGATTTTAGGGTGTCAGACTAAAATTCTCAAGTTGGTCCTAGTGTTTGGAAACTAAAGCGAGAGTTAGCCTTCAGGCGAAGGGAAGTGGGAGCTCTGAAGTGAGAACCAGTATCCTCCCAGCCTAATCACGGATTTGGGGACTAAACCTAAGATTAGCCAATGTTCTTTATACGCTAAGATACAGGTAAAGAATAGGATTGCTCCTATTTGGCACATAAAATATTTAATGCATCTCATTTCTTTACATTATCCAATTCACTACATAAGAATAGTAATTTTTATTATCTCAAACTTCTCCAAACTAATTTATCCAGAAAGGGTTATCTTTAGTATTAATATTTTCCTTTAGGAGTAGTTATTAGTTATTTTAAAATTAAGATTTACCTTTAAGAGTAGTTGTTAAAAAAATCACTTATATTGACCTTCCAAACTAAAGTTTGATAATAGTAGACTAGAATTTGACTGAGGACCTCTTTCCTTGCTTCCCTATGGGATCGATAAACGGGACTCCATTAGAGCCTGGTATTACTTGAGCGACACGTATACTTGCGTTTGACATTATGACTTTACAAAATCATTATAAATATATAAATCTGTGTTCATAAATTCTTGCATATAAAAAAGTCGCATCAGTAGCCCATAGGTTAGAGAAAATATATAAGGAGATAATTTCTGATAGGTGTAAATTGGTGATTCTGGGGTGGCAAACTAGAAATTAACCAATTTAATCTATAATTTGGAATTAAGGCTAGTTTAGTCCTAAAAAGTGGGCGAAGTGGGTATTCTTGAGTGACGGACTCGAACCTACCCAGCATATCCAAGGATTTAGGAAATTAGCTCTAAGTTAGTCAACATTATTTATGCACTTAGAAGAGGATAAAGAATAGGTATGCTCCTATTTGACACAAAACCACATTTAAACCTTTAAAATTTTGATTCCTACACTGATTAATATCTTATTGCAAGAGGAAAGACTTTCACATAATTTGAACTCTTCTACATGTAGCTAGTTCTGAAACACTTATCATCATTTTCTTTAAGTTTGAAATAGAATTAGTAGGTATTAGTTATTTCTTTTTACACTTATAATTTCGACCTTATTTCCTAGACAATTTGTTTACAGATTATGTAGATTTTACCAAGTTGATTAAAAGAATTTTTGCTTCTCTGTGGGATTGATACTGGGTTTTAATAGAAAATCCTATATTACTTGAAATGATACATATACTTGCATAGAATCTTTAGTGTATAAACTTTAAATCAAATTATAATCCCTAAAGCATATTCTTTTTGCACAATAGCGGCTTAAGAAATTGGGTCAAGTTATTGGCCAAGAAATTATATATAACTGCGTAATTGCAGATCAGGGGTGCATGTTTCATGTTGGCATTCATACTGTCTGCTTTTACTTTTATGTCTTATTTTACATACCGATCCTGCTTATTAAGTCTAGTACTTTTTTTCCTATTACAAATGACAGGTGCTCGATCTTCGAAGAGTCCTCATCCTCAGGAGACTTTGGGAAACACATACACAAGGCTGCAGAAGGTCATCACTCATGCTGGAAGGTATGAAATTTCTACAACCAATCTGATCACTCCTTCTATTGCCCCTCCAGCACATGCTCCCTCGCATGCACTACCTTCCACACCTACAACAGTTTTTCATCCAAATTCCTCCGCTTATGAGTCGGGCCCCTCGACTCCTTCACCTCAAAGAACTAACTCCTCTAACATATATTTATGTCGAAGGGAGATCGTAAGTCAACCTTTTTTTATATTAAAGTAAGTTCTGTTTTCATCTCGATTTTTATTGTAACTAGTATTTCAATTTCAGGTTCTTTTCTTCCAGACCGCCCTTGCAACCATTAAGGAGATCATCCAGAGTCGGTAAAATCAGGCGTTTCTCTTCTGAAAACAGGTCCCAATTGCGACTCAGAACATGTTCCGAAAGTTTGAGGTATGATCATTTAATTTAAAATTTCATCCTAATTTCAACTTTATTTATACTAATCAAACTTACATAATTTCTAATTTGCATAAGTCCTATTGGTCTTTGAACATCACAAATAGATAAGACATATTTGTGAGATTCGTGGCAATCATCGGCTCAGGGTTATGTTCACCACAACACGTGAGAAGTGGGAGAGACACATGTGGGTGGGCGAGGATGTCTGGGCTAGCTTGAACAGAGCCTGCGCCTCTCTGGAATACTAGAGAAAAAAACTGAAAAACCAACAGAATCAAACGACAGACAGAGCCAAAGGGGTCCCACTCTACATTAGAGGTTTGATCCTCTACATAGAAAACTACCTAGAGACTGGTAAGATTATCTCAAAATATAGAATCTTAAATATTTATGTAATTATGTGATATTTACCTTTATCTCACGTATATAGGCTAAGCAGTTCACTGAGAGCCATCCACTGCAGCATTGCATGTCCCGATAAATCAACACCTAAGCACACAACAGTGGGCCTCGACCACTCCCAGTGTGTCAATGTAAGTTAAAAATAATAATTTTCTATTTTTTGTGGTTATTAACATTTAAAATAGCAATTAATCTTTAATTCTTATTATGTAGAAGTACAAGCAACTCCGCGAGATATAGAAGGATATGACGAGTCAAATATCATCGTATGTCGGTCAGTCTATCAGTATTCAGTCTAATTTTGAGCTGTGGGTGCAGGTGGTGGGAAAGAAGAAGGGGAGGGTATATGGCCTAGGCACAAAGAGCACTGCATTTGTGGTCGAGCACTCTCGTGCTGATGTGGGTGGCTCTAGCTCGTTGACCCAACATGCAAATACGTAGTTAAATAATTTCTTTGCCAAAAGCTTGATCCAATTTCTCAAGGCAACTAGTGTAAAATGAATATGTTATGGACTTTATAATTTGATTTAAACTTACACACTATGGGTTCTACGCAAGTATACGTATCATACAAGTAATATAGGGCTCTAATAGAGTCCCGATTATCGATCTCACAGGGAAGCTGTAACTCTTTATAACGACTTAATAAAACTTTTACCTAAAATCGTAGATAATTATCTAGGAAATATGGTCGAAATTTTATGTGTAAGAAGATGTAAATAAAACTAAAAGAAAAATGTTATAGAAGAGTTCAAATTATGTGAAGTCGTCCTCCTTGGAATGAGTTATAATCAGTGTAAGAATCAAATGTCTAAAGGTTTAAATGAAGTTTTGTGAAAAATGGAAGCATACATATTCTTTACCCTCTTCCGAGTGCATAAATAAAATTGGCTAATCATAATGTTAAGCTCCTAAATCTCAGGTTATGTTGGATAGGTTTTAGCTTCTCATCTCTAAATTATCCACTGTGCTCTCTCTATAGGACTAACTGGTCCTTAGGTTCCAAACTCCATATCAAATTGGCAAGAATTAAACCTGTCACCTTAGAAACACCAATTTACACCCATTAAAACTTATCTCCTTATCTATATGCACTAACCTATGAACTACCTTCTCATCCACAAGATTAATGTGATTCTTACTCATTGAGGAACGCATAGCACTTTCGGGTCATTATGGATTCAGAGCAAGTTTTAACATACTAATTGGTCAGATTGAATATGTAAATGAAGCATTAAGTAACGAATCATCATAAGTATGAAACAAGAGAAGTTCTAAACAATTATAATCCTACACATGATTAATTCTTATCACAAGGAGGAAGAAAAGAAAACTACTTAAACTTCATAGGAATAACATAACAAACATGATTTATATTAAAACTCAAGTTACAAAATAAACTTAAACAAAAATACAAAATACTTATATCGAAAGATTCCCTAAATAAGTCCTTTGAATTTTTCTTAATGAATCTTCAACTCTCCTTATAAGTTTACTCAAAGAAACAAACACAAAGACTCACACACACACACACACACACCAATCCCTCTTCTCACCAATGACCACCTATTAGACTTGCCCATGTCCTCTATTTAATAAGCCTCGAAGATCCTCAAGAGTCACTTTCGGTGCCTTCTCAAAGTCAGTCCAAATTCATTGAATATACGAGAAAGTCGGTTCTGGTGCCTAGGCGCCCAACCGTCGCCTAGGTGCCACCCTTCTAGAAGATTTTTATAACTGACTGGCGCCTAGATGCCAAATCTTGGTGCCATGGCGCCAGAGCTCCTATAGTCTAGTGCCTAGGCACCAGAAGCTGGCACCTAGACACCAGAAGCTGGTGCCAATTGAGATCTTAGCTCCTTGCTCCATTTTGCTCTATTTTGCTACGTTTTCCTCCTTTTTCTTCAAAACTCCATTTCTTATATCTAAAACGTAAAACATATAAAAACAATCCTTTAAAGTGCAATATCATTAAAAATGAGCAAAAAATACATATAGAAAATTAGCATATTTTTAGGCTTATCACTTGTTACAAGCCAACATGACGAGCTTGTCAGAAGGGTCAGTCCAATGAATGAAGAGCTCTGACAAATGCCTGAAGGCCACTAGAGGGTTGCAGATGGTCTGGCATGCTTGACAGAGAGTTTTGATCGCCATGGCTAGTGGCATATAAGTGTTTTCGATGAGAATGTGGAGGAGGAGGAGAGCAGGACTAAGACTTTTATTATGTGTTTGTTGATGTTCCTCTAATATAGAGGCTGATTTTTTTAATTTTCACTTATGTTTAGGAGAACTTTCAGTTTTCATAGTTGCAAACTTTGAAAATTAAGATATGTTTTTCTTTAATTTAATTTAGTATCATTGTCATGATGATATAGATAAGTATATTATTATGATGCTTGTGTTTATTATATGCATGTAGAAATCTAATTGTTCAAGTGTTTTTTTTCTCTTCTTACATATTTTCTGTCTGCTTAGCATCAGAAAATCCACGCAAACATTACAATCAACAGTTTGATACTCGGCTTCACTTTTCGATGCAAATTAAGATTTGAATCAAACAAGTGTTGACGTTTTGTCAACCTATGTGGACGTAAATTTGCATTGGACAGAAGTTGATGCAAATTTGTTTCAACCACTGTGGATGCAAGTACGACGTTAGCATTCAATCAAGTAATTTTTCAAAAAAAACCTACAACAACGGATTTGTTTGACGTAAATTTTGACTAAAAAAAAAGTATATCATCACGCATGTGGATAGTAATCCAATCAGCGATGCACATTTTAACGCCAATCTTTTTCCGGTGCAAAGCCAGCTCAAATTTATTTTTCGTCGTAAATAAGCTTTGATTATTTACGACGCTAACCGACTAATTTCCCGTAGTCCTCTGTCTAAGTATTCAGCCCAATAAACCCATAAAAAGTGCTAGTTACAACCAAAGCCATCTCACCGAGTGGTTTACGACCAGTTGACACCATTTTATTTTAGTCATAATCCCAACTCGTATATTTCTTAATGACTTTCTATCGTTTAAGTTGTGAACCATATGATATATGTGACTAAACAATTTTTTTGTAAACTAAGGTTGATTTAAATTTATCCGTATAAACAAACATCCAACCCAGATCTACAAGAGTCCCTTGAAAGATGAAACCCATGATTACTAGAATGAATCATTCAATCAGGTTTGATCGACTACCTTTTTTGACTAACTAGATCGAAGACCAACATAACCGAGGATGGCGAAACCATAGGATCTTGATCAGGTTCACCATCATTTCCCCTACCATTCTCTTGCTCAATCTAATACATTTAATATATAAACATTAAGTTTGTCGATGTTATATGTTGAATATTCAATACTTAATGACTCGAAAACGCTCTCCCATTATTATGAGGGAATCATTGAACATAGGGCTTATGCATATGGGAAACCTCAAACCCTATATCAAAAATCCTTACAAAATGAAGGCAAAATAAATGGGTAGCATCTTATCTACAATCAAATCTGCCTATTAAAAATTTGACTCGGACTATTGAGCATATTGCTCTCATCAACGAGTCTGAGGCAAGAATTTTCAAAGCCCACAATTTTAAAATGTGATTTACATTTTTAGATTTAAAGGATGTTCTTTTTTAGCAAACGTTACTTTTGAGTTTTCATGAAAATTTGTTTCTTATTTCAAAGGAAGCCAAATTTTTATACCCTTCAAACTATCAACAAAACTCATTTGAACTTATTCTATCAGTGATTTAATCAAATTTGATATTCCTACATCCTTAAAAAATCATATTGAACCGCATGAATCTTGAAGTACATTTGGACTTGAAGCTTCAAAAATTAAATTTGGAAATGTCTACCATGCAATTCATAATCAAATAAATCATCTCATTAAGAAAAAATAATGACAAAAATTATGATCTAAGTTGAGAAGCAGATAATGCACTTGAAGCATAAAAAGAAAAATTGAGAAATACTTTTGGTACTAAATGATTTCCAAATACACAAGTTTATAATCAAATTGAGCGTTTCAACAAGATGAATCAAACGAACAAAAGAATGCTTAATTCTGACATCATTAAGACATTTAAATACTCACAAAACTACATATGACCAAGGAAATCACTCTGGGTCATCTGATGAATTAGTCTAGATTTATGCAGTATTGATGGAGGATGATACTCCCAAAAACTATAAATAGACTCACTCGCTTTTCAAGAAAGGGGGGTTATACCAGGATAGAAGCCAGTGAAGTGAGCTCGAAGCACTTCAAGATTCTAAAGCTCCACCACTTTTGAACCGTCTTCATGGGTTACCGATGATGTTGCAAACTTCTTTTACTCAATAGACACTAGGCCTCTACCTCTACGCCAAAGCGCCAACATTAGGCTTTCATTGCCACTGAACCATTATCGAGCAATCACCTCCAATAAGCCACTACTAGCATTGTCAAATCATGATCACCCGACCGAATCAGGCAACCGTTGCCACCATTAGACCACAATTGTCAAGTTGTCAGCGCCACCATCGATCCACCACTGTCATCAATAGATCAACGTCGTGCAGCGAACACGGTGCCAAATTTCTAACATCGAATAACTGTCTTCGCAATGGTTCACCATCAGGCTATCGTCGCCACTGTTGGTTTACCTTCATTAGATTGCTACCACTACTGTCGACTCACCGTCGTCGGACCACCGCAACCACCATTAGGTTGCCACCATCAGTTCACTGATGTTGAGCCACCACCACTATCAGGCTACCATCATCATGTTATCATCACCACTAAACTACCAAAACCCAACAGAGATTGTGTCTTGCTATCATTGTCAAGCCGCCATCACCACCACCACTATTGTGTGAAACCACCACCATCGAGTTGTTGCCATCCTAAGACCATCATCACCTAACTGATGACAAGCCACTGTTGCCACCATCATACCACTATCACTATGTCGATTTTATCATCGTGAGGCTGCCATCACAGGAACACTAGCATCATCGTTGAATCATTATCTCTCGACAAACCATATGTAGGAATCAACGACACCAGATAGCCCTACCTATTAAACTACACAATCACCATCATCAGATCATCATCCTAGCATAAACACAATAATAGATAACTGGGCCCTACTACATCATATTGTGGTACATCATCACTGTCGCTAGATGATCTCCTACTCAAAATTCGTCGTATTGGACCACCTTCATCAAATTGTCACCATTGCTGGACCCCCTTGGCCTGACTACTACAACTAAAGTCATTGGATCACTAATGCTCGACCATTGTAGCCATCATGAAAAATCACTGTTGTCGAGCCAACATTGTCTAGCTAATGATGTTAATGCCTTCATTATTGTCTAGCCGCTGCCATCGTCAACCTACCATCGCTCGCTGACACCACTAGCATTGAGTTACCAATTTACCATTAGTAAGCAAAAGTCATTGCCGCAACCACTACCAACATTATCAGATCACCATCTCCCAACTACCATCGTCACCAGATCACTATCATCTTGATAACATTGTTAGACCGTAGTTATAATTGGACTAATGTTGCCCCATCACCGCACCTACCACTACCCTCAGCATACCTCTATCACATTCATCGGGTCAGTATTTCTCAATCCCTATTATCATCATACCACCATCATCTATCAGGCACCAACCACAATCATACAGCTGAAGTCACTGCCACTACCATTGTTGCTTGGAGCAATCGCAATTACTGCAAGACCACTGATACCACAACTGGCTCATTACCACAATTAGACGTCCATTGTCAGATCGTCATCGTCAAATCAATATAGCATAATTATTATTCATTGTCACTACAATTACTAGGACACTATCGATAATTCATCGCTCACATCTATCATCAGTCTTCCATCATCATGACTAGGTCGATGTCATTTCCTCAATATTTTATGCAACTTATCAATATCCCCCACTCATAATAAGTATTGTGACATGCACATGAATAGGGAAATAATTTCAATTTGACGGTCTTGTATTAATTTCTCTTTTAAAATTTTCACATAAAAACTCTAGATATCCCCCCCCCCCCCCCCCCCCAATTTGCTCTTCATTTATTTACATATGTGCTACATTTTTAGGTAATTTAAAAAATCAATATAACTTCCACCATACATTCTCTGACACGTAACAGAAACAAATAATAATAATAATTAACAATCATTTTATTTGACCGAAAATAGATGATATAATCATTCAAAAAGTGCTGGGAAGAAGATTAATCAGCAAAAATGGCTAATCTAAGAGTCATTATCAAGCCATTAATTACGATGCTAACTAGTGAATTGGGTGCATTAAGAGTTAAAAATGTCATATATAGAAAAGGAACGTAATCCATAAGAAAAGAGCTGATAAAAGTAGAACTTGAGATTATAAATAAAAATGCAGTAGAATGGCAAAGTGATTTCAAAATAGTAAGACATTAATTTTAATTCTAGTTAAACCATCTTATTATATGTCGCGGGCGATTGCAGAGCGTTCAAATGGGTTCTTGTATTCTTTCTATGTACACTGTAGCAGCTGAGGTGGCGGAAGCAGGATTTTAATCTAAATTACAATTGATATGTATCTAGTTACGCGTCGGCAGTTAACGTTTCAATCTATACCATCCTTGAAGGGTCCAGAATCATTAAGCGATTTCATGACTAGTTTGACCTGAAATGAAGCACAAAGCTAATCAGCAATCCAGTAGGTGATAATTAGATGCATAAGAATGGAATAAAAACTTTCCAAAGAGTCAGTTTAAAAAATAAAAATAATATTCTACAAAGTTTGGGTTGACTCTTTCGCTACTCTTATCATTAAGCAGAATTCTTTAATTATCTAACAGCTAAACTTTTTTGTTTACATACATAACACTCAAATTTTTATGTAAAAATGAAAATTTAGGTTTTAGATATGTAATTATATAAGAATTGTGTGATATGCACGTAAATACATCTTTTCATGCAGAGGTTATGGCATCGAAATGTTGTAAATCGAAATATCAAATTGTAGCCATTAGATATGTAATTACATAAGAATTGTGTTAATATATATATATATATATATATATATATATATATATATATATATATATATATATATGGATGTGTGTGTCTGTCAATTTCCTTTAAAATTTTGTTTGTCACTCTTCATCATTGAAGTGGAACACATTCCAAAATATACTTAGACAATGTTTTGTAAAGTCGGCATACCATGATGTTCATCCTTTTTTTTTTTTCTTTTTTTTTCTGGCAAGGTTGGAACTTAAGACTTTAATAACTAATCAAATTCTCACCACTCGGCCAAACAGTTGGGATGAAGACAAAAATGTTTAGAATGTACATCTCTAAAAGGGAAAAAAAAAAGGTTTTGCATGTATTGATTATACCGGATAATCAATGCATGCAAAACCTTTTTTTTTTTTTCCCTTTTAGAGATGTAAATTCGAAACATTTTTGTCTTCATCCCAACTGTTTGTCATCAACTTTGTGATATTAATATTATGTAATAGCTACATAGGTACCTGATCTGTCTCACGCATGAGAAAGTCTGATATGGCATTCCTAAAACCATCATCCAAGATATAGTGGCAGCTGTATGTTGTTACAGGAAGATAACCACGTTGTATCTTATGCTCTCCTTGTGCTCCTGCCTCAACCTTATTTAGATTTAACTCAATGGCAGCTTCAATTGCCTTCAGAACAATTCCCAATGTCAAGCAAAAAAATGTAAGTCTAATGTTAAAAAATATATATTCAGTTTAATATACTGCTTTTTTTATTTTTTAAGATTGTATCATTATTTCCCACTAAGAATTACCCAACACTGCACTTTTTCCAAGTCTTTCTTGGAGAAATGTGATAGAGCTCAATTTCCATGTAATCCAAAATTGAAAGTTGGAGCTCACTGAACATATGAACATCATGAAGCAAGGAGTAGGATCAAGTAAACAATTGCAGCAGCAGAAATTTAATAGCTGACATTATAAATATGATGAGCTCTGAAATGCAAAAAAGAAATATATACAACTTCCAAGCAATTGTCCGCAAAAGAAATCGCCAGCAACTGTAATCATTAGAAACTGCCTTTCTGGAATGCATGTTCTGAATTCACTCATAACAAGATGAGCAGAAAGAGTATTCTTTTCCCATTAATGCTAAACACGGCAGCTAATGCTATATTGCAATCTAAGAAGAGCAAGGAGAAATCACTAATTAATTTGTAAGATAAGAAAAGTGCCAAAGTGGAAGAAGTAATGTGGTATAATCAGTCGTGTTTATTTGGCCAGAATATGGCTGATACCGCATGGAAGTTGCTAAAATCATAAAAGAAATACAAGTATTATTATTGAAATTTAAATTAATTACAACAACTCTTCAACAAAAAATAAATGATAACAAACACAAATAGAGGACGACACAAACAAGCACCTCAAAAGAGTATCCCAAGGGCAGTGGAGGTTGGCCCGGTAGATCTGGAGGCTTGAAAAAACAATGAATGCAGGAGAGGGATTGGCAGGCTGCAAGGGGCCGTTAGTAGGGCTGGATAGTAAGGCCAGAGGCAGGTTGGAGGGGAATAGGGTGTTGGAAGGCGGACTAAAAAGGCTGGACAGCAAGACAATGGCGGAAAAGGGGCGGCTGGTCAGCAGGGATGGTAGGGTGATTGCCAACGGCAAATGGAAGGGAAGAAGAACGGGGTAGGGAGGAGGATAGAGTAAGATACATCACCACCTTGAAGTGGGATACAACCAGAACACCATAACTTCCTCGAATACAACCCTATAACAGGGAGAATAGCTCCAAAAAAGAATATGAAAGCAGCACACAGCAAAAAACTAACCCTAAACTTTGAAAATAGCAAATAAACAGCTCCTATATGAATGAGAAGAAGCAAAGTGAGGAGGGGCGGTGGCACTTCCGCCCCTATCAAAATCTCGCTCCAGGCTGCTCGACCTGAGTTCATCTGGATAGGCCCTCAATTGGATTGATCGGGTTCAGTAGGGGATTTCCCGCTTCCCGCGTCAGTGTAGGAAGCTTCGCATCCCACATCTTCAAGTCATGCGCAGAGTGATTTCCCGCTTCCCGCATCGGTGTGAAAAGCTTCGCATCCTGCGTCGGTGCGGGAAGCCCCGCGTCATTTCCCAGAGTTGCTGGAGCTGTGACTTCATTTGTCGAAGCTTCATGTTTCTCGTAGTACAAAATCAGGTCGACGATGTTAAGCTTTGTTGAGACATTATAGTCTCCTGACATTTCGATTTTGTAGGCGCCGTCATTCCATAGCATATTTTGGTAGAATAGGTATTTGTCCACCTTTAGCACGCCCTGAACCGGAACTATAGGTAAACGAGTATTCTCACTGCTCAGATATCGAGCATTTCAGAGATAACTTGATTCTTCCACTCCTCGTAATCGGCTGAGTGCAACTAAGGAGCTGTATGAGAGGAGAAATCAATTTTGGAGTGAAATTTATGGCAGGCCGCACCCCTATCACTAGCAACCACCTAGGAGAGCCATCTTCTTCAGTGATAAGAACTGAATCTCATTGAAGAACTTTCTTACCCTTGAGACTCCTAGGGCACATTTCAGAGTTGAGTTTACACCCACCCGTCTTGAAATCCGGTGATGGGTGCCCCGCAGAGCTGATTCTAATATATGAACTACTCACTATAATAGTCCAGACATGTGACATAATGACTCCTCTTTGGACATGCTGGACCTCACGCCATAGGAGAAACTCATGAGGTGGTCTATAGATATGAAAATTTTGCCTTGCTCTTGTCTGTGGCGGCCCTAAGTCTGATGTTGGCTCCTCAGACTAGTAACTGCAGTGGCCACTTATAATGAAGTTGGTTGGAGTCTCTTCCACGAGCTCAACTGGGACTAAGTGTATCTTGTCCTTCTCAAATTAGAAGTGGGTTCTCCCCATTTATGTGCTCACTACCTTTAGTGCTTGCGGTATCTTTACCCATCTTTTTCATGATGCTTTACTCGGTGAAGTAAATCATTCCCTTAGTTGTACATTCTCCTTCAACATGTCCAAATCTATGATACTTCCAAAAATTTCTGGTTGTGACAAACTTGGGGATTGGTTTTGGTGGATAATAGCAAGGGGGGTCGCTTGTTGCTGCAATTTCTCCATTCCGGAAGCTAGAATCTGCAACTTCTGGCGGTAGTAAGTTGGTAGGAATTGGTGATGTGTTTCCCACTTCATCACCACATCTTCTCATTCCCCTCTCCGACTTTTCGGATCACGGTCAAGGGTGGTCTCCGATTGGATTTCATCTTCCAAGCTTGTAATCCGTCGCTGAATTCAGCGAATCTCTCACCGTAGCATGTATTTCAATAGTGGCATGGCTAGAGCTTCGAGTTGGGAGGTGAGAAAGGGCTAGAAATTTAACTTAGGATTGTTGATTTTGAAAATCAGTAAGAGGAATTGAGGGTTAGGTCAAAGTTTTGGCTATGGTTAGGAATAGCGAAGAACAAAATTTTTGTGGGGGTGGTTTAGGAAGGAGCGAAACTCTAGGATAAGACTAGGGTTGGACTAGCTCCGATACCAAATGATACCGGATGGAGGTTACCTAAACCACAAAAGAAACACAAATATTATTATTGAAATTGAAATCAGACAACGACGACTCTTCAACAAAAAATAAATGATAACAAACACAAAACATAGAATGACACAAACAAATACCTCGAAAGTATAACCCAAGGGCACTAGAGGTTGGCACGGTGGATCTAGAGGCTTGAGACAGCAAGGGTGAATGCAGGAGAGGGCCCAACAAGCAGCAAAGGACGGCTGGGAGGGTTGGATGGTAAGGCCAACTACATGTTTAAGGGGAATAGGGTGCTAGAAGGCGGATATGAAAGGCTGGACAACAAGACAATGGCGGAAAAGGGGCGGTCGGACAGCGGGGATGGTAGGGGGATGGTCAATCACTAATGGAAGGGAAGTAGAAGGGGTAGGGAGGAGGATAGAGTAAGATACATCATCACCTATGAGAATGATACAACCGGAGCACCGCCACCTCGGATACAACCCAAGAACAGAGAGAACAAACTCTACAAAGGAATCTGAAAGCAGCACACAACAAAAAAACTAACCCTAAACTCCGAAAATAGCAAATAAATAGCTCCTACGTGAAGGAGTAGAGAAGGAAGGAGGAGAGGGTCGGGTGGCAGCTCCGTCCCAGGCCGCTCGACCTGGCTTCACCTTGGACAGGCCCTTAATTAGACTCGTAGAGTTCAGTAGTGGGATTTCCAGCTTCCCACGTTGGTGTGGAAAGCTTCGCATCCCTTTTCTTCACGTCTTGCACAGCGGGATTTTCCACTTCCCATGTTAGTGCGGTAAGCTGCACGTCCCGGATCCATGCGGGAAGCCCCCTGTGAATGGCTCTGTTTGTAGGATCTTATAATGAGTAGAACAGGAATAAAATAAGTGCAGAAATTGCATAAAATCAGGCATAAATGTTTTATACTAAATCTGAATAAACTGCAATTTATAGTAAAGCAAGCAAGGGATGGTGGAGTGCCTTGTCAGATTGGGATGTTTTGTTGACTTGCATCTAAAGCTACCATCATGGAATTAAATTTTGCCAAGTAATTACTACTATCAATTAAAGGCGCAATTTTCTTAAACGAATAGAGAAATTTTCCAACAATCATGTTTTAGTAGATAATGTGAATAGTACATAATGGTCCTGAAGGTTGAGAAACCATACTGGATCCAAAAATACATCTTCGTTTACCTGATAATAGCAGGCCTCAAAATGAAGATTTGGAAAATAAGCACGAGGCAGGCAGCCCCACAATCGACCAAACAGAGTATCACCTCCAACAAGGTTAAGAGCTCCAGCAACAAGCTCTTCGTCTTTTTCAGCAACAATAAGTAAAACACTGTCTCCCATCTTTTCTCCCATATTATGAAAAAAGTCTCTTGTCAGAAAGGCTCTACCCCACCTACATATCAAAAATAGTCAACAGGTTAAGCTACCAGACTTCGAAAGAAATGCTCTGAGGTTTGCTATAAAGAGAACAAAATAAACCATTGAATAGTCTTTTCCATGGAAAAATCATGTAATATAAAGCCACCCTGCCCCAAGAAAACCCAGTAAAGAGTTAGAAAGTTTACAATAAGGGAAAAGTTTTGATATTCAAAAATAATGTCGTTAACATATTTTTGAAAGAAAAAAAAACCTATAAACTATTACCACCGCAGTAACAACATCTATCAAGCTAATCACAATATAAAGCTACCAGAATATGCTCTGAGGTTTACTATAAAGAGAACAAAATAAACCATTGAATAGTCTTTTCCATGGACAAATCATGTAATATAAAGCCACCCTGCCCCAAGAAAACCCAGTAAAGAGTTAGAAAGTTTACAATAAGGGAAAAGTATTGATATTAAAAAATAATGTCGTTAACATATTTTTGAAAGAAAAAAAAAACCTATAAACTATTACCACCGCAGTAACAACATCTATCAAGCTAATCACAATATAATAATTAAGTCTGATGCAGAGCATGGTAAAAATTATAACAAACTTGTAAACAGCATTGTGGGTCTGCTAAGTATAAATAATCTTAGAGTCTTACAAATCATCTTATATTGCTCTTCCTCGTGTGAAGTTATAAGGACTTGCAACACAGGGCTTGCTTGGGGGGGCTTTTTTCATGCGGCGCGGCCCCAAACCGCAATAAATGTGTGTTTGGCTCCCAGCTTTGTGGCTGTACGAAGCTAAAGTTGGCGGAAAGCAGGTCGTGGGATCGACCCCGCGGCCTCAGCTTTTTCCTCGCTAATAGTCCTATTTGCCCCACGCCTTCTGCCTAGCACACACCCCATCTCCTGCCTACCATCCCGCTGGTGTTCCCGAGCCATCTCGCGAGGCCCCTGCGCCTTCTTCTTCGTCGACCAAGAATGAATCCCCTGAGCACTAGGCAGGTAAGCGTGAACCCATCTTTTTCCCTTGTTTTCAAACTCTCATCTCTGCTGGTTTGAGGAATGCACGTTTAAATGCTCGAGAGAAGTCAATCTCTTTGAATGAGTGGCTCCTCCTCATGTAAGGTAGCTTGATCTGTGAGATTGTGATGCACGAATGAAGAGTATTTTGGGGTGCAAGGGATTTCTAGGTCTTGGGGCTTGTGGTTGTAATGTGCTTCTAAGGAAGAGTATTATTCTCTTTGATGACATCTGCGCCTAACTGGACGTTTCTATTGAAGACGAAGATGTAAATCTTCCTTTAATATATGCTGCATGTTTCTCTGTTTCATTATTTGGATTCTTCAGCAAAAAGATGGAGACCTGTAGCTTTCGTGACACGTTATTTGCATGTGGAGGAATGGAAAGATAATTTACAAAAAATTGGCTATGGTTTTCTTGCGTTGTAGAGGAAAGGAAAATTTTTTTAAATTGTTGGTACACCCGCATTGAAATTGTTGGAAAGGAAAATTTTTTCAAAAGTGAAATTTCACTATAGAGGTTTTAGGGCATAAGGAAATTTACCTTGCTGCCACTGAAAAGCTCTTTATTGAATTTCTTATTGCAATTAATTTTGATTTTATATATCTATAAATATATCATATCTTTATTTTTTGAACATCATATTTCTAAAACTTAATTTCTAATAAATAAATAATTAACACTTCTGATTGCATAGTTTATTGAAATTGTTCCTTACTTTAGACTTGCATTAACTATAGAGTAAAGTTGAAACAAATTTTCATTAAGGTTTGGTTGTGTTCAAGTTCTATTAGAATATATATTACATTATGGTAGATATATAGTTGGAGGGGCTTCCATTATTTGTTTTTCTGTATTATTTGTGAAATTAGTTAAGGAACTTGTTAGAGGTAGAATGATGAATTAGTAGGAGGAATTTTTATTTTGCATTTTATTTTTCTATTACGAAGAGAAAGTTTTGGGTTTTTTATGTTGTCAATGTTTTCTTGGAAAGTTTAGAAGGTTTAATGTTTCAGCAGTGCATGATGAAATGCTTTTTGCAAAAGTTTTGAGTTGCTTTTAAACGGTAACCCTTGACTTTGCTTTATTGATTTATGTTCTATGTGGAATGTCTTCTAGGTTAATGAGTCACATTGCTTAAACTGAAATTTACCCTTTCTTATTTTCTAATTAATTTTACTGATGTGTTTCATGGCTTTATTTTATTATAGTAATAAAATGGATAATAAACCAAAAGAAGTTAGTACACCCACATTGTGGGAAAAAGAAACAAAAATAATATTTTGTGACATTGCCTTAAGAAGATTAAGCGGGGAATCAGGCCTACAACCTATTTCAATAAGGAATGGTGGCAAAATATTATCAAAAATTTTAAAGAATGTACGGGCAGGGAGTATGACAGATTGCAAATGAAGAATAATGGGATCAAATGAAGGACTGAAAATTTTGAAAGGAGTTGAAAAGAGGATCTACGGGTCTTAGTTGGGATCCAGTGAAGCGAACGGTTGATGCACCAGGGGAGTGGTTGGCTGAAAGACTTGCGGTGAACATTGTTTGCAACCTTCTTTTATTGTCACTTTATAGTTTACTCTTAATTAAGTTCTTTTCAATTTTTATGTAGGTGGTGCCCACTGCAAAGAAGTTTAAGTTTGCTGGAATTGAGCCTGAGTTGGAGGAAAAGCTTGACCGCATGTTGGGGGGGTGGTTGCAACGGGGAACTATGCATGTAGCCCGAGCGAGGCAGGGTTCGCTGGCAATACCGTGAATCTGGGAACACCTGGAGGTTCAGGTGATTCCACAGAAGTCCCCGGCCCGGAGCAGAACAAATATGAGACCATCTCCCGTTCGAAGCGTCTAAGGAGTGACAATAAAAGAAAATCCAATGCTTGTTTCCTTAGAAACGAGATCTACCAGATGGTTTCCGCCTACAATACATAATGTCAGGCTTCTCATTCAACCACTATCGAGGAGGCACTTAAAATTCTAAATGCTTCAGCCGAAATTTATGAAGATGAGGATCTTTATCTGTTCGCAACGGAATTGATAGAGGACCCAGTCCGTAGAGATATCTTTGTAAAGATATCAGCCACTCACAGTGTCGTATATTCGACGTTTTTATGATCGCTTGAACATTTGAGACATTTTATATTTTTTCATCACCAGAACATTTCAACTGCATTATCTTTGTTTTGTTTTTCTACAGATGTACTTGTTGACCATGTTGTACCTTCCTTATTTTATGCAAGCATCTCTTTTTTTAATGTCTTAGACTCTTATGTAACTAATTAGTGTTTAGGGTTTAGATTTGGGAATACCGATCACCATGGATGCAAGAGAAGAAGATAGATGTCGGTCAACATGGATGCACACAGAAGAAAACGGAGAGGGATGTTCGTTATTGTCGTATGCTTAATTTACGAGTACTACAACTCCTATATTGATCAGTCGCCATGCATGACTCTTCATATATTGGCGACAAATGTGTTAGAGAGTTGCTTGTAGGGCACCCAACAAGATTTAATATTATGTTCTGAACGAGCCAGGAAGTATTCAATGATCATCTATAAGTACTCGTAGGAGCTCACAGACTCCGTGGATCTTCCAGGACCAGTATACGTGAGGTGCTCGCAATAACACTGTTCATACTATCTCAAAATGAGTCCATGCGAGCGGCGATGGAATGATTTCAACACTCCTCTGAAACAATTAGCAGGTACTTCTCAATCGGATTAACCGCACTTGTTAGTCTTTCCTCTCATGTCATCAAACCCTCAGATCCTAAGTTTGAGCGAACACCCGCTAAGATATCACAGGATGCTTGATATATGTCATTCTTCAAGGTAAATTTATTAGAGTTTGCAATGTTTTCTCAAACAAAACTTTAACTCAACCAGGAATGCATCGGCACAATTAACGGAACACATGTTGACGCACGTTTCTCAAATAATGATAAGGTTGTATACATCGGTCGCTGCGGTAGCCCTACCCAAAATGTCATGGCCGTCTGCGACTTCAACGTTTGTTTCACTTTCATTATGGTCAGTTGGGAGTGCAGTGCATATGACAGTCGAGTTTTTAAATCTGCGACGTGGAATGCCAATAATAACTTTCCACATCCACCCGTAGGTACGCTTGTGTTTGAGCCCATGTAATTCTTCACCTTAATCACTATACTAACTGTATAATTTTTCAGGCAAATACTACTTGGTTGATGCTGGTTACTCATTGCAACGAGGATATCTAAAGTTGTTTCCTAATACGAGATATTACATATCAAACTTCGCACGTGCAAGCAACGTTACACGGGGTAGAAAAGAAAAATTTAATAAACGAACTTCATCATTGTGTGGCATCATTGAGAGAACTTTTGGTGTGTGGAAAAAGAAATGGGTGATACTCCGTGACATGCCTTCCTACAAGTTCTCTAAGCAGGTCAGATTGTATTTGCTACAATGACTCTCCACAATTACATTAGAAGACATCATTCTCGTAGTGATGTCGACTTCCATTTGGTAGAGGATGATCAAGAACATGCACCTGCAGAAGCCTTTGAGTTCCGTCTAGGTCAGTCTTTGACACAAGAGGAAGATGAGGCTTCCACCACCTGTACTGCAGACGAGGAAGGTGCAAGCGAGATAACAGAGTTGAAAGAATGGATAATTCATGCGATAGTAGCACATGATTGCAGAACTTCATTTTTTATTACCTTTAGTTTATTCAACTACTATAGTCTATTCAAAATTTTGCTACTATTACTTTTTTTGGTCAATTGCAATCTCTTTTCCTGGGTTCTTTTTTGTGCAGATGACATTATTCATCTCTTATATGTGAAAATACCAAATTTGTCATTATATTTCAATCTTGGCGTGCAGATTTCATGGATGAATACAAATGCTGCTATCACAAAAAAACATTGTTGTGATGAGTACAAGCTCTCTTGCAACAATTATATTCAATGTGCAGCACCTTATAATAAATGCTTGCTTAGATTGAGTGGGTGAACCACAACAATTTGCGTATATTGGTGGCATGCTTGAGGCTTCTCCTTACTACTACATATGGGGTTTCTGCTTTCAATTATGTTGGGCCTATGGGAGTTTCTCAAAATGTTTGGGTATCATGATAATTTTTTTAAGGTAGTTTAGGAGAAGTACAATCTGGATTTCCAAGCTTCACCTTGGGTTTTCCTGTGGGCTTCACAAAATTATGGCTGCTCGTTTCAAAAAATGGAATTGGGAAGTTCTTTGGGACATCCACAAGTAAGTTTTGAATGGTGAATAGTTAGTTTCTAAGCATTGAATTTGGCTGCTGTGAAAATAAGGATATCATTACTCTTTTGTGTAATAAGGATAAAGACTCATGTTTTTATTTTTCACCCAACTGATAATGCACGCTATATGTTAATTGCAATGATAACATTTAGAGGAATTTTGTCTGTTGCCTATTAGTGCAGCCTTTAATTCTATGCTCTTCACTCTGTGCAAGTCTATAAATATATCCATTCCGTAACTTTAGTTTTGGAGGGCAAACAGGTGCCAGTACAACTTGTCTGATACAAGTGGGCGCTTGGTCCTGGGATCCTATTTCAGGAGAAGAGGTGAGAGTAGGAGTCTGCTTGGAGGAGCCTTATAATGCATTATGGTGTGCTGCAAAGTTCTATGAAGCAAGTGGTGATATTCTCAAAATATTACTTCTGCATTCCCCTTCTTTTCTAGAATATACATATCTTGGTAATACTCTTTTCTGCCATGCAGTACTTTCCTGGAATTCCAATGCAATAAAAGTACAGCTTTAATTCTTGCTGCCAATTCCCACTTCACCCTGAGAAGGAAGCAATGCCATGAATTCTACCCATTTCATCTTTCTGCTAAACTTGGCAATGTTCACATCTTAAAACAGTTAATTTCACATGGATGTGATTGTCGGCCGCTTAAAGTTGCGTCTTTTTTTTTAGATTTAATTTAATGGATATATGTATATTAGTTTTGAAAATAAGATTTTTAAATTTTAAAATATTAGAATGAGAAAGGACGGATCTCATTCGTTAAGTAGTTTGGATGAACGAGCGTAATATCGCGAGTAACGCATCTATTCCGAAGAATAGATACCCTACTTGACAATATCGCTTGATTAAATAAACCACAAAATTCATGACATCTGTTCTTGTCTGCGAACCTTTATGTGGACCGACAAATTCCCTATTTAATACAAAAGAATTAAATAGGGTTTATATTATCTCGGGTCTTTAAAACTCCCTATGGATGCAGCACTCATAGCTAATTACCACTCAAATGACCGAAGTCACTCGAGAGAACTCTCGATTTAGATCTCGGTTTCTATCTTCACGAAGTCAAGAGGTAGGGTTTTCAACGAAATTGTGATAATAGGAGATTCAATAGGTGAAAGGCGCAATGTGGAACAGTCATTTTTGGAGTCAAAGAGAGAAGGGTAGGGGATGTCATAGATCTCAAGGAGGACCTCGATAACGTCCTAGACTATCCTATGGTTGGGCTTTAAATTTTGGAAAGGGATTTATTTTAATTTTAATCCTGCAAATTAATTATAGGAATTACGTTTGCATAATGTCCTGATTATGTAAACTACCTGAAAAACAGGAGAGCTTACGTCGTATCAGACGACAACCCCGAAACCTAGCGAGTTAGGGTTATATCGCACCGCAAGGCGGTGCAAAGCCTAAAAGAAAAGGTGAGGATTTATGTCGCGCTAGCGGACTACCTCGAAATCCCAAGGATTGTTATTTAAACTAAAGAATGGTTTTGCTGATGTCGACACAGGTTTTGCTGAAGAAGATGGTCGTGTTGCCCACCGTGCTCCAAGCTCCACGTCGTAGCAAGAATCGCAGTTTAGATTTAAAGTCTTAAGTTAAAGTGAGCATGTAAGTTGTTTATTTCGTTTTTATTATCATTTTATTGCAACAGTGAGTGTGCAATGAATGATGCAGTGTAGCAAAAGAAAGGAGGAAAACAAGTAAGCGAGGAATATGCTTATAAGAAACAACAGAAGCAAGTATTACAAGTAGGTTATGTCGAGCTAAACAGGAATAACATGCTACAACAAGCAAAACATGTTAAGCAAAGTATGTATACCGAAAATAAGCTGCACTCAGACAACGGAGAGTATATGCCGAAAAGTAAGGCATGCGTAATGCGTATAAACCGAAAGAAATGCGCTGTACTCAACATGAGTATGTGCTCGAAAAGTAAATCGCAAAGAAAGTAAAAGATCGTGTCACGGAGTACCGTATGCTTTGCTTCATTCATGTGCGCATCAGTTACTTGTTTATTATCATTTTCATATTTTTCTTATTTCCCGTGAAGGAGTCATTAGCAGCAGAAAAAAAGCAAGAGTACAAGTAGATGGGCAAACACCTGCTCAACAGGAGTACTTACGTACGTACGAAAGTAGCAAAGTACGAAAACCCAACTGAGAACAAAAGAAAAAACGACGAGGAGCGAATAAAATCATGAGGGAAAACCATAAAATCGAGAAAGAAAGAAAAAGAACGTCCGTAGGAAACTCCGAAAAAAGTCACGAACGAAAACAAAAAAAAACAAAATCGCAGAAAAACTGCAAAGAACATTGGAAGAAACTCACAAATGGCCCGCTAAACTCACGGCGAACCGTAAGAAAGCCATGGGGCATCTGGAAAGAAAGACCCGTAAGCACGGTGGTGTTTCGGACTCAGAGCTGTGCTAATATCCGGACTTGAGTGCTGACTACTAGACCGACTTTCTGTAGAAGGTAGGCCTAATCCGACTCGAATAGCCGACCGTGGACCTTTATAAATTTTCACACATTTCATTTTTGGTTCGCATGCAAGTAAAAAGCCGTAGGTAAGTAGGATGTGCAGTAGTGGAGGTAGTTTTGTATTTTTCAAACATATGTATTTTTTTGTTTTAAAATATTTTAGTCCACAGGTTGACTACCCTAATAGGACTAGGACTACGAACATCCTCGGATCGTCTGGCATAGAAACCCCAATGACGAGCGAACGGCTTCGTGGTTCTCGCTCTACTCTCTACGAAGTCTCCGAGTCGGCGGCCCCATTCTATGATTCTCGTAATTTTTCTTTTGCATAGCCTCATCAACGTCCCACCGCACTTACGAGCCTGCTGATGTGCCCCACATATAACCCAAGGGGGTTATATGTGCACACCTACACGTCCCTTGTAGGTGTGTGTTTTGAGCCAAGAAACAAGGTGAAAACTAGGGACGAGAGGTCAAGTAAAGAAAGAGGGAAAGCGGTTCACCTAACACAAATTCGTAAAAGAGGTGAACCGATTTCCAATGATCAAAAGCAAGTAAATCACCCTAAACTCCCGACCGACCTCACATGTCCTAGAAAAAGGACCTAAAGGCACCACGACGCTCTCGAAGAGGACGAGGACTAGACCCTAGGGAACACACCCCTTTTCCCAAACAACAGCTGTAAAAGCATGACAAAAAGACGAAGACACTGACCAAGTCCTGGACTCTGGGCCACTGCTCGGGATTCCTTCAAACTCCAAGTTCCCACATTGATTTTTTTAATTCCTGAAACACAAACTCCCCCGGTACGTTCTCCTACGGGCTCGGGACTCAAGTTATAGCAATAGGAAAATCAATAATCTTTTAATACATAAGAAAGAGAATGGACAAGCCATAAGCCACCAAACTAGCATCAATTTCACCAAATAAATCGTCCAAAAAGTATCTCAAGTATCGTGCTCGATTTGTTCCCCACAAGTAAGCTAGGAAAGCTCCTCCAAACTCATTAAATCAATTTCATAAGAAAATGTAGCAAGGAGCAAAGCCACCATCACAATAATCATCCCAATAAGGCTCTCGGCCAGGGCTAAGAAAAAGAGCAAAGGCTCACGGCTTAAGTCATAACAAAGGGGCAACAAGACAAGGGTGCAGCCGAGCCACCACAAGACCCAAAGAAACAGCCCCAAACAAAGGCTAAAATGAGCCTAACACACAACCAAGCAGGCCTCAACAAACACCCAAAACTAGGCTCGCACCCGAGCCAAGCAAAGCCTCAAACAAGACCACCAAGGCTCCCAAATGTGCAAGGGAGAGCAGCCACCATAAGGCAACAAGAAAACAAAAAATCGAGCTCCTTAAATGGAGTATCTGCAAGGCAGCAGAAATAAAAAAATCGAGCCGCAACAGGGCCAACAACCGAGCCACAACAGGGCCAAAAATTGAGAGGTAAAAAAAAAAAAAAAAAAGCCAAACAAAACGGCCCCTTCAAGGCCTAGATGAATGCTCACCACAAGGACCAAATCCAGCCCATACAAAGCCAAACCCGAGCCACTACCTGGCTGTGAGGATCAAACCAGCCGTAAGCCAACACAGCCCCCCAACATCAGACTAGCTCAAGGGAATCCCAAAGACCAACAACTGAGCAGCAGCAGGGCTCGACTTAACCCAAAATCAAGAAAACGACAGGGCTCAAAACAGCCCAAAATTTAAATTACAACAGTCCCAGCATAAGATTAAAACCGGAAGTGCTAAAAGGGCTAAAACCAATCACATCAAGATTGAAATAAGCCCGAACTCTAGATCACAATGTACCCCCAATGTAAAGCCAAGGCTAGAGAAAGCTAAAGTAGCCAACCTGAACCATAGCTAAGTTAGGGGCAAATCCAGCTTCGAATCAAACAAAAAAGAAACAGCGAGGCTAACAGAGGGCTGAGCCATATGAGGCTACAACCAAATCCCAAATCGAGTTTAGAATCGAAAGTACAGAGAGATTCAACCAAAATCGAGCCAAAGTAGGGCTCAAACAATCCAAAATCGAGAAAACCGCAAAACAGGAAAGCAACTCAATCATAGAGGCAAAACCGAGCAATAGCCGTACTCAAAACGTACTCAAAACCGAGAGCAACAGGGGGGTTCAAAACCGAGAAAACCAAACCGAAAAGACAACTTCAAACTCCCTTTTAAAATGAAATAAGATTTACTTTCAACCGAGATCCTAATGAGCCAAGGTAAGGCTTGAAATTTCAGCTAAGCAGAAAGCCTAAATAAACATTTCCATATATCCAACATAGAGCTTCAATGTATTTCAAACGAAAATGAGCATAAGGCCCCTCTTGAAGCAACTCAAGCTTCCCTCAACATGCTTTCCCTTTTTTTTATTAAAGAAGAAGTAGAAGGAGCAAAAAAGAGCAAGCTCCACATGCATATAACTACATAAACCACTCCATATTCCACCTCAAGCTATCATGAATAAAGAACATAGAGGAACCATAGCATGCCACTTTGACCATGAAACCGTGTCCATCTTAAGGAAAGCAACACATATATAGCCTCAAATATAAAAGCTAGAGCTAGAGGAGCCCATACCTCAATGAGAGCTCAAGCAAACCACACCACAATCTAACAGCAGGGACCGAACGACGCAAACTAGGCCAACCAACCGAGGAGCCAAGTCCCAGGAACTTCAGGGAGCAAAGCCAACAGCACCCCTACCTCACTCAAACACAAACTCAGGAAGAACCGTGAGCAGCAGAGAAGAAGAAGAGTGAAGAGAGGGAGAGAAAAGGGAGCCTTCAAAACCAGGGTATCCAACCTCAGGCCCTCCCCAAATGGGGTTTTAAATAGCAGGAGGAGGGGCCAGCTAGAATTATCCAAAGCCAACCAAACTCACCCACACGTTCACCAGGAACCAACGGTCAAAGGGGGCGGGTGCTATCTGTCTCCAGAACCCACGCACAGGAGAAGCCTCGAGAGAGTAGAGAAGAGAAGGAGCCGTTGGGAAGGGAAGAAGTTTTCCCAAAGTTGTGTCAAGCCACAGGTGCCGCAGCCCCCTAAGCACCGAAGAGGAAAGTTCAACGCGTCGAGAAGGAGTAGCTCGGGCAGAGGCGCGTGGAACGTCCCCTCCCATGGCGTGAAGGGGAGAAGGGTCCGTACAGCGGGACGAGACTAGGCGAGGAGAAGAAGCCCAGTCGAAGCAGGCTAGGGCAGAGATGCACGAACCCGCGGGAAGGAGAAGAAGAAGGCGCGGGTCGGACGAAATCGTGAGTAGGATTTAGGATAGATTAAATAGGTTTTAAAAATATATATATATATTATTAATTTTGTTAAAAACACGCCCAAAATCGTAATTTCCGCTCCAGCAGGTGATCGTCGCAAATCAAATATCAATTCAAGGCAAAAACGACGTTCCGGATGCAACGGCGCAGTCCGTTTCGTCATCTGAGGTCGCCTGGACAACCTCGTCGACGGTCGCGTCGAAAGCGCGTCAAATTCGGCATTTTCTGAAATTCTGACTCGACGTCGATCGTCCCGGCGTTCTGGCTTCAATCTTGACCCGTTGCGAGGTGGTTGAAAGCGTCGAGGCCGTGGTCCGAGGAATTTGTGCTCGGTGGTGCAGAAAATGTGCACGAGGCTATCCTAAGGTCCAGTGGTCCTATAGGAACTCAATTTGGAGTCCTAACGCCAATTCCAACCTACCTGTTGTAAGCTAGAGGTCAGGAATTTCGTCCGGGATTCCAAAAGAGTATCGAAGTGGTTTTGAGCATACTAAAGCGAGGTAGGCCCATTGCTAAGAATCTAAGATCATCGGGGACGCTCCTAAAGCTAGAACCCTAAATCCTAGGAGAAAAGCTAAACCTCAACAAAAGTGAGGTCAACAGTGATGTCGATGCCAAAACTTCAGTTGGAGAAACTCCTTTGATGGTCTCTGCCAAAGCAGCCAAACATTTTGGAAGATTTAAATACATACAACTCATTTTTTATGCATTTTCATATCTAACATGTGAACATCAATTTTTTTACAAACATGCCATCCTATCTATACGTTAAAAGGTGCATTTCATTATTTGAGTGTATAAGGATTTATTTCTTTCGTGATGCGAAATTGGTGGGTGGTAAAAAATGTTAAAACAGAAGTTTGATTATATTGAGTAGTTATAGCGATTTTATTGATATAAGCCTGCAATGCATGGATGAATTGTTGAGTATTTTACATGCAACCGTTGTTGTCATTCCTGTAGAAGTAAAGATATGCCTATGTTTCCTTTTGGTATGCAAAATGTAAGACACTGTACTATTCCTTTTCATACCAACAGAGGTGGGGTTTTAGTTTTAATTTGTTATGCGAGGCATAAATGATTTGTTGTACTATTCCTTTTCATACTAACAATATTTGGCTCTTGTTTCCTCTACTGTTGCACTTAGGAAAACATGAGCTCAATGACTTTGGGACATCCCGACGACTGCTCTGCCACTTTGGCCTTCAAACTTCCCATCTTATTAGCTGTCTTTATAATAGTTTTAAAGTTCTTTTTTGCTTTCTTGAATGTCACTATGACATGAAATGTGTATCTGTAATTCTGTACTGTTTTTAATTGAAGTTTAACATTAAAAGTATTAAATTTATGGCTTTTGGGATTGACTATAAATTAGAGAAGTCAACTTTTTACATGTTTAGCTCATGAAGTCTACTTTTTACATCTATTGGAAAGATAATTTACGAAATTTTGGCTATAGTTTTCATGAATTGTGGTTTTCTCTGTTCCTTTATCACTTTCGGTGTTCACTGTTAAGTTAGCAGCATCCGACTTTTGAATCGTTTCGAGTGAAATTCGTTTCAGAAGTATCAAATGTCGCTGTCACGGTTATGTTTTAAACAGTTTTACCAAACAAGAGCAGTATGGTCATTTTTCCAAGAATATCTACTCTAAAATTGTTTTCAGACAACTGTACTAAACAGATAAATGAATCTTCCCGCAAAGAACTTCCTAGTAGTAACGTAACGCGTAATTGAAAAGCTGGAAATCGCAATCGCGCCAAACAAACCCACAATCATATTAAATAGTGAGACTTCTGAAATCAATGGCTTAAGTTATACAACTAATTGGAGATCTCATTAATGCATGCGCATCTAATTCTTATCATAGATGTTATTTCTATTAAAAATATAAGATAACCAAAATTCATAACTTAATCCGATTGCATATTTCTATTTCAAGTAGCTAGTCACCATAACTTAATAGGCCTTTCAGTGGGATACTTTAAGAAAACTCTTAGTTGGGCCTATAAAAGGAGAAAGGACTGAATCCAAATAGAATTATTTCCTCTTCTTGGCAAAAATAGAAATTAAGGAATAAGAGGCGACCAATCAAGGCAGAAGTTTTTGACAGTAACATCCTAAGCAACCAAAAGTCATGCCACTTATTAAGTAATATATATGCTCAAGTAAGATAGTAAAGATATAATCAGTTTTTTAAAACAGGATTAGACCATTTGGTCCAACCAGCTCAACCGTTAACTAGTTTTCTAACTGTCAATCTTAGCCCACAGCTGCTCTTGCGAACAATCACCCAAAATTGGCCAAAAACAGCTGTTGAACTATCGAGCGGATGAACTAGACTAATTTATGAAAAACATTCCAATTTTAATAATAATCAATTTTGATCTTTCGATTTTGATTTAATGGGTAAAATAAAAGATTCAGATTAAAATTTGAGTAAATTAAAAATCAAGTCGCAAATTGTAAATTTAAAAACATATTCAAAATATTCAAATGTTAAGCATCCTAATATAAAATGCTCTATATTGAATTAGTAAAAATATTATAAGTATATCACTATTACATCATTTAAATGAAACTAAAATGACTTTAATATTTCCAGTTCAATCCATAATATAACCCTGATTGAACTATAGAACATTAAGCCACATTTCTTTTGGTTCAATGTCCAGTCCAATTTTAATAACCTTATAAATAATATAGCACTTGAGGCTCTAGCAAATGCTGGGAATGGAAATGTCTAAAATCCACGTCCTTATCCCTATTTCTAGAGAAGTCATTTCCTTCAAAATAGCACCACTTGGATGAGAAACTCCTCACCCCTACTACACCAAAAAACACATGCTTTAGGTGAACTTAGATAACTTCAGTAAGCAATAATTAACCCTAGGTCGCATACACTTTAATGAGGTTAGAATAATTGGAAAAAAATGTCAGATATATTAACCAATAGCTTAGAACAAGTCTCAACAAAATCATTTAGTAATAGAGGCTTTGGAAATTTGCACCAAAAACTTCTATGAGAAATAGCGGTTCAAGATCAAAATTTTAAAAAACAGACTACATTTTTGAAAAAAATAGTCGGATATTCCACCATCATTTTGTGAGAACTTTATTTGATTTGAGGTTACCCATATGAACAAGCTCCTATAATTATTATCCCTCTATATCATTCGAGAAAATTATTAACTTAAATTAGCTATAATTTTATTTAATATGGGGAAAATATATTGTCATAACTTGAAGTAGATGATTTGGGGATGATGATGAACACGATCATGATCTTATGATTTTGTTTAAGGACTCTAATCTACTTAATCAGAGAAGTTAGTCAGCCTAATTTGATAGAAAAATCCTTCTCAGCAAATATGAATTGCATCATCCAAAAATGATCATGTTGATATAAGTAACCTAGTTGAGAGGATAATGTTAAGCCAATCTTGATTAACAAAAAACTTAATATCTTATCAGGTGTAACTTATAACTCACCATTCAAAGAATTGAGTTTTTGAGAACCTCTAGGCTTTAAATGTGATTTCAGGGGTGCTAATTTCTAGCAAACCCACCAGTTAGATGGTCTTGGTTGTAATAATAATGTAGGAGTATCATTTTATAGCAAAAAGTTAGGTCAAAGGATATATGTCAGATGCTCTTTTACGTGAAGTATCAGAAGTGCTTAGATAAGGAGAAGAACAATATGCTAGTAAAATTTTCTTAGTTATTTTTAAGAGTTTATAATGAATTTTATTGATTATTTCCCCGAAAGCTTTTAAATTTGATTTATTTTAGTTGTTAATTTTAGTTTGAGTCATTTAATTGGGTAAAAAATTTTATTTTTTATCCTAAGAGCTAACAAATGAAAACCAGTCTTAAAAAAAAAAAACATAAAAAGAAACCTAGGAAAAAATGTTTTCTAAGTCTAAAATGAATGACATGCAAAGCAAAACAATAAGGCCTTCGTGTAATATGATGTGCTTGATAAGATCACATGAAATGATGCTTTGAAATTTATGAAGAACCTGTCAAAACCATGAAATTTTTAAATCATGTTTGTTGACCTCATTTTAGTGAGGTCTTAGGCTATTCCTCCTAGACCCTAGGATCTAGCTTTAGGAATTCCTTATTGACCATCCTAGCGGACTAATAGGGGAGCCCACCTCACATAGAGCTTCAAACCACTTCTAGACCCATTTTGTAAGACCTCGCATGAGTAGTCCCAAGCACTTCGACTCTTTGTTGCAAGGGCTAAGGACTAACATGTAGAGGGCTCAAAACGAGTTCCCATAGGGCGTACGGCCTAGTGTGAACCCTTCATGACTCGAATTCGCGCACACCGCAATTTGAAGCACTTTTTTGGCCCGACCGTCGGCGAACTTGTCCGGACGACCTCGAATGACGAAACGAACCACACGGATGCGTCTGGGACGTCGACTTTAGCTAGGAAGCGTACCCATATTGCTGTGGTTCCGTGCGCGCAAGAACGACACGAAAATCGATGCATTTTTCTTAATTTTTCTTAATCGATGTTTTTTTCTTAATTTCCAGGCTCGACTCAGGTTTAATTCAGGTCCAAATTGAGCTATTCACCTCAGCCTATTTGTTTCTTTTAAATTCAAATTTTAAATTAATTTAACATTAATTAATTAGGGAGGAATTTAATTTGGCGCCCAAATGCGTCAATAAATACATGTGGGATGGCTTCCTCCTCCCCATTCGATCATTAGCCCTCCTTCTCCCTGTTCGAGCACCCTGCACCAAGATCCCTCCTCCTCATTCAAGATCCCTCCTCCTCATTCAAGATCAGCCCTCCTCATTCAAGATCAGCCCTCCTTCTCCCTGTTCGAGCATCCTGCACCGAGACCGGCTAACCCTTCTTCTTCCTCTTCATGCCGAAGCCAACTCGCCTGCTCGATCTTGTCTCTCGCACCGCAGAGGCCCCATTCATCTCACGCTCACGCCTCTCCCTTACTCGCACGGTTCGCTCCCCCTCTCCTTCGACCAAAGCCTCTCCCGTGCCCTAACACTTGGGTCCGCGCAAGACCCTTGCCTCGCTCACTCTCGAGAGCCAGCCGAGGCTCGCTCGCCTCCCCTGGATCGGTCACGAGCCCCCTACAGCGCCCGACTCTTCTTCTCCCGCATGCGGCGTCCACCGGCTCGACCTCGAGGCCCGCTCGACCGAGCGGCCTCCCCACTCGCGAGCTGTCTCTCGGCCGACCCTTTCTCTCGCTCTAGGCGACCTTTCTTCTCCCGTCATCTTATTCGATACTCTTGACGGTGGTTGGTGGCCGTCTGCTCTCTTTCTTGTCTATAAAACCCTAGTCGGGAGTGGTTTTAGACTGGCCGAAATTTTGGGAGAAGGGGGAGGTGTTGCCTAGATTCTAGGTGGTTCTTCCCTAGTTTACTTGGTGTTTGATCTTCTCTGTTTTTCTTGAACGTAAAAGCGAGGTACCTTCTTCTTCTCTCATTTCTGCTTCTTTGCTCCATTCCATTAGCTGTTATTAAAAAAAATAATAATAATAACTTCTAGCAGACTTCCCTTTCTCTATTGGGGAATAGTGTCGATTGAAATCATAAATCTTGTATGTGGTTTTAGTATTCTTTGAAGCTTACGCAATTCTTGAACCTGTTCAACATTTCTGTTAAAATTACAAGTCTTTTTTTTTTTTTAAAGCACCATGGATATAGAGTAGGATAAGAAGATTTAAATAACTCTTCGTACCCTATTTTGCTTTCTTTTATTTGATGCGTAATAGCCTTTATCTGCAAGCTTTGTTTAATTTGGCATTTCTTTTTGGTCTATAATGATTTTTTTTTTTTTTGTACTTTTGTGCACCCTTTATTCTTTGGTGCTAATCCATTTAAATATAAAGGAGCTCTAGATATGTGGACTGCTTCTAAACCGCAACGAATTGACTGAATTACACAATAATTGGCAACTCCTGCATTTATTAATTCCTTTTAAAATTTCTAGTACAGCATATGGAAGATTTACATGCATAACATTCAATTTCTATGAATTCGCACATCTAACACCTAAAGCTTGATCTTTATATTTATGTTAATTACATATGGATTACTTGAAGTTTGTCATGTACAAGCCCAGCACTCAACTTTATCCATTTGTTCTTCAAAGGGGATTTACATACACTCCATAAAATTCTTTTGCATTCACATATCTCACACACAAAATTCTGTTTTTTTTTTTTCTTACGTACATACCACTTGACCCTATGCATGAAAGCTGGGTTTCATTTTGAGAGCTTGAATGGTTATATTTTGGTGCGATATGAAAGAGTGTGGGTGTTATAAATGTAAAGAAAATTTATGTATAAAATGTAGGTGTTACATGTGCAGGAAACATAGGAATTAGGTATATGTATGCAATTCTTCCTATGAGCCTACTATTTCGGATAGCATTTATGCAATTAAAAAATATATATATAAATCTGAATATGTGATTTCCGAAACCTTAAGCTGTTCGTAGTGTATGCATGCAATTTTTTCACTTAAATTTTAAACTATTTATACTCAACATTCAAAGTATAACATGTACATGTGAAGTTTCTCGATATATGTACACTTACACTTGCAATACTTAAATCTTACATGGCTGATTTCCTTTAATCCCACCGATATTGGAGGTGTTGGATACGTAAATGTATAGAAATTGAGTGGGAGCTTCTCTTGCTCTTTTTGGAGCTTTTCCTTGCTCTTTATTTCACTGATTTTTGAAGGTGGTATTCAAATGCTTATATTGGACTTCATTTTGAAATGCTTTCCTTGAGTCCAATTTGCTTTGATGTTTTGGGAGTTGATTTGATCACTATCTTGAAAGAATTTAAAAGCATTTAGGCCGATTCACTTCTTTGATTTGCTGATTTCTCTTTACAAGTGGGCCGACCTCCTTTGTTTATTTGGTTTTGTTTTTTTTTTTTTTTTGCTTTTAAACGGTTAAGTCACAAAAAGGGGAATTTCTAATTTAACTTGAGGAAGGGTAAATCACTCTTAGTCACTTCAAGCACAAGTTAGAGTGTAGGCTCCATAGATTTTAGGTGCACATTCTAAACGAGAATTCATTCACCTAGTCTTCTGTGTATGCCTCCTAAACTTTAGGTGCACACCTTAGGGGAACCCCATTTACCTAACCCACAACACAAGCTTCCTAGACCTTAGGAGCACACCCTAGATGAGAGCCATCCACCTAATTCACAGCATAGGCTTCCTAGACCTTAGGAGCACACCCTAGGTGAGAGTCATCCACCTAATTTTCACCGCAAGCTTTCTAAACTTTAGGAGCACACCCTATGTGAGAGTCACCCATCTAATCTTCATTGTAGGCTTCCTAGACCTTAGGAGCACACCCTAGGTGAGAACCCATCCACCTAACCTTCGAATGCATAGTGAAACTAGGCACCTGACCTAATTCACAAGCTGATTAAGACACTAGACACGGGGACGCACCGAGGCGTGGTTCGCACTTCCTTAATTAAATCAACTGTGGAATTCAAATGACTTAACCAATAACGAAACCCAACGCACCGGATTTGAGTTTGGACAATACACTCAGATCCTCCTGGCAATTGGGGACATTTGTTTTGCCACATATGGATCATCGGACTGGTATAAGTCTGAGGTCTAGGTGGCGAGGTCGATGATAATAATGTTAATGTGTGCTAAACGATGGATACGAGAGACACGAGGGATAATTAAAATAGTATCTCCTACCTCGAGGACCCTCCATAAGGGGAGAGGAAAAGGACCGATGATACTATTCGCCGACTCTTGATGAGATTGTTGCCCCCGACGCTCTTAGGTCGCTAGTAGTCCTAGCACGATTAGAGTGACTAGCCTGTGGACTCTACTATTTTATAAAGTGTTTAAGAAATAAAAAAAAGAATCTATTTTGCTTGTTAACAATAATTCCACATAAAAAACTTAAACAACTTTTGCATGAAAATCAAAGAATTTATTTCTTATAAAATATATAAAGGTCCACGGTTAGTCACTTGGATTGGGTTAAGGACTACCCTCCTTAGATTGTCGGGTTGGTAACTCTTATCCAAGGTCGGATAGCACACAGTCCAGCTCTGAGCCCCCACCTCTACTGATGTCTTATACCCAGTTCCGATCTTTCATATGTGGCTATGAGTTTTGTTTGCGATTTATATGACTCGTTTTCTTTATTTTCTGATTTTATGTTGGGTTTTCTCGTTCTGTTTACTTTTCCGACAAGTTTATTTAAATCCACTGCGAATCATACATGCTTGCAATACAAATCATGCAACTGATAGCAGATGCCTGAGTATGCATTTATATTTTAAGATCGCAATTTCATTTGTTCTTACTCTATCGCACTTTACTTCCCAACAATTTTATTTACCAAGTAAATTACTTTACCCCGTACGCAAAACCGAAAACAACAACACAATCCGAAACATTGGAACACACTCGACAAAACCATTTGAACTTTAGACATTAGTGGTCGTTATTTCACAGAAGGTTGCGGAGCTAACTCGTAGGCAGAGACAATGAAGGAGCATGGAGCGAAACCACAAGTGGAGGTGGTCGATATTCTACAACAACATACGACGAGGAGCTTGGATCGAGCAACGAAGATCTTCTTCAAAGAAACTCTTCCTAGTTTAAATAACAACACATAGGACTTCGAAGTAGTTCGCCCCGCGCGGCGTAAACCCTCACTCTCCTCTTTAGGCTTCTGTGTAACCATGTTACGCTTAACCCGCTCTAGGTTCCGAGGTTGTCTTACGGTACGACGTAAAATCTCCTATCTCTGCGGGCTATTTGCATAATCGGGTATTATGCAAGTGTAAGTCCCAAATAATAAAATTGACAGGATTAAACATTTAATTAACATCGTCTCCAAAACGCAGCCACACCATGTGATAGTTGGAAGTCACTGGGTTCGCATCGGATCCGTGACATCCCCTACCTTTTCTTCCCTTTCGACTCCGAAAATAATCGTTCCCATTCGAGCCACTCCCACTCGCTTTTCCACGTCCTACCGTGAAAACCTAAACCTCGAGTCTCGAAGACGAACCACCGATCATTATCGAGAGTTTTCTCAGTGACACCGACCATTCGAGATGTAATTAACTATGAGGGCTGCATCTATAGTGAACTCGAACCTGTGTAAAATAAACTATACCTAGTTTTTTCTATTAGGTAGAGGAACTTGTCGGTCACACATAAAAGGTTCGCGGATCAAACGGATGTCACGAGTCTTTTAGTTCGTATGATTGGGTGCACTGTCGCTAGGATACACTAATCTTTCGAGAAGGTGTATCATTTGTGACACCAGGCACGATATGTAAATTACTGGACAAATGAGATCCAGGCGGTCTCATCTTTCAAAATTAAAATTCACTACTTTCAAAACTACTTTCAAAAATCATGTCTTTTATATTAAACTAAATCACCAAATTTTTATATTCTTTTAAAGCAAAAAAATGTTGGCCGACAATGTCCAACTGAAATCGATCTGCAAAGATGGATGTATAAAGCGACATGTAATGAATTAAATCTTTAAAATGTATGAACAACAAACGACATCGCTCGAAACTTGGGAACGGACTAGCTAACATCGAGACACGTACAAACTCTTCGCAAGTAGCATATAAGAGCACGTATTAGTATTCTGGCGTAAGTGCAAAAAATCATAATTATAAAGGCATCATGCAACATATATGTCAAAATTCATCGACTAATGTTACATGGAAAATCAATTGAATCTTATTCTAAACTGAATGAGTTGCAAATCAAAATGATAAAGTCTTCGCGTGAACCTACATATGCACCAATGTTCAAATTTATGATGCTTGGAAATTTATTTGCTCAATAAGAAAACACATGAAATGATGCTTGGAAATTTATGGACCTTTCGAAACCAAAAAAATGTTCAAATCATGTCCAAGTGAAATCCATTCACAATTATGAATGTCTAAAGTGATATGTAATGAATCAAACAATCAACATGAATGAGCAAACCATATTAATTCTCATTGATATAATCTAAACTCCTGAAATTTACAAAATCAAGACAAAAACATCAAGACTAATGACATTTGATGATCCCAGTATGTCATCAAATTTGTTTATATAAGTCTCATAATAATACATCTTAAAATTAAAGGGAATTGATTTATATTTAGAATTATCTAATCCTACGTACTTAAATGTTTGAATGATAGTTTGAATTCTTAGAGTGCATTTGTTCTGTTTGTTAATAAGAAAGAAGGTTTGATTATGTTATGTATTGATTGTAAGAAGCTAAATAAGTTAACCATTAAAAATAATAATCTTCTTCCAGTAATTGATCATTTGTTACATCAACTAGAGGGAGCTCTTGTATTTTCAAAAGCTAAATTGAGATCTGATTATTATCAAGTCAAAGTCGGAGAGAATGATATTGAGACACCAAGTACAAGCATTATAAATTTTTTGTTTGCCTTCTGGGTTGATAATTCCCAACAACAATTATGAATATGATGAATGAAATTGTCAAGCTTTATCTTGATCAATTTGTGATAGTATTTATTAATGATATCACTGATAAATTTAATGATTATATTAATCATGTCATACATAAATTAATTGCTCAATTTTTTAAATATGAATTATAGCTACAGAGCATTGCTTTTTTGGGGCGTATCATCAGTAAACCTAAAAAAAGTGAGACTAAGGTTAGAAGTTCTTCGAGATTAACTGAATACTACAAAAGATCTGTAAAAGTATTTTCACATATTACATTGCCTCTATCCCAAATGACAAGGAAGAATGTTAAATTTGATTGAATCGGTGAAAGCAAAAAGAGCTTTTTAGAACTTATGAAATGTTCGGCATATGCACCAGGGTTAACAACCCATCCTGAACTGAAAGTTTTCGAAATATACAGTAATGCATCATTAAAAAGTACCGGTTGTATTTTAATAAAAAATATTATTGCATATATTTCAAGATAATTAAAGCTATATAAAAGGAATTATCCAACACATGATTTGAAATTAGTAGTTATTATATTTGCTTTAAAATTTTGATGGCATAAATTCTATAAAGTGGAATATGAAATATTTATTGATCATAAATTTTTAAAAATTAATTTCACTCCGAAAGAATTAAATTCGAGAACAGAAAAGATGATTAGTGTTGATAAAAAAAATATAATCTCTTTATACAATATTGTCCTGAAAAAGCCAATGTGGTGGCTAATGCACTGAGCAAAACAATCAAGTTGATAGACAAATTGATTACTAACTCAATAAATGGAGTTGATCAGATATATAGAAGCTTTTCAGTTAGAGGTCAGAATGTACAGTGATTAGGACACAGGTAACTAGGATCAGATGAGTATTCAACTAACTCTTGAAAATAAAATCTAAGTTATATAAAAGGCCATCACAGAATATCAGCTGCCGGTTGATCAAATAATAGGTAAAAGAAATAATCTCAACACAAATGGATAAGATGTTATTAAAAGTATTCTGCACTTGATATTTAACTCATTAAGGAAGTATACAAATATATAAAGATTTAAAATCAATATTTTGGTGGCCTGGGATAAAGAAAGATGTAGCAGATTATGTTTTCAAATGTAAATTTGTCAAATAGTCTGAGCAGAACATCAGAAACCTAATGATATGTTAATGATTATCAAAAACAGAACGGAAATGAGAGATGAAACAATGGATTGTCACAAGTTTTCCCGGATCGAAACAAGTGCATAATTGTGTTTGCATTGTAATTATAGATGAACAAAGTTATCACATTTTTTGCCTATTTGACAAACTGAACTTGTTAAAAACTTAATAAAACTACGTGTGAAGGAAATTATTGGACTATAAAAAATTATTAAAGTCATTGTGTCAGATAAAGATGATGGATTTATATCTAGACCATGGAAAGATATTCAACAAGACCAAGGTACAAAATTGCATTTCAGCACATCACTCCATCCACAAACAAACGATCAATCAGAAAGAACCATTTAGGTTTAAAAAGATTTATTGAGATTATGTGTTTTTGTATAATTAATTTGGGTATTTTGTAATTGTACCTTCCCAAGAATTAGATATGATCTTATATTAATTTGACCTATTGATGTCTGCAATCAACATTAAATTTTCACTTTGTGCTTTCTGTTCCATGTTATTTGTGGCTCTCACAATTTGATATTTGATAGAGGCTCAATTTGTCAAAGTTTTTTTTATATTGATATGTCAATATATCTTATAATTATAGGTCATGAAGTTAATATATTAATTTTTACCATTATTTTGTTATTACTTAATATTCTAACTATGGGACTTAACGCCTTAGAATACCTCAAGGCATAAACCTCGCCTCAAAGAAAAAAAATGGCTCATTAGTTAATTGTACAATGCTAAACATTAGCTCCACAATATCTCTGACTGCAATCAAACTCACTGAAGCATTGTCAACGTCACCAAGCAAATAATGATGATATGTCCAAAACATTGAAAATACTTACAAAAGACACCCATAAGATCGAAAATCTCAAAGCAAGAGAAAATTTGAACTTATCACATTTTTAGTTTGCATAGCATTCCATTCTTAAAATTCAAGCATTTAGCTCATTTAACAGAGCACATAAGACCACGTATTTTTTATGATACTGTTGACCTCACTTTTGTCGAGGTTTAGTTTTTCTCCTAGGATTTAGGGTTCTAGCTTTAGGAGCTTTCCCGACGATCTTAGACTCCTAGCAATGGGCCTACCTCGTTTTAGATTGTCTGAAACCACCTCGTCACTCTTTTAGAATCCCGGACGAAATTTCGTACCTCTAGCTCATAACAGGTTGGAATTAACGTTAGGACTCCAAATCGAGTTCCTATAGGGCCACCGGACCATAGGATAGCCTCGTGCACGTTTCCTTGCACTACCAAACACAAATTCCTCGGACCACGGCCTCGACGCTTTCAATCACACCGCGACGAGTCAAGATTGAAGCCAGAACGCCGGGACGACCAACGTCGAGTCAGAATTTCAGAAAACGCCGGATTTAACGCGCTTTCGACGCGACCGTCGACGAGGTTGTCCGAATGACCTCGGATGACGAAACAGACTGCGCCGTTGCATCCGGAACGTCAGTTCTGCCTACAATTGATATTTGATTTGCGACGATCGCCTGCCGAAACGGAAATTACGATTTTGGGTGTGTTTTTAATAAAATTAATAATATATATATATATATATATATATATTTAAACCTATTAACTAAGCCGAGCCCTAAATCCTTCCCCATTTCTCCCGCTCGGTCTCGCTCGGTCCCGTCCTCCTGCTCGCACGCCAGGCCGAGCCAGCGTCTCCTTCTCCCGCTCGATCCCGTTCTCGTTCGCACGCTCGACCGAGCCAGCGTCTCCTTCTCCCGCGCTCGAGCCGCATGCCTCTCGCCCCATCTCCTGCGGTCCCCTCCTCGAGCCGCACGCGTTCGACCCCATTCCTTATCCCTGGCAGCTCCCGGCTCTCCTCTGCGACTCTTCCTTATCGCTGCTGCCTGAGGGCGTCCCACTTGAGGTTTATTTTTCTGTGAGTCTCCCTCAGCACATCCCTCTGACTCTCCCCCATTCGCGCTCGGCTCTACAGGTAAGGAGCGACACTTCATCTCCTCTTCTACCTATAAATACTCCATTTTGGGATGAGCTCAGGGTTGGCCCCGAAAATCCTTGTGAGGAAGGGGAGCTGCTGTTGGATTGCTACCTGAGCTTGTTGTTCCTTTTGTGTACTTCATGTCGTCTGGTAACTCTCCCTATCCCCTTCTCCTTCTCGGTTTGGCCCAGGGAAGCCGCAATCCTTGCTCTCGGCTTGGCTTCCCTGTTTACGAGTTTCGGTCGGCTATTTATATGCTACAGAATGTCTTATCTAATTGCTTGAAATGATGATTCTTAGCTTTTATTCTCTGATGGCATGCTATTATGGTCTTATATAAATGATTAGAGTGTTTTATTGTTTGAAGCATGAGAAGAACGATTTGAGCATGTTTTAGAGAAAGATTTGAGCACTTGTTCAAAAAAATTGTTATATGCCTATATGTCGCGAGATGGACTCTCTTCTACATTTCTTATCATTTAGAGACATCCAAAAGCATGGAAATATGATTTTAAAGCAAGCTTAGTTTCCCTTTGCAAGTGTATGGAGGATTTGGTTTTAAAATTTTAAACTTTATTTGTTCCAAGAACATACATATGTGTGTGCATGCTAGAAGTGATGGAAAAAGAGTTCTATGTTCATCCTTGTTTAAAGCAAGTGCTAGCCTTTTAATTTTGATGTATTAAAGGCATGTGTTCAAGGAAAGGGTTAGTCTTGTATGCAAGTATATTAAGTTGGGTATTGAGATGCTCCTTGCTCACTTTAGCTTGATATGAAACATGGAAGCATTTACTCGATTTTACATGAATGTCGAGCTCATTTCCCGCTCCTTTTATTTCTTCTTTACCAAAGATCATGCTAGGAAGGATTTTATTTTGATATTGGGAAGGTTCTATGTTCGTCGAGAAAGCCTTGTGTTAGCCCTTCATGAAACATGATTAACTAATTTGGAAAGTCCCTATGCTCATTCTTGCTTGCAAGCACATGGTAGTTGAGCTTTTAAAAATATGTATGTGTTTCATTTTAATTGAGCTCTTAAGAAGAACTTGCTTCAGCTTTACGTTGGATTTGGATTTAACTGTGGCTGGAATTGGTTTTAACCTCATATGGCTCGGTTTTGTTGAATCCTGCTGTATTCTTTGTTTTAAGCTCAATTCGGGATTTCATTTTAGCCTCGTGTGGCTCGGCTTTCCGTTAATCTTGTTGTTCCCCCGTTTTAATTTGAAGTTGGATTTGCCCCCAGCTCGGCTATGGCTCGGTTTGGCTCCTTTAGCTTTCTTTTGCTTTGGCTTTAGGTTGAGATTGTTGTGATTTAGAGCTAGGCTTGCTTTCAGCCTTATTAGGGCTCAACTTTGATTCTTTTGATATTTCCGATTTGGCTTTACGTTGGAATTGTTGTAACCTGGAGCTGAATTTATTTCCAGCCTCATTGTGGCTCGTTTTTCGGTTTTTGTGGTTTTGCTACTCTTGCAACTGCTCCCTTTGCACTTGATATGGGGGCTCGGTCTTGTGTTTTGCTGCTCTTGCAGCTGCTCCCTTTGCACTTGATATGGGGGCTCGGTCTTGTCTTTTGCTGCTCTTGTAGCTGCTCCCTTTGCACTTGATATGGGGGCTCGGTTTTGATTCTTGTTGTTCCGGCAGCCTCCCCCGGTGCAGCCTTTGAACGGCTCGGGTATAGGTCTCTCCTGGGCTCGGGTTTGTGCTTTGCTTAAGCCATAGGTGGGCTGAATTGCTTGGTTACCCTACGGATTCATTCCTATGCATTTGTGATGAATTTGATTTAGTATGGATGGTTTGTTGGGGCTTGGCCGTGAGCCTCATTGTGGTAATTTGGATTGTCGGGGCCTTACCTCTTCGTCGCCTTTGTTGTAGCTTAGGCCGTGAGCCTCTGCTCCTGTTTTTTTTAGCCTTGGCCGAGAGCCTTGGCGGAGTGATTGATGTGATGGTGGTTTTGCTTCTTGCCATACTTGTCTTTGAAATTAATTTAATGAATTTGGAAGAGCCTCCCGATTTACTTGTGGGAAATAAATTGAGCACGATATTTGAAATACTTGGAGGTTTTATTTGGTGGAATTGATGCTAGTTTGCTGGCTTATGGCTTGTCCATTCTCTTTCTTATGTATTGGAAGTCTACTGATTTTCCTATTGCTATAGCTTGAGTCCCGAGCCCGTAGGTGAGCCTACTGGGGGAGTCTGTGTTTCAGGAATTGAAAATTAATGCGGGTACTTGGAGTTTGGAGGAATCCCGAGCAGTTGTCTAGAGTCCAGGGCTTGGTCAATACCTTTATGTCTAATTTCATGTTTTTACGTACTGTCGTTTGGGGAAAGAGGTGTGTTCCCTAGGGGTCTAGTCCTCATCCTCTCCGAGAGCGCCGATGTGTCTTTAGGTCTTTTTTTTTTATAGGATGTGTGAGGACGGTCGGGAGTTCAGGATGACTTACTTGTTTTGACTGTCATTGGAAAACGGTTCACCTCTTTTTACGAAAATTGTGTTAGGTGGACCGCTTTCCCTTTTTTTTTCTTTGCTCCCTCGTCCCTAGTTTTCTCCTTGTTTCTTGGCTCAACGCCCACACTTACAGGGGACGTGTAGGTGTGCACATATAACCCCTTTGGGTTATATGTGGGGCCATCAAGCAAGGATGTAAGTGCGGTGGGGACACTGATAATACTGCATAGGGAAGGTTATGAGAGAATCATAGAATGGTGTCGCCTGACTTAGAGACTCTGTAGAGAGTAGAGCGAGAATCACGACACTATTCGCCCGTCCTGGGGTTTCTACTGCGACGGTCCTAAAGATGTTAGTAGTCACTAGTCCTATTAGGGTAGTCGACCAGTGATCGAAAATATTTCAAAACAAAATACATACATTTGAAAAATACAAAATTACTCCACGACACGACTCTACTTACCTATAGCTTTTACTTGCATGCAAACCTAAAATGAAATGTGTGAAAATTCTACAGGTCCACTGTCGGCTACTCGAGTCGGGTTAGTGGCTGCCTTCGCAGAAAGTCGGTGCCTAGTAGTCGAGCACCTAGGTGGGACATATAGCACAGCTTCCGAGTCCTTAACACCACCGTGCTCACGTGGTCTTTTCCGGATGCCCTACGGCTTTCCTACGGTTCGCCGTGAGTTTAGCGGGACATCTGCGAGTTTCTTCCGGTGTTTTGCAGTTTTCACTATGACTTTGTTTTACTTTCGTTCGTGATCTTTTTCGAGGTTTTCTACGGACGCTCTTTTCTTTCTTTCTCAATTTTTCTGGTTTTCTTTTACGATTTTCTTTGCTCCCTTGTCGTCTTTCTTTTGTTTTATCGTCGGGTTCTCGCACTTTGTTTACTGTGCACGTACAGTAGTACCCCTGCTCACTTAGGTCTTTCCTACTACGTTTACTCTTGCTCTTTTCTTGCACTAATGCATTTTTTGCAGGAAAACAATAAATAGGTAACGATACACCGTGGGTAATCATCGTCTACGGTACACTTGCAACATTTTTCTACTTCTTTTCTTTACTGCGTAGCATGTTTTACTTTTCTAATACTCGCTCTCACTGCTAGTATAACATGTTTTACTTTTTCAGGGTACAATCCTGCTTGGTTTAGCATGTTTACTGCTTAGCTTAGCATAACCTACTTGTGATACTTGCTTCCTGCTTACTTGTTTTCCTGCTTTCTTTTACTGCTACCCCTGTCACTGTTGCACACACTCACTCTTGCAATAAAAGTGATAATAAAAATAAAATAAAACAACTTGCATGTCCACTTTAACCTAAACTTTAAATCTAAACTCACGATCTTGCTACTGGCTTAGAGCTTAAGCACGGTGAGCAGCACGGCCATCTTCTTCAAAAAACATGTGTCGACATCAGCAGAAACCATTCCTTAGTCTAAACAATAGTCTATGAGACTTCGAGCGTAGTCACGCCTAGTGCGACATAAATCCTTACCCGTTTCTTTAAGCCGCTCACATAGCCTGTCAGTGCGATATAAGCCCTAACTCGCTTAGGATTCCGAGGTCGTCGTCCGATACGGCGTAAATCCTCCTATCTTCCAGGTTATTTGCATAATCAGGTGATTATGTAAATGTGATTCCTATAATTAATTGGCAGGATTGAAACTAAATAAATTCATTTTCCAAAATTTAAAGCCCAACCATTAGGATAGTCTGGGGTGTCCTCGAGGTTCATCTCGAGATCCGTGACATCTCCTACTTTTCCTTTGATTCCGGAAATAACTGTTCCACATTGCGTCTTTCACCTGTTGGATTTCCTACTATCACACTTCGTTGAAAACCCTACCCTTTAATTTCATTAATATAGAAACCTCTGATCTAAATCGAGAGTTCTCTCGAGTGACTTCGGTCATTTGAGGGGTAATTGATTATGAGAGCTCCTTTCATAGGGAGCTTTAAAGACCCAGGATAATATAAACCCTATTTAATTTTTTCTGTATTAAATAGGGAATTTGTCGATCCACATAAAGGTTTGCGGACTGAACGGATGTCATGAATTCTATAGTTTATTTGATCAAGCGATATCGTTAAGTAGGGTGTCTATTCTTCGAAATAGATGTGTTACTTGCGATATCATGCTCGTTCATTCAAACTGCTAAACGAATGAGATCCGTCAATTCTCATTCTCATATTTTAAAATTTAAAGTTTTACTTTCAAAACTAATATACACATATACATTAAATTAAACCCCAAAGCGCATTTTCAGCGGCCGACAGAAACGCACAACTTTCAATGCATGTGCATGATGCACCCTTTTAGAGCATCTGCATCAAGCACTCACACAAATTTTAATTCACTTGTATGACAATTTATACAATTTCTAATGTCTTAAAATTGTGTAATTGCATATATTTAATATGTTTTAAAATTCATCTCATCATTTATGCACATGGCTTAAAAATATTATAGTTTTTTTATTTGCGCAAATATTTTATCATTAAGATGCATACAAATTTTTTTTTTCTTTGTTTTAAGAGAAACACCTTTTATTCAATTGCATACATGTGTTTCATATCAGAAGGTATATACATGTATTGTTCTAGATTCTTCTTTGCATTTAAAATAGTATCCATTCATTTGCATTTTTTCCACAATTTCTTAAAATTTTTTGATGTTCAAAGAGGTAATGTTCGTGCACATATATGAACTTTCAAGTTCATTGTAAGTTTCATTCAGATCCTTTTAGTTTGTTCTATTTATCTGATGTAGCATGCAGCACAGTTGAAGTATTTGTTGGAAAGTCCTCGTGCTCAAAGGTGGACTACCAAAAAGCCTGTTGTCCAATTCCATATTCAATTGTCTAATCAATTTTGATTTTTACAGTTCATTTGATGCGACATGTGTTGCATTTGAAGTATCCTTTGATATTCTTTTTTTTTTTTTTTTTTGCATTCTTACAATTATATTTTCATGTAGATCACATTATTAAGTCCAAATATTCATTTTAATTTTATTATTTTGCAATTTTGTTCTCCAAAAAGTTTTCAGACTCACATCCTTTCCTGTTGGTGCTGTTAGAACAGGTTAAAGAATTTTCAAAGTATATAGGCCTTCATTAACTGCATAAAAGGATACACAAAAAAAGTTGCTTGCTACATTGAATAATGTATACAATCGCTTTTCTATTTGTTATTTTTATCATTTTCAAATTTATTTTTAATGATTGCATGAAGAATCTATTTATCGTCCTTTTACTTCAAATTTTGACAACTAATCAATGTCTTTCTTGCATAAGACATCCACAAAAGTTTGCACATGCCAATTGTGCCAAAAGATGTGAGCATGATCGGCATCATAATACAACAAAAATATAGCATAATAACGCTTCATGCCAAGAAAGACAAGTATGGATTTTCATAATTTCTCAAGAAAAGTATTATTAGATTTCTCTATATCGTTAGAACAATAAGAATAATTACTTAACTTTGAATCTCCCCAACAAACTAAGAAAAACATATGCAAGGCTCACGCATCATAAGCTTTCCTCTACCACGCTAAAAAACAAATGTGCACAAGTTTCACTTTTCATGCTAAATGCATCACAAATTTTATTTTGGGGAGCTTTAGCATTGCATTATTTTATACCTCTACACACGAGGGCAAAATGCACCGAATCTTTTTACTTTTTTTTCTTTGTTGTCTTTGCTTTTAGTGGAATAAAAGAGAAAGTGGATAGAAGGAGAGCGGTAGATATAAAGAGAAAAAGAAAGTGTGGGATGGAGTTTAGATGTGGTGGTCGACGAGTTGATGAATTTGTTGACCAGGGAGTTTGACAAATATTAATTTGAGGACTGCAGTTGGTCGTTGAAAATGGGAGGAGATTGAGAGGGTGTTAACACCGTTGGTTGTATTGGAAGTAAGCATTCGCTGGTTGAGATAAAGAGAGCCACACTAGGTGGAGTAGAAGAGGAAAGGGAGGCGCAATTGGTCGCAAGTGAAGTACATGAGGTAGCAGGCATGCGAGAGTTCGAGGCAGAATAACCGAGAGAGCGTCAAGATGGTAGTGATGTTTTTGGGTTGCTACAAAGGGACAAAGTGGGAGAAAGGGTAGAAGACATCGTGAGAGTCTATGCGAAGGGGCTACAATTTTGGGTGTTGTGGCGTGCTGAGAAAGGAAGAATGGCTAGAGAGTGGCATGGGATGTGTGTCAGTACAAAAATACAGGAGGTGGAGGTTAAGTGAGGCAAGATCAGAATAGGTAGCAGTATGCGAAAAGAAGCATAATGTTGTATAAAAGGTGTAGTTGAGCATGCATGAGCTCTAAGGCATTTTGGCATTTTATTGGTCTTAGATCTTTTTTTATATATACAAATAAAACAAAATGAAGGGGATGTGATAAGACTCATGACGAAAGGAAGGAGGAAGAAGGAAGGAGGTATGTAGTGTAGGATTTTTGATGTACGGCGGATTTGATTTTTGATTTTTTTTCTAAATAAAATTTAATCTGAAAAAAAAAATAAAAAAAATTGCAAAATTAAAATATAGGTCGGCTCCTCTTGAAATTCATTCCTCATGCATTGTTGATCACATGTGTAAGCAATTTGTGTTTGATTTTCGGGTTAAAGACCCAGATAATATGGGCATCTATACAATGCATTTTGGATGTTCAAGACACATCAACATAGTCTGTTTAATGAATGGATGACATTTGTGCGATTTCACATGATGATGCATCCATGATTTTGTCATTTTCATCATGACATGATCACATCGAATGCAAGTGCCCTTTCTTAGTAACTTTGATACTCTGAATGCATCATAGCAAACTGCTTGTGAACAAGCAAAATTTAGGTTATTTTGATTATAGTCAAGGCAATTCGGCCCAATTTGTGTGATGACTCATTGGTTTGCATTTATTATCAGCTTGCTCAATTGAATCAATCACAAAAGCCCTTTCTTATAATTTATATATTTTGGACATATTGACACAATCAATTTTCAAATGAAAAATGATTGAGTGTCACAATCTGGTCTGAAACTTGCAATTAATCAAAACGGGAACAGACGTTCGGATGATAGAAATCATTTTTTTCTATATTCATTTTCTAAAAGTAACATTTAACGAATAAAAGAGTCGCTAAAGAAAAAATAAAGAAATGAAAGAAGTTATAAATTTATCTTAGGACAGAATATCCGCGTCTTCTATAAACATTTACTTTTTTATTGCTTATCTTTTAAAGATATGATTAAACCTAACGGTAGGTTGAAAATGTCAGTGAACAACTATTTCTAAACCATATTAACGTAATAACAATATCACTTAAACTTTTAATAAATCGATGTAAAAGCATTTGATAATTTATAGATATAATTGATCATGACATTTCATATAATTTTAATATATTTTACTATATTAATAACATATCAATATCATTTTATATTTGTACAAATATCACAAGAGTACCGTCAAAATTGTATTCTTTAAGGTACTTTAATATCAATATTTCATGTTAGTACCGTAAAGCGGTGAACTCTATCATAGTTAAGCTCTCCGGTCAACAAATTAATATTCTTAACATTGCACAGTATCTCTTTGATATCAACCCTTCTCTTCTTTCTGATTTAATAAAGTGCAAATGTTAACACTTAATACATTTTAAATTAATTAATTAATCTAACAAAATTAAACCATACAAAATAAAACTCTAACCTTTTCATTTCCTTATGTGCTCTAGGTCAGACTCCAACCCACTAGAGTCACCTCCTTCTGATATTTCCTGTTCGAACTCACATAGAATTCACACAAAGCTTGCCCTCCTTTCTTCTCTTCCTTTGATCACAAGCAACATCAAACACACTCAGATTGCTCACAAGACTCCTCACTCGCAAGAGACTCTTCTTCCCTTTGGCTCCCTGTTGTGATGCAATTTTCGTCATCTAAGCAGCATGTCTGATGCTCTTGCTAGCATCGCCTTCGTCATCTAAGCACAAGGTTGCATGCATCATCACCCTCAACTCTGATAACACATGCATGGGAGAGCCCTAACCTTCAATAACCTTGTTGCTCTTGAGAGTGTCTTCCTTCTCTATCTGCTTCTCTCTTAGCTTGACGTCAACCTTTGAATACAAACTGCTACCGCGCTAACTTGCTCAACAACATCTCCACATTCGGCTTCGTCCCTCGCAAGCTAGTACTCATCTCCTTCTCTCGCTCTCAATCTCTGTAAGTCTCTTTCTTTCTTCTGTCTTCCGTTCTCGTTCTCCCTCTTTTTGTTTGCTTCTTGACTTCGAATGGGACACTTCTCCTTAAAACAAAATTGTCGAGGCATTTTGTTCTCACCCAAAAAAAGAATAATAACATTATTTTCAATTTTATTTATTTATTTATCAGTTATTATAATCTCCCATCATAAAAAATTTATTCTCGAAACTTACTAATTTACCCTGTCGCAAATCATTGCAGGAAAAATATGAACTGTCGATAAATTTTCATTAAGAAGTCTATCTCAATCATTAAGATGACTAGTGCATACAATAAACAGATGTCTAATACAAGAAAATTCAATTAAACTCCCCCTATCATTTGAAATAAGATAACAAAATCACATCTAAAGTAGCATAACATAACTAAAACGACACACAATCACTGAAGCAAGAAAACATTATAAAGACGCCTCTATAACATAAAATGAAACATATTAATCATTACACATTACTAGCATTAGCACCCGCAACAGTAAGTTCTTCAGGCTCACTATAAGTAAGGGAATAAACTCACCGACATTCTTCTATAAAAGGTCTCTACCTAGCTTTTGTTCTTTGTAGGTTTTGTTGAAGGGTGGTATATAGTGTTGTGACTAACCTGGCGACACTAGTTGCATGTGTTGGATCCCATCACACATTCACCATTAGGCTATCTTCCAAATTTAACACAAGTGATTACAATACTCTGAGCCACGCCTCTTCCAAAATCCTCTTGAGCAGAACTTGGGTTTCTTCTCAATGGAGCACATTGAATGATCCATATCTCTCATTAATCAATACTCTTCCTCTTGTGCATCTACTTATGTTTATGATTAAGTTGATAATCAATCTTCCACTCCTTTAGCCTACTTCGCTGACACTGAATAATCGAGCAACCCCATTGGCACCAATAGTTTCCCATCAAATCCTTCAATTCCAAAAAGAATCTATAGCACTTTTCTTCTACACTAGTGATCAATTGTGGTGCATACATTGTTGTCTTATCTCCTTATACCAACTTCATGAATTTGACTTGCATCTGCCTCAGAATAGATATATATACAAACCACTCTTTGAAGACTTCACAAACTGTACTATCATTTTGGGTATGTCCCCTAATCTATCTTAATGTTGCCCTCGCCATCACCTTTTAGCTTCTGCATCCAATAAAAAAATGGTTAACAGTACTCTTCTTTCACCAAGATACACCATATAATCTAATATCTTCTCGATTCGCATCAGTCAATCTCCTCTTCAATGGAATCTTCAGTTCCTTTAAATAATGAAGAACATAAGTCTTAAAATGTCTTTTAGTACTTATCCACAACAATTATCTCATTCTCACTAAGTTGTGGTTTGGACTCCTGAATCAATTGTGTTATCACCGCAATCATCTGGGTCAAGGCATTCATGTTCACATTTATAGCAGGCGGTACTTTTCATTTCTGACCGACTCGCTTCTTCTATAATCTCGGGTGCATCCATTCATCTGAATTAACATAATTACTTAATTAGACTTAACTTAAATTTTCAATTTTATTATTATAACTTTCTTTGTAATTATTCTAATGGCTTTCTTATCAAGATTGCACTAATTAATTCTAGACATTTTTCTCATACCACTTTTGTCAAGACCCAACCTAAAACATAGAATTAACTGAGGCATGTTCAGACGATCGGATGGTGTAAATTATTTTTTTATATTTATTTCCTATAACTAGCATTTAACATATGAAAAAGTTATTACAGAAAAGAAATTAAATTAAAGCATTAACACAGATATAAATTTACCTTAGGTCAAATTATCTGCATCATCTTTTATAAGCATTTCTTCTTATACTCCTCATTTTTAATGAAATGATTAAACCCGTAATATTAATTTAAAACAATAGTAAGCTAAAAATATCATTGAATTCACCAACTTCTAAACCACAGTAACATATTGAAAATAAAACAATATTAATGCAGTTAAAGTTTTAGTAAATCGATATAAAAGCAATTGATAATTTATGAATAGAATAGATCACAATATTTCATAATGTTCAATGTGTTATATTGTATCAATAATATGTCTATATCATTTTATATCTCTACAATTGTCATAGAAGCACCATCTAAATCGTGATATTTAAGATACTTCAACATTAATATATGTTGTTTTCAGAATTCAGCATAATTATTTTATTGAAATGAAAAAGGGGTATAAATACCACTACATGAATCCTAGAGTAGAAAAGAAGAAAAAATAAAAAACATGAAAGAAAAGATATAAAAGATAAATCTACAATTAATCAATTCATATAAATTAAATGTAAATAAAGAAAAAACAAAAGAATAGAAAAGCTTAAAACAAGAAAGAAATAAATTCAATCGAAAGAAATAAATCTAAAATAGGAAATGAAATTAATCTAATTCTCATAAATTCTTACAGGAATAAATTATTTCTTAATATAACTTCTAACACTTCCCCTCAAGTTGAAACATAATTGACAATCATGTTCAACTTGAATTTGAAAATATCAAACAATGAGCGAGGAAGAATTTTTGCGAAATAGAACGAAGTCTTCAACATGTACTTGGTAATTAACCCAAAGAGCTTTCAAGAATATTTTTAGTTGACCGCAGTTGTCTTTGATTGCAGTTTCTGCAGTGTCCGTAGGTATGCGGAAAGCACCTACTGGTAATGTTGCAAGAAAGTTTGCAGGAAAGTAGACAACCTAAAGGAAAAACTGACTTCTAGTTAACTGTGACTGTCTTTAACTATAGTTTCTGCAATGTTTGTAGGTAGGCAGAAGGCTACTACAAATAATGTTGCAGGGAAGTTTGCAAAGAATTAGACAACCAACAAAAAAAGATTGCAAGTATGGCCTGCAAAAACCAAAAAAATGGAAAAATCTTCAGAGTATTCTGTAGGAAAAAGCTCTGAAGGTGAGGCTACTGCAGAAAAAAGCTCTGAAGGAAAGGCTACCGTAGAACAAAGCTCTGAAGGAGAGCCTGATATATGAGAAAGCCTCGGAGGAGGGCCTGTTGCAGGAAAAGCTAACAGAGGAGGGTTTGCTACAAGAAAAAGCTCCGGAGGAGGATCTGTAAAAAGAAAAAAATGGAAAAAGCTCTGGAGAATCTTCTGCAGGAAAAAACTCTAGAGGAGAGGCTGCTGCAGAAAAAAGCTCCGGAGGAGAGTCTGCTACAAGAGAAAGCTCTGGAGGAGGGTTTGCTGCATGAAAGGCATCAAAGGAGGGTCTATTGCATGAAAAAACTCCGGATGAAGATCTTTAGGTTGGCTGAGAGGATTTCATGCCGAAGATTTAGAACTTCGCGAAGAGCGCCTTAAAAACCGTTAGAATCAAAACCAAACAAAATGACAACAACTGCAAAGCGGAGCGAAGTAGATTAGGCCTTAGAAAAGAAGCCAGGAGAAGAGCGTCGGAGTGGCCCAACCTGAGACTAAGAAAAGCGCTTAATGTTCTCCAAGGGAAGCTCCGTACCGAGAATAGTGGAAGAGGAAACAGCGCCTGAGTTGGTGATCCAGTTGCTGTCGCTGCTACCGGAGAACAAAGAGCATCTCCAATTAAGTTGTTATCCGTATTTCTGCTCGCATGCTCAATAACTTCCATTGTACCTCAAAGCGTTTGATAGGCACGACATCGGACGCCTAAAACTTATTGTGATCTCCGCAGGGTTTTCGATAGCAGTGGAACGGCCTGCAACTTGCAGGGAGAGTATCTGTTGTCACTGCTGCTACTGCTGGACAGTAGAGTTTCAGGGAATAAGTCTGCAGGGAGAATCCGATGGAAAGGAATTTGCCATAGTTTTTTTGCAGGTGGACTAAAGGGCTCCAATGAAAAACTTGCCTCCAGGAAGAATCATGTCGTGAGTTTTCTCTGCAACTTATGCTTCTTACGGAGCTCCTTCACTAGAGGAGTAATTCTCCTAAGATGGCACCTTGGAAGTCGAGGAAACAAATGGTGTTCTGCCAGGAACTACAATCCGCCAAGCAACCAATCCATCCATGGTGAACTGGTGATGTTAAACGTCCCCATCGTTTGCTTCTCAAAGCATTCATTGCCCTTTGGATTTTCGATGTAGACGGCGGAGGAGAAATGGTTTAGATAGAACAGAACATGATGAACCCACTTATAACGAAGCTTGCGATCACAAATATCAATCATTCTCCCCAATTTGGGAGAAATGAAACCAACTAAGGATAGCTTGTCCAAAACATGATTATGCCAACAATCTCCTAGAAGCGGAAAGACACCTCCTTCATGGAAAGAACAAGAAGCATAGACTGAGCAAAGAGATTGAGCCTTAAAAAGCACATTACTGGATAGAAAGTTATGTGCTCGTAACAGATCAGGAACCTTGAGATTGAATCGAAGGTCAAGGTTCTCTCGTAGGAGGAAGGTAGGGTTTGATCTCAGAGATTTTGAGACCTTCAGAGGGGGGTCACTGTAGTGGAACAACCCGTGGGAGAGAGACCGGTAGTGGTAGAGTCTACAAGAAGGGTTATCGGTGGCTAAAAATATGTAGGGAAGGAGACCATTAGCTGAAATCTACAGGAAAGGAAAGAGACTGCCAGCTGAAAAAAAAAAACCACTGGGAAAGAAGAAAGTTTTCTTGAAAATATGCATTTGCATTACTATAGCAAAAAGATACAAAATACTATGCAAGTATGCTTCTATGATATACAAAAATGAGCCTGATCATTTACAAATATGGTAGAAAGGTACCTATCATCATCCATATACAACAAAACAAAAGAGCCACTAAGGACAAGTTTAGAACATCCGGAGCATCATGTCATCGTCCTGTAGGGAGAGGGGTCTGGAAGCTAGGGCCTGTAGGGAGAGGAATTCCGATGGAAAACTGAAAAGAGAAAGTGGACGAAAGGCTTGCAGCATGGCAAGATTGTCAGCTGCAAAGAATAGAAAGTTTCTAGTGGTAGGAGACTCTAGAGTTTGTTTTAAGACTCTGATACCATATTGACTTTCATAATTCAGCGAAAATAACTTTATTGATATGAAATACTCACATGAATCCTAGTATATAAAAGATAAGAAAAAGAAAATATCATAAAAGAAAGATATAACACAAATATCTCAAATTAATCAATTCATAATAATTACTTGAAGATAAAGCAAACAATATAAAATAGGAAAGCCTGAAATAGGAAAAGAAATAAATTCAATCCAAGGAAAAAATTCAAAATATGAAAGGAACAAAATCTAATCCAAGGAAATAACTCTAATTCTCACAACTTCTAACAGGAATGAATTATTTCTTAATATAAATTCTAACAATATCATTATTCATTTACGTGCACGATTACTTTAGTGTATCATAAAGTGGTTAACTTCATCATAGCCTAGCATGTACATGAAATCAGTCTATAAAATCTATATCATTCATATGCTTATTTCATTCAATGCAATATATTTTGTATACATTTACATAATACATAATAGTAGCATTGTTAAAATGTATATACATGACAGTAATATAACCACCAAAATGAATATTTAAATCAAAGTAAAATAGTGCAATCAAGTTTCAATAATAATGAATAGATTCAATTTAGAAGAACAAAGCTACTATAACTTAAAAATATGAGTACAGTCCTCGATGTTGATTGATTTGTTCTTCGATTTGCATTCAACCTCGACTCTTCAAAATAGATGCATAGAATAAACATATATATTCATATTACAAAAATCTAATTATATTATTTATCTATTTAATTACGGTAAATTAATCTTTAATTGTTTATTTATATTAATTTATTTAATTATTAATATTACCCGATTTAAGCATTAATATTTTCATCATTTTACCTTTTAAGGTAAATCTTAATTTTCCTTCGTTATATCCATAGCTCGATTCTCCTAAATCCCAAAAAAGCTTTTTGGAGAGTTTTCTCTCATCTTCTTCATCGACTGCACAAAGGTTATTTTCCACAATACAAACAAAATATCAGCCCCTCTCTTCTTTTTTATTTAATAAAATTTAAAGTTAACACGATTAATTAATAAATATAAAAAAAGTTAAACGATACAAAATAAAACCTTAATCTTTTCCTTTACTCATAAGCTCTGATTCAGACTCCAACCAGCTAGAACCACCTCCTTCTGATATCTGCTTCTTCTATTCGAGCCCAAATAGTATTCATGCAAGGCTCGCCCACCTTTTTTCTTCCTTCGACCACAGGTAACATCAAACACACTCGAGCCACTAAAAAAGACTCCTCACTCGCGAGCAATTCTTCTTCCCTTTAGCTCCCCCCTTGTGTGGGATGCAGTTTTTGTCATCCAAGCAGCATGTTCAATGCTCTCATTAATGTCGCCTTCCTTCTACACACACTCTGGCATGATGAAGCACAAACTAACACGTATCATCACCCTTGACGTTGATAACGCAAGCATGGGAAGCCCTAGCCTTCAATAGCCTTTTGCTCGACTCTGCCCTAGACCACAAGAGTCTCAACTGAGAGCGTCTTACTTCTCCACCTGCTTCCCTCTCGGCTCAACGTCAGCCTTCGAACATAAACCATTGTTGCCCTATCTTGCTCGAAGACATCACCACCTTCGGTTTTGTCCCTCGTAGGGGATTATTCCTCTTCCTCTCTTTTCCCCGCTCACGATCTCTCCGAGTCTCTTTCTTCTACCTCCAGTTCTCATTTTCTCTGTTTGTTCGCTTCTTGGCTTCGAATGGGACACTTTTCCATGAAAAGAAATTGTCGAGACGTTTTCTTCCCACCTTAAACGATTGCAGTGATTAAAACTCCTAATAATAATAACATTATTATTAATTTTATTTATTAATTTACTTTTCAATTATCACAATGAGATCTTAACTATGATCTAGACAAACTCAAAATGGATTTGTGGAACATCATGTCCATCATCTACCTATTTTCTATTATCATTATCACATCTAATCATTTCACATTGTATAGTTGTGCAAAGAACAACATGGGCATCTTAAGTTTTTTTCTCAAAAAGAAAATTTTTGAAAACAAATATGGACTCATCTTCTTTCAATGAATGTATATTTTAGGTCTTTTAAAATAACTAGCTTAATTGGAAGCGCAAGTGTCGACAATCCAATAGATTCAAACATTAAATTGAGTGATCCTAGCACCTACTATCCAATCAATAAAGGAAGATGGTCAAATCAAGAATCATAGAAGCCTACACGAATGTTAATTACGATTCAATTCAGGGAATTAAACTACTGTGGGGGTAATTTTGTAACCAGAATAAATAAAAAAGCAAAATGTTGTGACAAGGAGTGGTGCAAAAGCATAACTAAGATCTTTGGCCAATGGAACTAGAAACTAATTAGGCTTATGCTACTATTAGAAAAATCTAAGGCATCTGTCAAGAATCGTATGATACCATACCATGGCAACAAGACGACGATAGTATTGCTCACAACTTTGTCCATCATGATCACACCAAACATGAGGATATATATATATATATATATATATATATATATATACAACAACAACAACAACAACAAAAACAAAGCCTTAATCCCACTAAGTGGGCAGAGGACATCAAAAATCCTGGTAGAAAAAATGGGAAGTCTGTCATCTTTTTTACAGAAGCTGAAGGTATTCAACTTGCTTCCTCCTGTCGTCTGAATTTGGTCAGAAAATTTTTGTATGGTCATCCCAAAATAGAGTTTATTCGTAAGGAATTTGAGCTTACGCACCTTATTGGGGAGTGGAAAATCAGACTCTTAGATGGAAGACACATTCTTATTCAAATTAAAAATGAAGAGGATTACACGCGCTTATTTGTTAGAAGGATAATGTGGATTGATAACAGAACAATGAAGATTCTGAAATGGTCTGTAGATTTTGACCCACAGACGGAACCACCAATCATTCCGGTTTGGATTCGCCTCCCTGGTATGAAATTTCATTATTTTACTCAAAAATGTTGTACTCTATTGCCTCGGTTTATGATAAGCCACTCAAAACGGGCATTCCTACTTTTAATATTTATCATCCATCTGAAGCCAGAGTACTTGTTGAAAGAGACATCACTTCTTCCGCTTTTGAGGAAATTTGGTTGGGCACACAGCACCATGGATATTGGCAAAAGGTAGTGATTGAGCATTTTCCTTCGTATCATTCGAACTGTTGTATGGTCAGCCACTCCAATTCTCAATGCCATCATTTACACCCCCACCTTAGACCAAAAAAGCAAAGTGCTTCACCAGAAGTAGTGAATCCATCTACTCCTGATCAACTCCAAATTATTGACACTATTGATCATCAAAAGGATACTCCTGAAGACATCACTATCCTCGCAAACAATATGCCAACCATTCAGTCTCCACACAATGCTGAGCTCCCTCGTCTTTGGAACCTCCTATCTTGGGGGCTAGGGAGGTTCCTCGGACTCCACCTACCCTATAACCTATCACTAATATTACAGGTGGAAATACTTCTACTGCTTCACTACCGCCTCATCAGGTCCAGCAAGATGTTAATATTACTCGGGCTCATAGGGATCATGATGTGCAACAGCCTACACCTGTCTGGCCACCTTTGGACCAATCCATTGATCGGATTAGTCAATCCTCGGATGAGGAATGGCAGGTCTACACATCCAGGAGAAAGAAGAAGAATGGAGACATACTTGAGCTCAAGAATCTGATGGATGATACTTTAGTTACTTCGGGTAATGGTACGCACCTTACCAATTTGTAAGTCGGCTCCCTTCTGAGAACTAGAGGCAGAGGGAGGGACGTCCCTAGCACATTTGCGCCAGTTGGTGGCTTTTTGGTTCTTTATCTTTACGTATCTTTGCTTTATTGGGATTTTGTGTGTGTTGTATTGTGTGAGTTGGGCCTTCTTTATACCCTCTCTGACAACATATCGGTACCTTTTCCTCTTTAATATATTAGCCCTTGGGCTTTTTCTAAAAAAAATATATATACATACATTACTGGAATTGTAACAAAAGGGCTGGTTAGACCCTTATTCGGAAAAAAGATTGGCAAATTTGTTTTAGTTAAATATTTAAAAATTCACTAGAGAGGGAGTGTTGAATACAGCTACGTTTCTATAAAAGAAATATCATATTTGCTTATTTAAAGTCGAGCAGGCAGGCATCCACTCTTGGAAGGTGAGCTAGCAGGTCAACCTAATGATGGAAAGCCTTGATGGCAGGCTCCTAGCAGGCGAGACAGTCGTGGTGTCAGGGGGTCAACAAACAAGAGCCGTGCATAAGCGGCTGATTTATTTTAATGTAATTTCTGCTATAATATTTTTTTCCTTTCTCACTTGTGTGTGGTTTATTTTTTTCTGTTTAACCATAGTAAAACTGCATAAATAGATCTAGGTTTTGGCTTTCTATACATGGATCCAAGTTTTAAATATTCACAATGAAATATTTCTCAACTCCTTTCCCCTATTTGGTATCTATTTCTTTCATTCAAACAGTCAAAGACTAATGAAAATTAAAAAGTAAAATGCTTGTGTATGGAACAATTGAAGAACCTGCACAATGAAACCATTACATAGAAGAAAACATAGTAAAAGCTGCAAATAACCTCACTTATTGTCAGTGGTGTTCCTGTAGAATTGATAGAACAAGTCCCAATGCTTAGCCTGCAGGAAATCAGTAAGCATTTACTGTAATAAGTTCTTAAATTTTATGCATCAACTTAAGAAGTCTGATCAAGTAACAAAATCAGTTGAAGTATTTATCTAGAAATTAAACAGAAGGCATTTATAATATCCATTTCCCATGAATACCTCGTTTTTATAACATAAGTAATAAAAGGAACAAAGAGAAACACAATAATAACTTTATTAGAGGTTTAAGGTAAATAAGTACTTTAACCATTAAAAAAATAAAAAGTGTTTGAAGTTTCTACTAATGCAAGATCTGTGGAGGGATTGATGCATTTAGTCTGTTACAAATATCATAATAGAGAACCAAAAGGCCTCCATTCCTAGCACAAGCCTCATCAAGGTCAGTTAAATTTGTCATTCAGATTGCAGCAGCTCCTTGGAATGGTTTTAAATATTGTCAGGAAACCAAAAAACGTAGCCGCTGGCTCAGTAGAAAACATCAAGATTCAAAATTTTATATAAGGGAAACATACATACATAGCACTTGGAGCATAGTGAAACACTCCAAAAACATCAAATTATTAAATATTACGTTTAGCACCTTGAATTATTAGCTTTCGGATCATGGCCCTACTGATGCATGCCAACAGGAGAAAAAAGTATTCCATTCTCTCTCTGAATTTATACCCTCAAATTGATCAATTGTTGAAAACCTTCAACATTGTTGGAAACATATCCATAAACGGCCACACACAAATATTCTTCATAACAAAGACAACAGGCTGTAACATCAATATATGTCTAACAACTGAATTAGTAAAAGCTTGCCAAAATAGTCCCCCAACTATTCACATCATATACTATTAGTCCTAGAGTAAATAAATTATCAAATTAGTTCATGGACTCTTTTAATATAGGCTACAAAATTCCTCTTGAGACCATTTTAGACTAAATGGACACTTATATACTCTCTGGACTAAAATGATCCACTACAATTTTACAAGGATCATTTTGACAATTTTCTTTAACGAGTAATAACCTAGTAAAGCTATCATACCATGTTAAAGATTGAAGGTTAGACGTGTTGAGAGTCGGATTTTAAAAAATCTTTAAAGATAAAGAAATGTTATCTATCAAATAAATCATACAGGCCAAGAAAATATTTTGGTTTTCGAGCCGACGCGATTAAAAAAGACTAGACACAAGGCAGTTAGCTATCAAACCAAAGAATAATAAAACTTGATGTCAGCAAGAAAGAGAATTCAGAAGGGGATAATACACAAAAAAGTTACACCAATAGCTTTATATTAATAATTCAAATATTATTTTTAGGATAAATTAAATACATTATCCAAAATCTTCACTTGTAGCTACATTGAAACTATAAAAATTACTTGGGGAGAAAAATTGCATTCTTTTCATTATTCACATGTAGGGTACAAATATACATTTAGCGATACCATTCCTCCTAATTTACAAACTTACCAAATATATCTAACCTATTTTTGTGAAGTAAATATTCTGAAATAAAAAATAACAAAAAAACATATATAGGACTAGAATAACGCTAATTAGGGAGTATCCAAAAATATCTCTCAATCCTATATTGAGAGATGAGAGGGGGTGGGGGTGGGGGGCGGCGGTGGTTGGCCCACCAATAATCCTTCCGAATTTTCCACAGTCCCCCTCAAGCCGGGTCATAGATGTTGTGGAGACCAAGCTTGATATTGAACTATGAGAAGTTACTTGAAGGAAGAGCTTTAGTGAAGACATCAACAACTTGTGTTATTCATGTATTGGCTCACAATGCCGACAGAATATGCAATACATGCCTAATATGTGACGAGTAGACAAGTCTTCCTACCAATCTTTGATATCTTCTATTATCCATAAATATACTTTTTTCTTCTCTGCTAGACTTCTTATTTGGATCCATGAAGTATTAGCTAGGGGTGTAAACGAACCGAACGCGAACGAACAGAGCTCGTGTTTGTGTTCGGTTCGTTTGAAAATAAATATGTTTGAAATTATTCGTGAAGCTATTGATCGTGTTCTGTTTGATTTGTTTGAAATTAGTTTGAAATATTCGAAATGTTTGAATTGTTCAAATTGTTTGAATTATTCGAATTTTTGAATTGTTTATTTGTATGGTTTGAATTGTTTGAATTGTTAAAATGATAATAAATTTTTAGCTAAACTTTATAGGATTTAATTTTTAGAGTATATAATTATTTTAAAAAATATAATAAATTTTTTTGTATAAATATTTTAAATTATTTTATATTTTGAACAATAACAATTCAAACACGATCGAACACATGAATGTTCGTGTTTGTTTCGTCTATAAACCGAACGAAAAAAATTTATTCATGTTAGTCGCGTTTGCTTATCGAACGAATAGAACACGAACTCTCTGGTGAGTCGAACACGAACTGTTAGCGAACAATGAGCTTTTTTGACAGCCTAGCATAAGCAGGTTTATAGCCAATCATTTATGTCTACTTTAGAAGATCTAGGATGTATGTCCTCTATGATATAATGATATCTTTCTTGGACCTAGATACCTCTATACATGAAAATAACTCAAGGTTCCAAGATCCTTAATTTCAAATTTAGTGGCAAGCACTTCTTTGCTCTTGAGAATTTCCTTTTCATCGTCACGAGTAAGAATCATTTCATCCACATATACTATCAGTGGGGTAATCTTACATTCCTGAGTGCGTTTTGTGAACAGACTATGATCATTCCTGAGTGCTTTTTGCTTAAGCCCGTAGAAAGACTTCTTTAGTTTGCATACTAGGTGTGGAATCATTCTCAAGTCTTAGTGTTATCTTCATGTACACTTCCTTCAAATTCCTATTCAAAAATACATTTTTTCTATATCAAGTTGACATAGTTCCTAATCCTTGTTAATCATTACTGAAAGAAGAACTCTAATAATATTCATTTTGGCAACTAGTGCAAAAGTTTCATGATAGTCAACCCCAAGGGCTTGAGTGAATCTTTTTTAACAAGTTTGGCTTTGAATTTCTCAATACCCCCATCAGTTTCATATTTCTTGTTGAGTACCCATTTGCATCCATCTATCTTCTTATCTTGAAGTCAGTAAGAATCCATGCGTCATATTTCAGTACCCGAATACCCTCTTCAATTATTTTCCTTCATTCTAGATTTTCAAGGGCTTCATGAATGGGAGTTGCTATCCGCAAACTATCAATATTAGATATAAACGCTCAAGAGTTTGAGTATAGCTTCCCATACACTACATACTTCGAAATTGGGTTGTCTAGTATGGCTTTCCTTGTCATCAGCAAAAGAAGAGGAAGAGTACAGCTCGTGAATAGTAGACTTCTCTCCCAAAACTTAAGGTAAATGTGGACTCGAGTTTTGATTGAAACAGTTATGTATTTGCAAGTTGCCTTCCACCTGCTCAAGATTTTCTCCCTCCTTGTGACATGAATTTCTTTGTCATGGACTTCAGATTGATTTGTTTATACATTCTCAACAAGGATCAGAAGGTTAGGAGGAGGAGATGGAAGAGGAGTAGGTTGTGAGGACGTGTATGTGTCTTCAAGTGTATCCCAAAATAAACGTTCATTTGCACTCTCCCACTAAACATTCGATTTGGGATAATATGATTGATTTTAAAAAATGGCACTCATGGAGTTGTACTTTATGATAATAGAAGAGTAACACTAATACCCTTTTTTGTGGGAAGCATACTCAAGAAAAATACACTTGATGGATTTAAGGTTAAGTTTTGTGAGATTTGGGAAATGGATTGAACAAAGGAGACACACCTAAAGATTTCAAGTGATGCATCAGAAGATAAAGCTCTGACGTGGGGATACATAATCATCAAAACATAATGTGGAGTTTTGAAGTTGAGTACTTGGCTAATCCTTCAATTTATAAGGTATGTTGTGGTAAGAACTGTTTCTCCTAAAAAAATTTTTGAACTTGATGGGATATCATCATAATTGAGCGGGATACCTCAAGGAGATGCATGTTCTTTTTCTCAGTAAATCCCATTTTGTTGTGGGATATCAATACATGAATTCACATGGATGATTCTATTTGTTGAAAGATAGGCTCCAATGATTGAGAGGAAATATTCCTTTGCATTATTAGCTTTGAGGATCTGTATTTTGCATTGGAATTGAATTTGAACATGTCATAGAAGGTTTGGAAGATTTGGGTTATTTCAGATTTCTTCTTCATTAGGAATACCCAAGTATTTCTAGTATGATCGTTAATAAATGAGAAACTATTTAACACCACTTAAGGTTTTCACTTTTGAAGATCCCTAGATATTACTGTGGATAATGAAAAAAAAGGTATGAGGATTTATATTAGTCATTGGATGATTATTTCTCGTTTGTTTGGCAAGTTGAAAATCTCGCATTCATAAAAACTGGATTTTTTATTGATAAAGAAATGAAGATGCAACTTAGCAATATAATTGAAATTAGGAAGACCCCGGCGACAATGTGATACCATTACTTGTTTTTTGATAGAAATAGTAAACAGACTCGAAAATTTGAGATAAATATGGAGATGGGATCATTTGTGTGTTTAGAAAGAAATTTCTTGAACAAGTATAAGCCTGATACATTTCATCATTGCCACTCACCTTCCCGAATTCCATCGCCTATAATTTACAAGAATTAGCAAGTAATTTTACTGATTAAAATCAATTTTTGAGTCTAACTGTGAAACATATAAAATACGAGTAATATCCTATAGACCTCCACATCTTTCCGACAATATTTGAGTGTGATATGTAAGCAAGTCTTACAAATATAGATGTAGAAACCTAATGCTAACTAATTAGAGCATTGATGTCTCTGATCAGATCAAAAGCTCCCGAATCTATGATATCTAAATCTCCCATTATTGCTAAGATGGGAGAATGATATATTATCTTGGTGTGTCATGAGATTGATGTGTTGCTCACAAATACCTCCAAAGAGTTTCTTCGTTACTTCAAGGAGTTCCTTGGTGAATGGTTTAGCCAACCCTTCAGATGTGATAGCAGCACTAGTCTTTTCTCATGATCTTTTCTTCCATCTCCAGGTTTTCATTCTAAGGCGCTCCATGAAGTTTCCAACATTTGTCATTGATATACCCAATCTTCTTGAACTAATCACATCTGAGACGGTTTTTCATGGGAAGGGCCTATGGGTGTATGGGGCTGAGCTTTTACTTGGAGAACCCATAGTTACAATCAACATCAATTATTTCCTTCTCACTTCTCTCCTAACTTTAGCAAAGGCTTCATGGGTAGATGGAAGTGGTTTTGTCCCCATGATCCTCCCTCTCACTTCATCCAATTGTTAAATTAATCCTACTAGGAATTTGATGGTTCTCTTCTTCTCGATAATGGATTTAAATATCATGACATAATGTGAATATTTCCACATATTTGTCTCAAACATATCCAATTGTAGTCAATACTTTGTCAAGGTGTTGAAGTATTAGGTAACAGTTAGTTCTTCTTGATAAATGTCATGAAGTTTGGTTTAGATCTCAAACAACTCTGCAGTATTCTCAGTGTTGGAATATATTTATCCTACAGCCTCCCAGATTTCTATGGCAGTTTTGAAGAGCAAAAAGATTTCTCCCACTTTAGTGGATATGAAATTGAGCAGCCACGACATAACCATATGATCTCAATTCTTCCATGCTCGTTGGTTAGGGTTAGTAATCTCACAAATTGTACCCTCCCGTGAGATGTTCCTCTTTCCTTTACCATAAATATACATATACACAAATTGGAACCATTATTAAAAGGTGTGAACGATTTAGATATCTCGGGTCCATTGTTCAAAGCGATGGTGATATAGATGGGGATGTTAATAGTAGAATTCAGGTTGGTTGGTTGAAGTGGAGGAATGCGTCCGGCCTATTGTGTGATAGAAAAGTACCGCTTAGGCTGAAAGAAAAATTTTATAAGATGGTGGTGAGACCTTCAATGCTCTATGGTGCTGAATGTTGGCCTTTAAAAGAGAAGCATAATGTTAAGTTAAGTGATGCCGAGATGAGAATGATTAGGTGGATGAGTGGCTTTACACTTAGAGACAAAATGCGAAATGAATATATCCGTAAAAGGGTTGGAGTTGCACCGGTGACGGATAAAATTAGAGAGAGTCGCCTTAGATGGTTTGGTCACATTAGACGTCGACCACCTGATGATCCGATTAGGAGAGTAGATGTTTTAAATACAACTTATGTTAAGAAAGGCAGAGGCAGACCTAGGAAAACTTGGGCTTATTGCATAAAAAATGATCTTAATTTATTAGAATTAAACGAAAATTTGACACTAAATAGGACGCAATGGAGAAAAAGGATTCATGTAGCCGACCCCACTTAGTGGGATTAAGGCTTTGTTGTTGTTGTATGGTCATTGAGTATATGATGTGATAAAGTTAGAGGGTTCAGGAGTCGTCTGGATAGAATCCTGAGTTTATGATTCAGAATTAACCTTCGGAGTAGAATTTGGCGTTTTCATCCAGTACTTGATCATCTTATTTAAGGTTGCTTCTTGTTGTTGGACTGAAGTTGACTGCAGTTGCTTGTCGTCGCTACTGCTACTACATTTGCTTGTTGTCGTCACTGTTGTTTCGCTAGTGTAGTTGCTTCTGTTGGTTGTTGTTGCTACCAGTGCAGCTACAACTACTAGGTGCTGCTTGCTACCGCTGTTGCTGTTGCTGTTGCTGCAGGGAAAATATGCTGGCAGAGGAATATAGAAGAATATAGAGGAGGGATCCAACAGGGAATTATGGTTGAGTATGCCGGCAAACATTGGTTTGCAGCAGGTAAAAGTGGCTATAGGAAGGATTTCTGGTGGTACAGAAGAACAGAGAGGATTTCGGTTGCAGAAAAAAGCCAGAAAAGGGGGCCTGCAGAGAGGCTGCATGCAAGGATTTCCAGTACTAGTAGAGAAGGATTCCATATGGAGGAGGTCTGACGGTCGGAGGGAGATAGGGTTTGTATTAGGGCTCTGGAATCATGTGGAAGTTACTTGGGGAGGAAAATTGTATTTTTTTTCACAATTCACATGTAGGATACATATATATAGGGAAACCAATCCCTCCTAAATTACAAACTTACAAAAAATATCTAATCTATAGTTGGAAAGTATATATTCTGATATTAAAAATAAAAAATGCATAAATACTAAGAAAATTAAGCTAATTAAAAAATTTCCAAAAAATATCTCCCAATCCAATTTTAAGAAATTAAAGAGCCAGTTGGCCCATCAAGAATCCTTCCATATTTTCCACAAAACTGCAGCAAATAAGATATAAAGCAATCACGCCTATTGTTCTTTGCAAAAAACAAAAAAGAAAAACAAAAGAGCTGATCTAAAAAGAGTTTTAAAAGCTATTATCATATTAAAAAGCAGGTAATTAGTTACCTTTATTTCATCCCCACGAAGGCGCTTCATTTTTAGATTTTGTGCAAGTATCTGTTTAAAAAAACCTTATTGTTAAGTAAATGGATGGTGCTTGCAAAGCTAACCAAATATGACATCTACTTTAGGTTAAAAAACACATAAGGAAGTACATTAGTGGCAATGAAAAAAATAATCAGAGATGGTTCAAACAGAGTAGTATGTTCGGAGTTACTCATATTAATGCCTAAAATGCTTTCATTGCCAGATAGATCAACCACCTGGCATGGCAGCAATAGCCTAGCGGCTAGCATAAGAAAACAGTGTCAACCCTGCAAGCAGCTAGAAATGGAGGGAGAGCAGTCGGAGTCGTGTTAAAGAGCATAAAATCATGTGGCCTGATATTTGAATGCAATATGGTGCCAGCAGGAACTGCAGATTTGGCCAACATTATGGCTCCATGCCGGCAATCGAGGAGACAAAATTGTTGTGGTAGCAAAGAAATGACGACCATTTTTGAAGATTGAGAGCTATGATTGAAATCCAACGTTTTTCTTTCTCTGTTTCATTTTTTTCTCTTCACTGCCCATTAACACAATATTTTCATTTTGTTTCCATTTTCTTCGTCGTTCATTGATACTGCATATCATTTGAAATTGTTGCCCCAGCCAACATAAGGTCAACCTTCCTCGTAGATTTTTATAATGCAGATTTTGGTGCTAACGTCCTCAATATTCTTGGAAACAGGATCAAGTCAGCATTGCAGTACACAAGCCAGTGCACAGCATCAATGTTCTAGGCCAGCTTCAGCTCACTGAAAACTAACCTTCTTCCCAGCAGCCAGTCACTCAAACCATCTTATTTGACCTTGCGTCATGCCATCAGGATTATAGTTTTTATAGCATCCTAGAAAGAATCTCAAACTTCACTTGAAATACTAAGATGCATTCATTTGGGGAAGATGACAGTAAATGGTATTTTAGACAGCAATATTAGCCCAAAGGTCCAGTTTACATCTTTAGAAAATTCAACGTTCATTAGAGTTCTCTCAAGTAATTGGAGTCAAATTTATAAGTGATTTTTCTCCATTCAATCATGTTGATGTTAGCTCTAACTAATGCAAGTCATTTTACTCGAGTTATAGACAGTTTACATATGATATATCATTTTCCCACTGAAGCCTTTCACATTCACTTGAGCAGAAATGGTTACTGTTGCATATTAACCAGCTTCTTCCCTTTGTTATATCTACTCAAATCATCAAAATCTATATTCTAATTTCTTGTATTTAATGGATGTTACTCCCTCTCTCTAATCTAATCAACTCACCCTTCTCTTTCTAATTTTATATCGCATGCATCTTAACATTTTTATTTCAGTACCGCTAAATTTGATTTTCAATGGCTTATTAACATAGATAATAGCCAGAGTGATTGTAGTTTTATCAATACATATTGCATGGTACTGCTTCATTTTATATCTAAATTTTTAAAAGTTATTTCATCCTTCTTCTAATCAATTTTTGGTATAAAAGATTCACTGTATAAAAATATATCATGCATTGGCGACACTTGTCATTCAAAATCATTAATTTCACATTAATTAATACATATCACATCAAAATCTTTTTTTATTTAGTCCTAAGCTACCACTCTCAAAAAGAAGTCACAATCATTCCAACTTTTCCCTCACTTCAAAAGAGAACACATCCACAAGAGTTAAATCATTTGCAAATATTATAGCATATACCAAGTTACATTTTAGACAATTTTTACTATATCCCTATAAAGAAGCATATAAGGGCGAGGGCATAATTTTGATATTGATGTAATTTTATAGATCTTGGAAGCTCTTTGTACACTCTACAATTACCTCTAATGCTAGGGTCTGTTTGGGCCAGCTAAACCTATTTGAAGAAGCAGTTGTGAAGCAATTGAAGAAGAAGTTGCTGATTAAAAAACTGCGGTGGCTATTAAAAAAAACTTTAAAAAAAAAATTGAACCATGATTTTCTAGCAAGCACCGCAATTAGCCAGGTCTGTGGCAAAATGCAGCATTTAGCTGCAAATTTTTGAAAAAACAGGCATAACACAATTTTACCAAACAGAAAAAACTGCTTTTTCATAATTTTTGAAAAATCAGTTGTGAATAGTACTCCAGACACCAAGTTACATCTTCGAGCAATTTTTACCATATCTTTATAAGGAAGGATAAAAGAGCAAGGGAATAATTTTGAAATTGTTATAATCCTATTCTGCATTAAAGCCCTTTGTCCACTCTATAATTATATTTGATGATAATCTCTCATCCATCACAAGTATCTTTAATATATATCACATCCCAAGACTTTATTTAATAAGTCCTAAGTCACCACTCTCCAAAAACAGTCACAATCATTCATGCATTTCTCTAACTTTACAAGATTGCACATCTACGAGAGTTAAAACAATTTTTACCGTACATCTATAACAAAGCATAAAAGAGTAGGGGCATAGTATTGATATTGATGTAATCCTATAGTGCTTCGAAGCTATTTGTCCACTCTAAAATTACCTAAAATGACGCGGGAGCTTCTAAGAGTCGCATGACTCCACAGGTCGCAGGATTCCACTGATCCAGAGATTTTACAAGTTGCAAAATCAATCCCACAATTGCAGGCTGCCGGGGGAGGGGGCGCAGAGCTGCTCGATTTTCTTCTATTTCAGCATATTCTTTCCTTATGATTTATTTCACATTTCCTTATTCCTAATTAAAGTATTTTCTATCATAAGACTATTTATATATTTTGTTCTCTATTTTGGAGGACTTTTTGCTTATTATTGTGTTTTTAGAGATTTTATTCTTTGAATTCTACTATAAAGAGTGTTGTATCATCTTCCTTTTACAAGTGTATCTGTATCTTGTTCATGAACAGGTGGTGGCTCCTCCTCGCCACCCAAACTTCACTATGTCACCGTTCGACTAATGTTTTCAGTACGGACAGCTGTTGAATAAGCCAAATTTGTTGTCCAACAGCAATTTCGCCTCATAACCATTTCAAATGTTGTCACCCTCCCATATTTACCTTCACTTGCTATCCCACAACTATCTCCCCGCTAAAACCGCTTCCAAAACACCTCTAGAAGCATTAGTATAATATAACTTAGTCTTTAGTTAATTAGTCCTAAGCCACCGCTCTCCAAAAAGAGTCTCAATTATTATAACTTTTCCCTCAATTTAAAAGAGAACACATCTATGAGAGATAAATCATTTGCGAAAAGATAGCATATACCAAGTTCATCTTTAAGCATTTTATTGTATATCTATAACGAAGAATAAAAGGGCAAAGGCATAATCTTGAAATTTATCTAATCCTATAGTGCTTTGAAGCTCTTTGTCCACTCTACTATTAACTCTGATGCTAATCACTTCTCCATCATATGTATCATTAATAAAAATATCAAGTTTTTTAACTTTTTCTCTTGAATGCCATCAACTTGATTTTTATGGTACTATATCTTATCGTACTTCTAATGCAAGTTATTGATTGATAGAGATATGCATGTTTATACTTTTAAAAAGCGCCAAGTAAAAAATGATCTAATTAAGTTTATTTTAAATCCATTTACTTCATTTCTTTTTATATTGTAGTGTAAATGTCAAATTTATTGCTTAAATAAGCCTACGATGATGAATTCCCTTGAGAACTGTATGTGTAATTTAATAATACGAGTCTGTGTAACTTCTCATTTGGTTTAGTTAAAATAGTTTGCTTTCTCACTTGGTTTAGTTTAAGTTATAATTTTTTTTCCAATTTATTTTGTTGACCTCACTTTTGTCAAGGTTTAGTTTTCTTTCTAGGATTTAGGGTCTAGCTTTAAGGTGCTTCCTTCGATTATCTTAGAACCTTATTATGGGACCCACCTCATTTTAGAAGCCCGAACCACCATTTACTCTTTTGGAGTTCTGCGTGTGTAGTTCTTGACCTCTAGTACCTCGAAGGTTGGAACTGACATGAGGGAACTCAATGGGAGTCCTCATAAGACCTTTAAGCCCTAGGATGGCCTTATGCACAATCCGCACCTCCGCATGCACAAACTTTGCGATTCAGACCGTCGACATGGTAAATTTTATAATTCACGTCACCTGCACCTTTAATATTTCATAATTAATCGAAATTAAAGTTAATTTTTGAAACGATCAATTGCAAACCGAAATTCCGACGAAAATTGATTTTGACGCTTTTTGACCCGATCGTCGACGAGGTTGCCCGAACTACCCCGGATGACGAAATGGACTGTGCTGGCATGTCTGGAACGTCGAATTTACATAAAAAAGACATGCACTTTGTCACGATTCAGAACACGAATAAATTGCACGAAATTGACGCGTTTAACAGAATTAAATAAAATAATAATAAAAAAAATGTTATCCCTAAATCCTTAACCCTTAAATCCCTAAAATTCACGTGTGGCTTCGATTTGAGCAGGCCCGAGCCCCCCTTCCTCCGGATTCATCTCCTTCGGCACGCTCCTACTCGCGCGAGCCCTAGTGTTGAAGGTAGCCCTAGCCAAGCTCCTCTCTCGCGCGGTTCGCCCCTTCTCACTCGCGACCCTGGACGCACCTCCCTCTCGAGCCTTCCCCTCACTTGATGAGGAGAGTCGACCTCGCTCGACACCTTCTGCCCGAGGATCTCCTTCCCAAAGCCGCGTCAGGCTGCGAACTTTCCTCTTTGGTATTTCGACCCAGGTGAGTTTTTCCCTGAGGTACGAATGAGGAATGGCTCTCTCCTTTCCGATACTTTCGACTCTCCACTCGAGCCTTCGCCCCTGTAGTCGTTTCTGCGATTTTCTGGTCGTTCCCCTGTGTTCGGTTCACCCCTTTGGTGAGTGTAGGTAGCCTCTCCTTCTCCTCTTTTCCTATAAATTATCCCACTCGGGGTAGGGTTTTGGCTGGCCGAATTTCTTGGAGAAGGGGGAGATGCTGCCGAATCTTCGTGACCTGCTCGAGCTTCTTGTCTGCTCGACATTATTTGCTAAGTTGATCGGTGTCCTTTCCGGCTATTCAGCCTTCTTGCTTGCCCACTCAACATTCTTGTTTGTTTGCCAGTTTGACCACTGAGGTACAATCTTCTTGCTGCAGTGCTCAGTATTCTTGTTTTCTTAGGAGTTTGGTGGCAAGATTTAGTCCAGCTAACTTTTTAGCATTTCTTTCTTTCTCTTGTTACAATTTCAGTAATCTCTTATTTTCTTGAAAGTGGCATCAGATACATGTGGCTTTAGAACCGGACTTTAGGTTGAGGGTGGCTTTGTGGAGCATGGTGTGCCTTTCACTAAGATTTTTTTGAGCTTTATATGCTTCACTTTAATGATTTAGGGTTTGCATCCTTGTGAGGTGCATGCACATGCATGTGATATTTTCATTCCTCCTAATTCTAATGCGCAGCCTTATGCAAGTTAAAAAAAATATGATGTGTTAATCAACTATGGCCGTGAGTTGGCTTAACTGGATGCAAGCTTGGTCCGAAAGGAATGGTTGATGTGAAACACTATTATTGTGAGCCCTTGCATGATTATCATTTTGTATACATCTAGTCCATAAAAAAATATATATAATAAAAAAAGAGAGAAAAAAAAAAGAGAAGGAAAAGAGGAAAGATTAGATATAGGAGTTTCACGCTAGCGTAGCTAATAAACATCTTAAGATTTTATGGCTACTTATTTGTTCTCTATATTCAATATTTCGATTTAGGGCATGTGGAGTGCGCTTGAGGTGTCCTTTTGGCATGTTTGGCTTATGGTTTTTGAAGTTTTTATGGTAGCCTACACCCTCTCTCCTTGCTCTCTACCTTATCATCATGCTAATGTACACTTAGGTATTGTTTTAGTCTTATATATTTAGTATTTGGAGGTTTGACATTTGCAAGCCTACATTTAAGTGATTTGGTGGCTCATTTTACAAAATCTGAAACTACCTTGCTTATTTTACAAAATCTGGAATGTGTTGTGGCTTGTTTAATAAATTCTGAAACTTTGCGGGAAGGTCTTTTACAAAATCTGAAAGCTTTGTCTTGTTCTTTTACAAAATCTAGAATGTGTGGTGGCTTATTTTATAAAATCTGAAACTTTGCCGGAAAAACTAAAAAGATGCCTGAGGAGTGGAGGAAGAGCATCTTGGTCCCCATATTTAAGAATAAAGAAGATGCACAAGAGTGCAAATTATAGAGGAATTAAATTGATGTGTCATACTTTAAAATTATGGGAGAGGGTAATTGAATATAGGTTAAGACGTATTACGAAGGTTTCTCATAATCAATTTGGATTTATGTCGGGCAGGTCTATTATGGAAGCTATACATTTATTGAGAGGTTTGATAGAGAAGTACAGAGATAATAAGGAGGATCTACATTTGATTTTTATTGATTTAGAAAAAGTTTACGATAAGGTTCCTAGAGATGTTCTTTGGAAAGTCCTTGAGAAGAAAGGTGTTGATATGACTTATACTCAAGTCATTAAAGATATGTATGCTAGAGCTGTTACATGTGTTCGAACTGAAGGAAGATTGACTAATTATTTTACTATTTCTGTTGGTTTACATCAAGGATCGGCTTTAAGCCCATATCTTTTTGCTTTATTAATGGATGGTCTTACTGAGCATTTACAAGAGGGTGTACCTTGGTGTATGTTTTTTGCTGATGATATCCTCCTCTTGGATAAGACGAGAGAAAAAGCCCAGGAAAAACTTGAATTATGGAGGTCTACATTGAAGTCTAAAGGTCTTCGTTTGAGTAGAACTAAAACTGAATACATGGAATGTAATTTTAGTAATAGTAGACCTAGTGACAGAAGTGTAACTTTGGGTGATCAAATTATTAAAAGGTGTGAACGATTTAAATATCTCGGGTCCATTGTTCAAAGCGATGGTGATATAGATGGGGATGTTAATAGTAGAATTCAGGTTGGTTGGTTGAAGTGGAGGAATGCGTCCGGCCTATTGTGTGGTAGAAAAGTACCGCTTAGACTGAAAGGAAAATTTTATAAGATGGTGGTGAGACCTTCAATGCTCAATGATGCTGAATGTTGGCCTTTAAAAGAGAAGCATAACGTTAAGTTAAGTGTTGTCGAGATGAGAATGATTAGGTGGATGAGTGGCTTTACACTTAGAGACAAAATGCGAAATGAATATATCCGTAATGGGGTTCGTGTTGCACCAGTGACTGAAAAAATTAGAGCGAGTCACCTTAGATGGTTTGGTCACATTAAACGTCGACCACCTGATGGTCCGATTAGGAGAGTAGATGTTTTAGATACAACTTATGTTAAGAAAGGCAGAGGTAGACCTAGGAAAACTTGGGCTTATTGCATAAAAAATTATCTTAATTTATTAGACTTAAATGAAAATTTGACACTAAATAGGACGCAATGGAGAAAAAGGATTCATGTAGCCGACCCCAGTTAGTGGGATTAAGGCTTTGTTGTTGTTGTTGTTGAAACTTTGCAGGAAGTTCTTTTACAAAATCTGAGACGTTACCTTGCTTATGTTGCAAAATCTGAAAGGTGTGGTGGCTCATTTTAGAAAATTTGAAAGCTTTGTTTGTTCTTTTGCAAAATCTGAAAGGTGCAGTGGCTCAGTTTACAAAACCTGAAAGTTTTGCCTTGCTCATTTGTAAAATCTGGAAAACGAGAGCATGTTCCTTTTGAAAATCTGAAAATTTGGAGGTGTTCTTTTCGAAAATTTTGAGAAGTTTGGGTGGCAGGTATGTAAGGCTTCTAAATTGAATTGTTGAACTAGAATCTCTGCTATGTGTGGGTGCTAATCTACTTATATATCAAGTGCATGGGCTCATTCGTGTTCCTACAGTTAATCTAGTTTCGGGGCTACATATATTCTGATCTTTGGACTGGAATGCTTGTTGTTTTGGCTCTTTATACCTGTTGTTTTGGGAGAGGGAAGTGAGAAAACTTCATACGCTAGCTTGGCCCTCTATGTTGCTTGGTTTTGTAAATCTTTTGCCCACCTTTTGAGTCTCGGTTTTGGCATGATTTGGCTCGGTTTTGGACAAGCTAGGGGCTACGGTTTGGCTCTGTTGTGGGGAGTTCAGCTGCACCTTTTAAGGCTCAGTTTTGACCCAGCTAAGGGCTGCGGTTTGGCCCTGTTGTGGGAAATTGAGCTGCACGTTTTGAGGCTCGGTTTTGGCATGATTTGACTCGGTTTTAGCCCAGCTAGGGGCTGCGGTTTGGCCTTGTTGTGGGGAGTTGAGCTGCACCTTTCGAGGCTCAGTTTTGTTGTGATTTGGCTCGGTTTTGGCCCAGCTAGGGGCTGCGGTTTGGCCATGTTGTGGGGAGTTGAGTTGCACCTTTTGGGGCTCAATTTTGGCATGACTTGGCTCAGCTTTGGCCTACTTTTAGGCTGCGGATTAGCCCGTTTTGGGAAGTTTGGGGCTGCATTGGTGGGTATGCTTTAGTGATTCTTAAACTGTGTTAGAAGCTTTCTTTAATGATGTTTGGGTCACACTTTCGAGATTTTACTCGTTAAGGTTTAAATCGCATTTCTGAAGTTTTATGTGTTAAGGCTTAAATCGCATTTCTGATGTTTTATGTGTCAAGGTTTAAATCGCATTTTTAAAGTCTTATGTGTCAAGATGTAAATTGTGTTGTAAGGTCTTATTCATCAAGTTTTGATCGATAGTTTGAGGCTCTATTCGTCGAGGTTTAAGTGGTATTGTGAAGGTTTACTCTTTAAGGTTTGAGTTGCATTTTTGAAAGGTTTTTCCTTTCGTTGGGTGTTGTAAGTCGTTTTGAAGGTGGTTTTGAGGGCCGACCACCTTTCCTTTTCCGCTCTTTTAGGTGGGTTGGTTCCTACTCTCCCTCACCCCATTTTCTTTCTTTTCTTTTTTTGCTACTTAGTTTGGTTTATGTGTTTATGTTTAAAGCATAAATGCGCATATATAGTCGTCGTTATATATGACACATCAAACAAGGCTGTAAGCTAGATGGTTTTGGGGTTTAGGACGATGATGTAAAAAGCATCTAGTTATGTGTGAAAAGTCTTAGCACAATCTTAACTCAGTAACCTTAAGAGAATGAGGAATTGGCAGTACCGCACATCTAACACTTAGTAAAGGGTTACCCCTCGCTTTTACAGGTAGTTGGAAGTTCCCGTCTGCCAATACGACTGACTCATTTACTATTTAAGGTACAAAAATTTCTTTAAATAAAAAAATATACATATGATAAAAATCTTTTAAATGAATGTGAACTCAAAATTTCTTTTGGAAAAAATGAAATTTTTTCTAAACATTTTCTAAAAAAACTCACGTGTCAGTCGTATGAACCAGATTAGAAGTTTCCTCTTTTTGTAACTATTAGGCTGGGAACATTTTACTTAGTGTTGAATCACACATGCATGGTGTTTTGTTAGGGTCTCAGGGTCCTAATTCTAAGTCCTCCCCGACCTGATGCTTACGGTTTTCATCGGGTTTTCCGTGTGTTTCCTACTATTTTCTTCCAGTTCCTGTGAGTCACTCTTGATTTTTCACGAGTTTTCTTTTTGCTTTGTCATTTATTCTTTTGTATATAAGTGCATGTTCGTCATCACCTGCTAAACCCACTACTATACTTGCTTGCTTGTACTTGTAATTCTGATCCCATTTGCAGTAAATAGCAGACCCACCAGATGTACTGTTTTACTTTATTGTACTGATTTTCTTTATTGCACATTTACTACTGTCTTTTTTTTTATTGCACATTCTACTGTTTTCCTTTATTGCATAGTTTACTGCATCCTCTCTGCTATACTTTTTCTTTACTGCACCTTATACTGCTTCTTTCGTTTATGCACATCATACCTTTTAGAATAGGAGAACAATAGCCTGGTTTTATAGGAGGTACCCCGCGACAAACCACTAACCGAACAATTACATGTACACCTTCAACCTTAAACCCGGAGCACGATATCGCTACGACATGGAGCACGAAGCAAAACTTTAAGGGCAGCACGACGACTATGCAGCAGACGGACAAGGACAATGCACAACAGCAAAACAAGTCTGCACCAGCTAAACCTTTCATAGTTTAAATAACGAGTCATAGGACTTCGAGGTAGTCTGATTTGTGCGACATAAATCCCCACTTTATCTTTTAAGTTTTTGCACAACCATGTTGTACAATCTAAGCCCTACTCCGAAGTCGTCGTCCGATACGATGTAAATCCTCTTATCTATGCAGCAGACGGAGGACAATGTACAATAGCAAAACAAGTCTGCACCAGCTAAACCTTTCATAGTTTAAATAACGAGTCATAGGACTTCGAGGTAGTCCGCTTAGTGCGACATAAATCCTCACCTTATCTTTTAGGTATTTGCACAACCATGTAGTACAATCTAAGCCCTACTTTGAGATCGTTGTCCGATACGATGTAAATTCTCTTATCTTCTAGGTTATTTTTATAATCGAATATTATGCAAGTGCAATTCCTATAATTAATAATTGGCATGACTGAAATCTAAATAAATTCGCTTCCAAAATTTATAGCCCAACAATAGGATAGTTTGGGAAGTCATCGATGTTCTCAACGGGACCCGTGATATCCCCTATTTTTCTTCCTTTAATTCCAGAAATAAGTGTTCTTATTTGGTCACTTGTCCCACTTGACTTTTCTATGTCCAACCTTGAAAACCCTAACATTTGAATTCATGAAGATAGATACCTCTGATCATCATCGAGAGTTCTCTTAGGTGATTTCGGTCATTTGAGAGGTAATTAACAATAGGGGCTTGCTTCTATATGGAGCTTTAAAAACACAGGTAATACAAACTCTATTTAATTTTTAATGCTAGGTAAGAAAACTTGTCGGTCGAAATAAAAAGTTCGCAGATCAGAATGGATGTCATAAATTCTGTAGTTTATCTGATCGAGTCATGTCATCAAGAGGTGTGTCTATTCCTCTCGATAGATACATTACTTGCGACATTGTGTTGGTTTATTTAAACTACTAAATGAATGAGATCCGTCCATTCTCCTTTTTCAAAATTTAAAATATTATTTTCAAAATCGATATATACATATGTATATTAAATTAAATCAAAACCCTATTTCTTATTTTATATTTTTCAAAAGTCATACATTTTAACGGCCGACATATTTATATAAAATAAATGAGTAATTCCAAAATCATTATCAATCTTGGACTTATATTCTAGTGCAATAACAGCTTGCCACTCCGTTAGTGTGACCAGCTAGAGTCTTTTATCATGACTGCAACTATCATTGGCAGAGACTTTTTTGTAGCAGGCCGCTACCATCTTTGATATTGCTTTATTTTATTCTTTTGCCATTTTCTATTAGCATTTCTTATCTAGTAGAATTCCAACGGTGGTTGAATTGTCATCTATTTTATGTTTGACTTAATATTAGTTTTGAGTTTAAATTGACCATGAAGAGGCATCCAACTAGGGATTTTGGATGATTATAAATTGTAAAATTTGAGGATGTAGTGAGAGAATCATTGCCTTGAGAAAATTCATATTACCTCTTCCCCATTGTGTGTACATATTGGATGCTGGATTTCTTCAAGTATTATGTAAGTTTATTTCTTTGCACTAGTGTAAAGCCCAAATTTCTATTGTTTGGGGGAAAATTATTTTGATTATTTTCTTCTAAATATCTCATACTTAATTTTAAAAGCTATTTTATTTAGGCAAATCAATTACAACTCAACTTTTAATTGAAGTGTGAATTTTCAATTGACTGATCGTTTTTTTTCAATTTTTCAATGATTTTATAGATTTAATTGATATTGAATTATCATTTTATTCCGAATTCTTATATTTTATGTTTACACAAAAAAAAAGTTATTTATTAGTTGGTTTTCACAAGTGAATCCTAAAAGTACTTTGTCTAAGCTTCGCTAATTGCATTAGGAAACCTATACCCTAAATTATCTTGCATCATTGATCATCAAATTATCATGCATCATTGATCATAATCAGCACAATCACTATTAGCTTTATCGCAACCATTTGAATCTTTCTTTTATTAATCGTTCCTCCATAATCATTTGTTTAATGAAGCATATGTTGTTAACTCTATTTTATGCAAATTTTTTGTTTGCAATATACAGACATACTTCTGTTATGCCCTTATTTTATATCATAGCAAACTAATTAGAACTACACATTCTGAGCCTTAGTGTGCATGCCCAATTCATTTATTTCTATTTTTCAGAAAGTGTATCTTCTATGGGTGATATTGCACCTTCATTTTAATATAATTATTTTCTTATACTATTGTGTCGGCCGTTGAAATGGGTGGGGTGTTAAGCTTTTGAAAAATTTGACTAGTAGTTTTATAAATCAGAGTTTTGATTTAATTTAATATACATATATATATTGATTTATGAAAATAAAATTTTAAATTTGAAAAATGAGAATGGACGAATCTCATTCATTTAAAAGTTTGAATGAACGAGCATCATATCGCAAATAACACATCTATCCCGAAGAATAGACACTCTACTTGACGATATCGCTCGATCAAATAAACTACAGAATTCATGACATCCGTTCTGGTCTGCGAACCTTTTGTGTTGACCGACAAGTTCCCTTATTTAATACAACAAGAATTAAATAGGGTTTATATTACCTGGGTTCATAAAGCTCCCTATAGCGGCAAGCCCCTATAGTCACTTACGCCTCAAATAACCGAAGTCACCTGAGAGAACTCTCGATTTAGATCAGAGGTATCTATCTTCATGAATTCAAATGGTATGGTTTTCAAAATAGTGTGGTAATAAGAAATCCAATAGGTGAAAGGCACAAGATTGGAACAATTCTTATAGGAATCTACAGGAAGGAAAAGTAGGGGATGTCACGAATCTCGAGGAGGACCTCGATGACTTCCCAGACTATCTTATTGTTGTGTTTTATGTTTTGGAAATGAATTTATTAAATTTCAATCCTGCCAATTAATCATAGAAATTACATTTGCATAACATCTCAAATAACCTGGGAGGTAGGAGGATTTATGTCGTACCGGGCGACAATCTCGAAACCCTAAAGCGAATTAGGGCTTGTATTGCACAACATAGTTATGCAAAGGCCTAAAAGAACAAGTGAAGATTTATGTCGCACTAGGAGGACTACCTCGAAGTCCTATGGATTGTTATTTAAACTAAGGAATGGTTTTGCTGTAGTATACAAGTTTTGTTGGTGAAGATGGTCTTGCTGCCCTCGAAGTCATGCTTCGTACTCCATGTTGTAGCAGTGTTGAAATTTGAAGTTTAAATTTAAAGTTCAAGGTGGACATGCGATTGTTTAAGTCGATGTTTTATTTTATTTTTAGATGTGTGCTTTACAGTAAACAGGGGTTTCATGCTGTAGTAAACAGGAGCAGTAGTAATAGAAAAGCAGGAGTATGCTACACTAATTAGTAAACCAACATCACAAGCATGTTGTACTAACAGGAGAATGTATTGAAGAAAGTAAAACATGTTGCGCTAGCAAGTTTATGTACTAAAGAAAGTAAAGCATCCTAGACTAACAGGTATATATACTGAAGAAAGTAAAACATGTAGTGTGGTAAAGAAAAGAAGTAACGATAATATTAATGTACCGTAGGCACTAATTACCCACAACGCATTACTACCTGTTATTACTATCATTTTATTGTTTCCTGCAGAAAAGGCGTTAGCACCAAAAGAAAACAGGAATAAACGTAGTGGAGAAAGAGCCTAACCAACCAGGGGGTGTTACTGTATGTGTGAAGAAACCAGGGGGGCGGGGCACCGCATAGAAAGCTAAAAAAAAAGAACTGAAAAAAAAAGGAAAACAAATCCATAGGAAAACCGTAGAAAATCCGTATAAAAACCACAGAACGGACTACAAGTCCGGGAAGACCGTAAGCATGATGGAGGGGAGGACTCAGAGTTGGGCTGTATACGTCCCAATCTTGGATAAGAGCTGCCAGACCAACACCCTACAGAGGGTAGTCCTAACCTTGACTAGGGTAATTTACCATGGACCTTTATAAATTTTCATTCATTTTAGTTTGCATGCATAAAAATTTATGGGTGAAAGGCGACTCTTTTTTTTTGTTGTAGAGGAAATTTTATTTCAAAATACATTTTTTTATAAAGTAGTACAGTCCACAGGCCAACCACCTTAATCGAACTAGGACTACTAACAACCTAAGAGTATTGGTAGCAACAGTCCCACCAAGAATTGGCGAATAGTATCGTCAGTCCATAGCCTCGCCTTCAGTGAAGGTCTCTACTCAAAGGCAGGAGATACTATTCTAATAATTCATCGTTTAAACACACATAAGCACTGTCATCAATGTCATAACCCCTAACCACCCTACTTACAGCATTGTTTGATGGCCCGCGTATAGCAAAAGACTATACTTGTACACTTATGTCTCGTACATAAATGCAAAAAGACTCGGCTAAGAAGCAAGAAGAAACAAAGGACAGGGGGACAAGGAGAAGGAGGGGAGAGAACGATCCGCCTAAAACAACGTCATAAAGAAGGCGGATCGATCCTCAAAACCAAGTAAAACAGACCATCCCAACATTTTGACAACTCAATCCCGGCAGACACTTACAAGTTCTAGGATCTCCTTAAAGAGACATACTCCCTTTAAAATGAGCAACTAAAGAAAAAAAGAAGGGAGAACCCTAGAAAACTGTACCACACTCTAGACTGCCACATATCAAAGCAAAGCCTCGACGAGTTTAAATCCAAATTCCTGTAAAGCACAAAAACATTGGCGCACCAATTTTTAAAGCCTGTGTCACTTCAAGCTCAAAATTCAACTTCTTTGCAAATTTGAAAATCCATGACACCTCATGATAAAATTGTAACCCTTCAATATCACAGAAGCGGGCCCGAACAAATATTAAACCTTGGGCCAAATATATCATTAATAACATTTCAAATAAATGCTACAACTTAATCCATAGAGGGGCAGTCATAAGGTAGTTAACATGCTCAAAACAGGGCCAGTTCACAGGGTAAGGCCGAGCCATAACCTGCTCCAATCAGAACCAGCACAAAGGCAAAGGAAATAACAGAACCGAGCCCCGCATAAGGTGCAAACGAGGGCAACTCAAAGACAATTAAAAAAGAGAAACAAGCTCCCAAGTGATGCCAAAGAGGGCAGCCATAAAAAAACATTAAACGGTGAAAACCAAACACTATATGAAGAGTGCAAAGGGCAGCCATAGAGGCACTTAAACAGAGAAACAAAGCTCCCAAGTGATGCAAAAGGGAGCAGCCATAAAAAACATTAAACAATGGAAAATGAGCCATTTTTTTTAAGCATGCATAGGAGCGGCTGCAAAGGGCAGCAAAGATAATAAAAATCGAGCCACACATCAGGTGCAAGGGAGCAGCCGTAGAGGCAATTACAATAGAAAAACCGAGCTCCCTAAATGGGCAGCTGCAGGGCAAAAAAACACAGAAACAGAGCCTCAGATAACTGCAAAGGGGGCAACTGCATAAGTGAACAAAACACATAAACCGAGCCCCCCTCCAAGATAAGTGCACAGGGCAGCTGCAAGGCAGCAAGGACAGAGAAAACCAAGCCAAACAAGGCACCAAAACAGACCCACTAAGCTGCCTAAAACTAGACCAATTTTAAGGTAAAATCATGACACATAGAGATACAGAATCAAGCACAGAAACAGACCAAACTGCAACCAGGTGAAGCCAAAATCAAACCACCAATGCCTCCCCTCCTCCATGTATTTCTCCCACAAGCATTAAGCCTTTCATGTATGCCATGATGAACAATAAAATGAAATAAAGGCAAGTCACAGCAAGTGTTTCTCAAGTATAGAGGGCCTCTAACATGTATTTCAAACTTTCAAGTATGCAAACAACATGGCAAAAGAGAAGTACCAGCATCTATAAAGCAAAGCATGTGAGACCTAGTCCTTCCAAATCAACATGCCTCTTCCCCACCCACTTTCATGCTAGAATGTCATTGTAAACATGTAGTGTTAAACATATAGTGATAGCAGAAAGGAAAGAGAAAAGAAGAAGAAAAGAATAAAAAGGAGTTGGTGAATGTTTTGTTTAGGTCTAATATGGAGAGGTTTGTTAGAGTTTGTTGTTTTGCTCTCATGCATTTAACTCTTTAACTTTGGTAGTCGACAGCCAGCGTAAAACTTGTTGAAAAAAATCATGACATGAATCATTTTTATCATTGTGTAAGTGCTAGGGCGTCCCCTGGAAGCGAAGCGCTGTATGGCCTGAATACAGTGGAAAGTGTGCATGGGCCGCTACACCGGCGCCGGGTGTAGTGTCAAGTAAGCGAGGGTTCACACATTACGGACGGATGCGGGTAAAGAAGTTAGTCCATGATACTTAGTATTAGGATAGGATCTTGGAATATAGGTACTCTCAATGGTAAATTAATGGAATTGGTTGATATTATGATCCATAGAAAGATAAATATCCTATGTATTCAAGAAAATAAATGGGTTGGAGAAAAAACTAAGGAGATTGATAACTTAGGTTTTAAACTATGGTATTCTGGTAAGAGTCGTACTAGAAATGGTGTAGGTATAATTATAGATAAGAGTTTGAAAGATAATGTTGTTAAAATTAATAGAGTTGGAGATAGAGTTATAACGACTTAAGATTATTATTAATACTAAGATTTTTAATGTTATAAGTCGCTTATGCTCCTCAAGTTGGTTTAGATATGAGCTCTAAAGATAAATTCTGGAATGATTTAGAAGACTTAATACACTTGATACCTCTTGAAGAAAAAATTTTTATTGGAGGAGATTTAAATGGACATGTCGGTAGAGTGGTAGAAGATTTCAAAAATAATCATGGTGGCTACGGTTATAGAGCGATTAATGAAGAAGGTAAGAGCCATTTTAGATTTTGCTTTAGCGTATGATATGATTATTACTAATATTTTATTCAAGAAAAGAGATGAGCATCTTATTAATTATAAGAAAGGATCTAATAAAACACAAATTGATTATTTTCTTATGAGAAGAAGAGATCGTCGAGATTGTAAGGATTGTAAGGTCTTTCCAAGTGAGCAATTAAGTACCCAACATCGATTATTAGTTCTAGATTTTAAGATAAAGAGTTGTAAAATAAAGAATACTTAGGATTCAACATCGTAGAATAAGATGGGGGCACCTAAAAGACACGAAATAAAATTATTTTTATGAGTAAAATTCAAGATTTAAATATTTGGGATGTTCATGAAGACGCGAATGTTATGTGGGAAAAATTAACTAATACTTATTAAACAAGTGGCTAAAAATGTACTTGGAGAATCAAAAGAAAAAGTTTCATAAATAAAAATAGTTGGTGGTGGAATAATAATGTGCAAGAAAAGATAAAATATAAGAAGTTATATTATAAAAATTAGTTTAAATGTAAAAGCGTAGAGAAGCTGGAAAAATATAAAACGGCCGCAGGGAGTGTAAAAGAATAATCTGTGACGCTAAAAATTCTGCTTTTAGTGACCTTTATAACATGTTAGATAGTAAAGAAGGTGAAAAATATATGTATAAACTTGCCAAACAAAGAGAAAAGAAAAGTAAAGATTTAACTCAAGTAAAGTGCATTAAAGATGAAAATCAAAAAGTGCTTTTCTTAGAAAAAGATATTCAACATAGGTGGGTGAGTTATTTTGATAAACTTTTTAATGATGATGCTGAAAGTAAGATCGACCTTAGTGATCTTAATATCGTTAATAATAATAAAACTTTTCATTTTTACCGTCGCATTAGTAAAAAAGAAGTTGATGAGGCTTTAAAAAAACCGAGGGGGAAAGTCCGTAGGACACGATGATATCCCGATTGAAGTGTGGAAATGTTTAGGTGATTTGGGGGTTTCTGGCTTACCAAACTTTTTAATATTATTTTAAAAACAAAAAAGATGCCCGAGGAGTGGAGAAAGAGCATTTTGGTCCCCATTTTTAAGAATAGAGGAGATGCACAAGAGTGTGCAAATTATAGAGGAATTAAATTGATGTGTCATACTTTAAAGTTATGGGAGAGGGTAATTGAACATAGGTTAAGACGTATTACGAATATTTCTCATAATCAATTTGGATTTATGCCGAGGCGAGTCTACCATGGAAGCTATACATTTATTGAGAGGTTTGATGGAGAAGTACAGAGGAAATAAGGAGGATCTACATTTGATTTTTATTGATTTAGAAAAACTTACGATAAGGTTCCTAGAGATGTTCTTTGGAGAGTCCTTGAGAAGAAAGGTGTTGATATGACTTATATTCAAGTCATTAAAGATATGTATGCTAGAGCACGTTACATGTGTTCGAACCGAAGGAGGATTGACCAAGTATTTTACTATTTACGTTGGTTTACATCAAGGATCGGCTTTAAGCCCATATCTTTTTGCTTTATTTATGGATGGTCTTATCGGCCATTTACAAGAGGATGTACCTTGGTGTATGCTTTTTGCTGATGATATCCTCCTTGTGGACAAGACAAGAGAAAAAGTCCAGGAAAAACTTGAATTATGGAGGTCTACATTGGAGTCTAAAGGTCTTCGTTTGAGTAGAACTAAAACTGAATACATGGAATGTAATTTTAGTAATAGTAGGTCTAGTGACAAGTGTAACTTTGGGTGATCAAATTATTAAAAGATGTGAACGATTTAGATATCTCGGGTCCATTGTTCAAAGCGATGGTGATATAGATGGGGATGTTAATAGTAGAATTCAGGTTGGTTGGTTGAAGTGGAGGAATGCGTCCCGTCTATTGTGTGATAGAAAAGTACCGCTTAGACCGAAAGGAAAATTTTATAAGATGGTGGTGAGACCTTCAATGCTCTATGGTGCTGAATGTTGGCCTTTAAAAGAGAAGCATAATGTTAAGTTAAGTGTTGCCGAGATGAGAATGATTAGATGGATGAGTGGCTTTACACTTAGAGACAAAATGCGAAATGAATATATCCGTAATAGAGTTGGAGTTGCACCAGTGACGGATAAAATTAGAGAGAGTCGCCTTAGATGGTTTGGTCACATTAAACGTCGACCAACTGAAGATCCGATTAGGAGAGTAGATGTTTTAAATACAACTTATGTTAAGAAAGGTAGAGGCAGACCTAGAAAAACTTGGGCTTATTGCATAAAAAATGATCTTAATTTATTAGAATTAAACGAAAATTTGACGCTAAATAGGACGCAATGGAGAAAAAGGATTCATGTAGCCGACCCCACTTAGTGGGATTAAGACTTTGTTGTTGTTGTTGTTGTTGTTGTTGTTGTTGTTGTTGTTGTTATTTTCTCTCTTCTTTCTTCCCAAAGGCAAACAAGCCTGCCACATGCCTCAAACCAAACAACATACCGCATGCATTAAACCATATATTAGAGCAAGAGAGAAGAAAAGAAAAAATATCTCATCCACAAATGTGTAACTCATGAGGATACAAGCCCTGAACTCATCGAAATGAAGCATAATGAGGCGAAGAGTAGTCGGGGAGTAAAGAGAATCCTAAATCGTCCTCCAAACCATGCAAACAATAGAAACTAAAGCATGTTAAATTTTCATGAGTGAAGCACCTCAAAACCAGAGGAGGAAAGTATAGCATGTTATTTAAAGTCCCCTAATTCATCATTTGATTTTAAAAAGAAACTTACAAATGGTGTTACACATGCATTTTTCATAGTAACACTAGCTAATTAACATGAGTTAGGCATAACCATGCATGAAATAAAACTTAGCCGAGAGTCATAAACCGCAAGAACAGAGAGAGAAGGGAGGAGCTTGTACCTCAGTGGTGCTGCAAGCAAACAAACACCCAAAACCAAATGACCAACAGGGAGGCCGCGAGGAGAACACCCCAAATCGAGCAACTAAAGGCTCGGATAAGCCTAAGAACACAGGCAGCACTCCTCCAAACCACACACACACACTCACTTAAACAGTGAACAAGAGAGGAGAAGGGGAGAGCACACACCACCTTCCAGCCTCACACACACACAGAAACCCGAACAGAGCACAGGGAAGAGGGTGAGAGAGAGGAAGAATTCAAACCCAAGGCGTCCAACCTTAAGCATTCTCCAAAATGGGGTTTAAATAGTAAAAGAGAGAAGGGGCAAGCCAGCTTCACCCCAAACTATCCAAAACCATCCAAAGACTCACCCGTGCCAACAGATGTAAGGGACGGGTGAAACCCATCGCAAGAAGCCACGCACAGGGAAAAGCATAAAGAGAAGAGGGAGGGAGAAGCTTTGGGAAGGAGAGAAAACTTCCCCATTTATGCCAAGAGGCAGGTGTCGCAGCCGTTCGAGCACCAAAGAGGAAAGCACACAGCTTCGAGAGAAAGAAGCTCGGGCAGAAGTGCGTGGGACGTCACCGTCTCTTGCGTGAAGACGGGAAGCCACAGTACAACAGGAAGAGACGGGGCGAGAGAAAAAAGCCCAGTCAAACCAAGCTAGGGAAGAGGAGCGCGACCCCGCGGAAGGAGGAGAAGGAATGGCGAGGGACGAGCCAAAGGCGGGTGAGGTTTAGGGTTTAAGTAAAATAAAAAGAATTTAAATTAATTTAATTTATTTAAAAGTGACTATTTTGCACCATTTGCTCACGCTCGAGGCCCCTGGCAAAATACATGTCCTCCCTAGGCAAATTTGACGTTCCGGACGCATTGGCGCAGTCCATTTTGCGATGGCCGAAAGTGCGTCAAATTCTGATCCTTCTGAAATTTTGACTTTGATGTCGATTGTCCTGGCATCCTGACTTCAGCTTCGATCCGTTTAAGGGTAATTGAAGGCATCGAGGTCATAAACCGAGAATTTGGTGCGCACGGCGGTGCAAAAATGTGCACGAGACTGTCCTAATGTCCAGTGGTCCTATGGGGACTTTATTTTGAATTTCTGACGTCAATTTCAACCTGCTATAAGCTAGAGGTACGGAATCTCGTGCGGGGCTTCAAAAGAGTAACGAAGTTGCTTCGAACATTCTAAAACGAGGTGGGCCCCATTGCTAGGAGTTTAAGAACGTCGGGGAAGCTCCTAAGGCTAGAACCCTGAATTCTATGAGGAAAACTAAACCTCGGCAAAAGCGAGGTCAACATATTGTTAATATTAATCCTAAATTTTTTTATTTTTCCAACAGTTAACTAGACTATCAATGACTTGAACATACAAACCACAATATGTTGCTTGCAGCTTTATAGAATTTACCATCAAGTCTCTATGATATTTCGCATTTCTCCTAAACATTACTCTACATATTACCCATATTAAATTCCAGAAGTACGTAGTCATCTACATTCACATTTCTTCGTATTACAAATACAAAAGGCTTGAACTTACACGACAAGAAATCTTAAAGTTTTATATATATCAATTGATAATTTTATCAATTCTAATAGATTAAAAGTTTGTCATATGTACTCAGAATTTATTTGAGTAACCTTAAGGTTCTTCTATTAAAAATTGTATGCACTATTCTAATTTTCATTTACATAAGAGGAAGTATCGACTATCAAAACAAAATCTTCTGAAATAGCATACAATATGGTTTTTTATTTCGAATATATTGTGTACCATTATAATGATAAAGACAAAAAAAATGTGAAATGATGATCATACGTTATAATGATAAGCTTACATACATCAGCAAAGTTTATCATAGATAGGGATTTCACAAAAAAAGAAAAAAAGGAAAGTCAGGCACATTAGCAAGAGGGCTGAATGCCTATTTAGACCTTAATTATAAGTCATCATAAAACTTTTCATGCAACATGGGCTAAAAAAGCTGCACCAACCTTTTTCCGCTCTTGACGGATAGTTTTTCGTTTAGTTTGCTTCATATCCATCAAAAATTCATCGAAACTACCAAGAAAGGCAGAGTGTTAAACATCCAATCAAGGACATTATAGTGCTCATCAAATTTCTATATGAATGAGTACGGTTAGATACATTTACTAAGTAGAAAGTAATAGTACGAAAGCTGAGCACAGCCATAACATGAGACCGGTGATAACACAATATTTACAGCACAACAAAGTCTGCATTTGCTGTAATATATGATTGCATAAATGATAAAGGGAATATTTCCAGCAGAAAATCAGAGTTATGAAACAGAAATTGCCATAAGTTACATTGTGCACCTAAAAATTATGCAAAATACTACACAGTTGAATTTACTTCCAACTTCTTATTACAAGAAACAGCTTAATGATAGAGTAAAATTTGCTGTTTAAACTAAGATAGATGGAAATGGAAAAAATTACCTCCTGAACCAAAAAAAAAAAGGAAAAAAAAAAGGTTGCAAAAGCATGGGCAGAGTAATAGGCTAGTTGAGAAAAAGGGAACTTTCCGGGCCTCCTTCTCAAGAGAATATCTGGAGCTGATGTAAGGCTTATAATATAAACAGTAAAGCTATATACAAGTATAAGCTGACAGTTGATATCCTTGTCATTTACGAAGCTAAAGACGTGATAGATACACGCTCAAGAACAATTACCACAGAACAGTTTTTCAGGCAAACTATACAATGTCATGGCTCCACTAACTAGCAACAAGTGCTACCACCCTCATATTAAAATGAAGGGAAAATGTGAGGATATGATTTAGATTTTTCTCGTGAATTCAGTATTTAAAAAACTTCCTACTCTCTACAGAAGCGAAAATTGTTGGCTGTCTACGTGTAGGACAAGATGGAGAAGAAATGAAATTCTAATAGTTGGGCGATTAGAAACCATCTGGCAAAACTTAGAAGTTGTTGACCGTAACATTATAAAGACAAATCATAACACCGCATTCTTTACTGAAAACAGAATGAACATCAAGAACCGTGCACTCATCATAAATAGCAAAACAATTTGACAATTATTAAACAATGGGGAGTAAACCTTATGGGAACTGGTGCAACTTACTTTTTATAATTACGGTTTTTCCAGTGATATTGCATTCCTATTCTCTGTAGAAATCCAAAAATTTTCATCTGATTCCATTCACTTCTGGATGGGAAGGTGACATGCAATGATGACACCTGAAACTGTCACATAATAATTACAATTTCTCAGTTCGCTAACATATCATCAATAGTTGAGGCATTCCATCCGTCATGAAGAGTAAAAATGCATATGATAAGTCATTTTGTTAATGCATACTTACACGAACCAAATTGCATATGCATGCTTTAATACTAAATTAAAGACAGGTATCATTTTGTAACAGGCAGGATCACCATATATATATATATATATATATATTAGAAAACATAAAAACTTCATTTGCAAAACCAATGTAAACACAGAAGCACATTGACATGTTGCCCAAATAGCAGGGGGTCTTAAGAAAACCTCAATTAACAAAATATAGGCAAGCATAACCGCATGCCCAGATAATGACAAGGAAAAATAAAACTACGAAGTTCATCAACATTACTTGAAGCACCTCATCATTTATTCACTCATTAAAACTTGGGAAGAAAGACAATCATAAAGGCCAAAGTATAGTGCGAAGGTGGGAGTGGCACCGAGCTTCTCGTCAATTTACTTTGTTTTGGCAATGTGGCGAATAAGATCCACTACACGGTTGCTGTAGCCCCATTCGTTGTCATACCAAGACACGACTTTCAAAAAGTTATCGTTCAAAGCAATTCCAGCCTTGGCATCAAAAATGCTAGACCTGCTGTCGCCCAAAAAGTCAGTTGACACAACATCCTCATCAGTGTAGCCAATGATACCTTTAAGCTTTCCCTCAGACTCTTCCTTAATAGCAGCCTTGATATCCTCATAAGAGGCCTTCTTCTCAGTTCTAACAGTAAGATCAACAACTGAAACATCCACAGTTGGTACACGGAAGGACATACCAGTCAATTTCCCATTCAAAGCAGGAAGAACTTTCCCAACAGCCTTGGCAGCTCGGAATGATATTGAAACTAGCAGCTCTTCCACCCCTCCAGTCCTTGCTTGATGGACCATCAACAGTTTTCTGAGTTGCAGTGATTGCGTGCACAGTTGTCATCAAGCCCTCAATTATGCCAAATCTGTCATTAATAACCTTTGCAAGAGGAGCCAAGCAATTGGTAGTGCAGCTTGCATTAGAAACAATATCAATATCAGCTTTATACTCATGCTCATTAACACCAACAACGAACATTGGAGCATCTTTGCTGGGTGCAGAGATAATAACCTTCTTTGCACCACCCTTCAGGTGAGCTGCAGCTTTGTCCTTGTCCGTAAAGACACCAGTGGACTCCACAACATAGTCAGCACCAGCCTCACCCCATGGGATCTCCTCAGGGTTCCTGATGCCAAAGACTGTAACAGGTTTCTCCCAAAAAAGAAGGGTCTTGGAGTCCTTCACAGTTATCTCATGATGTTTCCATTGCCCGTGCACAGTGTCATACTTGAACATGTATGTCATGTAATCGGTGGTGATGAAGGGATCGTTAACAGCGACCAACTCCACATCCTCACTCAAAAGCGCAACTCTAGCCACAAGCCGTCCGATCCTTCCAAAACCGTTAATTCCGATCTTGATCTTTCCAGCAGATGCCATGGCTATCGAGAATAGTAAGGAGACAGGAAAAGATTGGAGAGAAATTAATAGCGCAGGAGAAAATATATATCTATATATATATATATAGAGAGAGAGAGAGAGAGAGAGATAGATAGAGAGAGAGAGAGGGAGGGAGAGAGGGAGAGAGAGAGAGAGAGAGAGAGAGAGAGAGAGAGAGAGAGAGAGAGGAGTGGGTGGAGGGAGGTTGTAGCGCTTAAAAAGTTCACTATGTTTTGTAATATATCTCAATCTATTTATGAATGCCGAGTAAAATGCCTGCCATTTTAGGAAATATTAGCCAATTAAGATGCAGAATGTAAGATCATAGCTTGTACAAAAGGTGCAAATTTTCAGCATATTTCAAATGGGCACCGCCTTCAAATTAAATTTAAGAAAATAAATATTAAATGATCACTCCAGCAATTATGACCTAAAATCCTAAAAGGAAGTAAAGAGCAACCAAATGTGTAAGGTTCCTACTAAATGGAATCTAGGGAGGGTTGATGCATACAATCTTATACCTACATTATAGAGGTTGTTTTCATCATTTGAACCCATATCCCCATGTCACAATGAAGTTAGTATAACTATTGCTCCAAAAATACCCTCTTATAACAGAAGGAATTAGTAATTAAAGTGTTCAAAATTAAAATCAAACAAATAAACTACTCATCCGATGGGACACCAAAAAGAAAAAGCGATGCTAAATGATAAAATAATGCTGACAAATAAAACTTCCAAGTTCTTTTGTATCCCCTTCTGCATATAAGATGAAAGATTTTTGCCCCCATGCATTAAGAAGAGAGCAATCATCAATCTTACTCAAAAACAGTTGCTTTAATGAATTTTGTTTTTCTTTAACCAACAATTGCACATAAATTAGTGTGACTAGTGTATTTCCTTCAAAGCTCAACAACTATAGTTTTAACAACAACCAATCATATGAAGTGGCATTTTGCTTTATGCACCTCCCACAAGAAACATAAATATTAAAAGGGTAAATTACACTCAAATTTAGGAGGTCTAGTAAGTCCTTTACTTAGATTAACATTATTAAAAACCTTATATTTAGGTCCCTAACACTTTTTGAATGTCACTTTGGTTCTCTAACTTAGCTTCTGACTTTCATAGCGGCACCTATAATTCTAGAAGTCCGTTAAAATTAGCATTAATTCACGTGACCAAAATAATAACATCTATCAAACATCGTAGATTCTGGCTTCCAAAATAACCTCACGGTCTTGCAAGCATAGCTTTCCTCCCCCATTCATTTAAAAGCCACTAAATCATCAGTTTTTACAAAGTTCCCCCATTTTATTCTCAGTGGCATTTCACATGATGCAACTCCGCCCTCATGTAATTTAGCAAGAATTTCAAGCTGTCCATGTTCATTTAACATTCTAACCCACCTATGTTTACTAAACATATTTAAACCATCATAATCAGTATGCAATTGCTCTAACTGATTGGATTACAACAATATTTATGCAAGCCTTGACACCACTATTTAATTTCAAAGCACCGAATTAAAAGTAATTATCAAAATCCAAGTATAAAGCACCAATAAACAATTCCATTTTCACATCTTCGACTCCATTATAATGAAATTAAAATGAAGCATATTCCATTACAACCATATATTAACATGTTATTTGTCCAAAAACACAGGATTTTAGACACAATAAACCACAAAAGCACTGACAAGCACTAAAAAATTATTTAACCCAGTAATACCAGAGTTAACTCAAATATTATTAATGAAAAGGGCAATAGGCGGTTACAACGACACACACTTGACAAGAAAATACAATAACAAACCAGCAAACACAGCTAAATGTATCCAAAGGTGGTGGTTGGTTTAGTGAGTGGCGGGAGGAGGAAAGTGACGAGAAGGTGGATGGTTGTAGAAGAAGGGGAAGTTACGTGCAATGATGAAAGATGGAGGTTAGCCAGCTGAAAGACAGCAAGTAGGGGCTTGTTCGAAGGCTGGAACAGTAGCAAACAACCAGCAGCGCCTATTCAAGGCAGCGGCGGCTGCGAGCGGGATTGACGGTGGCACCAACGGAGATTGCGTGAGACTGCGGAACAGCAAAGGGAGGGCTGTCCCAAAGCTACGGCAGCGATAGAGATGACTAAACATCAAAGAAAAGCGGTTGGAAATAATGGCAGCAAGGTGAGAGGTAGATGAAAGGGATGTCAGCAGGTGGATGAGGTGGTGGCCGGCGGTAGCAGTTGTAGGACGACGGTAGGGTTGCTATCCGGTGGTTTCGGCAACAACGGCAGTGGCAACGAGAAGAGGAAAGTGGAGAATGGAAAAGTCAGAGATAAATACCCCCACAAAAAAGAGTTCAGTGGGAGCACCACTCAGATCCCTAGGAAGGACATCACTATCTCGAAGGAGATGTAGCGGGAGCACCACTCGTCTTTGGATACAGCACTAAAAGGAAAAAACCTAGATATCAACCCCTATCCTAACAGAATCACAATCTAAAACTGCCCTAAAAAATGAAAAATAACATATTTATAGAGTTGGAGTAAATATGAGTGGACACTACTATAAATAAGAGCTAAATCCACATAAAGGAAGTGTAGCCCGGCCCTCCTGGAGCGCTACAAGCCGCACTCGCCTGCAGGAATTCGCTGTACAGTAGCAGATGTTGTCGAAACGTTGCTGCAGAAAGTTCCATTCACGGTATTATAGCAGGGTGGACGTCCCCACATCAGTCTCCCGAGCTTGACTGATCTTCAACCTTATCTGTCAAAGCATATGTCTCCGCAAAGTAGTCAATTCGGCTCCATAGAGGATAACAATAATGTTGAAAGTTCCCTCTAAGTCACAATTCTAGGCATTGCATTCCAAAGTACAACCTGATATAATAAGTATCCATCCATTTTGGCTGCAAATTGAGCTGGAGTAGACTTAAATTCTCACAAGGAATTGTCCCTCTCACATCAGTCTCCCAAGCTTGACTGATCTTATCTCACCCCTCGTACTCGGCTGGATGTATCTGATAAACAAGTATGTTAAAAGGAATCAACTAAAAACATTTAGAACATGTTGGACTATAGATTTAGCTCGAACAATGTTAATCGCTCAAAAATTGATTTGAATTTTGGTTGGGATCGTGATTGAATCGAAATAAACGAGCAGTTACGAGCCAAAATTTTGGACCGAATTTTATTCGAGCCAACCTCAGCTCAGACCAAAATCGGAATGTTAATAACTCTAGTGATGTTATTGTTGTGAATTTAGCGAATTTAGCTCAATGATCGTTGATTGCTCAAAAATTATTTGAGTTTTGACTCCGATTGAGATCAGATGGAAATAAATGAGGCGATCTATGAATAAAAATTTTGGATCGAATTTTTTAGCCGATTTTGAGTCAACCCAAACTCAGCATAAAATTGGATCGTTAACTGCCCTAATCGTAACCACGCTGGAGGGGTCTCTTCTTCTTCATTAAAAGGACCTAGATCTCATTGTAGAATTTTCATTTCCCCAAAAATCCTAAAGTAATTTCCAACACTATGGTTCATCCATCATGTCCGATCATCTATTGATGGGTACACAGCTAAACAGAATTTAATAACCAAATGAGATCCTAGGGTCTTCTGGAAGTAGCTCAAAACCTTCTTATCTTTGATATGTTGGATCTCTCTTGTTAGGGGCAACTCAGGGTGGTAGACTATATATTTGAAAATTCTAAAATGCTCTTATCTGAGGCTACCTTGTGTCTAGTAACAGCGCCTTCTATCCTTTTTGGACATCTAATGTCAGTCATGTTGTGGCTCCTCTCAATGCCTGCAAAATGAAAGTTCAAGGCACCACAACCTCATACTCTATATGAAAGCTCATTATCTTGAACTCGCTACTTCCTAGTAAGTAAATGTTCATTCGGTTGGAATCGCTCTCATGGGTCACTTGGAATGGCTGGTGTTCCTTGTCAACTGGAATTTGAGTCTTCTCTGAGATTTTCATCTTTTCTCGGATTATTGTTTATATCTTCAACTGCTCCACAATCAGTGAAAGAGATCATTCTCTTGGTTGTAAATCCGATTGAATAAGGCCAAATTCGTGACACTTAACACACTTTTTGTAGGGATGGATTTCAAAATGCAAACTGGTTCCACCTATTCTTCACTCTAAACCAATTCTACTTCGGTGAGGGCTGGATGTTCCCCTAAGCGTGCTCTTTCTGCCCCATCGTGAGTTGAATTATGCCTGTAAAGTATGACAATCATCTGGTGATGTTGTCTCTTCATTTTTGAAGCTAGGATTTGCACATCTTGTCTGTAATGAACTGGCATGCACTGGCGTTGCATCTCCCATTTCATCTTTAGACTAAATAAAGACCTTGTCATTTCCCTCATGCTGGTGTAGGTGATTCAATTTTTTTAACCAAAAAATACTCTTCTTTAAATTATTGACAGCTAGTTTCACCATTCTGTCTAGTGGGACGTCTTAGTACTCTAAGAAAAGTCCACGGTATGAATTCACTCGATAAACTCGTCTAGTTCCCAATGGATGTCAAAATATGGCAAATCTCCATTTAATACAAAATCCTGGCTTCTCAGATATTTTAGGTCAATTATTCAAGGTAGCGGTTCTTCATCCTTGAATGGAAGAGATTCGCTCTATTCCTTCGATCTAGAAAGGTATCATGGTAGCTACATGTAACCATTCCAGATTACCTCCTTTTGAAAGCGATAAGCCTCTGTTGCAATTAGAGGATTTTCTGCTACACATCCTCCACGGAAGGTTCCTAGACACCTCTTTGTGAATTTCTCATAAAGGGCATCATGGCATTTACCCCTAATTAAGTCTTCAACAACTATTTGTTCGGTAGAGAGATTATGTTTTAGGGTTTGGGTAAGTGGACGAGGCTGCGTATGATGGGAAAGAAAAATTTTGAAGTGGATATAAAGGTTCGGTATGGATGGATGCTAGGAACGCTAGGATGGGACTAGGTTTAGGCTAACGCTGATACCAAATGATATCGGAGTTGACCCAAATAACAATAGAAATGAAAATATTATTACTAAAAAGGGCAATAGGCAGTTACAACCACACACACGACAAGAAAATAAACAATAAACCAAGTAAATACATCTACATGTATCCAAATGTGGCGGTCGATTTGGTAAGTGGATAGCAAGAGGAAGATGATGAGGTGGTGGATGGTCATAGGAGGAGAAAGGTGAAGTCGTGGGGTGATTGCAATGAGGGAAAAGTAGAAGTTGGTTGGTTGAAAGACAACATGCAGGGGCTGGTTGGAAGGTTGTAACAACATCAAACAGCCAGAAGGAGTTGTTCGTGGTGGCGACGGTGTGTGGTAATGACGGAAGCGGCGATAGGGATTGCGTGTGTCTACGAGACAACAAAGGGAGGGATTTACCAAGGTTGTGGCCGTGAGGCGGATGGTTGGGCAATGAAGAAGGGCAATCGAAATGAATGGAAGCAAGGTGGGAGGTGGTTAAAAGGGATGGCAGTAGGAGTTGTAGGACGACAGCAGAGTTGTTTCGTGGTTCAGGCAGTGAGGAAAGATGGTTACGGTAGCAAGGGGAGAAATGTTGAGGATAGAAAAGTTGGAGATAAATACCCACATAAGAACGAGCTACAATAAAAAAGAACCACTCAGTCCCTTGGAAGGAGATCAACATTTTGAAAAAGCTACAACCGGAGCACCACCCGCCTTTGGACACAGCCCTACAAGGGGAAAGACTCGATGCTGGCGGCTATCCTGACAGAAACACTATCCAAAACTATACTAAAAACACAAAAAACAACATATTTAAAGACAGAGAGTAAATATGAGTACACATCACTCCAAATAGGAGGTAAATCCACATGAAATAAATGTTGGCTGGCCCACTTGGATCAATCCAAACTACACTCGCTGGAAGGAATTCGCGGCACTGTAGCAGATACCGCAGCAACGTCCCTGCAGGAAGTTTCATATGCGGTACTACAGGGCAGATAACTCCCGTGTCATATAGATATCAATCAGGGAATTACATTGCAAAACCCAAATAACAAGCAATTCAATAGTCCTGTCCTTTGAAAAATGCTATAAAATAAATTAAAATTGATATAGAACCCAAACTTCATCATTCAAGAAGAAAGAATTGAACAAAATAAGCATTTCACCTATGGGCTTATTTTGTGTTTAAGTTGTGGTTTTCCCCTATGAGCTATTGTTTTCTACCTTAGTGTGTTTGTAATTGTCATGCTTGGCACTCACATATCTAAAAGGTGTTGTCCTTTCGATGCAGGCATATATGCCATCTCTAATCTCAGTTCTTATGGTGAAGCCAAGTCTCTACATCTACTCACATGTTTAGTAATCTTGTCTCTCCTGATGTATTTATTTCTAATGATCATCTTCTTATTAGAGATATAAGTGTTCTAAACTCTACTTTTGTTGCATCTGATGCTAGCATTTCTTATATAGAATAGCTCGCGGAAAAAAAAGTTTAAAACAAATATATGCTCTAAGAGGAACAAAAACCAAAAAATAATACATCCGTAGGTTCCAAATTAGACGGTTTTAATGTGGCTATTGGGGTTCTTCATTTCTTTTGGACTTGATGTACTCTTTTTTTAATTCTCGTTTTCATTTAGTAATGCTTTGTTATTGCTTCGTGTTGCACTATTTTATTTGCGGGGACTTCTTAGCAAAAGGTATCACACACCAGCTGACCTCTACTTTAAGGTTAATCATGGTGTGGCATAGGAGGACGACTCAATTAGATCAAATTGTCATCGGCACTCGTCTTGACTTCCATAATCAGGACCCAGTAGGTAATAATCAGCCTAACTCAATCATCGCAAATATTCATAATCCATTTTAATTCATAATTTATACAAAATCTCACATACTCAGAAGAGCGTAAAGTCATATCATTAAAATATTTACAGAGTTGTTAAATCCAACATATAGAAGAATATGTATCTAACAATATGTACAACCTCCAAAACTATAAAATGCAAAAGCAGCATAACATCACATCCGGCTACTAGCCTTTGTGCTCCTTACCCTTTCCTAACAGTCAACATATAAGAGTATGCTACAAACTTAGCGAAATAATTAAGGCTAAAGAAAAATTTTATAGGCGAAAAAAAAAACGCAATGTAGATGATCATTTGTAACTCATATGCATGCCAGTAGAACATGTCACAACATGTTTTAATCATTTAAAATATTTAAAGAAAGACATGAAATGCAGTAAATCATCGCAATTGATAAAACACGTGTTTTGTTCATTCATGTGCAATCATAGGAATACACACAAGAGTTTCATGATCAAACATTGTAACAATAGAAATGTCACTTGTAATTGTATAGACATCGGCTACTTTCATGTCATTTCATGGCAGATCATCACCCAACCTGAAAGTTAAATTAATTTTTGATAAAGGTTGGATAACTCTCAACGTAGCAGTTATTAATAGCCCTCATGATACTAACGGCCCCGATTTTTCATCTCTTTCTGATCCCAATAGTTCAAGGATTCATCTCCGTCTAAATACCAAAAGTAAAAAATTTCATTATTTTATATCATCTGTACTTGCAAGCATTTATATAATAGTCTATCACGATACTTGTGACATTCTTGTAAGCATAATTCTTGTAATAATCATTCATCATAGGCAAATCATGTATCATATGCATAAACAATATTATATGAATATCTGTAAATGATAATTTCAAAATATGCCCATCATAAAAATAAAATAGTAAAAACCATAAACATTGACACTATTAGCTCAATCTTGCATTCGCGCTAATACATGCAAGCATTCATAATATGAAGAATTCTAACTGTGATTATATGTTAGAAGGAATTACATAGAAAATCTATAGAAATTTATTACTAATAATTTAATACAATATTATTTCACTTGAATTGATAAAGCAGCCCTGCGATGAGTTTTCTTAAGCTCGTCACCTAGTATAAACCGCTTGGAATCATAATATTCCTAGAAAATCATGAATTTCTAGCTCATGCCTTGATTTACAGTCTGTTTGAGGCAGTTGCAGCTGTTTGAAGAAGCAGTTGTGAAGTTACTGAAGAAGAAGCTGTTGTTCAAAAAGCTACGGTGGCTGTTACAAAAAAAAATTTAAAAATATCAGACCGCAGCTTTCTAACAACCACCACAAGTAGCCAGGTTTAGTAAGAAAAAATTGCTTTAAATTGTTGCTTTTTAAGAATGCAAGCAAAACACACTTTTGCGAAATAGGAAAAACTACGGTGCAACACTGCACCATTGCCCTAAACACATTCTCACTCTCAAATACGATTTCACTTGCTATAACTTACCTAGAGGAGGCTTCTTTGCATTACATTATCCACCTGAAGCCTTCTTATTCCATTCTTACTCCATTCTCCTTCCTCCCTTTCCCATTTCCCCTCTCAAATTTAGCTAATAGCCCTCCAAGATGCAATTCTCGATTCTCGCCTAGCTAAAATAACAGGAAACACATAAAAGGCTTCAAATTGTGGTAAAATGCCAAATAAGATCATACGGAAGGAAAGGAATGTTGTACATGTCATAAAAGTAAGGATTATGCCATCCAAAGTCTTCTCAGAACTCCAAACTATGGGTTTCGGCTCTCAACCGAGAGCCTGCTTGCGCTCGATCACGCTACGTGCGGGGATCGTTGAACACTCCATACCTGCGTAAACGAAGTATTGGGAGAGGGAATGGGAGACTACGAAGCATCCAAGCCCTCCAAAACTCATCCAGAAGCTGCATGCGCAGACAAGTACAAGAAACGTCTACAGGCTACAGTGTTGGGGATTGAGGATTAATTAAGATTGATTAAGGTTTTATTAAATTAATATTTCAAAATTTATATCTTTTCGTATATTTAACTTTAATACATAGTATTATATATCAATTTGATAGATTTAACACGTAGAATTTTACAAAATTGATTTGATCGAATTTCGGGAAATACAAAAATTAGGCTATATTTTAAAATTGCCAAAATTTTACTTGTTTTGGCAAATATTGGGTATTACAAAAGATACCAAGTTGTGATGTACCATCATATGTGAGATTCAATTAACTGGTTTTAAAGCAGAAGGGAGTTGTACGATCCTAAAGGTAAACTTGAAGGTCCAATCGGCAATTTACCTAAAAAGTATTGCTAACTCTTGCAAAAAACAAACACAACAATGTAAAATTTAAAATGCAAATATAGACCAACGCAAGACATTATGAAATGCAAATATAAACATATCTAATGCAGCATGTACCTTCGCAGTCAAGTCCTTTAATGCCTGAACCAAAATTCCAAAAACCTGATCTTTGTACCAGTCATTGCGAACCATTATTCTTTGTCCGGTCACAGGAGTAAAGGGAATGCAACTCTGTAACTTGGGATAGTATTGAACACCATATCTGTAGTACGCATCAGCCCATGAATGGTCAAAAACAAATTCTCCATATGAATGGCTGCACCAGCAATTAGATACTTTAGCCACTAAAAAAGTAAAATTGAAAGGTATGTTATTCTGAGATATGTCAAGCAAACGTATGAATTTTTTTTTAACTGAAATTATTAGAGGTGGTAAACCTTTTCAGATATAGAGGAACAACACCTAGGATATTTTTAAATTCATCCTGAGCAACAACATGCTGAGGCAGCCATCCCGTTTCCTGAAATTAGTTCATATGGCCAACTGTAAAAAGCCGTTAAGGAAGCACTAAACCAATTACTTTTCATATACAGTGATATAAACTAAATATAACAACATGAGAAGTTAAAAAATAGTTCAGAACATATGGTAACAAAGACACAAGTCCATCCCTGTAACTTTATGCTTATAGTGCCATATAACTCGACATATGTGGTTGGATGATGTCAGTTCAACTCAACGTGCTGAAAAGCGCAGGTAAATCACATCATGAAAAAAATCAAAATAAAAATAAAAATAAAAAATACTTCAAACCCCATTAAAATGGCTGTCCTTGTTGGATGCTTCCCGCGCAAGGAAAACCATGGCATGAAGTAAAAGCATTTTTTTCTTAAGTGAATATTAAACCATCAACCAACACACCTCCAACACCACCTCTGCGTCATGTTCCATAAAAAGAAGCAATGTTAACTGCATAACATTCTCTTACATTGTACTCCGCTCATCTATAACATGCCAAATGAGAGTAGTGAAAGGGAATTACTCTTGAGGGAGCGTGAGATCTAAAGGACATTTTCCATGGATACATTTGAAAAGAAGACTGCCAACATTATTTATTTATCAAATATATCTGTGTAATGTACAGTAAGCCAACATTTTTTTCACATGGCACTATAATAAGTAATTTGAAAATGCTGAGCACTTGGACCAATTTTTTGTTAGCCAATAAACAAAGAAAGAATGAAGATTGAAGTTTGTTCAAAACAAGTAATACAAATCTTACTTCTGCATTATAGCTATGATGTAGTGCACTACAGCTTTATGCAGACAAATATTTAATCTCGGACAAAATGGCAAGCTTTCAGGCCATTCCAATAAAATGAAGATAGATGGCAACTGCAGACTGCGGTATCTATTCATTTTCTGAAATTATTTTTTCAAAACAAATGATGTGCGTGCATATTGTGTATCTTTAAATAATATAAATGGATCATTGAATCCATAACCCAAAATGTAAAGTTATCTGAAAATTTATTTATTTTTTCCAAACAAATCTATCAATCCATGATTTCCAGCTATACAGAGTCATGTTATTTTTTATAAAAATTATAGAAAAAACACCCGGAAAACTGATTAGACAAGAGACCAAATAAAGATGGTACACCAAATTAGCATAAGATTAACCAGCAAGGCCAACTAAGTAGAAGAAGAATATGAAGTGAGAATGTTTGTGTAGAAAAGACTAACCTTCACCGCACATTTTGATTCTTCTAAACTTGATAAGAAAGCATGAGTAACAAAAGGATTAAGCTTTTCAGGTCCAGCTGCATCTATTGCACATGCATCCCACTCCTTCGCAGAAATATCTGATATGGATGAAACAACAGAAACATAAAGTTGCAGGGACCTCATTTCAGTCGCAGATACAACCTAAATACACAGGACAAAACAAATCAATTTAGCATGGGCTAATCAAGTTAAACTGAAAACAGACTGATGAAAAAAAGACAAAAAAAGCACCTCTTGGAGTGACCCTGTAAGAGTGAATGTCCCGAGTGATGGGTTCAGCTCCCACTGCTCTGCAGTCCTCTTAGCTCCCCAAAACAGTGCCGTTATCTTGTATGGAGACACTATACTTCGAGAACATTGTTTAAAAGCAAGTTTTTTCTGTGTTGATAAGAAATATGAAGCAAATGCATAATAATCAGATCAAACAAAATCATTGCTAGATTTTTTTTCTGCTAAATGTTATCATTGTCAAAATATTTGATAGAACATGTTGAATACTTTTTTTATTGATGTACAGCTATTTAAAGAGCTTTCTTACAGGACCAAACATGGTAGCTAATCTCCCAATTAAGGAGAAATATACAATGTAATTAATTACCCAAAAAAAGGAAAAAATAAATAGAGATTCCTAAGAATATTAATATAATTAATAAACTTCTAAATCTAGTGACTAACAAATATGGTACGAGATTATTTGTGATCTTTCAACACTCCCCTCAGTTTGGCATGAAGATGTCACTCATAGCGAACATCTACTACTAAATTCTCGTGTTGCACTTTAGGAAAACCTTTTGTTAGTATATCCGTTGTTTAGCTCACGATGGGTATATAGGACATACATATCACACCACTCGTTTATTTTCTCCTTGATGAAATGTTTGTCAACTTCTACATGTTTTGTTCTATCATGTAGAACAGGGTTATGAGCAATAGAGATTGCAGCCTGGTTGTCACAGTACACTTTAATCGGTGCCGGTATAGGAATCTTCAACTCTTCTAGAAGTCTTTTTATCCATAATACTTCGCAGAATACATGTGCCACTGAGCGAAATTCTGCTTCAGCACTACTCCTTGCCACCACACTTTGTTTTTTACTTTTCCAGGTAACTGCATTTCCACCAACAAAGGTACAATACTGCGAGGTGGATCGTCTATCATTTACATCTCCCGCCCAATCTGCATCTATGTAGGCTCTCATTAGAAGATGTTCTCCTTTTTTAACAAAAGTCCTTTTTCAGGAGTTCTTTTGAGGTATCTCGAGATTCGAATACTTGCTTCAAAGTGAGTAGGTCAGGGTGAATGCATGAATTGACTTACAACGCTTACAAGAAAAGCTATGTCGGGACGAGTGTGAGCCAAATAGATTAGCCGCCCTACCAATCTTCGATAGCGTGCTTTGTCCATTATCTCACTAACTGCTGTTGTTCTCAACTTTACATTAGGTTCAATAGGTTTATCTGCTGCTTTGCAACCTGTCATCCCTGTTTCTTTGAGTAAATCAAGTACATACTTGCGTTGATTGACAAAAAATCCCTCCTTGGATCTTGCAAACTCCATTCCGAGGAAATATTTCAGCTTTCCCAAGTCTTTAATATCAAATTCACCTTCAAGTTTCCTCTTGAGTTCTAATCTCGAGAGAATCATCCTCTGTCATGATTATGTCATCTACATATACGATCACGATGACTACTTTACCTTTGATGGAATGCTTGAAGAGAGAGTGTGATCGACTTAGCTTTGAGAGAAACCATGTTTCTTGATAACATCACCAAAACGTTCAAACCAAGCTCTGGAGACTCGCTTTAATCCATACGAGATTTCTTTAATTCTGTACACTTTCCCTTTTACAAATTTTCCTTCAAATACGAGTAGTGAGTCCATATATACCTCTTCTTGCAATTCTCCATTTAAAAATGTATTTTTTACATCCAATTGATGAAGTGACAATCGAAATTAACTGAAAAGAAAGAAGTATTCAATAGAGTTAATTTTAGCTACGAGAGCAAAAGTCTCTTAGTAATCAATACCATGAGTTTGAGTAAATCCTTTTGCTACTAATCTCGCTTTGTATCTTTCCACACTTCCATCGACTTTAAACTTCACGGTGAACATCCATTTGCACCCTACGGTCTTTTTGTCTTTGGGTAGATCCATGACTACCTATGTGTTATTTCTTTTAAGAGCATTTATTTCTTCCATCACAGTTGCTTTCAATTTCAGTTCACCTAATGCTTCTTGAATGGTTCTTGGAACAAACATATTAGAAATCCCGGACACAAATGCTTTATGATTTTTTGATAATTTTTCATATGACGAGTATTGTGTAATAGGATGTTTTGTGCTTATACGAATTCCTTTCGAAAGCGATCGGAAGATCGAGATCAAAATGAGTGGAAGTTGAAGGAAGGTTACTCTGAGTTGTAGGGCCATTATTCGATGAAGATGATTGACCATCTGCTGAGGGAATAAATGGGGTCTGTAGTACCTTTATGGAATTTCTTCATAGTATAAACACTGCAACTCATGTTGAGGATTATGATCCTTTGGAAGTACTTCTCCCCCTGTTTACGATAAATTTATATCCGGCAAAATAGGATTAATATTAGCGACACTAGTTTCCATATCGAATTAGTTACGAAAATGGGTAAAGTTTCCAAAAGTTATTTTCTTCAACTACGTTCTCCCCCGAAGAAAATTATTTTGAAAGAAGGCATGGTCCTCGACAAACTCGACATCCATGCTTTCGAAAAATCTTTTTGTGACGGGATTAAAACATTTGTACCCACGTTTATTGGAAGCATAACCTATAAAAACACATTTTTCAGCTTTGGGATCCAATTTTGATCGAAACACATTTGGGATATGCACATAACACACACATCCAAAAACTTTTAAAGGGAGATCAGTTATTATCTTAGATGTAGAAAAATAATTTTTCAATGTTTGCAAAGGTGTTTTAAATTTCAAAACTCGAGATGGCATTCTGTTTATTAGATAACAGGATGTAAGGAGTGCATTACTCTACGTATATTTGGGAACATTCATGGAAAACATAAGTGCCGAGTAACTTCAAGTAAATGCCTATTTTTTCTTTCAGCAATACTATTTTGTTGTGGTGTGTCACGACAAGTGGATTGATGCAGAATACCCTTTTCTAACATAAATGTTTTCAAATATTTATTGAAATATTCAGTCCTATTATCCGTTCTTAGAATGTCAATTTTTGTTTGAAATTGATTTTCAATCATGTGGAAAAAATCTTTAAATCGTTGTTCAACTTCGGATTTCTTTTCCAATAAATAAGCTCAACACACACGTGTGTGATCGTCAATAAATGTTACAAACCATTTTTTTCAGGAAAGTGTGTTAATTTTAGATGGTCCCCAAACATCATCTATCGCAATAAATGAAAAGGTTTTAAGCTAGAATATGATTTTATTGGAAACGAAACACGATGACTTTTAGCTAAATTACGAAGCTTCACATCGAAGTTTTGAAAAATCAATATTTTGAAATGTTTTAGGAAATAAAGATTTGAGATATGGAAAGTTTAGGATGCTCTAATCTTTTATGCCATAACATAACTTGATCATAGTCGAAGTTTAAACTTGTACTCCCTAATCCATGAGACTGTTTTATTTTCGAATCGACTCATCATAAGATAGATCTGACCCATTTATTTCTCTAACTAGCTTCAATTATCTTCCCGAGTTCCGGTCCCGAAAAACACAATTGGAAGGGGAAAAAGAATGGAATAATCGAATCTTTAGATAATTCTTAACGGAAAGTAGATTACATGTAAGCTTTGGAACATGTAAGACGATTTCAAAAAAGTTTTTCGAAATTTTAATATTTCATTTTCCCACAATAGGCGAAAAGCTACCATCAATTATTCGATTTTTTCGGAACCAGAACATGGATAATATGAATCAAATAATTGAGAGCGAGTTGTCATATGATCGGAGGCTCTGAATCGATGATCCAAGGAGTGGTGCTTCTAGAACGGATAAAGCCAAAGGATTACTACACGCTCGTGCTTATAGAACCGATAGAAGCATTAGATGATGAGCGAGATTTCAGCGAGTTTAAGAAGGTGACTTAATTGCTCTTTACTAAGTGGAGATGACTCAGCCTCATTTCTTGTAGGTGTGCTATGTTCACCAGATTTTTTCCCTTACCATTGGGTGGTTTTCCATGCAACTTCCAGCATTTTTCACGAGTATGGCGTGGCTTCCCACAGTAGTCACAGTGTAGGTTATTTCTGTCTTCAACACGCTGGTTGTGAAAAATTTTTTTGCTTACTTGAGCTTCTGGAATCGCCAGTGCTGATCCTTCCATGGACACAGTTGAACCGGCAGTCTTCTTTCCCAACATCACATGTCTCCGACTCTCCTCTCTCCTCACCTCTGCAAAAACTTCACCAATTGGAGGAAGGGGATTTCTTCCGATTATTCGGCCACGAACCTCGTCATATTCAACATTTAGACCTGCAAGAAATTTGAAGATTCGACCAGTATCCACTATCTTCTTGTACTGGTTGCGATCCTCGTTTGATTTCCACTCATGATCATTGAATAAGTCCGAGTCCCTGCCAAATCCGTTTAAGAGAATTGAAATATTTTGTCGCAGAATCCTCACCTTGGCAAATTTCTCCAAGTCGTAGGGTCAGCTCGTAAATTTGGGATTGATTTCCAAGATCAGAGTACATTTCTGAAACATTGTCCCATAATTCCTTTGTCGTAGAGTAACACAGATAATTTGCACTTATCTCTTCGATCATGCGAATTGACCAACCATGTCATTACTATTGAGTTTTCCGTATCCCAAATGGCATAAGTTTTGTCATTCACGTCGAGTCGCATAGTATCACTCGTGATATGACCAATCTTTCCTCTTCCTCGGAGATACATGCGAACTGATTGTGACCATCGAAGAAAATTATCACCATTTAGTCGCATTGTAGTGATCTGAATCGGATGATTTTCAGATGTATTTCTCTGAGGTTCGGACTGAGATGGCTGATGAGGCTGGTTTGTCCTAGACGTGACTTCAGACATTTTTTCTCGGTCAAGTGTGTTCTATTTTCCCGCAAAAAATACGGAAGCAGTGGTGAGAACACTTTAGGACCGAACAATAAGGTTCGACCGACCCAACCGTCCGAGAGGAAGACGTCGATCGCAGTAGGCGAGCAGGCCGAATGATCGAAGTCGACCGAACGAGGCGGAACGAGCAGCAGGCAGGTGAGCCGGCGAGCGAGCAGGCAAGCGATGGAGGCCGATTGGTCGAAGCCGACCGAACGAAGCCGAACAGGCGAGCAAGTAGGAGAGCCGGCGAACAAGCAGGCGAGCGACTGAAGCGAACGGTCGAAGCCGACCGAAGGAAGCCGAACAGGCGAGCAAGGCGAGCAGGGAGCAGGCGAGCGAGCAGCGAGCGGCGAGCGAGCAGCCAGCGGCGAGCGAGCAGGCGAGCGAGTAGCGAGCAAGACGAGCAGGCAGCAAGCAAGACGAGCAGGCGAGGAAGCCGTATACGCCGTCGAGGAAATTTTCGTCGAATAGGTCGATAATCGATTCAGACCCTTTGAAGACGATAAAGATTCAGATCTCAAATATTCGCTCTGATACCATGTCAAAATATTTGATAGAACATGTTGAATACTTTTCTTATTGATGTACGACTATTTAAAGAGCTTTCTTACGGGACCAAACATAGTAGCTAATCTCCGATTAAGGAGAAATATACGATGTAATTAATTACCCAAAAAAAGGAAAAAATAAATAGAGAATCCTAAAAATATTAATATAATTAATAAACTTCTAAATCTAGTGACTAACAAATATGGTACAGGATTATTTGTGATCTTTCAACAATCATGGAAACATGAAGTTATCTCGAAAACATTTAAGGGAGATAAAAAAACAAAAACCATAAAAGAAGAAGGAATTTTGAATCTTTTAGATGAAGAATGGTTAAGAAAAGGCTATTAAACTGGGAAAAAACCTCAAAACCAAACGTGGAATCAAATTTTTTCTAGAAAATCACATCTGATGCATCACCTTCATCGAACAAATCACAAACATTGGCATAAGTTCCAAATATCAAAGCACGTAAATAGTTAAGCCTAAAACTTCAAGAATTGAATCCATGATCAGCCAAACGTAATTTTCAGAAACTTCTAGTCAAGACACTAATGTCAATAAGACAAATCAATGATAATAAGAATACCAGGAAGTCTAAATGAGACAAAATAAAACATTCAAGAACAAAATTGAAACTTCGATGAGTCATTTGAAGGTCAAACATCCTTCAAATTTGTGTACTTACAGTCATGACAAGCTCCCGAACAGGACAAAATCGGATAAGTCCAAGATTACTCGATTCATGAGTTCATTAAGCATTGAGATGTCCAAGTGATTTTTATGAATCATTCAACGAAGTGTACTAATTTCTAGTAGACTTGACGAAAATTCAGCTCTAAAAATCTATAAAAAGATTATGCATCTACACATTCAAGAAATAAAATTTGGTGGACATAAATCCCAAACTTAGAGAATTTTAGAGCCTTGTTTGTCGTTGCTTGATGCTGGCTATTGAGCAATATCAATGCTCGTTATTGCCATGATCCAACGTCAGCAACTGCCAACATTGAACACCCACAAGCCGACAACGTCCGAAGCAATGACTCGGTCCCCCTCTTATCAGAGGAACGTTTAGTCGACCATTGATTTTTGTTCCACAACTACCAACAACCAACATCAAGCAGACACTATAGTACATAAATATTACTAGTGCCTACCCCCTTAAGTAAAGTAACTAAATGAACCACCTATTTTGCTTACACATTGAGATTCTCCATCAACCATCACTCTCAACACTTAATAACAATCAATGGATACCATCTCCCATGCGCTAATGTCTGATGCCCATCTTCTCAGTCATATAGTATCCCCTGCCATTAAAAGAGCAATCAAGTTGACTATCCAATATTGTCCGACTTGATACATTTCATATTAACCATTCCTCGCATATATTTTGAGTTGATGTTTGATTCCCATCTTCTCATGTTGCCATTATTCCTTTTTATAAAAAGACAACGAGCATTATCCAACGGTCAATGATCATCGCCAACCTTAACACTTACCAACAATGGATGTCTAACAACCTTCACCAACCTACAACACCCATATTTCCAATTCAATCCCTTCTATGAAGAGGGCACCAAGTAGACTGTAGACTATTGCATGACATTTTACATTGCCATCCATTGCCTAGAGGCCACGACCATTCAGCATTCCTTGGTTATCAGATTGGCCAATTGATCTCTAGTTATCGAGAAACAACGAAGTGAACCACCTACTCTTGTATGATGACAAGTCAAACACCTCAAGTCTACTACCATCACCATAATAGATATCTTACATGATTCATGTATACTAAGTACATTATATTAGAACCTTCTCTAATTACAAGGAATAGAATCCTTTGTAACCATTGATTCAAACTACCAGAATAATTTAAATTGGGCTACACCCCATTATTGAGTTTTTCCAGTAAACTCATTTGATATAAATTGCATTAAACTTAAATTTATCCGTGCATGCGAAAATTTTATACAACGTTAAGATGAAAAGCTTTCCATCTATCACAATAAATATTCCTACATGTAATTGTTTAGCATCCATTGTGAGAAGTCAAGACCACGAGGAACTCTGGTTACAACTTTGAAATCAAGTTCACATTGATATGGTGAGCACATTTGCAAACAAAGTACTCCCTCCATTTGTTGTTCGTTGACCTATTTAGATAACATCACTTCAAGAAAATAGTTTCAAAAAAGCCAACACAATTGTTCCTCATATTAGTAGGGTTGGCTTGAGATGCACTTTAAACAGAATTCTTAAATGAATGTCAACGTTGATATTTAGAAAGTAGCTATAATTGAAGGGGATCTTGACAAAACTAGAAATTTTTTGAGGCATGCTGCATACTGGGAGAATTCCAGGAGACTTCCAAGGAACCTTACCTCTATATGGAAGCATTCCATAAAGCAAAAAATCTATGTGAGTGCTATTCGTAAGCTCCAATGGGTGCTTAGGTAAAGTCCTCATTGAAAAGCTTCTAAGACGCCTACATCATCTATGGACCTTAGAAAGACAAATGATAAATAAGGCCACCATTTATTTAAAAAATCAATAGGCAGACAAACTAATTTGAAAGCCAAAATTTGCTATAACGCCACCATTCATCTCAATCGCGCGAGAGCATTAATCCAAGCAGTAGAGGAAGGTATTGTGTTGATCCTCAAATGCAACCTTTCGTCTAGACAAGTAATCATCATGACCGTGCGATAGCCATATTTAGACGGTACGGGCACATGTCGACCCTAAGAGCAGAGCAGGATCACTGTTGTTGGCATAAACCCAGAACAATAAAGGTTGTATTTGTAACAGTTTTAATATAATTAATATTTGTAAATTACTTTAAAATACTTATAACCTTTTTTTACTAGTACAATCAAAGAAAAAGTCTCACCTTCAGCAAGAAAGGTATTATTGCAGTAGCCCACATTTATTTTGTTTAATGAGTTTTTATTCTTTCTTAAGTAAACCATAAAGTAGGTTATGGATCATCAGAAACTAAACACAATTCAAGAAATTTCTAATTCATTAAATCAATGATCCTTGCCTACTACTAAGAAAAAATCATCTAACAAATTTCAATTAAAATATAATTAAAGGAATGTTAGCTTAACTTTTATTCATGAACCAGCATTTAAGCAATTCAATGCAATGTTCCCGTCTGATATGATTACATTTATTTTTAGGGACAATAAGATATAACATTCAAATAATACTCTTGTATCTTTATTCTTCAAATTTTCACCAATTTTTTAAATTCACAACAAAATTTTAACATGTATTTCCTTTGCATATTTCAAATCATCAACCATTAAGTGGTGGCACAACTATATACAAAGATTCTCAACTCCTCTCTATGAATTTAATCTTTGCATTTTAGTAATTTATGAAAGCTTTGTTGCTATCTTGAAATTGATTATTGTAAGCTCAGTTCCAAGTAGCTTGATAAAGAGTCTACTTAATGTTGATTTCTTTAAAAGTTTCCAAGATCTTATCATTGTAATTTCATAAAAAAAAAAGACATTACTTGAACACTTAGACTGCTTCTAAAATATGTTAAGGGTTATAGGAAATCATTTGCTTTCCTCTTCAAGCCATATACTATAGTGAGAGACTTGATCTTGGCTTCTTAGACAAGAGGACCACAAAATAGCCAGCTTCTTTTATTTTTATTCTATCACATCAATAATCTAATACCATTGATCTCCAACATGAATTATCTATAATGCTATCCTTTAGGTTTTAGATGGAAACTAACAATTAGGAATCAATTCATTATCTTAAATTATTTTTCCTTCTAGTATTTTCTGTTTTTTTCCTCTTCTAACTATTATTTTATTATTTATTAGAATAGAGAGTGGAGTTAGAAGAAAAAAACTAACTTCGAAATATGACACCCAAGTTGAAATTCTGAGAAACAAAAAACTATTATATTTACTAGAAAAGTACATTTTGTGACAAAACTATTACTAGGAGTGTTCAGAGGTTGAAGGATCACCTAAGTTGCACATATCTAAATCTTGAATCCTGTGTAAAAGATACCATATGTTAAAAAGTAATGTGAATATTACTTAAATAATTATACAACTCAAAAAAGTAACTTCAAAAATATTGAGGAAATGATTGAAAGATCTTGTAAAAGTTATTTTTCTTTGCTAATAGAAAAGCTTTTGGGCCAATTGATTTATACTTGGATGAAAAATAAGAAAAATAATCCTCAAGCCAATCCTCCCTAATCTTTACAAAAACATAAAAATAAAATATGTTTAGATGTTGCATATTTTTATCAAAATTAAATTCTACTTAATATGGTTAAAAGTCATTCATGTATTAATATGCTTCATTATGTTGAAAATTATCAATGATGACTAGATCTTCCTAGCATGTATGAGCTTTGAACTTGGATGTTAAATGATGAGGTCAGAAATATAAAACAATGATTGATGATTTAAAGAAGACAAGGGTTGGGAACAGGAGTTACATTAATACCAGAAAATTGGTCAAATATTAGACAAGAAAAAAGTATTATAATTTCTTTTGTTAACAACCATTATGGGGATATATTTCTAAAATCTTATGATATATCAGCCTTTGTAAAACATGTACAATTGCTCTTTCGCAAATTTTTAATGTAGTTATAGAGGATATCAAAGAGAGCTTGGTTCAAATTATTACAGAAAATGAAAGTATTAAAATTGTAGAGGTGACGTTAGGTATATTTAATAGACACTATATGTTGCTCATTATCTTAATTTAATACTCAAAAATTTGAAGCAATTGCCCCAACATAAATCAGTATTAAGCAAATATATTTATAATAAAGAAGATGACATAAAGAGCTTATCCAACCAATAATTACAAGATTTATCACTTCCTATTCGACCTTGCAAAGATTTGAAGAGTTGCGACAATATTTTGAGGCTATATTTGCTTCAAAAAAGAAAAGGATAAAAGTTCTTAAGAAAAAAGTCAAAAAGAAACCAAGTGAAAAAGATTATTATAAAATATGATTCTTTTTGGCGTAGTGTTAATTATGATCTAAAACCTACGGTGTTTTATTAAAAATATTAAGAATGATTGATGGTGAGAGAACTTCATTTATAGAATATATTTATGAAGCTACAAATAAAATAAAATAGAAAATAACAAAAAATTTAGGAGAGCAAGAAACATCATATAATAAAATATGAAAAATTATTTATGAAAAATAAGATAATTAGCTACATCAACATTTAAAAGTTATTGCATATTATTTAAACAGCCAATTTCATTATGATGTGAACTTTCAAGTGGATGCGGGCATAGATTTGTCGGTTGCCCTTTAGGCTGGGTATCTTAAAGCTAATAATCAACTCAAAGATTTTCATTTAAAGAAAGAAATGCTAGCATTTAGAGAAACCCAAAAATGTTATAAGACACGTCTCACATGGTAAACTTGATTCATGTATAATTGTAAACATAAAAATTATAACATATGTCTGAGCTTCCTATCTTAATATATTTAAATAACTTTATATTCATCTTATTTTGAAATATTGATGTGCAAAATTTCAAAATGAAGTGTTTTAACATAAATATTTTCAGTTTCAGTCTTACTTGTTCAACTTTTGCATAATTAGAGTATCTTCAAATAATTGCATACAAAAACATGGAAATAATTGGCTACAGGCCGATTAAACAAGATAATTTATATTATATTAAAAAAAAAATTGAAAGATAGACACCTGAAACAAATGGTGGTGATTAAATGGATCTTTTGGTCGATTTATATGAAGACAAATGGGTAACACCAAAAAAAAATTAAAATTTTAAATTTAAAGATGAAGGAACAACCTTTAATAAGATGAGAATAAAGATCCATTTTAAGGTAAAGCATTAGCATTGGCGATTACAAAGTGTGGCAAATAGAGATCCAACAAACCTGAGGCTCTGTTTTATCAAATTTCATTCTCGGTGCACAACAGGAACAACTTTCACTGTCAGGAATCAATGTTAACATTGAAAGGCGCCAAAGGGTTACTAAATTTACAGTCCTTCTGCTTCATAATTATCTAAATATCTCCTTTCTTCTTCTGCTTCGTTCGCTGTTGTGGTTGTGGGTTATACCCCTGCGATCCTACAGGTCCACAGCTTCCGTCAACGACTGCTGCAAGCTCGACGGCATTCCATCTTGTTAGCGGGTTTTGCGCAACCGCAGAAATGGTCGCGGGTCGATCTTACGCCGACGCCCTCGTCGGCGATAACCTCGCCTGCGCCCCTTCACATTCTAACATGTTCTCACAGAGATTCCATGATGCATTCGGGCAAGGCGTCGAACCAGATTTCTCAAAAAATCATCATGTAAAGACGGCAAACCTGCAATCTTTCTTACAGAGGAAGAGATCTCTACGCTAGCTGCACCCTGCCGGCTGTTTCTAGTGGGTAAGTTCCTCTACGGTAATCCTAAACTTGAACTGATCAGAAAGGAATTTGAGCAAATGAAGCTGAATGGAATTTGGAAGATTGGCAGACTGGATGGTTGGCACGATCTTATCCAATTAACGGATGATGGAGATTACGTCCAAGTGTTTGCTAAAAGAATACTTCGTATAGGCAATCGGGTGATGAAGGTGCTGAAATGGACGGTGGATTTTGACTATCGTACTGAGCCACCCATCATTCTAGTGTGGCTACGCTTCCTAGATTTGCAGGTTCATCTTTATGATCAACAGCTTCTATTTACTTTCGCAAAGATCTATGGCACACCACTCCAAACTGATCCGCCTACAGAGCATCTAACTAGATCTTCTGAGGCTAGAATATTGATAGAACGGGACATTACGTTACTCTTACGGAAAGAGCTATGGATTGGTACACAGAACCAGGGATTTTGGCAACTAGCAGAACTTGAACAGGTACCTCTTTACTGCACCCACTGTCGTATGTTTGGTCACTCTCACCAACAGTATTACCACCTGTATCTGAATCTCAAACCTCCTCGAACAAACGCTACTGGGTCACACATTCCTGCGACGGATATACCCTTCCTCACTGCCTGTGATACCCACTGCCACGCCCACGCTGAACACGATGCAAAAGTCTACTGATACTGATTCAGAACATATCGATAAAGATCAATTTTTAGAGTGTCAGGATGCGGCCGCTGCCCTTTCTTCTTTGCCTTCTTTCATTGGAGTAGCAATTACTGTGGAGGGTGCTCAGGCTTCCCTCCCTGACGTGATTGAACAAAGGAACGAAGCGAATACTCACATTCAGATGACGGAAAATGTGCATACTACTACCGAGGTATCAAATAGTAGTCTTATTACTGCTACTACATAGACAGTGGAACCTACCGTTGCACCTGCATTTCCTTCTATGGTCCAGACCGAACAGTCTTCCCAAGAAGAATGGCAAGTGTATTCCTCCCGGCGAAAGAAGAAGGTTGCGAGTACTTTGCCACTTGAAAATTTAATGGATGATACACTAGTCTCTCCTGGTAATGGAGAATCACTTCAGAATTTGATTATTGAATGTGCTACACGAACCCGTGGAAGAGGAAGGCCTTGGCGAACTCATCCATAGAAAATGTTTTACTTGCATGTTTTTCTTTTGTCCTATCTTTTGTACTTTTTGTTTGAGCTTTTTTGCTATTTGTTTCTTATGAGTAGTGCCCCATCTTTTGGGCACTCTCATACTACTTGTTTTGTAACCCTATTATTTCAATGAAATAGGCCGTAGGGATTCCTTTTAATATATATATATATATATATATATATATATATATATATATATATATATATATAAACAAAATAAGATTGGAGCTTCAAACATTTCATGTCGGTTCAATCTGGTGAAAGCATCACAACAAGGGTTATGACTCTCGAATGCCAATTATTCATCTAAACTCATGTAAAGGATGATAGTTAGCCTCTTTTGAAAGGAATATCAGAGCCTCATCATAAAGAGTAAATAGTATGAGAACCTCGAAAGCTACTCACAATGTCGCCATTTATAGGATATTTTTTACCTTATTTTAGAGAAAATTTGAAGTCTTCTAAGGAAATTTATTCTCTTCTAGACCCCAAGAGATATTGATAATATTATAGGAAAAGTAAGAAAGGATTTTCTATCATTTTCTACGTAATTTTTTAAATACTCTAATGAAATTTCATAATATTCAAAAACTCATCTAAATTCCTTTAGAAAGGATATTTAAATTACAAATTAAAAAATAAAAGTAAAAACAAATAGTGGAACAACAAACAACATCAAGAAGCAAGCAACAATAGGGTCCATCTTTGACTGTTTGGGCCTATTTTTTAGCCCTTGCATGTCTTTTTAAATTTGTAGGAACTCTAGAACATTTTTCTCACACTCAACTTGATTTTTGCAATATAAAACTCTGTAACGTGAAACTCAAACAGAGCAATTAGAGACAGTTTTGACAATCTTGGATAATTTTGATCTTCTTGTTTTATACTTTTCATCTGTGCAACTGAATGGTGAATTATAATCAAAATAATCTATTTAGTTCATAACCCTAAGAGAAGGTCCATGTTAATCCAAGGAGTAGTTGTAACTTAAAATTTCTCAAAACATGAATTTGTTACGTATTTTTAAAACTCTTTTCATCTCATAGATTTTAACATCCAAAAATTAGTGGCAATGGTTCAGCCAACAAAAAATTCATTTGATTTGGATTTTGATACCACTTTGCAGATTTTAAAGCACCCAAGTACTTCGGCCAAAAACTTAGCAACTGATTAAGAGACCATCCAAACTCTAGCTTCAACAATCATATAGGCTAAGGAGTACAATACAATGAGCCAAATATAATGATAACAAGAATGCGTAGATCTAAATCCAAATTTATCTAAATCAAGCATTTGGAGCTTAATTGAAATTTGTTGAGGCATTTGAGGGTTCAAAATTCCTCCAAATTTTGTGTTTACATTCAAAATAAGCACTTTCATAAAGCAAATCCAATGAATCAAAGATGGCTCAATTCATAGTTCATTAAGGCACTAACATTTCCAAAAATAATAATAAAGATTAAGGGTTTCTCTCAAACCATCTGATAGTGTCATGATTTATGGTAAGCATGACTAGAATACTTCCAACATAAACCTATAAATAATTCATGAATGTATAAATTCAAGGGAGGGTTTTTAGTGAAGAGAATTGTCATACTTAGTGGCCATTTGGTCGGATGTTTTTAAAATGCATGCATTTTCAAAATACAAAGCAATTGAAATGCACACATTTTATGTTAAAATTATTTAGTCAGATGAAAATCAAATAAATTAAAATATTTTAATGTCTATTATGATATATTTCAAATACATTAAAATGTGGTGAACATCAGCGGGCAATAGAAGAGAGAAGTGATAGGGAGATGATGACAGCGATTAGGCGGTAAAGGAGACATGAAACAGTAGCAGGTTATATTATGCGATAGCAAGGATAACTGCAAAAAGTAACGGGTGATGACTGCAATGGGCGGAGGCTGCAACGAGGAAAGATAGTGACAATAGGTAACAATTGGTGGCAACCACCATGGATAATGGCAACAAGCAAAGGCAGGCAGCATTGCGAGGCAAGAGAAGGTTAGAGGTGAGCAGTGATTGTTGTGGTAGTCGACAGTGACAGTTGTGGTAGTCGACACATCAACAATCAATGGCCACGCAACAAGTGTAAAAGGTGTGCAATGATTGTTATGATAGTCGACATGGCAATAAGTAATGGCGATGACAACAAGGCAGGGTTGAACATGAGATAAGTGAAGATTGACACAACAGGGGGTTATTGCGGGCAGTAATGGCAAGCAACTATCTTAGGTGGGGAGGGCGAGGACAAGGACTATAAGTTTTCCCTACATTTCAAAATTTTTCAACTTGGGCAAATTCTAACTTTAGAAAAAAATAGCATTCTAGGATATTCCAAATGCCCGATAGAAACGATTTATTCATGATTTACTTAAAAATCAAACACCAAAAAAAAATCAAACTGATGTATTCTTGCACGTGGTACTCCTGATAATTGCAACTAAATAGTCCTTTAGAAATTCCAACATTGTTCATCATTGCCCATTGTTGATTGACATTTACACCCATTGCTACCATCAAATAACGCTAATGCTCGTTATCAATACTAACAAACAATAACTAAGTACTGACATTCATATTGACTTCAATTGATCATTCATACTCATTCCACGATTGAATTCAATCGAACACAATAAAAATAGGTGGCAACTAATGTAAAGTTGTGCAAATTCATTTCCAAAAGCGTCACATACAAACAAGTATCTAATTGTAATTTCATAAAATGATTGTGCCAACGTATCAAGAACGTCAACTTACAATGGACACAAATATTACTCAAGCCATTGCACAATAAAAATACAAAGAATTTACTTGTGTGTGATGTGAGGATGCAATTTTGGAAAGTGAGAGCAATGAAAAAATTATGTGTTAATGCACACATCAATTTTGTCAATTTTTCTTCATCAAATTAATTTTTCTTTTTTAAAAGAATAATCATAATCATAATTTCCCACTATTTTTTCTAAATGAATCCCGTCAACCTAATCCAACACTTCTTACATCCTATATGTCTCTTCCCTGCCAAACTAATGAAAAACGTAAACTCAAAAAATAAATAAATAAATCTATACTCATAGGAGTATTTATGTCTCCTAAGCCATGGGTTTGATCCTTTCTCAAAACCCTTAACTCCCACTTCTCCAATCACCCAACCAGCATCATGTCGATGAAGATCAACTAGTAAGCTAGAACATGGTCTTCACCAACTTTGACCCTAATTGGAAGCTCCTTTGAAAAGCCTCTGGCCTGGGTTTACTCAGTTACAAGGCCATGTCAAGTTGGGTTGGCATGTAGCATGACAAGGTCTTCTCCATCATTAAATTCTTGAAGAAATAGATCTATTCCAAAAAGCCAATATTTCTTTTGAATTTGTTGGTTTATGCTATGGTTAATGTGATAGGGAGGATCATGAGTAAGAGGGTATTTCATGAAGGAAAAATGTGAAGGACTTTTAAGGAAATGGTTATAGGATTTTAGGTTAAGCCATGGACTTCAAATAATAGGGATTTGGTGTTGATAATTAAGTGGTTGAATCCAATAAGAGTGTGGAAAGTGTTTGGATAAAAATGCAGGTTTGATAAGATGGTAATTTGTTGGTGGGCCTATTAAGACTATAAGGAAAAGGTAGGGAAACCCGAATCTACTAGGACTTATTGTAGTTAATAAGGATACCAGTGAGGATGGGGCATCGTGAAAAAAAAAATCAAGGGCTTCGTATCTAACCTATTTATGGCAGGGATGGTCACCTCCATCATAGTCATAGTGGTCGTTGGGGAAATTGATAAAAAAATGCAACAATCCTCATTTAATTGTAGGAGAAACTAATAATATTATCTGTTGCCACCACCCTCTTTTCAATGCCCTTCTTCAATCATCATCATCGCCAACAACTCCCTTCGACCACATCTTTCCAACCTTCTCTCTCAATTTCTCCCAATTTTTCACTTCCTCTATGTGCTATCTCTCTCTACTTTTAATCATTAAAAACATGAAAAATAGAGCAGAAATAGAAGATTGTGTGCACTTGACCTCGCCTCATTATCTGGTCACAAAATTTATGGCCGGCATCTCACTCGAATTATAAAATGTGACCTTTTAAAACTCTCGAAATCCCATTTACAATCTGTTTAACATTAATGAGCGAAACATGCGCCCAGTTTCCTTAACATGATAAGAGAAACCTACCTAACTTGTGTATGGGTTCTAATGAATATACCAATGTCTAAATCTAATATCAGAAAACATTTTATGTATTAAAATAAACAAAACCATCTGTTTGTACTCCGATAAACATGATAAGTTCACAAAATTGAAATAAAACTATATTTTGAAGATTGAAAAAAAAGATATACTCAACTCGCACTCCATTTCAAGAAGCATGCAACTACTAAGAATAGAAAGAATGATTTTAAAAGCTTATAAATTTTCTTATCAACACGCCTACACGCTAGAGTTGTGAGTTCCACTCATTAAGGCCAATCATACACGTCATAAGAACTGAAGTCAATAAGGCCTATGCCTCGTAATAGACATTCATGCAATGTATCTAAAAAGATCACAATAAAGAGAATGATTTTTAATTCAAGCTCAATCTAATGAAGCAAACTAAGCATCATCATACTCTCAAACACTCAATCACGAATATCACTCAAGGAACTTTATTTTTCATTTAAATAAAGCCTTCAAAAACTTTAATAGAGAATATTTATCACTAGAATGTAAAATATTGAACCATTTTTCTTAGAGAACGATCCATACATTCAATACTTAAACACATTCAAATCTCTACATATGGGAGTCGATTCAATAAGGTACTTGATACAAAGAATGTTTAAACAAGCTTAAAAAAACAAATCATGGACCTAATCCTCTCCAAGTAACCAAAAACAATCAACAATGTTCCATACAATCAAGTGTTATAATTCAACCAATGATTGTCGCATTGACAATGATTTTTAACCTAAGGACTATTTTTAAATGACCCAACTCCCAAAGAAAATCATTCAAAATTAAGTGTTGAGAAGGATATATAAATTTAGTAAAATTATAAATTCTAAAAATATTCAAGTGAAGTCTAGAGTTCTAGGCTAAAAATAGCTATATCTCCATCATCCATAATAATTTATCAAGTCTAATAAATTTAAGATAATAAAAACTCACCAAAAACTAAAATTTGTATCAAATATATCATTACAATCATACTTTAAAATATCATACAACTAAAGGCATGACATGTCATTTGTTCAGGTGCTATTATGCAAAATAGTACTACAAAGGTATGGTTATGTCCAAAGCCATATAACCAAATGATTCAAAAAAAATAACAACATTAAATTGTGGTCATATTAAAAGTCAAAAAATCCAATTGACTAACAGTTCAATCCTCTGAGTGGTGAATTATAAAGTACACTACATAACTCCCGCTACTAGTTAAGTTCAATTTAAATTATCCTAATGCAAATTTTCATCCAAAGACGATGAAATATGCTTGGACGATACAACCCTAACTGTTGATAAAGATTTTAAAATCAGGTTAGATCAACTATTTCCTCCAACTGAGTAAATCAATGTTTATGATAACTTGAGATGACAAAAACATGAAATCTTGACTGAGTTTATCATCATTATCCTATCATCCATTGCAAACTAACAATATTATATTTACCTCTATCTTAAACAAAATCATTATTACTAGAAGCTAAACATTTAATATCTATCAATTAGTTTTAACCAAAAGTTTTCACCCATCATAGTGGAATAACTAATCATGGGAGCTAGCATTTATGAAAACCTAAGACTACATTTTCAAATAAGAGACCGGTGTGAATTTTTGGTGCCCACAGACCAACGTATAATTACCCTTAAAACAATCTTGTCTCCTATCATAATAATGGCAAAGCAACCCTTCATTTGACTTCCAAAATTATCAATTGACCATCAACTGCCGCCTAACAACAACCAACAACTAACATCCAATGTCCAATGTCCATCTTCTTTGTTGACTTAACTCTTCTCCTACAATGAAAGTGATGAAGCCAATCAGCTAACTATACCTAACCATCAACATTCGTCATCAGCCATCATCTAGCAACTACCAATAAACAACATCCAATGTCTATTAATGAATAACATTTGATTCTTACCTTTCTAGTCATCCAATCAACTCTCTTATAAGAGAAGAAACAAAATCAACTACCCAAGGTTACCTAAGCTTCAACTTTCACTGTTAGCCCACAATCGACACCTACCAATGACTGATGCTCGACATCAATCTCCTATCGTATAGGGAGTGTAATCAAATTAACTGTCTGATGTCATCCAACCATCCACCTTCCTCATCAGGCATCAGCCAATGCCGACCAACACTTGATGCTTGATATTTATCAACCACTACCAATCGAAGCATCTTCTTGGTCTAAACTCACCTCCTACCAAAATAGCAACCAAATGAGTTGATATTCATCTTCTCACTTATGATGTTCCTAGCCACCTATCAACTGCCACCAACCAACATTTGACAACAATCAACTATTAACGTATGACACATGCATTAATGATTACTTCAACAATCATAGAATCTTAAGAATGACCGAGCTAAATTTTCACCATCACTTGAAGACAATTCAGTTCATTGACCTTAAAAATATCTTTCATACAACTATAACATATTAATGCAGTCTCCAATCATATAGTGATCAAACTCCACTAGTGAATTATTCTACATGTATTAGGACACGTATAGTCTTTCAAAAAACTGGGTCTAACGTGTGTTGCTCTGTATTTACATCTGTGTGAGACTTTTTGTACAACATAGAGACATTAATCTCCCTCCACCACAGTCCTCAAACTGTGACAATGGTAATACTAATTGCAGGAAAAGAGGGAAAAACCAAATAAACCGATCACAAAAATAAAACACGAACCCTAAGGTGCCAGCAATTGGAAAAGAAAACCCTCGAAGGTAGATAGTGGAAAAAATATATTAGATTAATAAAATAGATGCTTACGAGGCGAAGAGGCGCATTGCAGATTAAGGAAGTCGGCGTGTTAGTTGTGGCAAGGCGGCAGCAAGTGGTGGCCGCCATCACTGAAGACGTTGGAGTCTTCGGGAGTGTGCTGCGCGGCCGAATAATCCGTTGGTGTTAAGGCACGTGGTACATCATCTATCAACCGTTTTATAATGCGTGAAAAATTATAGTTAGATGAGAAACATCGGGCACAAATATAAGACCACATGCTAGGGCTACAAAACGATAATTTGGGGAAAACATTCTACTGATTTCATGTTTGTACCACATGCTACTACTATACAATAAGATACTTCAGAGAGAATATTATGTTGAATTTATATTTTTCTGGCAGATCATATTGATCTAAAAAGAGAGAGAAAAAGAAAAAAGAGGAGAGGAGAATTTGTCTCCCAGGGGAGAATAGGGTATACTCGAGCTTTTAGACTCATTTTATTTTACTCAAGTAATTGGTTATAATAGGGGGAACCAAAAGTCCATTAGATGAAAGAACTCTTCTATTTATAGATGGCAGAATGACTAAAAGAAGTTTAAAACATTATCATTGCTTTAAAGTGGTTAGTACAGATATTTAGTATTTTTGGTATTCCTAAGTTTCTCATTCTACTGCCCTTCAGTGATTTTTTTTTATTTGGCAATGTTCTCTAATTATTCTTTGTTTAGCCCTGTCTTGTCTCAACAACTTTATTATGTATAAAGACTATTTTTTAATAGCTATATTATTATTTTTTTATTTATATTCCTTTAGTTTTAATTGTATATCCTTAATTCCTAAGCTTTTTCAGGACTTGGGGTGGTCGGCCAATGAGAGGAACGGCTGGCAAGGTGGCCGGCTGGTGAGAGGGACGACCGACAAGGTGGTCGGTCATAGGATGTTCGACTGGACAAAATAAGGATTGAGAAGTGTATATATAAATCTTTTGTGTTTTGAAGGTGGTCAGCCAATGGGTGGCCAGTTGGAGCAGCAAGGCGGCCGGCCATGGGTGGCCGATCGGAGTGTGGAGGTGGACCAAGTGGTCAGTCAGAGCGAGTTGATCGCTGGTTAGAGAATACATGAGCTGAGTGGTATGTATGTAATTTTTTTTTTTTTTTGATATGGTGGTCGGTCTGAGCAGAGAGGAGGTCGACCATAAGTGGCTGCCTAAGTTGGTGGCCTGCCTGAGCGAGGCGATCACCTATCAGTGGACGATTGAAAGGAAGTTGGAGGCCTATCGGAGTTAGAAGACCAGTTAAAGGTAGTTGGTCGGCCAACAGGAACATACAAATTGGAAGGTATTTATGTAAATCTTATGTTTTCCTATTTTGAGATGGTGGACGGTCAGTGGGTGGTCGACCAGAGGTCGACAATCAGTTGATCTGACCTGCAATTACACAGTAATTTAGCTTTCAAAAGATGATTAAATATTTGACCCAATTTATATTTAGTGGCAAGTGTGCAAAATCGAAATGTTATGAAATTTAGAAAATAGTTTGCACACTAGGGGTACTATGCAAGTATACATATCGTTATAAGTAATATAAGACTTTTTTTAAAGACCCTTGTATCGATAACACAGAGGAGTGAGGTAAGAATTCTCTTAGGCTACTTCTCGTCTACTACTATCAGACTTTAGTTTGGAATTTTCAAAAAGTTTAGTTTTCCTAAATTTACTGATTTACTATAAAATTAAAGTTAACTAAATTAATTAAAAATCTAATTTAAGGAGACTAATTAAATTTTGGAAAGTTTTTTATATAATTAAAATCTCTTTCCTCTTGTGATGAGATTATAACCAGTGTAGAAATCAAATGTTGAAAGGTTTAAATATAGTTTGTGAGAAATAGGAGCATATTTGCTTATTTGCCCTCTCCCGACTGCATAAAGAACAATGACTATTCTAAAATAATTTTCAGCTTGTGTGGTAGTGTTGAGTAGATTCTAATCTGCCACTTCGAGATTACCCACTTTGCCCTCTCTATAGGACCTACTAGGGACCCTTAGTTCCAACTTTAGACCAAATTGGTAAGTGATCTAGCCTGTCAGCCTAGAAAGACCAATTCTACATCCATCAAAACCTTTTTCCCTATCTATTTTCACTCTTTTTATATTTTGGTTCCCCTCCTCATAAGATTTGTGTAGTATGCACTAGTTGGCTGAACTCATTGTCCTCCCAGGTCTTTATGCTTCGCAACAGACTTTACCATTACAAGTGATCAGTTTACAAAGTAAATTGAGAACCGGTGGAAATACCATCACAATTTTAGAATAAAGGAAATCTTCGAATCATTATAATCCCTTACATGATTAATTCTTATCACAATGAGAAAGAGTAAGAGAAACTACTTACAAAACATGTAGAAAATAAAATAGAAAACTTCATTTAAATCAAAGAAAATTCATTTGAAAAGCGTTTATAACAATTATATGTTAATAAAGAACACAATGTTTAGTTTTTTCCCTCTGAAAGAAAGATGAAAATCCCTCCAACAAAGTATCCTACAAATATATCCAAAGCTCATACAATCCTTTACAAATATCTCTCAAAATCACTCACCAATCTCTCTAAAAAAGGTATAAATTTAAGTCTTCTACTGTTATCTACGAACTCTAGACTTTCTTGGAGTTTCTAAAAATTTTAAATGTCAAAAGGTGCCTTCTCAAGTGTCAAAATCCCCTTATCTTGGGGCTTCTAGAACCCATTTACAACCGGCTCTAGCGCTATGGCGCCTGTTACTCATCGTGACTGATGTAATAGCACCAGATCTGGTGCTATAGCATCACCCATGTTGGCAGCACCCCAGTTTCGCTCCATTTCACCCAGTCTCAGCTCCACTCCGCTCGAAGTGTTATACCTACAAGATAAACATGAAAAAACTTTTCTTTAAAGTGTAATTTAATTCAAAAATATGTGTTAAATGTAAAGGAGATTAAACATATAAAGATATATCATAATGTGTCATATCAGAATATATTTCCTTGCTCGATTTGACTCCAAATTACACAATTTTGTTTCTTTTTCGTTAAAAATTCTTTTCTTACAACTGTAATTAAAAACATGCAAATCATCTTCTATTAAAGTACAATATTATTAAAAATGAGCCTGAAATTTATATATAAAAGTAAGTAATTTTATGCATGTCAATTCCCCCAAACTTAAATGTTACTTGTTCTCAAGTAAAACTATAACATTTTAAAACTAAAATTGTTAACTTGAAGTAGTGGATTTCTTTTAGATGACCTAAAATTAGTTTTAGAAATGTTATAGTCCAACTTAGAAGAATTTTTAGTAAAGCAGATGAAATTTGACATATCAGAATATTCAATATTAAATTTAGGAATCCTATTTTTTATTTAATTCAGAAATAAGTGAAATTTTTCCAAACTTTGGATATTTAGAAAAATATTAATTTCAAAATTTATGAATTCTATAATGAAAATATTTTTTACTAGTACTTTCTGAACTTAAGCAATGGATTGATCTTAAGTTTTTTTCCTTGGAAAGATTCAAGTTAAATCAATTTTTAATTAGGTCCTATTCCTCTAGCTTCTCCTCCCTTTTTCATACTTTACTTTAGTTTTCTTTTTCTTTTCTTTTTTAGGATCTTTTTAATCCCTACATTTTATTTTTTTTGAGGATTACTATATCCAGATAGACCTTTAATGACTTTGAATTTCACTATTCCTTCTCTAAAGTTAAAAACTTATTTTCTATCCTTAACTTAAAATGTATATTAGAAAAAAGAAATTTTAATATATTCTAAATTCTTCAAAAAGTGTTATTCTAGATATCCTTAATTTTTTAAAACTTCAATTTTTTCTATTATAAATAGTAAAATCATTTTCCTACTATTTCATTCTAAACATCTTAATTTTAGTTTCATCCTTTTTACTGAAGTTCCTACTAAGTTTTCTTATTGCATTTTTAAAAAACAAAAGTATAGCATCCTAAAGATAAAACAATATACCACAAGTCATTTTAAAATGATATCAATTTAAATACATGTTATGGAGGATAAATAAAGTTAAGTTTTAAAAATATTTTTCTTCCCCCCAAACTTGAATTTTAACTTGAATATACAAAAAATATAAGAAGGAAGAAAAACAGTTCAACAATTATATCTACAACAAATTTTTATCAAAAACATTTACAAGTATTAATCAGGACACAACCATATGCAGCAGAAAGTAAATCTCAACTAAACATTCCAGAATAAAATTAAATTAAGGAAAGGTCTGACAAGCATGACAGGTATTGGAATAGGAATATAAATTTAAGTGTTCCCTAAGTCCTTTATATTTTTGTACAACAAAACACACACAAACATGAAAAATGAGATCAATTCTTCCTTTAACCCATCACATCTCACTACCTTACCTCCATATTCTGACAGAATCACTACACTGATAAATTGTTTACTTTTCATGAACTTTGTAGGGTTAACCCCGTGGAAAACATTATCCCTAATACATTGGGTTGCGATCACCAACCTCAGGAAGCACATTATTCCTTTAATTAAGCACCTTTGAAAATTATAAGGGTAGTGTAAGATCATCCACATTTTTCTCATCAAGTATGTTCTTGACCCTACCGACTGAAAACAGGGTCAAAGAAAGGAAGTAAAAAAATTGATATGCAACTATTACTGTCCAAACTCAAAATTTCTTCTGTAAAACTTAAGTTAAGTTGAAACTCGAGTCATAGTAGATGCGTTAATCCAACTACTACAAGAGAACATATACAAGTCTAACCATAATGAGATGTTAAGGAATCACCTCCCTCATGGCACACAAAAATCAAATCAATCCACTAACAATCCAAACATCCACCAACATCAATTGAACTGATCAATCCACAATAACACACAAAGATCAAACCAATTTTCTAACAAACCAAACATCCAACAAATTAATCAAATTGATCAATCCACACTAAAATAAATATATCACACCTCAAACAACTACAACTCATAATCACACTAGCAAAGATAACCATGGGTTGTCTCTCACCAAGCGCTTAGTTTAACGTCATTAGCCTGAAAAAAGATTCCTCCTGGATCAAAATTTCATTTAAGTAATCCTTGATTAATCGCCCAATCTTTTCCAGATCTTGGGATTCCTACTAAATCTTCGAATTGTAATTTTTTTTCTTTCAGCCTTTCCTTTTCAGATTGATTCAAATTATTGTTCATTATGTTCCTTTCTTGATCGCCCAATCTTTTCTAACAATCTTTTCTAATGATTTTTTCAATATGCATATGTCAGCCGTTAAAATTAGAAATTGTCGGTTGCCGTAATGAGTATCCCGATGCCTCGTTTTAAAAGTATTATATATATATATATATATATATATATATATATATATATATATATATATATATATATATATATATTTGTAAAAAACCATCATTTTTTTAATTAAAAAAATATGAGGTCAAACTGATCTCATATGAACAATAGTTTAAATAAGTGAGCACTATGTTGCAAGTTGTGCTTCTACCCCGAAGAATAGACACATTGCTTACTAATGATGCTCGGTTAAATAAACTAAAGATTTCATGACATCCGTTTGGTCTGCGAACCATTTATGTTGGCCGATAAATTCTTCTATCTAATACAAAAGAACTAGATAAGGTTTATATTAATCTGGGATCTTTAGGTTTCCTAAAATGGCAAGCCCTTATAGTTAATTACATCCTAGATAACCGAAGTCACCTAAGAAAACTCTTGATTTAGATCAGAAAATATTATTTTCATGGCTTCCAAAAGGTAAACTCTTCAAGATAATGTGATAATAGAAAATCTAATATGTGAGTGGCTTAAGTTTGGAAACAGTTATTGTAGCAATCCAAAGGAAGAGAAGGGTAGGGGAAAACACAGCTCCAAGAAGAATCTTGGTGATTTACCAAATTATCCTATTGTGTGGCTCCAATTCGAGATAATTATCTAGTGTATTTATCCTGCCAATTTTATTATTTAGGGCTTACATTCACTTAATACCAATCATGTGAATAACCTGGAATATATGAGGTTTTATGTCATACCTGATGACAACCTCAGAATCTTAAGACGAGTTAGAGCTTATATTGCACAAGGTGTAAAGGCCTAAAGAGATAAAGTGTGGATTTATATTTGCACTAGGCAAACTACCTCGAAGTCCTATGGCTTGTTATTTATTTCTAAGGAGTTTTGGTGTTGGATATGGTCGTGCTGCCCACAATTGTTTGCTCCAAGAGCCTCGTTGTAGCGGGTTTAGTTTTGGAAGTGTCAAGCGTTGGAGATTACGAGAAGTGACATGTTTTAGAAATTTTTAGATTGAGGTTTCTTAATGTCTTATTATGGGGAATATTTAAGTTGATTATGACGACACCGGTTAGGATCCCACGGTTCCTTTATTCCGGTACCACCATTTTCCTCAGATTCACTTAGTCCATATGAATTTACCAAATTCAACTAATAGAATTTAATACTTTCAATCAGATTGTGGGAAATCTTGTTAGTAGCCGTAGGTTGCCTCATCCGAGGGATTTCTGATCATCCAAAGTGACGTTTTAATTTAGTTGAAATTGTGATCTTATTTTGTGATTAAATTTTGAGTTGTCTTATATTTTATTTTGTTGTGGTGGTGAATTTCATTTTCGTTGTTTTATTTTGGTTTTAATTTTAGTTTTATTTTTGTGACTATCCTAAAAGTTTTGGTTTTGACATGTAGGGTGACCTTGTTGATTATCATGCAATTTCACAAGCAGAAATGATACGAGAAAGTAAATAAAAGAAAATTGTAGTGCAATAAAAAAAATGTACCTGACATTCTTTCCAGTATTCCAGCTGAAAGTTTAGCATTTTACAGCAAAACATATGTATATTACAAGGATTTAAATTTGCATGCAAAAAGCAGGAAAACAGGTTTGAAGCGTACCCATCAAATCCTATGTTATAACTTGGAGTGTCCTATTTGAAATGTATAGATGATTCCTTAAACAAGACATAATAAGTTTAATTGTTCTTTAAAGTATCCAAAAGAGTATGAGAAAGGTCCAGGGGATGGGCCCTGGACATCTCACAATCCTCTAAAATGTCTCGAGTTCATTTAAACTTATTATGTTGCGTAATGATTCATCTCTATTATACCCTTATGCTCAATGAACTGATGTTCCGATCATCTCTAAAAATGGAGTAATTATCACTTGATATTCTATTTATAAATTATATGAGTGGGGCCTTTAGGGGCACATTGACGTAATTAAGAAGCTTAGCCAATTTAAGTTTAAAGTTGGGCTTATAGTGTTTCAAATATGTTCACAATTAATTTTATCATCTTTTTTAATCCATATTAGTCAAGTTTGATTAAGCTTAACTCACTACTTAGCCCTTAAGACTTAATATGTATATTTGTAATTTTGGGAAAATTGACTTATGTGATTATGATTCTTATCAAAGTACTAAATTATCATTAAACCATATATTAGGTGATTTGGATCATTAGATATTATCTTCCAAGAATGAAACCCCTAACCTAGGATCATTTAATTTTTTTTATCTTCCAAATTAAAATAATTAAAGAAATTGCAAATTTATATTTTCTGTGACAAAGGTGAGGTTAGTTTCTACTACTTGTCCCCTTATGTTACAATCATCTAAGAATGTCAATTAAGATCATTCATTACCCATTTTACCCTTTGGTTAGACCTAAATATTAATTTAGGCTTAAACTCTTTAATTACAAGTTTGCCCTTTAAGGCCTATCACCTCATAATTCATTAAATTTAACTCAAATGACCTTGAAATTTTTATCTTACTCCACTTATGGATCAATTAAAATATCAGAATAGAAAAATGTAATTTTTCCAATTTAATTTAATTTATATAATTATTTATATGCAAAATGGAAATTTTAAAAAATAATTCAATAACTTATTTATAACACAACTACTTGAGGTTCACCTAGACTAGTAGACCACTTGGACCAATTTTCATGATTTTTTGAATTTTAATTTAAGTATTATAATTATTTTAAGTTATGGAGTATTGATTAAATATAAAATATTATTTAGGTTAAAATTAAGTTTGGTATTTTTCATAAATCTCTCTATGGTGAGGGACCACAGAGAAATGAGTGTCATATTTTTGTGGCTTATATTTTCATTACTAAAATTATTTTAGTAAGAAATTAAAAAAAATCAATTTTTAAGCTTAAAAGACATTATTTAACCCATTAAAATTTTATATCTTCGCTAAGGAAATTAAGAAAATTATTCAAATTGTTCCCAAGTATTGAGGAGACCAGATGTGATAATTTAGTGTGTTTTGGTATTTTAGTGATTTTTGTGATTTTTAATTAATTGTAATAATTTTTAATAATTTTTAAAATTTAAAAATACGCCTAAAATGAAGTGTTCATTTTAATTACCATTTTATTTTTATTAAATTTTTCTGGTCACAATGAACTCCCGAAACTAATTTCATAATTTTCCAACATATATTTTAATTATTATAATTATTTTAATGCCAAAATGTTATTTAACTTAGAAAATCAAATTAGGTGGTCAAATTAACTCCAAATGACTTGAAATTTTTTATAGGAGCTCCTCTGACCCTAATCCACAGTGGAGAATCATTATTAAGTCATTTACATTTATATTTAACCCATTTTAATTTTCTTTCATTTTAGAGGTTTACTTACCATTAGGATGATATTTAATGTGTTAAACTAAGTTTATAATTTTTCTTTGGTCCACTGGTCACAATGAACGTACCAAAATTTACTTTACATTTTTCTAATTAATATTTTAATTATTATAATTTTTATACAAAAATAGAGGAGATTAACTTAAAAATTAAGGATCTTTGGCTATAGATGCCCCCTGACCTTGGAAAATTAGGGAAGATCTCTAACCGCAGAGCCCTTAAGCTCTCCAAACCTCATGCCATGGTGAAATGTCTAGAGCTAATTAGACTCTAAATATGATTTAATGTATTTATTTAATTAAAAATAAAATACACATCAAATAAACATGAAACCATTTTCAAATTATTCTCCTATGTTTATTGAGCAAGTAGGTGTTTTTCTTTTATTTTTATCATTTTTCTATAAAAAGTTATGCATTTTCTAAATTTACTGAATTAAATAAATACAAAATAATCCTATTCTTCTATTTAACCAAGCAGCGTCGCATCATCCTACGCAGCTCCGAAGTCCCCACGCGTTGCTCTGTCATTCGATGCCACCTTCTGACTAAGAAACTACTCATCTGAGCTTTATGTATAGATCATTCGTCCGGCGCAATTAGAGCCCTCGACAGAATACACGCGCGATCAGAGGGCGCTGGCTCATCGTCCCTAACTGACCTAACCCGTGAACCGTCCACCTTATAACCTTAAGAACTCAAACTAGACTCAACCAAATCAAGTGTGGATTATTTCTATAGACTCATCTAACCTAGATGAACATATCCATATGGTTCTTACGGTATGAAATACAGTGTACATGTACAAAGAATCAAAATAAGCTCGGGCTAAGGTGAGAGCTCAATACCTTTGTCTAAGACGTAAGGCCTCAATCAAAAATGTCCAGTACGTTCATTGTGACCTCACAAAGCTCCTGGAAGCATCAATTTGAGCTCTCTTTAGGTTTAGGTATGAACTCGACCGGGAGCAGAATTGAGGTCTGATGGAAATCAGGGCTGGAGGTCTCTGTGATGGGGCTTCTATGGGGGATCTTCTTCATTTAGCCTTGTGATGGTGTGGGGGAAATCAATTTGGAGTTCGGTGCCCTGTGGAGCCGTGACATAAAATGTCCTGGTTTTAGGCCAAATTTTAGTAGAGAAATTAGCCCTAGATGGTGGCTATGAGTGTTTGAAAGCAGGAGGATTACACTTAGGGGAGTTTCAGAGAAGCTCTGAAAAGATTTTGATAGGGCTTCACCAAGTTTTTGTGCATCTCCTTCTTTTAGCCTTGAAGAGCTCAATTTATACCTATGGCCATTGGGTGGAGCTCAAAGCTTCAATTCAGGTGCAGAGTGATGCTTAGGTGGAGTGATGAACGGCGTCAATGACCAATCAAAGTTGGATACATGGGATGGGAGAGTTTGGTTTTAATTTGGTGTGAGGTGGATCTTAGTTTTGGCTTCTTCGGCGACAAGGCTAGCCGGCCAGGCTGGTGCTTAAGCTAGGGTGGTCAGGTGAGCTAGTGAGCAGGCTTTAATGGTAATTAAGTTGGTTGGTGATGGATTTGGGTAAGAAATCCTTTTTTTTAGCCATAAATTAAATGAAATCCCATAATTTAGGGGACCCTTGGTCCATTGATCAACTAGGTTGAGCTAGGTGGACCTAAACTAGTCCCGAGGGTTCATTTGGCTGTTGTGGTGGACTTGGCTTGGTCAAATTGGCTAGGGTTGGGTGACATTTAGTTCTTGGTTCAATTTGGGTCATTTGGGCTCAAGTTAGGCAAGGTTAGGTTTGGGCATGTATTGGGTCTAACTGATTGAGCAATTTTGTGTGGATGATTGTCATGAAGTATTTAGAAAGGTTTTGAGGTGACTTTGAGTTGGCTTGGGGGGTCAATTTTGGGTCATGTGGGCTAGCTTGGGTTTTGGTTTGGATAAAGTGATACTAAGGGTCAATTGAATATTCAAAATAGTCTAGGGGAATGTCATGAAGCTTTCTTGACATTAATTGGGTGGAGATTTTAGGGTTAGGACATTTAATTTGGTGGAATTTGAACATGTGACCAATTTGGGGCAAATTTGGGGATTTTGACTTGGGTTAGGAGTTCAAATTTGGGTCAATTAGTGGTTCAATTTGGTTTCGATGAATCTCATGAAGGGTTTTGGATATTAATTTGAAGGATTGGTTTAGTCATGGTGTCCAATTTAGGGGAATTTGGTCATATGGTCAAAATTGGGGCTTTTGAATTGAAGTTGAAATTGGGCTTGCCATTGGTCAAATCGTACATGGATTTGGTTTAAATTGGTCTTAAGCATGAAGAATTTGAGTTTTTAATTGAAATTTGGGAGGATTGAGGTTAATTAGGTAGACATTTGGGGTGATTTGGGCATTTTAGGCTTAAAGGGGCAATTTGGAGCTTTTAGTCAAAATGGGTCAATTTAGTCAAATTGGGTCCAATGAAGTGGTTTTAATTGATTTTGAGGTTATTTGGAATGATTTTTAAACTTTTTAAAATTTTCGGAATATTAGGAATTTGGAGGGGCATTTTTGGTAATTTTGACTAATTTGGGGGTAGTTTGGAAATTTTGGGTAATTTGGTGTATTTTGGTTAATTTTGATGGTGGAGAACATTTTGGAATGATTTTGGAGAGAATTTTGGAATTTGGGTAATTTTTTGGGTTTTTGGTAAAAATTAGGGTTTAAGAGTATTTTTGTAATTTGGTAGGGTCGAAGGGCTAAAGGTCAAAGTTTAAAAATTTTGGTAGAATTTGGTGTCAATTAGGAATTTCAAACTCTTTGAAACAGGGACCAAGGGAATTCCCTATTTGGATCCTCCATGTGTTGGTCCTAGCCACTTCAGCCATGGACTTAGGGTTTGGGGAGACCACCCACATGAGTTTCCAAAGAGTAGGGGATCAAGTTTGAGGAAGTTTGGTTTAGAGTTTGTGTGGTAGTGAGTGTAAGTGTAAAGTTTAGGTGTGTGTGTGTGTGAGCCTGACTCAGACTAGACTTCCCAGGGCGAGTCCTAAGGCTTGACAATCTTATAGAGAACTCCTTTTGAGCTTCATGATGCTTGATCTCGTCCTCCTAAGTACTCAGAGGTTAGTCTTTAAGCATTTGAAACTCCAAGTGAAGCAAAGAATTGTTTTGAATTTCTAAGGGGGAAGGGTTCCATCCCTAGTCTTCTAAGGTGGTCACCAGAAAAGTTATATGGCTAGACCCTATTCTATTCTAAAGAAAGACAAGACCTCAACAAAAGCGAGGTCAACAACATATTAATATCATTAAATTTATAATAAATGGATCTCTATATGATAATTCAAGATCTCCTAAATTTTGATCAGATCCTCTCTCGATAGTTCAGATTCTGGATCAAATTTTACTATGTTACTCTTTTGTCCATGTTATCTTCTAATTCTTCTCCTTGGGTTTGAGGAAATGGTGGATTTGGTCTTTCTATATTTATTTTAGTTGATGAAATAGATTTTTCTAATTCCATAGGAATTTCTTCCATTGTTCTTTCAATCTCTTTTTCCTCTTTTATCAACTCAACATTTATTTGGAATTTCTTCCATTGTTCTTTCAGTCTCTTTTTCCTCTTTTATCAGCTCAACATTTATTTGAACCATATCCTCCAATTCTCTTCCATCTCTCAATTAGATAGCTTTATCTTCCCCACTATTCTTATCCTTAAGGTTTATCTCAGGTTCACAAGTAAAATATCTGAAGGATAGTTGTTAATTGAATTAACAATCTGCCTCAGTTGATTTTCTATATTCCTTATTGCAGTCCCCAGACTTTCCATCAGACTCATCATGTGAATCACAATCTCTTCTACCAGTAATTCATCTTCCTCATCTTGTGGGTTGGAGTTAAATCTATAAGGAAAGTCCATCATTAAAGTCATCCTAATTATTCCAATTACATGTCTGATTAAATTGATTATCTTCCAACAATTAATTATCTCTTCAATATATTTATTCCAGTTAAAGTTTGAATAATTTTACCAACCTAGTTTGTTGTAATCGAAATAAGAATTATATATCTTATGACAACCTTCAAATGAGTTACTTTAGATCAATTAACCAAATGAATTTTCCTCGATAATTGGGGGTCCTTGACTAGCATTATAATCCAAATCTGAATATCCATTATTTTGTTGATCCACCATCTTTACAGTAAATTCATGGAGCCTGTTCTGATTCATAATCCTCCCAAATGTTCTCTCGATCTAAGTGTTGACCTCAATTTTGGTGAGGTCTCTTACTCTTCTTAGAGTATAGGATCTAGCCTTAGGATTTCTTACTGACTATCCTAGAGGACTAGTGGCGAGACCTACTCTTTTAGAAATTCGAACTACCTCCTACCTCTTTTGTGAGGCCCCTTGCCTTCTTAGGTTTTTGGCAGTCCTAGCCTGACAGCGTAATCGACTTGTGGACAATCAAATTTATAAAATACAATAACATAACAGATACATCACATAATAAAACATATCCACCATACAATAGGATAGATACATCGATTACAAATTCTTTTTAATTATTAAATATAAAACCATTTTTGCTTGTATGCGTGAAGTCTCTATGCATGACAAAAAATGGAATAACATAAATTTGATTGTCTACTTGTTAAGTACCTGTAGGAGGCTAAGAATTACCCTCCTAAGTTTGTCTTATTGGAAATTTCTAGTTGAATTTCAGGCTTTATGTGCGTGGATGACAGCTAGTTTCCTTCAGAGTCATTCGGGAAATAATTATGATGAGACTACCTCTTCCTGAATGCTTACGTTTTCTTCAATTTTTGGTGCGTTTCTTACAATTTTCTTTTGAGTTTTCACGAATCACTTGTGATTTTCTTTAAATTTTCTGTGTGATGCACTACTACTTATTCATCAACATACAAATACAAAATGTAAAACCTAAACCTGAAGTTGATACATTATGAGGTTTGGAGCAATCTTTACAGGCAGCACGATGACAAACTCGAAGCAGGGAGCAACCAGACAGAGGGTGACGATTAAGACACAATAAGAACCAGAGTAACTTTAACATGATAAAATGTGAAACAGATCGACATCAACTAAAAATCCTCCTTTAGTTTAAATAAAATAACCCATAGGACTTCGAGGTAGTCTGCATAGTGCGATATAAGTCCTTACCCATTATCTTTATGCATTTGCACAACTATTTTATGCATCGTAAGTCCAAAGTTTTTAGGATTCTGAGGTTGTCGTTTGGTACGATGTAAATCCTATCTTCTCAGGTTATTTACATGATCAGATGTCGTGCAAATTTAAACCATAAATAATAAAATCAGCAAAATTAAATATTATACATAAAGCCAAATAATAGGATAGTTGGGAACTCATCGAGGCCTTCATCGAAATCTGAGACACCCCCTACTTTTTCATTTCTTTAGACTTCTGAAATAACTGCTCCTATTTGAGCTATTCCCTTTTTGGTTTGCTTGCGTCCAACCTTGAAAGTCTAAACTTTAAAATCTTGGAGACAGAACCATTGATCTTAATTGAGAGTCGACTTCGATTACCTGAGATGTAATTAACTATAGAGGCTTGACCTATAGGGAACTAGGAACCAGGTAAAATAAACCCTATCTAATTTTTAATATTAGGTAGTAGAATTTTTAGGTCATATAAAAAAGGTTCGCAAACCAAAATGGAGTCATAAATTAAAGCACTTTTTCCACAATCAAAATTATATATATATATATATATATATATATATATATATATATATATATAATTCAATTTAAATTATAAATTCAAAAATTCTTGACCGACAATTTTTGGCGACTCCGCTAGGGACTAGCTCTTCTCTTTATTTTGACCAGGAGGTTCTGTTTTTATACAAAAAGTCAATCGTCCAATCGTGATCATAGGATTTCTACCTCTACTTCGGTCAGTCGGTTGGTCGACGTATGAGTCGATTTATTTTTGTCGGGTGAACTGTGACTCACTTATCACTTTGGCTTAAGTCTTATGGGGCCTACATCTCATCTAACTATTAGGGTAGCCTCAGCCAGATTACGATATTTGCAGGGTCTTAGGCAGCTCTTATTGTTGCCTTTGTGAGGTATCCGATGAGACTTACTGCTATGATGAGTTACGCCTCGCCCTTGGCGGATCATGTCGCTATTAGGCAAGGGAACATCTCCAGAGATTTGACTGGTCTTGGGTTTAGAGACACAACTTCAATTTCTTGGCAGTGACTTGTTGGTCGATTGTTTAACCTTAAGGGAAGCTTTTTTATTTTTGGTCATTTGTTCTCTTTGAGATTTGTGCCGGTAGCTCTAGTTTATACAATTGTGATGTTTAAAAATCATAAATGTGTTGATTTCCTTATTGTTAGCTGAGAGATTGTTGTTTACCTAAGTTCTGCAATGATCAAATTATTCATTTTGGTTTTTATCTGTATTTCTATTTTTTGAATGTTTCATTATATGTCATCTCAGTGTTTGTGCTTTGACACTGCTCATAATATACTGTTTTTCTCTGGTGATGAAGATATATCTTTTTGGTAAATTTACATACTGTGCATCACAAATATGTTTGCATCAACCTCAAGGAAATCTGATGGTTCTCCCTTTTAAACGTCAAAGGACTCTATCGAGATAATTAAAAGACAAAAAACATCAAATGTCTTTTACTTCATTCAGAATTATGAGCCTACCGATGTGTTAGCATATTTTTTAGGTTTTAAAATTTAATTTAGCTATATATATATATATATATATAATTTGGAAAGTAGCATTTGCTTTTTGAAAATAATTTTTAAGTTTGAAAATTTTAAGATGTAAAATCAAACCGATCTCACATCCCAAATATTTTATATAAACGAGCATCACACCACAAACCATGTATCTATCCCAAAGAATAAGCACACTGCTTGATGATGGGGCTCGATTAAATAAACTAGAAAATTTGTGACATCTGTTTGGTCTGCGAACCAATTTTATAAGCCGACAGGTTCCCCTGCTTAATATAAAGGAATTAAGCAGGGTTTATATTACCTGGTTTCTTAAAGTTCCCTATAAGGGCAAGCCCCTATAGTTAATTACATCTTAAATGTCCGAAGACACTTAAGAAAACTCTCGATAATGATCAGTGATTTTGCTCTCAAGAATTTCAAAGTTTAGGGTTTTCAAAGGATTGAATTTTAGAATTTCAAAAGGGAATGGATCGAGTTTGGAACAATTTATTTTAAGAGTCTAATAGAAGAGAAGTAGGAGAAGCTGAGGATCCAAGAAGAATCTTTGCAACTTTCTAAACTATCCTATTATTTGGCTTCAATTTGGGAGTTCATTTAATGTTTCATCCTGCCTATTTTAATTAATTAGGACTTATATTTGTATGACACAATCATACAAACAACCTCGAAGATGTGAGGGTTTATGTCGTACCAAACAACAACCTCGGAATCCTAAGACCGGTTAGGGCTTAATCTGCATAAGACAACTATGAAAATACCTAACAAAAAGTTGAGGATTTATGTTGCACTAGGCAAACCACCTCGAAGTCCTATGGCTTTGTTATTTAATTTCTAAGAAAGGTTTTGCTGATGTAGACCCAAGTTTTTCTGTTGACGATGGTCGTGCTGCCCACTGTGCTCCAAGCTCCTTATTGTCGCAGAGGTTTAGTTTTAGAAATCATAAATCAGGAGATGAGAGAAGTGTTTTGGTTTAGAAAAGTCTTAGAATCCAAATATTTTAGTATTTTAATTAAAACAAATCTTAAAGTTGATTAAACAGAACCGATTAAGATCCCACGGTTCCGTCATCCCGACACCGTTATTTTCATCGGATTCACTTAGTCCAGATGAATTTGCTAAACTCAACTGAATGAGTTCCACACTTTCATTTAGACCATGGGAAATCCCGTTAGCAACATGTGGGTTACATCATCCGAGGTATTCCCGATCATCCAACGAGACGTTTTAATTTAGTCAAAGTTGTAATTTTTGTTGTTCTGTTTGTGATTAAATTTTGAGTTGTCTTATATTTTGAAATATTGTGGTCATGAATTTTATCTTGTATGACTTTTAATTTAGTTTTGGGTTTCATTTTTGTGGCTATCCTAAAGGTTTCAGTTTTCATGCAACAATCTTATTTATCATGCAAAAAAAAGTAAAGCACAGTGCAGGTAAATAAATTGCAATAAGGTAAATTGCAATAAAGTAAAAGCGGACCTGGAGGGTCTTCTCATCATTCCCAGCTGAAACTTTAGTATTGCATTTCATGTATGTGTTTATAGTTTTGCAGAAATTAAAGCATGCCAGAAAACAGGAAGAAGTAGAACTAACAAGAAGTAACTACTCAATCTTATGATGTCTATGTTAAGATCCTGGTTGTCTACCAAGTCCTATGATGTCTATGTGAATTCTTATGTCGTGTTTCAATGAACTTTGTTAATTTAATTGAGGATGGTTTCGTTAAGCAGACATATTAAGTTTAATAGACCTCAGAGGTATCCAAACAGTCAAAGAACGATGCAGGTTCATGCTTCCCTCTCATATCCTGATTAAAAGTCTCGGGCTCATTTAAACTTATTATGTTGCTTAACAACTCATCCTACCTATACCCTTATGCTTAATGAACACAGGTGTTCAGGGTAGGTGGGTTTAGGTGTAGTTTGGATTTGGATTGGTGGCAATTGGTAGTTTAATTTGGACTTATGGGAGTGCTATGAAGAGTTTGTAGTTTTATTTGTGGAAGATTTGATTGAGTTTGATTTTAGTTTGGGGATTTCGGGCTTTGAATTTGGTTTGTATTTGGATTTGGTTTGTGTTTGGTTTGGTTTGGTTTGGTTTTGGTTTTGGGTTGGTGATCACAGAATAATACATCAAGAAATTCATATCTATATTTGATGAAATTACACTTTAAAGAAAGATATTTTCTTTATTTTATTGTAGGAATGAAGATTTATTAGTGATAGAAGCAAAAAGCATAAAATGGAGCAAATTTGGATCAAAAAGGAGGAAATTCATGCAAATATAACTACTTCACCGACGGCGAGATTGAGGCCGCCGACGGCGAGATCGTGAGGAGAAATTTCTGAAGGAATTATAACTACCTCGCCGACAGCGAGCCCGAGCCCGCCGACAGCGAGATCGCGTGGTTTGAAGACCTTCTAGAAGCCCCGCTGACGGCGAGGTCGTTTCCCGCCGACGACGAGCTAGTTCAAAATGCATATATATTGAACCTGAACACTTTTTGAAGAGGTGTTTTAAGCACCCCTCGGACCTTTGCCTACCTCTATAAATAGAGGCCGAATTCTAGAGTCTTGTGTGTGTCTTTTGAGTCTTTTGTGTGTTCATTTCTAGTGTCTTGAGTGTAATTTGTGTGAGTTTAATTTAGTTGAGTGAGTTTAGTGAGTTCATTTGTTTAATTAAGTGCTAGTTAGTTGCTGTACTAGAAGGAAAAGTCAAAGGAACTTCAAGGAGTCTGCTTGGGAAGGAAATTAAGATAAGTATCTTTGTTTTATTGTTGTTAACTTTAAATGAAATCCATGCTTTGTTTTATTCCCATGCATTCTGAGTAGTTTTCTAGTCTTTCTCCTTGTTTATGAAAATTATGCGGATTGATGAAATTAAATAAAAGCACCTAATATAATATAAATAAATTGTGATAATTTTTACTTAAAACTTAATTTACTTTCAATCTGGCCAATTAAGTAGTTAAAATATGTTGAATTATTAACTATAGTAAAAATTACATCCAATATTCAGGGAAGGCAAAAGCCTTGGAAGGCGGGTGCAAATAAATAGGGAAATATTAATTATCGGGCGCAGAATTGGATATTTTAGTGTGAGACTAAAATACTCAATTCGATCCTACCGTTCGAGAGTCGAAGTGTAGATGTTAGCCCTCGAGTGAGGGGAACGTGGGAGCTCGAAGTGGCAGCCGCATCCTCCCAGCCTAGCCGCAGATTCAGTAATCAAACATAGGATTAGTCAATGTTCTTTGCACCTCGACTAAAGGGTAAAGAATAGGAATGCTCCTATTTGTCACAATACAAATTAAAAAAAAATTCTATTTAAATTCATCATTTCACTTAATTTTTTAAAAACAAGGAGAAGGATACTTTTTCTGAATTAATTAAATCAACTTATTTCAAGCATTAGTTTACTTAGTTTATTATAATTACTCCGAATTTCTCGTTCACTTTATTAGTAAGTAATTCCTTTAATTTTAGCCGATAACAAATCGTTAAAAACTTCCTCGTGGGATCGATAACCAGGACTCCACTAGAGCCCCGTATTACTTCGATACGATATGTATACTTGCGTAGAATCCACATTATACATTAAATCATATCTCTATATTTAAAATGGGATCAAGTTTTTGGTTCTATTGCTATAAACATAAATTACATACATATTAAAAGGTGGGTCAAGTTTTTGGCGCCGTTGCCGGGGAAGTAAAGAAATTATTTACTAAAGTAACAGACTAATCTAAAATCTATTTTAAAATTGTATGCGAAAATTTGGAAATGAAAATTTAATACCTTACGATTCAGAATTAGAGCGTACAATTAAAAGAATTAGAAAACAAAAAAGAGAAATTATAAATTTAACACAAATGGCAAATATACCTAAAATTGAAAATATCAATCAACCAAGGCCATTACGAGATTATGCCAACCCTACATTAGATGAAATTCATTTAACTATTTAAAACCCTGATGTAGCTGCTAATTCATTCGAACTTAAACCTGCAATTATCCAAATGGCACAAAACACTCAATTTAGTGGTTCACCTACTGAAGATCCTAATTTACATCTTGCTAGTTTTTTAGAACTATGTGCTACTTTCAAAAATGAAGGAGTATCTAACGATGCTATTAGATTTAGACTTTTTCCTTTTTCTTTAAGGGATAAAGCTAAAATGTGGTTAAATTCATTAGCACCTGGATCTATTAAAACTTGGGGGGAATTATCAAAAAAATTTCTATCCAAATATTTTCCACCATCTAAAACTGCTAAGCTTAGAAATGATATAACTTCTTTTAGTCTGTTTGATGGAGAGTCAATATATGAATCTTGGGAGAGATTTAAAGAACTTCTTAGGAAATTCCCACATCATGCGTTACCGGATTGGTTAATTATCCAAACTTTTTATAATGGATTAGTAGGATCTTTAAGATCAATCATCGATGCCGTCTGTTGGAAGATCATTAATGTCAAAACCATTCGATGAAGCCTATGCACTAATCGAAGAAATGACAACAAATAATTTTCAATGGCCTGCTGATAGAATGAATCCGAAAAAAATAGCTAGTATTCATGAAAATGATGCAATATCTATGTTAGCTTCATAAATTGCTGCTATATATAAAAAATTAGATCATTTTGGAATGAATTACTCTCCAACTATAACAGAAGAAAATTCATCTGGACAACTTATAATATCCCAATCTCAATATGAAACAATTAATGCAATTAACAACAGACCTAATAATCCTTATGCAAATTATCATAATCCTGGATGGAAAAATCATCCTAATTTTAATTGGAATAATAATACAACTAATCAACCATGGATGAATAATATGACACAACAATTAGGAAATCCATCTAATCAAGGAAATCCTAATTATAAACCTAATTATCCACCTGGATTTAATAATAATAACCCACAATTTAAAGAAAAAAAATTATATATAGAAGAATTAATATTAACTATGCGTCAACATTTACAAAATCAAGGAAATCAACTACAAATACAAGGAAATCAATTACAAAATCAAGGAACATCTATCAAAAATATTGAAACTCAACTTGGACATATCGCTACTGAACTTAATAATAGAATACCTGGAACATTTCCTAGTAATGTAGAAATAAATACTAAAGACAAGGGAAATGAACAAATTAAAGCAATACAATTACGAAGTGGAAAAGAATTAGAACCTCGAATTCAGAAAGAACTTGAAAGTCTAAAAGAGGAAGTGGAAATTGAAAAAGAAAAGAATCAACAAGATTCAAACTTAGAAAATCCTTTAATACCAATGAAATTTTTTGTTGAAAAACCTCCACCACCATTTCCTCAACGACTAATTCAACGTAAAAAGACAAACAATTTGCTAAATTCCTTGAAATTTTGAAGAAATTAACGATAAATATTCCTTTCGTAGAAGCTTTAGAACAGATGCCAAACTATGTAAAATTCATGAAAGATATTCTAAATAAAAAAAGAAAATTTACCGATAATGAAATGATTGCACTTAGTGAAGAGTGTAGTGCTATTATTCAGAAAAAACTTCCAGAAAAATTAAAAGATCCTGGTAGTTTCACTATACCCTACGCTATTGGTGAAAAATTCTATGGAAAAGCTTTGTGTGACTTAGGAGCAAGCATCAATCTAATGCCTCTATCAATTTTTAAGAGATTAGGATTGGGAGAAATTTCACATACTTCAGTAACTCTTCGCTTAGCTGATCGTTACGTTACATATCCTAAGGAAGTTATTGAAGATGTATTAGTAAAAGTGGATAAATTTATCTTCCCTGTAGATTTTATTGTTCTAGATATGAAAGAAGATAAAAAAATTCCTATCATTTTAGGAAGACCATTTTTAGCCACTGGAAAAGCTATGATTGATGTTCGTAAAGGAGAATTAACTATGAGAGTAAATGACCAAAAAGTAACTTTTAATATTGCTAAATCAATGAAATATCCTGCGCTAGAAAAAGATGATGAGTGTTTTCGAATGGAAGTACTTGATCATCTACGAAAAGAACATTTTAAAGAATATTATGCAGAAAAATTAGAAAAAGAAAATACTGAATTAATTGAAAAATCTGAGATAAATGAAGAATTAGATTATATTCAAGAGAAATTTGAATTTTTGGATAACACAGAAAATACTGAAAAAAATATAGTTCCATCAATTATTAAACCTCCTGAACTTGAGTTAAAAATGTTACCTAATCATTTAAAATATGCCGACTTAGGAAATTCTTCAACTCTACCAGTTATTATTTCATCTGAATTAAATGAATCTCAAGAACAAAAACTTTTAGATACATTAAAAAAATATAAGAAAATTTTTGGTCGGACTTTAGCGTATATTAAAGGAATTAGTCCTTCAATCTGTATGCACAGAATTATTTTAGATAATGAACATAAACCTAAAGCCGATCCACAAAGGAGATTAAATCTGATAATGAAAGAAGTAATTAAAAAAGAAATTTTAAAATGGTTAGATAATGGTATTATATATCCTATTTCGACGATGCTGTCGGTAAGCCCAATTCACTGTGTACCTAAAAAAGGAGGGGTGACTGTCAAAACTAATGAAAATAATGATCTTATCCCTATAAGACAAGTTACTGGATGGCAAATATGTATTGATTATAGAAAATTAAATACAGCCACCAGGAAAGATCACTTCCCTTTACGATTTCTAGATCAGATGTTAGATAGATTAGCCTGACATAAGTATTTTTGTTTCTTAGATAGATATACTGGTTATCATCAAATACAAATTGCTCCTGAGGATCAAGATAAAACTACATTTACAAGTCCTTATGGAACTTTCGCTTTTCGAAGAATGCCTTTTGGATTATGTAATGCACCTGCAACATTCCAAATATGTATGATGTCTATATTTAGTAAATTAATTGATAATGGAATAGAAGTATTTATGGATAATTTCTCTGTATTTGGAACAACATTTGACACATGCTTAAATCATCTTGAAAAAGTATTTGAAGTATGTGAGAAAACTAATTTAGCCCTTAATTGGGAGAAATGTCAATTTATGGTTATAAAGCGGCATTGTATTAGGGCATAAAATTTCGTAAAAAGGCATGGAAGTAGACCCTGCAAAAATTCAAGTAATAGCTAAATTACCACCTCCAACTACGGTAAAAGGAGTAAGAAGTTTTCTTGGACATGCTGGATTTTATAGGCGTTATATTAAAGATTTTTCAAAAATTACTAAACATCTATGCCAACTTCTTGAAAAGGACAAGAAATTTGAATTTACAACTGAATGCCTAAATGCTTTCGAATTATTAAAAGATAAATTAATTACAAGCACCTATAATAGTTTCGCCTAACTGGGAGAAACCATTTGAGCTTATGTGTGATGCTAGTGATTATGCTATAGGAGCAGTTCTTGGGCAGAGATATGATAAGATTTTCAAAGTTATATATTACGCTAGTAAAACTCTAAATGATGCTGAAATTAATTATACAGTTACTGAAAGAGAATTATTAGCAGTTGTATATGCTTTTAATAAATTTCGGCATTATCTAATAGGAACTAAATGCATTATGCATACTGATCATTCTGCTATAAAATATTTAATGCAAAAGAAAGATTCTAAACCATGATTAATCAGATGGATATTATTAATGCAAAAATTTGATTTTGAGATAGTTAACAAAAAGGGAGCTGATAATCAAATTGTTGATCATTTATCAAGATTAGAAAATCATGAATTATCTAATATTGATAATGAAATTTTAGCATGCTTTTCCCGATGAACAACTTTATAATATTAATGAGTTGAAAATACCTTGGTATGCTGATATAGTAAATTATATTGTAAGTGACATTTTACCACCTATGTTAACTTTGCAACAACAAAAAAAATTCATTCACGATACTAAATCATATTTTTGGGATGAACCATACTTATATAAGCAATGCAAGGATCTAATTATTAGAAGATGCGTGCCTTATGAGGAAATTGAACCAATTATTCAAAAATGTCATGATTCTGATTTTGGAGGACATTTTGGGACAGATAAAACTGCATATAAAATTATACAATCTGGATTCTACTGGCCTACTCTATTTAGAGATATATATAGATATATTAAAACTTGTGATAAATGCCAAAGAGTAGGAAACATATCAAGAAAAAATGAAACGCCTCTGAATTTTATATTAGAAGTTGAAATTTTTGACGTTTGGGGATTAGATTTCATGGTACCTTTTATTCTGTCATTTGGAAACTCATATATATTAGTAGCTGTTGATTATGTTTCCAAATGGATTGAAGCACAAGTTTTACCTAGGTGTGATGCTAAAAGTGTTTCAAAATTCTTAATGAAAAATATTTTTACTAGATTTGGAATGCCGAGAGGAACTCATTTTAGAAACAAATATATTCACAAACTAGTAGAAAATATAATATTATGCATAAGATATCTACTTCTTATCATCGACAAACAAGTGGATTAGCAGAAGTTTCTAATCGAGAGATTAAGCGTATATTAGAAAAGTTTGTAAATCCTAATAGATCAGACTGGTCTATAAGACTATACACTGCATTATGGGCATACAGGACTGCTTATAAAACTCCGATTGGAATGACTCCTTATAGGCTTATATATGGAAAAACTTGCCACTTACCAGTTGAATTAGAACATAAAGCATATTGGGCGATTAAAGAATTTAATTATAATATGAAAGAACCTGGTGAGAAGAGATTATTGTAATTAAATGAATTGGAAGAATTAAGAAATGAATAATGATAAGATTTATAAAGAAAGGATGAAATTATGGCATGATCGGAAGATTAATCAGAGAAATTTTGAACCAGGACAAGAAGTTTTGCTTTATAATACTAGATTGAAATTATTTCCGGGAAATTGAAATCTCGATGGTTAGGACCTTTCACCATAACTCAAATATTTTCATATGGAACTATAGAAATTGAAGATCCAAAAACAGGACATAGATTTAAAGTAAACGGACATAGATTAAAACCATATTTCGAAAATAGACGACCAAATTTTAAGGAGGTTTTAATGCTTAGTCAACCTGAACACTAACTGAATTAGGTCGGGCTGACAACGTTAAACCAAGCACTTTATGGGAGGCAACCCATAGTAGTCTTTTATTTTTAAATATCTACATATTAGTGAGTCTATATTATTAAAACAAATCTTACTACTCAAATTTTTATTAGAATCATCACAAAAATTGAGCCTATTGGATGAGATCAGAAAATATTCAGACCGGAGCGAAAACAGATGATTTTTACGAATCTCGCCGACAGCGAGCCCGAGCCCGCTGACAGCGAGATCTTGGACCATTACTCATTCAGTTTTATAACTAAGTCGCCGACGGCGAGGAACTTCCCGCCGACGGCGAGGCAGTTAAAAATTTGGTTTCTTAAAGATTTTTCATGCGATTTTGGACGGATCTAAGCCATTCCTTCATAAGAAATTGTTTCAAATCCGATTTTACACCATTTTTTTCCTTAGGAACAACTAGAGATCAATCCATTCCATCCAAAATGGCCTCCAAATTCTTAGAAACCACAAAAACTGAAGTTTTCAACCGGAGAAAATTCGTTAGTTCGGCAGGCACGACGAATCTTCAACAAAGGCTTGATTAAGAAAAGACTTATCAAAGAAAGAGGATTCGTCAATAGAGGAGTAGAGAATGCTACTACAAAAATTGAAGAAATGATAGCGTAGCGGCATTAGGAGGTATTTTGTTATACAACTTCCGCTGTAGTTATACCAGTAGTTAAAGAATTTTACTCTAATTTATATGCGATCAACAATAGAAATGTGTACGTCAGAGGAAGATGGGTAACTTTTACTCCTGCAAGAGTAAATGAATTGTTTTCTATAGAAAATACCTCTGTCTGTCATTATTCCAACTTTGTGCCTTCAAGATACAATATGAACGAGATCTATAGATATCTGACTGATGAACCTGATGATTGGGAGTTACGAGAAGATGGGTATGTCAGTTTTTCTGCATCACTTCTAAACCCTGTCTCAAAGCACTGGCATTTCTTTATATCATAAAAATTATTTCCTACCATGAGAGTAAATAAAGTTTCAAAGGAATGCATTATTTTAAATTATTGTATTCAAATTGGATTACCTATCGATGTTGGATCAATTATAGTAAAGTCTGCATTGGGATTAATCGTGCATGGGTCAGTGCATGGACTTGGACACCCATCTACTATATTTGCTTTATGCAGTCAATACCAAGTTTCTTATGAGGCCTGGGAAAAAGTACTTTTACCATGGAAACCCCTGGATCCTACTGATATGTTTCCCACTTTGGATAACAATGATGAGATCATCGTTATTTCTGACAGAGCATCACAGAACAATCCTTTAGCAAGACCCATTACTGATAAAACTAATTTCATTCTGAAGAAGATTAAAGGATTGGAGAAAGAATTGCAAAATGTGATGAATTCTATTGACAATATCTTTGATATGTTTGATCATATTGATTGGAGAATGAAGGAGCACTTTGATCATACTGGACATCTGGAGGCCAGTTTTATTCATCTACTAAGACAGAAAGGATGTATTAATGAAGAATCTACTACAGAATTCCCTCTCAAGCCTTTCTACAATTTATTTGTGCACCTGCGTCGCATCGGAAATATCAGAGAAGATATTAGTTCAGACACTGAAGAGTAGGAAAGATTTCTATGTTTATGTTATATTTGTATATGTGTGTGTTTGATTTGGAGTTAAGTTTTATTATGAGATGAACTTTGATTTGATCATCTCAGATTTGATGAGATTATTTGTAAATTATTATGTCTCAGCATTTAGAGTGTTGTGGTTTGGATTGCGATGCTGAGTATTATGGATTTGAACAATTAAGTTAAGTATGTGTGAAGTTGTTAGTGTGAAATTTGTAAGTTTCATGGATTTCATTTATGAAGTTATGTTGTTTGTTTTGTGTGACTTTTTGTAAGTATAAGTATCTAATCTTCGTATTATTATTAAATTAAATGATCGGAAGATTGATTAAGGGCAATTCGAGGTTGAAAATGATTGACAAATTTCAAAAATTGAAAATTTTTGTAACCTCGCCGACGGCGAGAATTATCTCGCTGACAGCGAGAAAACCCTCTGACAGCGAGACCGAGCTCGCCGACGGCAGATTTTTCCCGAAACTTTTGCCTTATGAAATTAATTAGCTCCCCGACGACGAGAAAAAATCTCGAAAAGACCTATATTTGACCAGTCAACCGACACTATTCATCATCCCTTTCCTCAAATTTTTGAAAAAAAACCGACCTAGGGCTTGAGAGATCTTGGATTTGAAGTGATTTCAAGACTTTTTGACGCCAGATTTCATCTTCCCTTGGTAAGAGCTTCACTCCTATGCAAAAATTTTTTATTTTCACCATGAATTTCTTCTACATTGGGATATTTTGAAAAATTTTGAAATGTGAAGAAAATACTTGGAAGAATTTCATAGAAATTGATTTAAATGGATTTTAGTTGTTGTAGGAAGCCTTCTTAGTAATATTTTGGAGTTTAGTTAAAATTTTTGTAAATTTCACAGATCGAGAAATGGCTCCTCGACAAAAGCGACGAATAGATTATGACGAAGCCCGATTCATTAATGCGAGAGCACAAACTCGATATTTTCAAAATATACAAGCAAGAAAATGCATTCAAGATCGAGTTTTAAGAATCCAGGAGGAGAAGTAGAACGAGTTATAAAGGAGCGAGGATGGGAAAACTTTTGCTACGTTACCAACAGAGCAGCTGTAGAAGTTGTGAAGGAATTCTATACAAATTTAACACAGGTCGAAGATGCACCGGTTAAGGTTAGAGGATTTTTTGTAGATTTCAACGCTGTTAGAATAAACGCTTATTATGAAGTTCGAGACACCTACATGAGCGAATATGAAACTTTTGAAACTATGGAAGGACCACTGGAAGAGGTGATCGACTTTCTCACTGATGAGAAAAGAGTCTGGAAGATAAAGCAGCGGGAATGGGTAAACTTCCCTCTTTCTATGCTAAATGCAACATCTAAAGCTTGGCATTATTTTATTTGTTCTACTTTGTTACCTACCTACCACCATAGTGAGGTAACAAGAGATGAAAGCGATTCCGAATTTCGTATTCGGAACCGAAGAGTATTAATGTGGGAAATGTTATATATAAAAACATATTAGCCATCGCTAGAAATGAAAGTGGAGGAGGACTAGGACATCCTGGTCTTATCTATGCACTTTGCCAATTATCTGGCGTAGAGGCAAGAGATGATGAGGAATGGATAGAGCCTATGAAACCCCTTACTCATGCTAATATAAAGAAATATGAATCCCACGAAGGATGGAGATCTGGGACAAGGGATTATGTACCTTCTTCAAGTAGAGATATACCCTCTACTAGTTATGAACCACCCCCTCAGTACACCACTCTTACCCTTCAAGATCCGATGAATGAGTTAACCCTGAGTAGAAAGAGTTTTGAGTTATTTGGAGAAAATATGGAAAGAAGATTTGAGCATATAGATCAAAGGATCGGAGGCTTGGAGAGAAGACACGATTATGATAGCGAATATCTCCATCGACATTCAGAGTACGAGATTGCATACTATGAAGCTGAGTGTCGTTATAGGAGTGGTGATTTAGATGTTGTCTTTCCTGAGTGCCCCCGTTATACACAGTACCAGCCTTCTCAGCCTGGAGATCAGGGAGACGACATAGTTTGGGATTTTAATGTAGAAGATTAGAGCTTTTGTTTAGTTTGTTTGGTTTGTTTAGATTTGTTGTTTTGCAAACTTTATTATTTTGGATGTGATTAATCCGTACTTTCTGTGGACTTTGGACTTGATATGTTGTTGTTTGCTTGAGCAGTGATATTCAAATTTCTTATGTGTGTTAAATTAGTTACAAATTTATATATATATATATATGATGTTAGTCTTTCTTTAATGTATTGTTTAAATTATAAGTGTATGTGTAGTAACAAATTAAGTTTTCTTTGTTATGTTTGATACTTATTTTAAAAATTTCCATCCCTGCACTTTCTTTTTAAATATTATATATGGAAGAATACTAACGAGTACAGGTTCCGTAAGTAATGAAAAAGCCTGCAAAAATTTCAAAAAAAGAAATACCTAAAGCTCAAAGGTATGATGAATTTTATTTATATACTTTCCCTTTTTCACTATGTAGTATAGATAGAAAAATTTAAGTTTGGGAAAGGTAAAAATACAAATTTAATTATTAAAATTGTTCTTAATATCTATTTTAAAAAATTATTAATAAATGATTTTCTATAGTAATATTCAAATTCAATAAATATGAGTTGCTTTATTTAATTGTTATATAAGTTAAAGAAAATATTTCTAGTAATTCAATTAATTAATAGAATAAGATATTTGGTTAAAAGCAATAAGAATATAGTAAACTATTTAAAGTAAGAAAAACTATATTCTAAAATTCGAAATTCTTAAGTATATAGATGAAAAAGAAAGAATAGAAACTCAATGAAGTAAAAGTTAAGAAATATATATAAGCAAAGAAATATTTTAAGTTTCAAATTTAGGAAGAGAAGTTGAAGTTCAAAATTATTAACGGGCTATCCAGATACAGTAATCCTCACTTGAAAAGAAAAGAAAAGAAAAGAAAAGAAAAAGAAAAGAAAAGAAAAATATAAGTGAGGAGAAGCTTGAGGAGATGCCCTATCAAAAATTGGCTTCAATGGATTCAACCTAAAAGGTAAAACTTAATTATATTTCTAAACTTATATTAATGGATTAGTATTTTACTAAATAGTGTTTTCTTGAATTTCTATCATCTAAATATCTTAAGTAATTTATTATTTTAAATATAGTCATTCCTGAAATAAATGGAAAGCTAGAAATCTTAGACCTGATAACTAAGTAATCTTATCTCTATAAAATTAATTTAAATTACTTAGAAATATTTCTATTTAACTTTATTATAATGTTATTTAAAATTAATTCATATATTATTTGAATTGAAAAATTCTATTATAGAAATCATTATTTTTATTTAGTATTAAAATTAATTGAGGACAAGTAATAATTAAGTTTGGGGGATTTTGATCACAGAATAATACATCAAGAAATTCATATCTATTTTTGATGAAATTACACTTTAAAAAAATGTATTTTCTTTATTTTATTGCAGGAATGAAGATTTATTAGTGATAGAAGCAAAAAACATGAAATGGAGCAAATTTGGATAAAAAAGGAGGAAATTCATGCAAATATAAATACTTCGCCGACGGCGAGATCGTGAGGAGAAATTTCTGAAAGAATTATAACTACCTCGCCGACAGCGAGCCCGAGCCCGCCGACAGCGAGATCGCGAGGTTTGAAGACCTTCTAGAAGCCCCGCTGACGGCGAGGTCGTTTCCCGCCGACGACGAGCTAGTACAAAATGCATATATATTGAACCTGAACACTTTTTGAAGAGGTGTTTTAAGCACCCCTTGGACCTTTGCCTACCTCTATAAATAGAGGCCGAATTCTAGAGTCTTGTGTGTGTCTTTTGAGTCTTATGTGTCTTCATTTCTAGTATCTTGAGTGTAATTTGTGTGAGTTTAATTTAGTTGAGTGAGTTTAGTGAGTTCATTTGTTTAATTGAGTGTTAATTAGTTGTTGTACTAGAAGGAAAAGTCAAAGGAACTTCAAGGAGTCTGCTTGGGAAGGAAATTAAGATAAGTATCTTTGTTTTATTGTTGTTAACTTTAAATGAAATCCATGCTTTGTTTTATTCCCATGCATTCTGAGTAGTTTTCTAGTCTTTCTCCTTGTTTATGAAAATTATGCAGATTGATGAAATTAAATAAAAGCACCTAATATAATATAAATAAATTGTGATTTTACTTAAAACTTAATTTATTTTCAACATGGCCAATTGAGTAGTTAAAATATGTTGAATTATCAACTATAGTAAAAATTACATCTAATATTCAGGGAAGTCAAAAGCCTTGGAAGGCGGGTGCAAATAAATATGGAATATTAATTATCGGGAGTAGAATTGGATATTTTAGTGTGACAGACTAAAATACTCAATTTGATCCTACTGTTTGAGAGCCGAAGTGTAGATGTTAGCCCTCGGAGTGAGGGGAACGTGGGAGCTACGAAGTGGCGACCGGTATCCTCCCAAGCTTACCCACGATTCAATAATCAAACATATGATTAGTCAATGTTCTTTGCACCTGGACCAAAGGGTAAAGAATAGGAATGTTCCTATTTGTCACAATACAAATTTTAAAAAAATTCTATTTAAATTCATCATTTCACTTAATTTTCTAAAAACAAGGAGAATGATACTTTTTCTGAATTAATTAAATTAACTTATTTCAAGCATTAGTTTACTTAGTTTATTATAATTACTCTGAATTTCTGTTCACTTTATTAATAAGTAATTCCTTTAATTTTAGCTGATAACAAATCTGTTAAAAAACTTCCCTGTGGGATCGATAACCAGGACTCCACTAGAGCCCTGTATTACTTGATACGATACGTATACTTGCGTAGAATCCACATTATACATTAAATCATATCTCTATATTTAAAACAGGATCAAGTTTTTGGTTCCATTGCTATAAACATAAATTACATACATATTAAAAGGTGGGTCAGTTGGGTTTGTATTTGGTTTAGTTTGGTTTTGGTTTATGTTTTGTTTTTGGAGCTAGGAACTTTAAGTTTGGAATGTGAATTGGGAAGGTTGTGTGGACATCGGATAAAATTTGGGTTACTCCATGCATTCACTAAGCATAAGGGTATTCTTATTATGTTTTTTACACCAAGTTGTGATTTCCTAGGGGTCTTTATAAAGGGAAAAAAAAACCATGCCTCAGGAGGCCTATCCTAGGGTTGATTGTTATCGTGTTGGTATTGTATTATGATCAAGACTGTTGTTGTGTGTGGTGATTATTGTTTGTGTTGGGATTGTTGTTATGATTATATGTGATTGTTATTTATATGTTATTATCGTATTATATTGTTATTGTTTATGTTGTTATATGTTATCATTGTTGTATGTTGTAATTGTTGTGATTTGTGATGGTTGTGTTGTGTTATTGTTATTATTGTATGTTATTTTATTGTATTGTATTATGTTATTAGTGTTCATATTGTTATATATTATTATTTTCTGTTATTATTGTTATTTATTGTTTATGTGTTTTGTTATTGTTATTTTTATTATGTGTTGTTTAAAATTATTATCTTTTTTTTGTTATTAAAAATTATTATTATCTTTATTATTTATTTAATTTATTATCTTATTTAATTCATTATGATTTATTTACCTTATCATCATTTTTTTTGTTTTATTTAACTAATTGGTTGTTATTTATTTTATTTATTTAATTAATTGTTATTTATTTAATTAATTTATTTTATTTTACTTTAACTTAATATTTATTTATTTAAATCATTATCTTTAATTTTATTTTAATTTATTTTGTTATTTGATTTAATTTTAATTTAATTTAATTAATTATTATTTACAATTATTATTAATTTAATTTAATTTATTTATTTTATTTTATGTCAAGTATTATTATTTAATTTAATAAAATTTAATTTAATTTGTTTTATTTTATTTAATTTAATTAATTTAATTTGTTTAGTTTAATTTAATTTATTATTTATTTACATTATTAATTTAATTTAATTTAATTTAATTTATTTAATTTATTTAAGTTAATTTAATTTATTATTTATTTACATTATTAATTTAATTTATTTAATTTTTTTATTTAATTTAGTATTTATTTATATTATCATTTAATTTAATATGATTTGATTTGTTTAATTTAATTTAATTTAATTTAATTTATTATTATTTACAATTTTAATTTAATTTAATTTAATTTAACTTTGTTTAATTTATTTTATTATTTACAATTATTATTTAATTTAATTTTTATTTATTTTCGATTTTATGTAACTTTTATTTAATTTTAATTTAATTTATTATTTATTTACATTATTATTTAATTTAATATACTTTAATTTATTTAACTTATTTAATTTAATATTTATTTATATAATTGTTTTCGATTTATTTAATTATTATTTAATTTAATTTGTTTAATTTAATTATTATTTATTTTTTGGTTTTATTTAATTTTAACTATTTAATTTCAATTTAATTTATTATTCATGCATGCTATTTAAATTATTTTCAATTTGTATATATATATATATATATATATATATATATATATATATATATATATATATATATATATATATATATATATATATATATATATATATATATATATATATATATATATATATCTGTGTGTGTGTGTGTGTGTGTGTGTGTGTTATTTATTTTATTAGCCTTTATATTCATATCATTTAATATATATTTAAATTATAAGTTATTTTTATTTTAATTTATTATTGTTATTATTTAGATGTATATTTAAATGTATTATTTATATCGTTTATTTATCATTTATATTATTATTTATTTGATTATAAGGCTTTTCATTTTCTCTCTCCTTGATTATTCATTTATTTCTTTTAATTTATTATCATTTTCATTAAGTTATAAGTTATTAAATTTATTATTTACACATATATTCACATTTACATTATTTTAAAGAGGCATGACATTTTTATTTGTTTATTTTTATTATTTATTTATTTATAAAGCCTTTTTTTCTTTCTTTTTAACATTCTCTCTCCTAAATTATTCTTTCTTTTATTTAAAGTTATTATTATTTATATTAAGTTATTATATCTTAAAATTATTATTAAAAGGGGATTTTTATTTATTTACTTTATTTTCATTATTTAGTTAGGTTTATAGTTATTTATTTTTATCATTTTTATTATTTACATTAATTTACATATATATTATTATTCATTTAGTTATTTATCAATTTTATGGTTTATTTTACTTATTCATTTAGTATTTTTAGAGATTTATTTAATTTAAAATTTAGTATAGTTGTTTTATTTAAAATTTAGAAAAGTTATTATTTATTATTTATTATTATATCACTTATTTTTTTATTATTATATTTCATTTCATTTTGTTTTGCTTTTATTTCCTTTAAGTTTATTTCTCTTTTCCTTTTTTTTTTATTTTCATTCCCTTTATGTTATGTTCATTTCTTTTAAATTTTAAAAATTTATTTTTTTTAAGTTAGTGAAACTAGGTGGTAGTTTTGTAAATACTAAACTAGTAAGCTAATTAGATAATTTGCATGAAAGGGAAATTTAGGGCTAAACATGAAAGATTAAAAGCTAAATGACTTTGCATAAAAAAAATCCTTAACCTAAACATATAAAGATTTAAAGATGTATATAGCTTGCATTAAGAAATTTTAAAACAAAGCATGAAAATAGGGAAGAAATTTGTATATAGCATGCATGAAGAAACAACTTTAAAACTAAATATGAAAATAGGAAATAATTTTTTTTTTTGTTTTTTGTTTTTCTTTTTTTTTTTTTTGAAGCTAGAATACTCACAAAATAAAAGAGAGGGGGAGCAACTTACCTTAGCTTGGAGGAGGTGATGGAAGAACCTTGAAGAAGCTTTTGTTGGAGATGAAGATCCATGTGGAAGCCCCTTTGGTGGAGACCTCACGGCTAGGAGGAGTTGGGAGTAGGATGGAAGTGGCTAGCTTAGAAGGAGGAGAAGAAGAGGAGAGGGAGGCTCATGGTTTTGGAGAGGAAGTGAGTGAGTGAGATGGTAAAGTGAAGTGTAAGTGAGTGTAAGGGAGTGTGTAAGAGAGTTTAAGTGGGATTATGGGGGGATTTAATGGGGAGGCTCACTAAGGAGGGAGTGAGGGAGAGATATGGTGGAGGCATGGTGAAGGTGAGGAGAGTAGGGTGAGGTGGCGTGTAGGGTGAGGGAGAGGTGAGGGGAGAGGCATGGAGGAGAGATATGGATGAGGGATATTTTTTTTTTATTTTTTTTATTTCATTTGTTTATTATATTTTTTTATTATTATATGTATATTTATATATTGATTTTAGGGCTGCCATGAGATTAATTTGATTAATTTTGGTTTAATTTAGGTTGATTTGAATTATTAGTTCAATTAGGTTCATTTGGGTTTGGGCTAACTTAACTTGAGTTTGAGTGAGAATGAGGTCTAGGTGTCTTGATCAATATTGTTCATATGATTGTGATGAAGATTTTTCATGAAGACACAAAGTGGCTTTGAGCTCATTTGGATAATTATTTTGAGTTTGAGTAACGTCATGATCCTATCTCAATTTCAATTATCCATAGATAATTACTTGATGTGGAGAACACGTCTTGAAAATCTTCATTTCCAATGACTTTCTAATTATTCTATATGGAAGCACTCTTCGCATACCTAAATTTCTATAAGAATCAACTACAACTCTAATAATGAATGTGAAATTTCATATCTGGTTATTTATTGAACAAAACTTGACATTAATATTATACAATTATTTCTCTATCCATTTCACCATACATCCTTAATCTCACAAGCACATCGAAAATATGGATTACAATCACAAAACCTCTATAATCTACCAATAGATCTAGAGTTATCCAGCTAAGAATGAGCTTCATCACTTTTCAATGAAAAATCTATCAATGACACAATATCTTATCACAATTAATCCTTTAGTGAGTAACATCTCAATGAACAGAGTTAAACAAAATCAAGAAGATAATTATCTACATATTTAAGGGTCCTTTCCTAATATATCAAAAATTCAGAATAATAGTTTGAACTCAACTTCAGCCCACGGATTTGGATGACTTCTACTCACTTTGCAACTAGGAAATCAAATTGGAAAATGATAATTTCAAATTAGAGAATTCGCCTAATCCCTAACAAGCTCTTACGACTACCATTGGTCGAAACATAAATTTTACCAGAGGAAGTAGGGATCGTGGCCAATCCGCATCTTCAACTAGGACAAAAGAAGGTTGCAACTCATCAAAACCATCCTTAACATGCCAAATATGCAATAAAATGGGCCACTCAACAACTAACTACTAACATCACTCAAATTTGGCGTGTAATCCCACTAATCAGGCTTTAAATGCATCTACTTGGATTCTGGGGCTACAACACAATCTACATCAGATATGGGTGAACTTCATGTGGTTGAACCAACTGAGGATGCAAAGTAATTGCTTATGGGGAATGGTCAAGCTGATCATGTAAAATACACTGGTAATGGATTTCTTCAAACTTCAAGTCACGAGCTTCATACTCTGCAATTGTGCATATATCTGCTGATCTCATTTTTGGTCACATAGGACTACATGATGCGATGCGACTTTAAATATGCTTTAAAATACAGAAATTTGATACCACTTTTTAGAATGTTTAATTTACAGCAAATGGCTTCAAAAACTTGATGTGTGAGGTTTACTTTTGTAATTTTATATTTAGATTGTATTATTGTAAAAGTAACAATTTTAAACGCAACTATATGTATCGTTCAAGTAATATAGGGCTTTAGTGGAGTCCTCGTTATCGATCCCACAGTGATAGTGAAATAAAAAGTAAGAGATATTTTGAAATTTTTGAAAGAAATATATACTCTTTTTTATATTCAAATTTAATTAACTAATAATTTTTACTAAAAGAAAGCAAGCAATAAGCATGAAAGTAAAGTAAGCAGTAATTAAAATTCAATGCAATTATAAAAATGACCTTCTCCTTTTTCAACTAATCCAAGAATTATAGATTAATTATCTTTTATAAGGAATTAAGATTATGATATTGTGCCAAATAGAAGCATTCCTATTCTTTACCCTTTTGTCCAGGTGCAAAGAACATTGACTAATCTATAGTTAGGCTCAGGATGTTTTATTAGTAGAATGGGTTAATCTTGGTTCACACTACTAGATATCCAAGCTTGGCTATGGTCGGCCCTACCAGTGACCCGTTACCTTTCTATAAACCAAATTATTAGAATTTAGTTTGTCACTCTAAAAACTAATTAAATTTATGCCCAATAAATAATATCTTCCTATTTATTTGCACTTCACCTTAAACAATCCGCGTATAGCCTGCGATTACCTAAGGATTCATGTGATATCTACTAGTTAAGAATTTATCTCTGGATAGGCCTCAAAATTCTTCAACAGGTTTTAACAAATTAAATGAACAATTTAAAAAGTAAACTAAGATCAGGTATTAATATCATCACAATATTTAAAAATATTTTATATTTAATTCTCCTACAAAATTTATTTAATTTATAATATTTTTATAGTTGAAGGGAGAAAGATAACTAACTACATAGAACTCATTGAAATAACACAACAAAACATATTTATAAAACTTTGAACCAAAGTACAAATACTTATCTGAAGTGTTCCTTCAAGAGATCCGTTGACTTCTACTGACTCCAAAGCAATGATGAAAGACTCCAGTAGCAATAACACACAATAAACACTCAAAATAAACTCACTAGGGCACCCTAAGTATGGAAGAGACTAAATAAAACTAGAGATGAGAGAAAGAATGCTAAAATGGGTATGTGTAATAAGGAGTGGGGGGTTTGGTGCGATTTTCTTTGTAGAATGGGCTCATATTTATAGAGCTCTAAATTTGACCAGGGGTTGCTTAAGACACCTCTTCAAAATTCGTCCAAATTCAATGTATCTTCTAGAAGGTAACCGTCGCGCCTAGACGCCAGGATCTGGCGCCTAGGCGCCAGACTCCGTGACCAGGTCTTTCACACCCCTTCACTTTGGGTCACACATCTTCGCAATCCAGACCGTTTCCTTGTGTCCAAATACATTGTATCACATGTCCTATAAATTAGGAGTAATTTCTAGTCTTCTAGAAGCTCCAATAATCGCTTAAAATCGTTAAAATAACTGCCTAAAGTCATCAAAAAAAACTTAACAGTGTCTGTATCGAACTGAAGCATAGGCGCTGGACTCTGGCGCCTAGGCGCCAGGCCAATAATTCCAAAATTTTGCTCCATAAGCTCTATTTGTGCTCCTTTTTTACTCTTTTTTCCTTCTTTTTCTTTTTTGGACTCTTTTTTAATCATCTACATCCAAAAACATGAAAATACCTTTCATTAAAGCATACTATTATTAAGAATTGAATCATATATAAGGCATAAAAATGGGTATTTTTTAGGCAGATTAAATTCCCCCAAACTTAAATGTTACTTGTCCTCAAGTGACCCTTTTAATTACATAAAATAGATAACATTTGGAATGAAGTTAAAATATTTAAGATTCATTATAATTTTTGGTTTTATAAATGCTTTAGCAAATCATTAACCAAATTTCACTAATTAAGTTTAATTTTAAGAATTTAAGAACATTTAACTACCAAATCATAAGACTTCTAATTTTTCATTTATTTCAAGAATAATTGTAGTTTATCATATCAAGGTCACATAGAATATTTACAAGAAGAAGATTTTCATGAAATATTTTTCTAGTAAAAATATATGTACATAGAAATTAAGTTAAAAATGTAATCAGTTTTTTTACTATAAGATAATTCAAGTGAAGCCAATTTTTGATTAGGCATTTCCTCAAGCTTCTCCTCACTTTTTTTTTTCTTTTCTCTTTTTTTTTCTCTGGATTGTTTTTCAATCCTTTTTTTTAAGTGAGGGTTACTATTTTTGGATAGTCTGTTAATGATTTTGAACTTCATTATCCTTAACTTATTTTCAAAAACATAAATTCTTACTTAATAAATATGACATTAATAATTTATTATTTTTCAAAACTTATTTCAATTTTTTTCTTTTTCAAGCAATAATCTTGATTCCTTAGTATTTCAAAAATACAATTTTTTTTACTATAAATAAAAAATTTTTGATCTTATTGTTCTTTAAGCTAAACAATTCTATTCTTAAAATCAACCAAAATTTTTGAAATTTTATTTAAGTTTACTAAATTATTTATAAATTCAAAAATTTAGGTAATCTTAAATTGATTTTTCATTCCTTATGTTATGTTAATATATTGTTTTAAAGAAAATATTAGTTCTTTAAGGACAAATAATATTTAAATTTGATAGACATTTTTCCTTCCCCCAAACTTCAGCTTTAGTATAAATATGAATTATGAAATTTTCTAAAGCATGAGAGAAAGAAATAAACAAGAATCAATCTAAGTACAATAATGATGTAATAAGGAAAAACTAACTTCTACTTCTACACATGCTTCAATATGAATATAACAGAAATGATTAAGCATATATAGAAATGTTTTGCAGAGCAGAAGTTAATTTCTAAAAATTAAATTTTTTTTAATTTTAGAACATGCAAATTTACTAACTATTAATGAACGCTAAACAGTAGGCTGAAACAGAAATAAACTTTTATAGAAATTTATTCACATCTCAGTCTTAAACACACATTAGATAATCTAAAAACAATTTTAACATAAAAAGTTCACAACAAACATTAGAATAAACAGTACAAAAAACAAGAAAAATACTCTAAAAACAGAATCAACAATCTCTAGAGATAAGTCAAGCTACTAATCACTGTCCGTAGCTTCATCATCATCATCACCAAAAGAGAACTCCATATCCTTAGGATCAACATAGGGTGAAAATTTGAGACAAGTAGGGAACTGAACATCATGCTCACCCTTCAGAAATCTCACTAAAAACTCTGAATACTCATCATCGAAATCACTCTTTCTTTGTGTATACTCAGAAAGATGATCAATATTCTTGTCTATAGTATCTACTCTGCAGTGAGTTAAGAATAACTCATACTACTGCTCTATGAAACGATCATGCATGGTTTCCCAAAAAGTAGATGATGACTCAGCAGAAGTAGAGGGTCTAGAAGTCGGAGCTCTACCTGAAGTAGGTAATGAACCAGCAGGTGCAGTAGAACCCTTACCTCACAGTCGATCATAAATGCTGATGCTTTCTCTTCCTGTAGGCTTCGTCGACTTGAGCTTTTCCTCAGAAAGCTCAATGAACTACTCCAGCACTTTGATATAGAGAATAGATCAGAGATGGAAAACCAAGTCCAATAAATGTGCTACAGAATCATAAATAATGATCCCTACATCAATAGATTTCCTCTCTTGAATGCAGTAGTTTAGAATAGCTCTATCTCTGGTAACTTCACTCAGATGATTGGATGGAAGGAGACGAGCAGAAATAAAGTAGTGTCAAGCCTTAGAAATACCATTAAGCTTAGAAGATGAAAAATTTACCCATTTTCTGTTCTGAATCTTCCAGGCTCCAGTACTATCAGTCAGGTAGGCAATGATCATGTCCAACTTTCCCTCAGATGGAGATAAACCTGAGTAATAATACTCTATGTTTGGCGGCAGGCCATAGAAAATGTTGATGCGTTCAGGAGTGAATCCCACTCCAACTCCTCGAACAAAAATCCCGTATTCTTCCACATCCACAAAATTAGCATAAAATTCTCTAACCACTGGGATAACGACAACAACAGTGAAATAGCAGAATCGTTGCCAGTTGAGTACAACGATTGTTTCCTCAATTCTTCCTTCAGGATTATAAAAACTTCGCTCCGAGATAAACTTCCGATTCATAGCAAAATCATTATATCGGAAGTGTGCAGCAGCAGTGACGAACTTGCTACGATCAAAATTTTCTCGTTCCTTTCCTCGCTTAGATTTGGGTGCCATCTAAACGTGAAAGAAAAACGCGAAATAAATTCAACAAATATAGGAAAATAAACTAATTTAAGCTTTTCAAACTTCAGAAAGCTTAAAAATTCATGCATTTAATCATAAAAAATCAAAATTTTTCTCAAAATTTTAGTTTTTCTAGATGAGAGCAAAATCCATGGTGAAAATAAAAAATAATGTGTTTAGAATGTAGATCTAACCTTGAGATGAAGAAATCGGGTGATTTCAAGCCCAAAAACTTAAAAATCCGGTTCTAAATGGGATCTCTAGGTGGTATTTTCACGAAATACTGTGGAGAAGGAAGCTTAGGCTTCAAAAATAGCGTGGGAGGGTTTAAGAAGATGAGTTTTGGGTTCAGGCTGAACCGGCGCCTAGGCGCTGAATTCTGGAGCCTACGCGCCAGACTCACCTTTCCAAAAATTCGATTTAAATTAAATATTTTCCAACAAATCTTATCAAATTTGTCTCCTAATTAGTCTTATGAGAGTATTAATCCATTTTATAACCTCCAAATATTTTCACAATCAATTTAAAATTATAGTATAAATCCACATAAATGTATCCAAATTCTTCAATTCTAAACCTTAATATCCATTCCAAATTCAATAACTTTCAGTACAAGACTTATATCAAGGTTCAAAGTTTTATAAATAACACAAACAACAACATATTCAAAGCAAACATTCAAATCCAACAACACACATTGAACAAATTAAGAAAATACACAAATGAGATATGCAACACACTAACACAAGACTCGATCACACCTAACACACATATACGATCTATTTAACACCGATCTTCAATTTCCATCTCTTTCGCAATGAAGTTCGCTAGGACCGAAGGGCTAGAACACCAACGCCCTTGGAAATTCCAAAGCCATCTTTTCATCAATCCACTTGTTCTTCGCGTACATTTCGACTTGAGCATCATGATGGACAGCCATGTGATCAGATTGAAGTTTGGTTTTCCATTCTAAGTGTTCGTATTGGTGATACATCTCATGGAGACGATTAACAATACTTTGAAGTTCCGCTTCAATCTTATCCATTCGACTAAACATTTTCTCCAGACTAACAACAATAGAACCATTAAAATAAGGTTGAGGATCTTTAGAAGATTTTTCTCTTACCTCATTTCCATGATGTCCTCTATCTATTGCCTCCAAATCCTTCTCAACTCCTCCAAAATGAATTGCTCTGGTCGAAATTAGTATTTTTATGGGATTGGGGATGAAAAGTAGGCTATATATAAAGAGATTTCATGTGAAAAACTAAAGAATTTTGGTTTTTCCACGATCTGTAACTGCGGCTCTTAGGCACTGGAATCTGGCGCCTAGGCGCCGGATCATCGATAAGCTAGTTATTCTGGCGTTTAGGCTCCAACTTTTGGCACCTAGGCGCCGGAACCTCAATCAATTCTGATTCTCCTATCATCAAATTTTGTAAAGTTTCGGTCGTAAAATAGGTCTAACAAACGAGTATGATCAACACACAAACATAATTACAAAAAATTCAAATCACAAACAATCACAAACGAAGTTTAACTTGATCTCCTTTTTACTCACATTTGATATAGAGTGGTCCAAGTCTAATTTCTATATACTTCAAGAAAATGTTTAGCTTAAGCCAATAAAGACTCGTTAGCCTTCTATTTCTATAAGTTATATACAAATTCAGTCAAGATCAAGGCATAACCTTACATCAATAATTAAACTCAAACTAATAAATATGGGTTGCCTCCCACAAAGCGCTTGATTTAACGTCGTCAGCCCGACCTAATTAATTGAATTAATCCAGTAGACTCAGCTCATAAGCCTCTTTGTAATTTAATTTCATTTCTTCCATATAAGGCTTTAGTCTGAATCCGTTAACTTTAAATATTTTTCCAGTTTTGGGATCTATAATATCCACAGCTCCATAAGGGTATACTTTCTCAATTATAAATGGTCCCATCCATTTAGATTTTAATTTTCCAGGGAAAAGTTTTAAACGAGCATTAAATAATAATACTTCTTGTCCAGGCTCGAATATTTTCCTTAAAATCATTTTGTCATGCAATTTCTTCATTCTTTCCTTATAAATTCTTGCATTTTCATAAGACTCATTTCTAATCTCTTCCATTTCATTCAGTTGTAATAATCAATGCGACTTTAAATATGTTTTAAAATACAAGAATTTGATACCACTTTTTAGAATGTTTAATTTTCGAGCAAATGACTTCAAAAACTTGATGTGCAAGGTTTACTTTTATAATTTTATATTTAGATTGTATTATTGTAAAAGTCACAATTTTAAACGCAAGTATATGTATCGTTCAAGTAATATAGGGCTCTAGTGGAGTCCTGGTTATCGATCCCACAAGGATAAGGAAATAAAAAGTAAGAGATATTTTAAAATTTTTGAAAGCAATATATACTCTTTTTTATATTCAAATGTAATTAACTAATAATTTTTACAAAAAGAAAGCAAGCAATAAGCAGGAAAGTAAAGTAAGCAGTAATTAAAATTCAATGCAATTATAAAAACGACTTTCTCCTTTTTCAACTAATCCAAGAATTATAGATTAATTATCTTTTGTAAGGAATTATGATTATGGTATTGTGCCAAATAGAATCATTCCTATTCTTTACCCTATGGTCCAGGTGCAAAGAATATTGACTAATCTATAGTTAGGCTCAGGATGTTTTATTAGTAGAATGAGTTATTCTGTGCTCGCACTACTAGATGTCGAAAGGGTGGCTTCGACCTTACCATCGACCCGTTACCTTTCTATAAACCAAATTATTAGAATTTAGTCTGTCACTCTAAAAACTAATTAATTTTACGCCCAATAAATAATATCTTCCTATTTATTTGCACTTCACCTTAAACAATCCACGTATAGCCTGCGATTACCTAAGGATTCATGTGATATCTACTTATAAAGAATTTTTCTCAGGACAAGTCTCAAAATTCTTCAACAGATTTTAACAAATTAAATGGCCAATTTAAAAAGTAAACTAAGATCAGGTATTAATATCATCACAATATTTAAAAATATTTTATATTTAATTCTCCTACAAAATTTATTTAATTTATAATATTTTCATAGTTGAAAGGAGAAAGATAACTAACTACTCAGAACTCATTGAAATAACACAACAAACATCTAGGTTTGGAATCTTTCTTTTGCATTAGATATTTAATAGCAGAGTGATCAGTATGCACAATACATTTAGTTCCAATTAGATAAGGCCTAAATTTATCGGATGCATAAACAATTGCTAATAGCTCTTTTTCGATAGTCGTATAATTCAATTCAGTATTATTAAGAGTTTTACTAGCATAATATATAACTTTGAAAATTTTATCATATCTTTGCCCAAGTACTGCTCCTATAGCATAATCACTAGCATCACACATAAGTTCAAATGGTTTTTCTCAATCAGGTGAAACTATTATAGGTGCTGTGATTAATTTATCTTTTAATAATTCAAAAGCATTTAGGCATTCAGTTGTTAATTCAAATTTCTTGTCCTTTTTTAAAAGTTGGCATAGAGGTTTAGTAATTTTTAAAAATCTTTTATGTAGCGTCTGTAGAATCCGGCATGTCCAGAAAACTTCTTACCCCTTTTACTTGTAGTTGGAGGTGGTAATTTAGGTATAACTTGAATTTTTGCGGGGTCTACTTCCATGCCATTTTCCAAAATTATATGCCCTAATACAATTCCTCTTGCAACCATAAATTGACATTTCTCTCAATTTAGAACTAAGTTAGTTTTCTCGCATACTTCTAATACTTTTTCAAGATGATTTAAGCATGTGTCAAATGACGTTCCAAATACAGAGAAATCATCCATAAATACTTCTATTCCATCATCAATTAATTTACTAAAGATAGACATCATACATCTCTGGAATGTTGCAGGTGCATTACATAATCCAAAAGACATTCTTCGAAAAGCAAATGTTCCATAATGACTAGTAAATGTAGTTTTTCCTTGATCCTCAGGAGCAATATGTATCTGATGATAACCGTTATATCCATCTAAAAAACAAAAATATTTATGTCCGGCTAATCTATCCAACATTTGGTCTAGAAATGGTAATGGGAAGTGATCTTTCCCGGTGGTTTCTCGTGCCGCATTTAATTTTCTATAGTCAATACATATACGCCATCCATAAGAATCTCATCTTAGCGTATTAAATCATTATTTTCATTACCTTTAACGGTCACTCCTCCTTCTGTGGAACACAAAGAATTGGCCTGATTCTAAGCACCGTCCGAAATAAGATATATAATACCGTTATCTAACCATTTTAATATTTCTTCTTGACTACTTCTTTCATTATTGGGTTTAACTCTCGAGGATCTACTCTCGCTTATGTTCCTTATCTAAAATAATTTGCATAAAGATTGAAGGACTAATTCCTTTATTATCCGCTAAAGTCCAACCAAAGTTTTCTTATATTTTTTAATGTGTCTAACAATTTTTGTTCTTGTGATTCATTTAATTCAAATTTCGATATAATAACCGGTAGGGTTGAATGGTTACCTATAAAGATATTTGGGAAATGATTAGTGTAATTTTAATTCGAGTTCGGAGGTCTAATTATTTACGGAACTATATTATTTTCAATGTTTTCGTATTATCCAACATTTCAAACTTTTCCCGTATATAATCCAGCTTTTTCATTATCTCATTTCTTTAATTAATTCAGTATTTCCTTTTTCTAAATTTTCTTCATAATATTCTTTTTTAAAATGTTCATTTCGCAAATGTTCAAGTATTTCCATTCGAAAACATTCATCATCTTTTTCTAAGGCAGATATTTCATAGTCACCGATTTTTCTATGTTAAAAAGTTACTTTTTGATAGTTTACTCATAGTCAATTCTCCTATCTCGAACATCAATCATAGCTTTTCCGTTGGCTAAATAAAGGTCTTCCTAATATTATTGGAATTTCTTTATCTTCTTCCATATCTAGAATAATAAAATTCACTCCGGAAGATAAATTTATCCACTTTTACTAACACATTCAATAACCTCAGATAAGTCACGTAATCCACGTCTAACCGAAGAGTTACCGAAGTAGGAGAAATTTCTCCTAATTCTAACCTTTTAAAAAAATGATGTAGAGGCATTAGGATTTATGCTTGCTCCCAAGTCACACAAAGCTTTTCCATAAAATTTTTCTCCAATAGCGCAAGGTATACCGAAACTACTAGGATCTTTTAATTTTTCAGAAGCTTTTTTCTTCGAATAATTGCAATTCACACTCTTCACTAAGTGTCAGCTTTCATTATCTATAAATTTTCTTTTTTTTATTTAAAATATCTTTCATAAATTTTACATAATTAGCATTTGGTCTAATGCTTCTACAAAAAAGGAATACTTACTATTAATTTTTTTAAAGTTTCAAGGAATTTAGCAAATTGCTTATCTTTTTTATGTTGTTTAAGTCATTGAGGAAATGGTGGTGGTATTTTTCTATAGATATTTTCATAGGATCAATGGATATTCTAAGTTTTGGTCTTGATGATCCTTTTCTTTCTCGATTTCCACTTCCACATTTTTTTACTTTCGTTTTGAATTTTAGTTTCTAACTCCTTTTCCACTTCTTAGTCGTATTGCTTTAATTTGTTCTTTTCCCTTGGTCTTCAGATTTATTTCCACATTAGAAAAGTTCCGTGAATTCTATTGTTAAGCGCAATAGCAATATGTCCGAGTTGAGTTTCAACATTTTTAATTGTTGTTCCTTGATTTTGTAATTGATTTCCTTGAATTTGTAATTGATTTCCTTGATTTGTAAGTGCTTTCACCCATACTTAATATTAATTCTTCTATAGATAACTTCTCTATCTTTAAATTGAGTGTTATTAAATCCAGTGGATAAGATGGTTTATAATTTGTATTTCCTTGATTAGGTGGATTTCCTATAGAGTTGTTCATCCATTGTTGATTGCCTATATTGTTATTACAATTAAAATTTGGATGATTCTTCCAACCAGATTATAATAATTCGCATAAGGATTATCGGGGTCTATTATTAATAGCATTTATAGTTTTATAAGGAGATTGAGAATCTATAATTTGTCCGTATGAGTCTTCTAATATAGTAGGAGAGTAAATTCATTCCAAAATGATCTAATGATATAGCAATAATTTGAGAAGCTAACATAGATATTACATTATTTTCATGAATACTAGCTATCTTTTTAGGATTTATTCTTTCAAAGAGGCCATTGAAAATTGTTAGTAGCCATTTCTTCGTTTAACGCATATGCTTCATCAAATGGTTTCGATATTAATGAACCTCCAAGAAGAACATCAATGATTGATCTAAGAGATCCTACTAATCCATTATAAAAAGTTTGTATACCTAACCAATCTGGTAATGCATGATGTGGGCATTTCCTAAGAAGTTCTTTAAATATCTCCCAAGCTTCATATAAGGATTCTCCTTCAAACCCGACTAAAAGATGTTATATCGTTTCTAAGTTTTGTAGCTTTCGAAGGAGAAAAATATTCCTGGGATAGAAATTTTTGTGATAATTCTCCCCAAGTTTTAATAGATCCGTGTGCTAATGAATTTAACCACATCTAACTCTTATCCCTTAAAGAAAAAGGAAAAAGCCTAATTCTAATAGCATCATTAGATACTCCTTCATATTTAAAAGTAGCACATAAGACTAAAAAACTAGCAAGATGTAAATTAGGATCTTCATTAGGTGAACCACTAAATTAATTATTCACTATTTGGATATTTGCAGGTTTAAGTTCAAATGAATTAGTAGCTACATCGTGGTTTTGAATAGTTAGGTGAATTTCATCTAATGTAGGGTTGGCATAGTCTCTTAATGGTTTTTGTTGGTTTATATTTTCAATTTCTCTCGGATTATTTGCCATTTGTGTTAAATTTATAATTTATCTCTTTTGTTTTCTAATTCTTTAATTGTACGCTCTAATTTCGAATCGTAAGGTATTAATTTTTCGTTTCTAAATTTACCGTCGGCATATTTTTAGGTTATGTGTTATATTTTAGAAAGTAGCATTTGATTTGAAATAATTTTAAGTTTCCGTAAAATTTTAAGATATAAACTAGGAGATTTGTGACATCCGTTTGGTCTCATGAATCAATTTTATAAGCAGACAAGTTCCCCTCGCTTAATATAATTGAATTAAGCAGTGGTTTATATTAACTGGTACTTAAAGTTCTATAAGGGCAAAGCCCCTTATAGTTAATTACATCCTAAGTGACGGAATCAATTAAGAAAAACTCTTGATAATGATCAAGTGGTTTTGCTCTCAAGAATTTCAAAGCTTAATGTTTTCAAAGGATTGGATTTTGGAAATTTCAAAAGGGAATGGATCCAATTTTGGAATGTTTTTTATTTCATGAGTCCAAAGGAGGAAAAGCAGGAGAAGCCGAGGATCCAAGAAATCTTGGAAACTTCCCAAACTATCCTATTGTTCGTTTCAATTGGGAGTTTATTTAATATTTCAATTTTCGCTGATTTTATTTAATTAGGACTAATATTTTGTATGACGGCCAAAAAAATATTCTCGAAGATGTGATGATTTATGTCGTACCCAACGACTACCTCGAGTCCTAAGACCGGCTAGGTTTAATTTACATAACATGATTATGTAAATGCCTAACGAAGAGCCGAGGATTTACATCGCACTAGACAAACTACCTCAAAATCCTTCGGTTTGGTTGTTTAATTCTAGGAATGTTTTCAGTCCTAATGTAGAGTTGTTTTGCCGACGAAGATGGCCGTGCTACCCACCGTGCTCCAAGCTCCTTGTTGTTGCGTAGGTTTAGTTTTAGAAGTCATAAATCGTATACGAGGGAAGTGCTCGTTTAGAGAAAATCTTAAAATCTAAGTTTTTTTAATATTTTAATTAAAACAAACGAAAGTTAATTAAACAACCGATTAAGATCCCATGGTTCCGTCATCTCGGCAATCGTTATTTTCATTGAATTCACATAGTCCAAACATGAATTTGCTAAACTCAACTCAATGAGTTCCACACTTTCATTTAGGACCGTATAGAAATCCCGTTAACAACACGTGGGTTACATCATCCGAGGTATTCCCGATCATTCAACGCAGAAGTTTTAATTTTAGTTACAATTGTACTTTTTTTGCTCTGCTTTGTGATTAAATTTTTATTTGTTTTATATTTTGGAATGTTGTGGCGGTGAATTTTATCTTGCAATGACTTTTAATTTAGTTTTGGTTTCGCTCAAGGACTACCCTAAAGGTTTTGGTTTTCATGCAACAATCTTGTTTAACATGCAAGAAAAGTAAAGTACAATGCATGTAAGTAAATTGCAATAAAATAGAAACATACCGAGGGTCTTCCGCTACTCTAAGATGCACTTAAACACATGTTAAAGCATTTAAATATTTCAACAAGTACCTAGGTAGCCATGCGGGAAGGGTTTTGGTTGTCTACCAAATCTTAATCCTATAACTAGTCATCTTCTATGACGTCTAGGTTCTTGGTTTTATTTAAGGATGATTTTCTTCATCAAAGAATAATCAAATTCAATCGTTCTTCTAAAACATCTCGTCATATTGAGGAAGTGCTTAGACGAGTCCTAAACATCTTTCAATACTTCGGACCTGCTTTCGATTCAAGTAAATTTAGTTGCATGGGTGAATTAATCATCCAGAGTTTAGTTGAACTTTGTTTCTTGCTCATGAACTTAGATGAATGAAGTGCCATCTCACTTAATACTCTATTTAAGAGTTATAATAATTAAAGCCTTTAAGGGCAAGTTAGTCTATCGAGATTTTTAATCATTCTTAATTTAAAGTTTAAATTAATGATATAAAGTGAAGTTTTAATCTAATAACGAGGTTTTAATTAATAATTTTAAGTTTCTAAATAAGAACTAAATTATTTTAGATTTAATTTGTAATGATTTCATTTAGGTTTGTTAATAAATGATTTTAATTCAATTTGATTTTAATTTAATTTTAATTTAATTCAATTTTAATTTAATTTTAATTTAATTTTAATTCAATTTTAATTTTAATTTAATTTAAATTTATTTAAATTTTAATTCAATTTAATTTTAATTTAATTTATTTTAATTTTAATTTAATTTTAATTTAATTTAATTTAATTTAATTTAATTTTAATTTAATTTTAATTTAATTTAAATTAAATTAATTTAACTTTATTTTAGTTTAATTTAGTTTTAATTGTTAATTTTAATTATCAATTTAGATTGTTTTAATTTTTAATTAGGAATTACGATTTAAAGTGACTTATTTAGGATTTTTAAATTAAAGAATAAATATCCTCTTAATAATATCCCTATTTTAATGATCCAAATTTAAATATATTCTTTCCAAAATTTAAATTATTTAATTAATTAATGTGTAATTTTTTTGATATTTTCAAAATGTTCAGTGGTTTCTACCCCTTAATTTTCCTAAGTTTCAATCATCCAAGAGAAAGTTAAATCAAATATTTCACCCCCCCCCCCATTTTGATTAAATCTACAGTTTTAATTAAGGGTTAAAATTTTTAATTATCTTTATGCCCTTTTAAGCTTATTTATTTCATAACTCACTAAACTGAGCTCAAATGAATTTTGAAATTTTTATGTCACCTCACTCATATGTCAATCAAGTCATTAGAGGAGAAAATGTGATTTTTTTGAATTTAATTTATTTATATAATTATTTTTAGTAGAAAAATAGGGGTTTTCAAAGAAAATTCAACAACATAATCAAGGAAAGGTTTCTATCCTTAAGAAAATTATGGGATGTTCCTAATGACTAGTGGACTACTTGGACCATGCAGGATTTTTGAATTATATTTTATTTATTATAGTTATTTTAAGTTTTAGAGTATTAAATAATTATAAAATAAAATTAAAGTTGAAAAATAGATTTTATATTTTTCTTAAATCTCTCTAACCTCAAGGAGTTCAGAGAAATAAATTTTAAAATTTTCTAATTTTGCTTTGATTTATTGGAATTATATTAGTGAAAAAGGTTAAAAACTCATTTTTTAATATTAAACAGCATTAAGCCTTTAAAATTTAATATTCACCCTAGGGACTTAGGAAAAATATTTGGTTTGTTCCTAAGTGATTTAGGCATCAAAATGTGACATTTTTATTTTTAATATTTTTATGATTTTATTATTTAATTATTAAAATATTAAAATATTATGAAAAATCAACTTTTTAAGAAAATTCCAATTTTAATTTTTCTAAACTCCCTGAAATCTGAGAAGCCCCATACCTATTTTTGTGAATTTTTTAAAAGTATTTTTGGAGTTATGAATTTTTAAAGTTCCATTTTGCTTATGAGGCTTAATTAATCCATTTGATAGGGTTAATCAAGTCCAATTGATTTCACTTGATGTGAGGTCTCTTAACCCTAAAATCAGTGGAGAATTATTTTCAAGTCAATTTGATGTTTTGTTATCCCTAATTAATTCAAATTCAATTTGTGGGTTTAGGCCAATTAAAATTATTATGAATGAATTAAGTCAAAATATATTTTTCATAGGGTCCTCTGGTCCTAAGGAACATTATTAAATTTTCATAGAATTTATTTCACAACACACTAATTATCAAATTAAAATACTTAAAATGAAGACATGAAATCAAAATTCAATAACTTTTCACAGTAGATGGCCTCTCACCTTAAAATTCAAAGGAATGTTCCAAAGATCGTGGGCTTCAAAAGCCCTATAAATTTCATGGCATGGTCAATTGTCTATGCAAATGAAGAATCAAAATACTGAAATCGGTAAATAAATTATCAAAAATAAAATACTCACCCAATTAATTTGATTTTTCCACATTATTCTCCTCTATTCACCGAGCAAGAGGATATTTTTATTTTATTTTTGTGATTTTTCTATGCAAAGATATGGATTTTTGAAGTTCTTGGCATTTAAATAATTCAAAAATAATTCTATTTATTTACTTATCCACGCGCGCGCAACATCGACAAACCTCCAAAAGCCCACGCGACGCATTGCCATTCGACGCAGCCTCCATCGATCCTCCGCTCCGGGGGCCCGTGGTTCATGTAACATTCCCTGTCCGTGCAATCCAACCGTCCGTTTGATACACGCACGATCCAACGGCTCCCGTCATCGTCTACGACTAGTGTGCACCCATGACCGTCCACACTAAAACCCTAAGATCTCATTCGATTCTCAATGGATTTTTGTGTTCTTATGCTCTATGGATTTGTCTCTTAAGAGACGAACACATCCATACGCTTTATAGGCTATGAAATTAACTTAAACAAAATGGAGAATCACCTGGAAGCCTCCTGGAGTGAAGAGTGAGTTCATACCTTGCTCATAAAGCAGCTTCGATCCGAGAGTTGTGTCACCTTCGATTGGGTCCAAAAGTTCCGCATGAAGTTCCCCGGCTCGGGAATTGTCTAGGGTACGAAAGTGACCAAGGCCGATCACAAAGCTTGGAGGCTGGAAGTAATGGTTGGTATGGTAAGGGGATTTGCTGGGGAACTTCTCCTCTTGGTCCGTGAAGGTGTATGACCAATCAATTTGGAGATTGGCTCAATTGCTGTGAAGTGTCCCGTTTTTTTGGTGGATTTTCAACTCGTAAATTGAGCTCACAGAGAGGGTTTTAGGGCTGGATTTTAGTGGGGATCAAGTTCTCATGTCCTGAGAGGGGTCCGGAATGATTTTGGCATAGTTTTAAAGTCTCGTTCAACTCTTCTTTTGGCCGAGAGGCATGTAAAGCGAAATGGTGCATGGCCGGAGGGCTTCCAAAGAGCAACGTGAGGTCGGGATCGCTCGTTGAGGAGAAGAATAGCTATGTCGTCCATTTGGGCTGAGACAAGTCAACAAGGGAGAATTGGAAAGTCGGCTCACATGGAGCTTTCACTCATGGCATTTTCAAGACCGTGGTGGCTTCAAGAGTTGTGCATTGGTTCACCATCTTGACCAAGTTGAGGTCGTGGCTGGGGTTTTGGTGCATGCAATTACACATATGTGTAAGAGGTTTGATTGGAAATGGCATGGGGTAAGGGTCATTTCTTGGCTTGATTTTGGTCAACTCATCTATCTGGGTTTGGTGCACCCACCAAGGGACCGATTTGGGCTAAGGGAGGTCGATGAGTCAACTAGGAAAGGGTAGTGAAGTCACCATTCATGAATATTTGGATTAATCATGGATTAAAGTGAAGCATTAAAAGGGTTAAAACCTTTTTAAGGGGGTTTAAAAGAGGCTCTTATTTTTGTAATTAATGGTATGATGATGTGTAAAGTGATTCACATGGCTTCATGCGGCTTGTGGATGGCTTCAAAGCTTGCTCATGGCTTGGGAATGGCTTGGTTTACTTGCATGAGAAAGGGATTTTTGACTTTTTGGCATTTAGGGGTGATTTGGCATGAGGATTGATTTGGAATCATTTGATGATGGGATTGGAACTTAGGGAATGACTTTGATTAAATGGATGGCAAAAATGAAAATGTCATATGGGCTTTAGGAAAGATTTTGGGCTCTTTGAAATGGTTTTAGATGTGCTTTTAAAGTGATTTAGGAAGTGGGCTTTTGGATTTTAGGATGGGCTTTTGGGTGAAAGTTTTATGAAGGACTATGTCAAATAAATGTTGCAATTGGTTTAGGGATGTTTCATGGAATGTTTGGAATCAATTTGGTGTGATTTGGAGTAGAATTGGGTTGAATTTAGTTTTTAGTTAAATGGGCCAAAGGGCCAAATTGGGCTAACTTGGGTTAAGGTTGGGCTAAAGTTGGATTTGATGTAAAATTAATGTCATAAAAATGTTCACTGAGTGTCACAAAGAGTTTTCAACTTTGGTTGGGCTCTAATTTTTGATTCAGTCTTATCTGCTAGGTTTCGCTTAGGTCAATTTAAGGAATTTTGGATTTGGTTAGGTTTGGGTGGAGTTTAGTTCAAATTTTGGGCAAATCAAGTTAGTGTTTTGTTGCTGGGGTGTTAGGAAGGTTTTAGAAAATATTTGGGGTCAATTGAGTTTAATCGATTGGTTTCAGCTAGGTTTAGGTCATAGCCAAAATTGGGCCTTATGCTTCAAATTGAAATTGGGCTCAAATGTCAATCAAATTTGAATTAGATTTGTTCTAAAATGATATTGTGGATGTTTAATCAAGTTTAGAATCGAATCGGGACCAAAATTGAGGTCAATTATGTTGGTTCGTTCAGATTGGTTCACTAAGCTTAAAATGGGCTCAAATTCTGGGGTTTCATAAACGTGGGGTAAATTGGCAAAATTGGCCTTGGTGTAGTTGAACAAATGATATCGGGGAATAATCGAGATTTTCGGGACTTTTCGAATGTTTCTCAATTTTTGGATTTTTGGCCAAGAAGGCATTTTGGGTATTCGAGGGTACGGGGGGTACTTTTGGAATTTTTGGTATTTTTTGGCTATGGATGATCAATTTAAGTGGGGGGAAATGTTTAGGATTAACTTTATGAATTTTGGGTAATTTAGGTGATTTTGTAAATTTTGGGTAGTTCCATGGGCTTTTCGTAGGTTTAGTAGGTGTAGGGCTCTGGGTCAAAATTTAAAATTTTGGAAAAAATGAAGATTGATCAAATTTGAGTAAAATGGAATCACTTTAGTTGAGCCATGAAGCCATATTAAGCCCATATGAGCTACGAGAGGATCCATCTGAGGCATTCACTATGTTGTTCCTAACCCTCTTAGCTAGGGGCTTAGGGGTTAAGGACCATCTATGTGAATTACCATATGAGTCGTGAAGTCAAGTTGGGTGAGATTGTGGTTTTAGGATTTGGAATGTGTGTGAGAGTGTAGTGTATGTGCAAGTCAACCTCATGCACTGTGCCACCTGTGGTAGTCCTAAGGTCAAAAGTCCTACAGAGAACTCATCCTTAAACCTCCACATTCGATTTCAACCCTGTGTGATTGTGGGTCTACAATCAAGTCAGGAGTTTGCAGAGTTAAGAAGTGTTTCCAAAGGGTGGGTTCCACTTCTAGTCCTCTAAGATTAGTCAAAGGAAAAGCCTATGGCTAGATCCTAAGTACTAAAGAGAGAAGTAAAAGACCTCATAAAAAATGAGGTCAACATTTACGCATAAAATTTTTAAGTAATATTTAAAATAGTTCTGTTACTATAGTAATTATTTTAATAATTCTATTAATTACCTTAATAATTACTTTACTTTACTTCGGCAACGACGCCAAAAACTTGATTCACTTTTCGATATTTATACTTACAATTGTGATATAAAAAAGTTAGCAACAACACCAAAAACTTGATCCGCACTAACATATATACTGATGATTTTAATAGCATTTTATGATTTATATTGTGGATATTATGCAAGTATACGTATCGTTATCAAGTAATATAGGGCTCTACGAGTCCTAGATATCGATCCTACCGGAAGTTAGAAAATTTCAAAGACAAATTAAATTAAACTTACTTACTAATCTAGTATACGGAAATTAAGAATACTTAATATAAAATAAACTAATGCTTAAAGTTGAATATAAGTTTTCAGAAAAGTATCTTTCTCCTTGTTTTAGAGAATACATTGTAATTAACAAGTTTTTATTGTATTGTGCCAGTTGGGAGCATTCCTATTCTTTACCCTTTTGGTCCAGTAAGAATATCGACTAGTCTTATGTTCGATTACCGAATCCGCGACTAGGCCGGAGGATATAGATCGCCACTTCGTAGCTCCCACGTTCCCTCGCCCCGAGGGCTAACATCTACACTTCACCAAACAATAAGATCAAATTGAATATTTTACTCTGCCACACTAAAATGTCCAATTCTATGCCTAATGGCATTATTTCCCTATTTATTTCAATCCTCCTTCCAAGGCTTTTGACTTCCCTTAATCTTGGATGTATCTTTACTATAGTTGATATTTCAATATATGTTAACAAATCAATTGGCCAGATTGAAAGAAAATTAAGATTTAAGTTAAAGATTACACAATTTCTATTTTCATATTTTAGGCACACTTACCTTAATTCATCATTTCACATAATCTCAATAACAAGGAGAAAGACCGAGGAAACTTCGAATGCATGGGAAAATAACACAAAGCATGGATTTCATTAAAGTTAACAAATAACAAATGTACTTATCTCAATTCTTCTCCCCAAGCAAACATTCTTTGAAGTTCCTTTCGATTATTTTTCAAGACAAGACACCAAAACGCTAAACACTCACTCAAAGACTCTTAAATTACACTTAACTTTCACATAAATGACAAAAACTGACACACCAATCGCACACATCCGACTAGAATTGCCCTACACAGAAGGGTCAAATCTCCAAAGGATACTTAAGCACCTCTTCAAAAGCGTTCTTAGGTTCATTGTGTTTTCGTTCTTTTCACCCTGCCCTCGCCATCATGCTCGATCTGCTATCACGGCTTCTTAGGAAATGGACTAACCGCGCCGATCTCGCTGTCGACGTGCTCTTGCATCTGCCGTCAGCGGGCTCATTATAATATATTAAAAATCTTTTTGGGAAAAACTCGCAACATGACGGCCTAATTTTCATTAAATGGAGTCCTTTGTTCCAAATCTGCTTCTTTTTGTGCTTTTTTGCTTTTAGTACTTATAAATCTTCATTCCTGCAATAAAATAAAGAAAATATCTTTCTTTAAAGTGCAATTTCACGAAAAATTGGTATGAAATTCTTAATATATTTTTAGTGATCACCACAGTGGATGCCATTCCATCTAACTTCGCTTTCTTTAATAATAGGATTTTCTATTTCATTTGCTTGGTTGACCAAGATTGAACTAACATGATGGTTTTCCTATTGCTTCTTACTGATTAGCAATGGATACTAAAGGTCCGTCGTAGAGTAATTTAACTTGAGAGAGTTCAAAATCATGAATTCTAGATTCTTTTCAACACATCACAAGTCCAAGGCCGCACAAACACCACTTCGTAACATGAAAAGAAGTCTTTCGTTAGACATTTTCCTGAAAAATAATGTGATAATGTATCATTTTAGACTTTTTTATGTTAAGGAACGATGCTTATAAATATTTGTTTAATAAGCGAAACAGATGTTTCATGACATAAAAGTCAAGAATCTATTACATGATGATTTTTAGAAAAGTTTTTTTTTATTATCACTCCTAGTTTATAGACAACAACTCATCATTTTCTATATGTCGCATAATATTTCTAGAAAATTTCCATTGACGTGAGAAAATATCTTCTCCTCGGCAATCCACCAGCTTGGTAAGATCCTTCTAGAATATGTCTTTTAAATTACATAGCTGCCCTCCCATATTGGTTTAAATTTGTCACCTATCTTTTGATGAGCTAGTATAACTAATTCACCAATTCGAAAGGTTCGGGGGCGAACTAATTTGTCATGGGCCCGTACCATTTTTGCTTAATATACCAAGATTTTGCCGAGTCATAGACAGTTTCCGCTTCTCTAAACTCTTCGCTGGTTCTCAAGTCGTAGTCTAGCATTTTCTTCTTCGCTATTTTATTTGCTATCACAATCCTGAGAGAAGGGCTTTGAATTTCGAGTGGTAGCATAGCCTCCGAACCATATACCAAAGCAAACGGTGGCTGGACTATGTTGGTGTTCTATGTGTCTTATAAGCCCACAAAGCTTCTATTAATTGTTTATGCCACCTGCCTTGTGCCGTTAACTAATATTTTTCAAAATTATTAAAATGTTTTATTGAAGGCTTCAGCTAAACCATTAGCTTTAGGATAATAGATTGTGAATACCTCCAAGCCTATCCCATGTCTTTAGATAAAGTTATTTATTTTTTGCATTTTTAAAGGCCAATCCATCAGTTCGATATGAACCTTCGAGGGATTCCTAAATTCATAAACAATATGTGGTTCAAGAAATAAAGAACTTGTTCTGTAAAGAATAGGAATGCTCCTATTTGGCACAATCCAATTCTAAATTAGTTTAATTATCCATTCACTTAGCTCTCTTAACAAGGGGAGAGATATTTTTCTTAAATTGCAATCTTCCATTCAAAAATTAGTAAATAGAGTATAGTATAAGTGTTCTTTATTTCCGTATACTAGATAGTAATTGCAACTGCTTTAATTAGTTCATAATCTCTAACTTCTCTGTAAGATCGATATCTAAGACTCCATTAGAGCTCTATATTACTTAATATTACGTATACTTGTGTTGATAAAGGGGTAACCGTGTTATTATTTATTATTATTTTACATTAGTTAAACACACATATAGTTATGCAAAGACCGCAAAGACTTCCTGGCCGCTAAGGTGTTTAAACCAAGTTGAAGCTCAAGAGATTGTTAAGGAGGTCCATTCACGTTTATGTGGCGCACATCAATTGACCTAAAATGAAAATGAAAAATAAAAAGAATGGGATATTATCGCTCCACAAATCTACGACCGATCGTCTCGACGCTCGCAGCAAATTTCATCAACGTCGATACGTTTTAGCTTTTACACCAAATTCTCTTCAAATGTCTTACATCCAACTTTTGCATCTTGGTCGTTTGAATGTTGGGGCACCGACATAGTGGGCCCTATAGATCCTCCATCATACAAGGGGTCATCGATTTATTCTTTAGCAAACATCGATTGTTTCTCCAAATGGGCGAAGAAATACCTCTGTGTAGTTAAGGTCCGTGCATAAAAAATATTAATCCAATCCTATGCTTGGTTACTGAATCTCGCGGCTAGGCTAGAGGATACCAGCTCTAACTTCGGAGCTCCCACGTTCCCTCACCCGAGGGCTAACATCTTACATCAAGACCCAAACGATAGGACCCATCTGAAGATTTTAACCTCATCACTCTAAAATATCCAATTCTACGCCCGATAACTAATATTTCCCTATTTATTTGCACCCTCCCGTCAAGGCTTTTGCTCGCTTCGAATTCGATGTACCATTTAGTCAGAAATCAACATATTTTAACAGTTCAATTTGACAAATTAAAGTAAATTAGAATTCAAGTAAAGATTATCATAATTTTTATCGAATATTTTAGTATAACTAATTTAATTTTCCATTTCACAAAATCTCAAAAACAAGGAGAAAGGCAACATCACTACCTTTAATGCATAGGAAGAATAACACAAAAAACTTAGATTTCATATAAAATTAAAAAATTAAAAAACAATAAACAAAACTTATCTCGAATTTTCTCCCCAAGCAAGAGTCCTTAAAGTTCCTCCCCACTCTTCCTTCTTGTACAACACACTCAACTAAACTCACTATTATATTCTAGAAAACACTTACACACTAAAACACTAATAAGGCACACAAAAAGGACACACCAATGACACACATTCGGCCTAAAATCGTCTCTATTTAAAGAGGGAGAAATATTTTCAAATGTCGTTTAAGCACCTCTTCAAAAAAGCGTCCAGATTCATTGAACATTGCTTGAAATCCAACCTTCTCGCCATCGGTAGGCTCGTTGGTGCCGTCGGCGGGTTTCTAAAACATAGGCTAACCGGCCCTCGGCTCGCTCGTCGATGGGCTCCTTTATAATATATTCGAATGCTCTCAGAAAACACATCGGCAAACACTTATTCCCATCGGTCATGCCTAGTTCAATTTGTCTTTTTTAGTCCTTTTTGTTCCAGATTTGCTCCTTTTGTCATCTTTGCTCCATTAAAGTGCAATATTAATATAAAATTGGTATGAATTTGTCAATACATTTTTCTCTCGGTCAAAATCCCCTAAACTTAACTATTACTTGTCCTCAAGTAATTTTGATACTAAATAAAAATAATGATTATTTGTACTAAAGTTTTAATTCAGAAATACTATGAATTTAATTTACATAAATATTATAGTAAAGTTTATTAGAAAGATTTTAGATAATTAAATTAATTCTATAGATGTAAGGTTATTTAAGCCATTAAGTTTAAGATTTTAGTCTTCTATTTATTTCAAGAATGACTATATATTACAATATTAAATTACTTAAGATATTCAGATGATAGGAAATTCATGAAACACTATTTAGTAAAAGACTAATCCATATATATAAGTTTATAAATATAAATGAGTTTACCTTTTAGGTTGATTCAAATGAAGGCACTTTTGATAAGGCATCTCCCTAAGCCTTTCTCCTCACTTACTTTTTCTTTTTATGTGGATTGCATTTCGATCCTATATTTTTTTCTTTTCTTTTCAGGGATTGTTTTTCATTCCTTCTTTTTCTTTTTCAAGTGAGGATCAACAAAATGGATTGCCCGTTAATGGTTTTGAACTTCACTTTCTTCCTCTTCCTGAACACTAAACTTGAAACATTTCCTTTTCTTATATGTATTTCATAGTTTTTACATCATTGAGTTTCAATCTTTTCTTTATCAACTAAATACTTAAGAATTTAATATTTTAAAATATAGTTTTCCTTTATTTTAAATAGTTAACTATATTCTTATCCTTTTATTCCAAATATCTTAATCTACAAAATTAACCCTTTAATAAAAAATATTTCTTTTAACTTTCTATAATAGTTAAATAAATTAATTATAGTTTACTGAATTAAATTCACTATAGAAAATCATTTTTATAATAATTTTGAAAATATTTAATTGAGAACAATTTAAGAGTTAAATTTTGTTTTTCCCTTCCCCCAAACTTTCTCTAAATTTTTCTATCTAATCATATAGGTGGAAAGAAAAACATACTCGTAAATTTTAAATCATACCTTCGTGCTTTAGGTATTTCTCTTTTGAAGTTCTCAAGGTGTTCTTTTCATCACTTAATTAACTCCGTACCGTCAATAACTTTCTACACATATAACGTTAAAGAATTTGCTTGGTAAGGAAATTTTCAAATAAGTACAAAATACTAACACAATTTCCTACTACGTTTAATTAGTTTACCTATTAAAGTACTAAGCACAATTAACACAACATCCACATACAATTCACTAATTCAATTTCGCAGTTACAATCATAGTCCGAAATATAAAAATTAACAATTACACCGATGTAAATAACTTATACAACAAAGTTTAAATGACTTATACAACATAATAATCAAAATACATAAAATAAACAACAATACTAAATTGAAGAAAACAACAAACAAATAACACTAGTATCTAATCGTAGAATCTAATCTTCGCATCAAAATCCCAAGCTATATCCTCATCTCCTTGTTAAGGTGTGAGTAGCTGGTAGTGAGTATGACGAGGGCACTCGTGAAATATAAAAACAAGCTCCCCTTTCCTATAGCGATTCTCGCATCATAGTAGGCCATCTCAAACTCAAAATGCTTTTGGAGATATTCACTGCCATAATCATGCCTTCGTTCTAACCCTCCAACTCTCCGATCTACTTGCTCCAACCTTCATCAATTTTTCAAAACTTTTTCGCTCGCAAAGTCAGTTCATTCATCAAGTCATAAAGTGTAGGAGAACTATAGGTAGGAGGGTCATAACTAGTAGAAGGAATACCCTACTAGTCAAGGTGCAGCTCCTAGTCCCCGATCTCCATCCTTCATGGGATTCATAAGTTTTATTAGCCTTTAGTAATGGGTTTCATAGGTTTAACCCATTCCTCATCATCTCCTCGCCTCTACTCAAGATAACTGCGAGTGCATAACCACACCTGTGATGTGGCAATCCTCCCCCAATTTCACTTCTTGCAATGGCTAATATGTTTTTATAAATAATATTTCCCACATTTATACTTATGTTATTCTAATGCAAAAATTCAGAACCGCTCTATCTCTTAAAACTTTACTATGATGATAAGTGGGTAGAAAAGTAGAGCAAATAAAATAAATGCCAAGCCTTAGAGGTTGCATTTAACATAGAAAGAGGGTTTACCCGTTCACGCCGTTTATTTTCCAAGTCCTTTCCCATCAGCTGAAAGTTAATCACCTCTTCCAACAGCCGGTCCTTCCATTGCTCCAAACATATCATATTCGCTGGTATGGAGATCTTGTACTTCTTAGAAAGAATTTATTCGTGCAAGATTAAAATCAACTAAAAATCCAATAACCTTTATAGGTCCATCCTCTATCAAGGTCAAATTGGTATAAAACTCGTTTTACAACTTCAATCAAGTGTACTTCCGTTCATCGTAAAACAAAATTTTCCCATCTGCTCTTTGATTGTCTGCTCCACTTCTCCTCTCGCATTCTTGAAAACTTTATCCCGGATGCATTTTCTCGCTTTGATACTAAAGTTGTGCCTCGACCGAGCCTTAGCATTCACAAATCGTGTCTTCACAAAAATCTAGTCGCCTCTTTTTTCGTGGTGTCTTTTCTCGATCTATCAAATTTACAAAATTCTCAACTAAATAACACTAGAATGGCTTCCAAAGGTGACTTAAAGTATTCTAAAATGAATTCCATGAATTTCTTCCAACTATTTTCTATATTTTGGATTTTTCCGAAATTCCTAAATGTGGAAGAAATGTATGGTGAAAAATAAAAAATTTTGCTTGGGAGTGGTTTTACCAAGGGAAGATGAAATCCGATGTCAAAATGTGTTGAATCTGCTCCAAATCCAAGATCTCTCAAGCCTCGGGTTGATTTTCGAAGTTTACGTAAAGGGGACGATGAATAGTGGCGGCTGACCGGTCAAATAAAGGTATTTTTCGGGCCCCGCCACGCAGGCAGAATCTCGCCGTCGGTGGGCTAATCAATTCGAATATGGCTTTTAAGTCTCTGGAAAAAGTTGCCGTCGGCAAGGCCGAGGGCGCTGTCGATGTGCTTTTTCAAAAAATTAAAATTTTTAATACTTTGTAATTTTTTAATTCATATTAAGCCTCGTTAACGTCCGATCACCGACTTAAACATATTTTACTGTGATTAGATACTATGTTAACTCAATTAAATTCACACAACACAAACTCTCACAAATTTTATATAAAATCCAAGTGTTTACAATATTCGTACACAACATTATACAAAAGGTATTTTCTCAACCTTAATACATAAAATTCGCGTCGCAATCCAAACCACAATACTCAAAATGCTGAAAACAAACAAATGATGCATAATCTCATCTATACTAAGATCAAAGTATCAAAATCTAAATAACAAAAAAAGTGCAGATTACAAAAATTAAATTCAAACTAATTCAACACATAAACAAATACGAACGTCTTCTACTCGTCGATTAGTGCTAAACTCATCTCTGACATCACCATAGAACATAAATGAACGAAGAGATTGTAGAAGGGTTCATAAGGAAATTCTTCGCATAATCTTCTTCTATCCATCCTTTATTTCTCATAAGTCATAAGAAACTAGCCTCAAGATGTCCAAAATGATCGAAGTGTTCTTTCATTCTCTAGTCAATATGATCAAATATATCGTAGATGTTATTAATTGAAGTCATCACGTTTTGTACCCCTCTTTTTCCAAATTTCTGAGTTTCGTAAGACGGCCGCTTTATCGCTCAAGGGCCCGAATAAAAAAGAACTTCCGAGATGTCTGACCACAATAATGGCTCCATTGTTATCATCATCCAATGTAGGAAACATATCGATTGGATCTAAAGGTTTCCAAGGCAGTAGGCAATTTTCCAGGCTTTATATGAAACTTGGTACCGATCGTATAGTGCAAAAATTCGTAGAAGGATGTCCAAGCCCATAAATTGATCCATGAACAATCGGTGCCTAAAGCAGACTTCACAATAATCAAACCAACATCAATAGGTAGTCCCGCTTGAATACAATAATTAAGAATCACATACTCCATAGAAACTTTATTGACCCTCATAGTGGGTAAATTCCATTTTGAAGAAATAAAGAAGTGCCATTATTAGAACGGGTTTAGAAGTGATAAAGAAAAACTAATATACCCTTTCTTCTCTTGTTTCCCAATCTTCCGCTTCATCACCAAGTAACAATAGATCTCATTCATATTATTCTGTAGGTACAAAGTTGACTAGTGGTACCAGGTGTATTCTATATTGAATGAGGACCATTAATTCTAGAAGGAGTAAAAGTTAATTATCCGTCTTCACACATAGACGACTCCGTTGTTGATTCGGTGTAGATTGGAATTGAATTCTTTTACCACAAGGATGTGGATTACCGCAGAAGTGGTATAGCATAATTCTTCCCAACATCATCGCATAATCATCTCCTCGATAAAGGCTGCCAAATTCTCAATCCTCTATTTACGAATCCTCGTTCCTTGATCAATCACTTTTTCATCATTACTCTTATCAAGATTCCCGGGCCTTGCAACTGATAAATTTTCTCTTCGATTGAACACTCAAGATTCCAGGGATTTCAAGGTGATTGGATGTCATAATGATGGTGGAGTTTCAAATCATTTTTAGGAAGTAGATAGTTTAGAATTTGAGTTCTAGGAGTTTTTAAAGAGTTAAAACACTTAGAATCGCCGTGGAACTATCAAAAATAACTCCCTAAACCGTTCATCTACCTATCTTATCGTCGGCGACGTTGATCTCATCATCGCTGGGATTCTTAAATAATACAACCGAATTTAGCGGGAAAAACTCACCGTCGGCCGGCTCGATCTCTTCGTCGCGACAAGGCAAAAATTGCCCGCCTTCTCGCTCGGGTTGGAATGCACAAATTTTTCTATGGATCTGACATCGGATGATCATAAGGGTAAATTCGATTATTAGAATTCATTCATACCACAAACTAATAATAAATCAAATAGACATACAATCATCGCACATAAATAAAGATAACTATGGGCTGCCTCGTATAAAGCGCTGGTTTAACGTCGTCACTCGACACCTATTCGTAGTGTTAATTAGGTTGACTGAGCATTAAAATTCTCTTTAAAATTTTGGTCTTTTACCTCAAAATATGGTTTTTTGACTGTATGTCCATTTACTTAAACTGCTTTCAGTCTTTTATTCAGCTTTCAACAACTCGTATATAAATACTGATATTGTGGAAGGTCCTAACCCATCGAGATTTCAATTTCCCCAGGAAATAGCCTTGTATTATACAACAATACTTTGTCCTAGTTCAAAATTCTTTTGATTAATCTTCCGATCATGCCATATCTTCATTTTCTCTTTATAGATTCTATCATTATTATAGGATTCATTCCTTAATTCCTCTAATCTATTCATCTACAAGTATCTCTTCTCACAAACATCTTTCAAATTATAATTTAAATTCTTTAATAACCCAATATGATTTATGCTCTAATTCCTTCCGGTAAGTGGCAAGTCTTTCCATAAATAAGTCTGTAAGGAGTCATTCCATATCAGAGAACCTAAGAAAATTAAAATTTCAATTTTCTAAAAAAGTCGATTTTTAATAATATTTTAATATTTTTAATAATTAAAAAATAATAAAATCACAAAAAATAATAAAATTCACCAAAAATGTCACATTTTGAACTTTAATCACATAGAACAAACCCTAAATTTTTCCTAGGTCTATTTGATGAGATATTAAATTTTAAAGCTTTAGGATATTTTTAAAATTAAAAATGTATTTTCTAGCATTTTCACTAAAATAATTATAATAAATCATAGAAAAATCAGAAAATTGCAAAATTTGCTTCTCTGGTTTCCTTGATATCAGAGAGAATTTTGAAAAATATAAAACTCATTTTTCAACATTTATTTTATTTTTAAATTAATTAACACTCCAAAACTTAAAATAATTATAATAAAAATAATATAATTCAAAAAAATCACCAAAATTAGTCCAAGTGCTTCTCTGGTCATTAGGAATGTCCAATTTTCTTAAGGACAGAAACTTTCCCTTGGTCATGTTATCAAATTTTCTCTTTGAAAATCTTTATTTTCTACCAAAAATAATTATATAAATAAATTAAATACAGAAAAATCACATTTTCTCCTCTCATGTCTTTATTGACATATGAATGAAGTTACATAAAAAATTTCAAGTTTATTTAAGTTCAATTTAGTGAGTTATGAAATTATTAAGCTTAAAGGGTAAAATGAGTATTAAAATCTTTAATCCTTAATTAAAAACTTTTAGGTTTAATAAAAAAAAATAATAACAAGTAAAATATTTGACCCTAATCTGATTTGGATGATTGAAATTTAAATAATTAAAGGGTAGAAACCCATTAAACAATTTTAAAATGATTAAACTTAATTAAATAATGGATTAAATTTGGAAGAATAACAAAATCGAATTATTAAAATAGGATATTATTAGGAAGAAATTTATTCTTTAATTTAAAAATCCCTAAATAAATTACCTCTAATAATATTCAATTCTTAATTAAAATGATAACTCAAATTTAAAATATTAAAAGACTTAATTATTAAACTCTTTAAAAATTTCAATTAAATTAAAATTAAATTAAATTAAATAAATTAAATTAAAATTGAATAATTAAATTAAATTAAATTAAATTAAATTAAATTAAATTAAATTAAATTAAACTAAATTAAATTAAATCAAATTAAATCAAATTAAATTAAATTAAATTAAATTAAATTAAATTAAATCAAATAATTAAAATTAAATCAAATCAAATTAATTAAACATCAAATCAAATTAAATCAACTATATTGAATTAAAATTAAAATTAAATTAAATTAAATATAACATCACCAAAGACATAAAGAATTCAAAATAAATCTAAAACAACTTTAACACTATTCCAAATTTAAACTCATTAATTAAAATAAACTAAATCACAAACCATTCAACACCAATTTACCTCAAAAGCTTTAGTTATCATAACTCCTAAACACAATATTAAATGAAATGTTGCCTTAATCTATAGGATATTCAAACACCAGTTCACCGAGCAAGATAACAAAACTTGAGATTCTGGGGATGATTAATCTATCTGTGTAATCAATCCATTCTATCAAAATGAGTTTCATAATATTGAAAAGATAAAGTTTAAGATTCTTCTTAAACACTTTCTCAATATGACAGATGTTTATAAGAACAATTGAATTTAATTGTTCTTTTCGATGAAGAAAATTGTCTTCAAAACAAAACACAAGGAACCTAGACGTCATAGGAAATGACTAGCTATGTGATTAGGAATTTGCAGGGAAAACCATAACCCTTCCCTTAAATCTTTGCTCAGAACTTGCTTAAATATTCGACTATGTTTTAAGTAGCTTCTAGATGACGGGAAGACCCTCCTTGTGTACGCTTTTATTTTATTGCAATTTACTTTCTCTTGCAATTTACATTATCAAGTAATTTCATTAATCGCATCGCACTTACTTTTCAGATGATAAACAATCGCGTTGCATGAAAACCCACACCTTTAGGATAGTCCCTAAACCGAAACCAAAATCCAAGTTAAAAGTCATTGCAAGATAAAATTCACCGCCACAACATTTCAAAATATAAAACAACTCAAAATTTAATCACACAAACCGTAACACAAAACTACAATTACAATTAAATTAAAACGTCCTATTGGAATGATCGTGAATACCGGATGATGTAACCTACGTGTTGCTAACGGGATTTCCCACTGGCCAAATGAAAGTGTGAACTCATTCATTGAAATAGCACCATTTGGACTAAGTGAATCCGATAAAATAATGATGCCTAAGATGGAACTCATGGATCTTAACCGGTGTCGTTATAATCAACTTTAAGATTTTGCTTTTAATCAAAACATAAGAAATTAATTAGGAAATGCAAGACTTTCTAAACCAAAACACTTTTCTTCTCATCTCCCGATTTATGATTTTCAAACTAAAACCTCGCAACAACAAGGAGCTCTGAGCATGGTGGGCAAAGACGGCCATCGTCACAAGAAACTTCAACCTACTTCAAGAAACTTTCCTAGAATTAAATAAACTAAGCCATAGGATTTCTTTTTATGGCATTACTAGTTACAAAATAAATCCTCAACTTTTCGTTAGGCATTTGCATTGCAAATTAAGCCCTAACCGGACTTAGGATTCCGAGGTGAATGTCCATACATATAAACCCTCACATCTTCAAGGCTATTTGTATGATTCACCATATAAATATAAGTCCTAATTAATTAAAATTGGCAAAATCAAAAAAATTTAAATAAATATTAGGACTTTCTTAAATCCAAGCCAAACAATAGGATACGGAAATTACCGAAGTTCACTTCGAATCCGTGATTTCTCCTACTTTTCTTCCTTTGGATTCCCAAAATAAAATGTTCCAAATTTGATCCAGAAGCTAATAGAAGCTAAATTTGTCTGTGAGGAACAATAACCAACTTAGTTAGCCAATGTGGTACCAGTTAGAAAGAAGAATGGTCAGAATCTGCGTAGATTTCAAAGATTTGAATAAAGCATGTCCAAAGAAAGAATTCTCGCTACCCATTCCAGAATTGATGATCGACATTGCTTCAACACATGAAGTCTTATCATTCATGGATGGATCATCAGGATACAACTAGATAAAGATGGCACCAGAAGATAAAAAGCTTACAGCCTTCAGAACGCCAATCGGAGTATACTGCTACACAGTGATGTCGTTTGGATTAAAGAACGCAGGAGCTGACTTATCGAAAGAGCAATGACAAGGATTTTTGATGATCTCATTCACAACCAAGTCGAGTGTTACGTGGATGATGTGGTCATCAAGAGTAAACTAAAAGAAGATCATTTGTATGATTTAAGAATTATTTTTGAGCGATTAAGACAATAAAACCTTAAGATGAATCCCTTGAAATGCGTCTTCGGCATCACCTCTGGGAAATTCTTAGGATTCGTTGTCCGACATCGTGGAATTGAAATCGATCCAGAGAATATTAAAGCTATCTTAGAAATGCCACCTCCCAAAAACTTGAAACAACTACGGTCCTTTCAATGGAAATTGGCATATCTCAACGACGACTTGCCAGACGAGCAGATAATGAGCCTAGAAGACCCTGATGATCAGCGTTGGGAACTGTACTTCGACGGAGCATCTTCAGCATAAAAAGATAAAGAATCACAAATGATAGTGCCCGGTAAGGCAGGAATTGGACTAATCTTTATAACACCGGAGCGGGGGATGTTAAGGTACTATTACCACTTAACTGAACCGTGTACAAACAATGAGGCAGAATACGAAGCCCTTATAACCAGACTGGAATTAACCATTCAGATGGAGATGACAGACATCAACATCTATGGGGATTCTCAATTGATAATTCAACAGGTCGCAGGACAATACAGAATTCTAAAGCCAAGACTCGAACAGTACTTTCAGTATGCCATGAAATTGTTGGAGCAGATTCCAAATGTAACAATCTACAAGATTCCCAGAAGAGAAAATGCTCTCGCTGATGCGTTAGCCCGCCTTGCAAAGAAATTTACCTGCTTGCAAGATTAGTCAGTTGAAGTGTCAGTTCAAGGACGACAGGTCCTATCACAGCTCGACATGGATACAATACACAAATCAGAAGGAAAAGCGAAGAAACAATTGCACGAGTGACAGAAAATACGAGAAGATTGGCGGCAGCCACTAATAGACTACTTGCAAACAGGAAACCTACCAGACGATAAGTCGATAGCCCATCAAATCAAGAAAAGAACTCTATCTTATGCATTAATAAACAATACATTATACAGAAGGTCTTTTGATCAGATGTGGCTAAGATGCCTGAGCAGTTCCGAGGCTCGTGAAAAGAAGTACACTCAGGACTTTGTGGTGCTCATCAGTCGGGTCCGAAAATGAAAATGAAGATTAAAAGACTAGGGTACTACTGGCCCTCGATGATGACTGATTGCATGAAGATTGCCAAAAGTTGTCACCGGTGTCGAGTGCATGGAGTGGTTCTACATCGACCTCCAAATATCCTACATCCAGACAATCGCGTCGTGGCCGTTTGAGTGTTGGGGCACAGATATCGTGGGTCCAATAGAACCGCCTTCTTCAAGAGGACATCGCTTCATTCTTGCAGCTACAGATTACTTTTCCAAGTGGGCAGAAGCTATACCACTCAGAGAAGTGAAAGAGCACCATGTGTTGCAGTTTTCAAGAATCAGGTCGTCTACCGTTTTAGGGTACCGTGCAGAATTATTTCAGATAATGGGTCCGCGTTCAAGAGTACGAAGATCAACAATTTTGTCAGAAGATACGGGATCGACTGGCGCTATTCAACAATCTACTACCCAAGAGTGAACGACTTGGCCGAGGCTTTTAATAAAACTCCCGTCCAAATCCTAAAGAAAACCTTGGACGACAACAAAAGAAATTGGCACGAGAAGTTGTTAGAAGCCTTATGGGCCTACAGGACGACTTTCAGAACTCCCACCGAGTCTACGCCTTACGCCTTAGTGTACGGGTCCGAGGTCGTTCTACCCTTAGAAGTTCAGCTTCCGTCTCTCAAAATTACAGTTGCAAACAGGTCACTACAGAAGAAAATGTAAGACTACGACTAGAAGAATTGGAAAGCTTGGAAGGGAAAAGACTTTCAGCACAACAAAATTTGGAATTGTATCGAGCCAAGATGATCCAGGCCCATGATAAATTAGTCCGTCCAAGGACATTCAAAGTCGATGAATTGGTTTTGGTTCTCAGAAGACCTATTCTTGCACATCGCAAGATAGGTGGTAAATTTGAACCGACTTGGGAAGGGCCATTCGTGGTCGAGACGAGTTTACTCGGGAGGTTCCTACCAGCTTGTAAATTGCTGTGGAGAATGACCTATGCTTCCAATTAATGGACGATATCTAAAGAAGTATTATGCAACCTGATGTTTCGAAAGATGAATCCCCATTCCTAGAAGCACGGGCACAGTAATTACTTATGACTGAATCTGAACCCAAAAATATAAAAAGTGAATGATAAAGAAAATCGTTAAAAAAATGTTAAAAAGAAAACATGTGAAATCATGATAATAAAGTTTTTTATCCTTCCTTTCAAATCGAGTCTCACTCTTGATCTTTCTTCATCTTTTCCTACTCCTATTTAAATTTGAAATAAACGAATAAAAGCTCTTCATTAATAAACAATTTTTTTTTCTACTGTTCTTGTTCTTAGTACAGCCCCTGATCCTTTCCTTTTTTTTCGCGGGGAAATGTCGAACGGGCGGTTGGTTCTGAACTTTAAAAATGGCGTGAGTCTAGCACTTGATGAAAAGAGGGTAAGGGATGGAGCCAGTGATCGAGATTGACTCGACTTCACACAGGCCAGGCTGCTGATATGAAGAAAATGATTGGACCCCGATTGATCGGGAAGAGCTCCGCAGCCATACAGTGATGAAATTAGGTGGCTCAAATCAACCATCTACCAGCAAGAAGAGAAAAGTAAACAACGCTCATGCAATGGGAGAGGACAAGAAAGTTAAGTCTGTTGTTGCTACAGCAGAGGGCAGACTCGTCAGCGCCATGCCCACAGAAATCCAAGGGGTAAGGAGAGCTACTCTCACTGCCACCCAGTGAAGGAACAAGAATCGCCGCATTTGCAAGATGTTAACCAAGTTAGCAGTAGATCAACATGAAGAAACAGTTGCTACCGGCAATACAAATACTCTGAAGAAATTGTTTTGTCAGGAACCAGACAAGAGGAGATCAACTCCAAGGAAAACAGAAAAGATAAATGAAATCCCAAGAAGAGAAGAAATAGAGTCAGCACCTCGACGCCAGATAAATGCACCAGTTTTAAAGGGTCTTATTGCGAAAGCAACTCCGGAGGATGTCCCGACAGAGACTATCCCCGAGGAGCCAAGACATGCAGGAGAGCGTGCTGGGGTTGAACCATACATCCCACAGTACATTACTAGACCTCGCCGGTTACGGATAATTACGGAATATGAGTTGGAAAGAATGCGGAATGTTGAAAAGAAAACTTTTGAACACTTCGAAAGAATGCGTGGCAAGAGGATTAATATCTTAGAAGGCCTCGAGCGCATACAGATGTGTTCTCAGATTACGAACAACAACAAATTGTAGAATGCATTGTTGAACTTCAGAAAATGGGCCGAGCTGGTCTCCTGAGGGAGAAAATTTATTCAGAACTCGGAAGATGGATGCCAGGAAAAGTAAGAGTTACGATCCAATGCGTATGTTGCTACAACTTCGTGGTAGACAGAAAAGGAAATCCACCAGGGATACTCCGTCGCAGTGAGGTGGATCCGATGTTGAATATTATTAAAAGAATGATAAAGAGAATGATAACATGGAGGGTATTTCCTGCAGATTGCATACCCAACAGCTGCATCATTAACATCTACAAGGAGGGCGACTGCATACCTCTATACATAGACCATCATGATTTCGTTAGACCTTTATGCACAGTGTCTTTTGTCAACCAGTGCAATATCATGTTCGGATCTGACCTCCGGATAGCAGACCCCGGTGAATTCCGAAGGCCAGTAGAGATACCACTATCGGTAGGTTCCGTCATGGTGTTAAAAGGGAATGGAGCGGACATCGCAAAGCATTGCATTCCAGGAGTGCCTGTTGAGCGGATCTTTGTTACTTTCAGGAGAATGGATGACGGAAAGATTCCTTTTCACTTCCGACCGGATCCGTAGTTAGAGAGCCTCCGGCCTTACGAGTCGTGAGTTACATGGGAGATACCACACCTTCGATGCACATCCATATGGCATTCCCGCCAAGGATGACTTGGAAGGTGATGTTATTGTCCATGTATCTCACTATTCAGACATGGATTTTCGCAGGTGCTTTTAGAAGAAACTTGAACAATCTTACACAATCCGTTTTGTATTTATATGGATTGTATGAGCTATTAAATTCTCAAAGAAAATATCATCATGTTTTTTATCAAGTTGTATGATGTATTTTCAACAAGATTGGAATGAAAGTGACCATGTCATGTTTTGCCTTCACCTTTTTTTGTGCAAATTGACTGGAAAACGCCATTAGATTAAAAGAACTTCGAACAAAGAACAAAGGGAAAATAAAAATAAATGAGAACTCTTTTTAAAATCTGAATGTCAAAACAAACTACAAATAAACACGAACTCTAAATAAAAATGGACTCTAAATTGAAAATCAAGCTAAAATCAAATCACAACAAGCGACTAAAACAAATTCTTGAATTTGAAATCCCCAGCCTTCGGCTATTCTCAAATCTCTTTTTGACTCTCCATATTTCCTTCCCTCTTTTGAGAAGGTCTACTGAATCTACTGACACAGAACCACGAAAATTTTCGATTTGGTTCTGATGGCATGGATTCATATCCTTCGCCAAATAATTAGGTTTAATCGATCCTCGTGGGACGTGAAACACTTTCACGTCTCAGTCCAAATCTTCTGCTAAACTCAAATCTCCACGACAAATTTCAACCATTTAGACCTTCGAGATTGGAACCAGTTTCCATTTCTCTTTAGACCTTCGTGATTGGAACCAGTTTCCTTTTCTCTTTAGACCTTAGAGATTGGAACCAGTTTCCATTTCTCTTTAAACCTTCGAGACTGGAACAAAATTTCAGTTCTCTTTAAACCTTCGAGACTGGAACCAGATTCCAGTTCTCATTAAACCTCTGAGACAAGAACCTGATTCCAGTTCTCTTTAAACTTTCGAGATCAGTACCTAAATTCTGATTTTCATTCTTTTCAATCGATACTTAAACTCTGATTCTCACTCCGAGGCTGGTACCTAAATTCCAGTTCTCTTCGCAATCCGGAGGTTAGAACCTAGATTCCAATTCTCATTTCAAATCCAGATTTCCTTAAATTGATTTTAAATTAAACCTCAACCGAAATTGAAACTCAGAACAAATCGAAATCTAAACTCACACATTATAAAACTCGGAATAGAAAATGAAATGAAATCTAAATCAAATTTCCCCAGATCTTATGATCTGGAATTCACCTCCTTTTCTTTTCCCCAACAAGAGTTCAGGGATCTCCAGTCTGGGAGATATACTCGATACTCCCCAGCGGAAATTTGTTTCTACTCTATTCTAAGTATGTCTCTTAGAGGTCTGTGTTGGTTTTGTTGATCTCTTCGATCAAGCTTGATACGTGCGGTGTGCTTGGTTAGCACACCACACCTATTGAGGATTCATTCGTTGACCTCATTTTTGATGAGGTCTTTTCTCTTCTCTCCTTAGTACTTAGGATCTAGCCTTAGGCTTTCCCTTTGACTATCTTAGAAGACTAGAAATGGAACCCACCACTTAGAAATTTAAACACCTCTTAACTCCCTGCAAACCCCATAAGTTTGATTGTAAACCCCTAAGTCACTTGGAGGGTTAAGACCAAATGTGAAGGTTTAAAGGATGAGTTCCCTATAGGACTCTTTGGCCTTAGGACTAACCTGAGTGGTCTGGTCTAGTGAGGGTTGACCTGCACACATTATACTTTCACACACATTCCAAATCCTAAAACCATTCAAACCCAACTTGGCTTCCTGACTCATGTAGGTAATTCATATGGATAGATCTTAACCCCTAGGCCCTTGGCTAAGAGGGTTAGGAACAACATAGTGAATGCCTCAAATGAGTCCTCTCATGGCTCTTATGGGCTTGATATGGCTTCATGGCTCAACCAAAGTGATTCCATCCTACTCAAACTTGATCAATCTTTATTTTTCCAAAATATCAATTTTTGACCCCCAAGGCCCTACACTCACCAAACCTGCCAAATGTACTTGAAGCTACCCAAAATTTGTAAAAATTACCTAAATTACCCAAAATTCATCAAAACCAATTCTAAAAATTTCCCACCATTCAAAATAATCATCCTTAGCCAACAATACAAAAATTTTCAAAAATACCCCCCAATACCCTCCAAATAGCCAAAATGCCCTTCTTAACCAAAAAATCCATAAATTCCAAAAATTCCCAGAAAATTCCAGAAAACCTCAAATATTCCCAATTTTATTTTGTTCAACTACACCATAAGCCAATTTTGTCAATTTAACCCACTTTTGTCAAAACCCCCAATTTGACCCATTCTTAACCCAAGTAAACCCAATGTCAAACCAAATCAACCCAATTGACCTCAATTTTGATCCAATTCAATTATAAACTTCAATTCAATATCCCCGATATCAATTTAGACCAACTCTAAGCCCAATTTGATTAACATTTGGATCCAATTCCAATTTGAAGCTTAAAGCCCAATTTTGGCCCATGACCTAAACCTAGCCCGAACCAACCCGATTCGACCCCAATTGGCCCCAAATCTTTTCTAAAACCCTCCCAATATACCCACAAACAAAACACTAACTAGATTTGGCCCAATTTGAACCTAAACTCCACCCAAACCTAACCCAAAACCAAAATCCCCATTTTTTGGCCTAAACTCAAACCTAACCCAAATGGGCCCAAATCCCAAAATCAAAGCCCAACCAAGGTTGAAAACTCTTTTTGACACTCCCATAAACATTTCTCAACATTAATTTTACATCAAATCTAACCTTAGCCCAACCTTAGCCCAAGTTATCCCAATTTAACCCACTTTGGCTCCTTTACCAAAAAAGCCCAAATTAAATCCAATTCCACTCTAAATGATACCAAATCTTTTCTACCCTAAACTAAACCCAACATTTGTTTGGCCCAATCCTTCACAAAATTTCCATCCACCAATTTGATTTAAAACCTAAAGATCCACTTTCTTAAACCATTCTAAAAGCCCACTTCCACCAAATCCAAAAGCCCAAAAATTCATCCAAAGGCCACATGAAATTTCCACTCATCACCCCTTTGATTTATATCATCCCTAAAGTTCCAAATTAATCATCATTTTTTCTAAATTAAGCCTCATGACAATCTCCCTTAAAATCATCAAAAATGCCAATATCCTTGTTCATGAAAATGACTTAACTTTTCCATAGCCAAATGAAGCCACAATGGAGTCATTCACAAGCCATATGAAGCCATGATAGCTTGGCCTTGTCATCAATCCATTTATGGCAAGAGAGGGGGGCTCTTTAATGATTCCCCTAAAGTTGATTAAACATTCCCATGCTTCCCTTAACCTATGCTTAAACATAATTGTACTTGGATTGTGACTTGACCCCACTAATTAAGCTGACCCAAGTGACTTTCTCTTCAGCCCAAAACAGCCTTGGGTGGTGCACTCAACCCAAACCAATGACTTGATCCAATTGAACCTAAAATGACCCACTCACCTTACCACTTAAAGCCAAGTACTTTACACATGGCTAACCTCCATTGCTTGCACCAAATTCAAGCCCTGACCTCCCTGACCCTGAAGGTGACCCATGCCTGGCCGGCCAGCCACCACAGTTGTCAGAAAACACCATGGCTGAGAGCACCCATTTGTTTCAAAAATTCAAACTCACTAGGCCGACTCGTCCCGACTCGATTGGACTCCATGGCTATTCTTCCCTTGACCAAGGCGAGCTGATCTCGAGACCTAACTCCCCCAGGAGGCCCTCCAGCCATGTCTATTTAAACCCACCACCTTCTCGGCCAAAAAAGGTGATGAACCAGAGCTTAACAAAACTCTGCCAAAATTGCTCCAGGACCTTCTCCTAACCTAGTGCAATTGATCCCCATTGTTCTCCTGCCCTAAACCCTATTAATTCAGCTCAATTCTCAGCCCAGAAACAGGACATCTCTGAAACTTCCACCAAAATCAAATTAAACTCACCCACACCTGCACAGGACCAAGAGAAGGAGTTCCCCAGTGGAAGCCCCCTCACCAGGCCAACCATTATCTCTATCGGCCAAGCTTTGAAATAGGGCTTGGTAGAAGTTGTACCTAGGCATTTCCCCAGAGCCAAAGACTTCATCTGGAGCCTCCTTGGGTGCAATCGAAGGTGCCACAACTCTCTGATTGAAGCTTTACTTCTCAGAGCCAAGGTATAGACCTCTCCTTTCTCCCGAGCTTCCAGTGATTCTCCTTTTTGATTGGCTTAATTTCATAGCATGTAAACCATATGGATGTGTTCGTCTCCTCAAGACGAATCCATAGAGCATAAGAACACAAAAATCCGTTGAGAAATGAGAGAGTTCTTAGAGTTTTAGTGTGGACGGTCACAGATGCAAACCAGTCGTAGACGATTTCCAGGCGTCGTCCGATCGAGCGTGTATCGAGTGGACGGTCCAGATTGCGCCGGACCAGAGAACGATACATGAACTACTGGCCCCTGGAGCGCTGAGTCAGATGGTGGCGTCGAATGGGAGCACGACGCGTAGGCTTTCAGAGCTGCTGAGGATGAGTCGGTGCCGCGTGGATAAGTAGAAAAATATGGATTTTTTTATTTATTTAAATACCCAAAACTTAGAAAATCCATATCTTTGTGTAGAAAAATCACAAAAATAAACTAAAAATACCCTCTTGCTCAGTGAACAGAGAAGAATAACATGGAAAAGAAATCAAGTTATTTTGATGAGTATTTTATTTTTAATTAATTAATTACTCATTTCAGTATTTTAATTCTTCATTTGCATAGACAATTCACCATGGCATGAGACTATAGCGCTTTTGAAGTCTCTGATCTTGGGAACATTCCCTGAATTTTTCAAGGTCAGAGGCCATCTCTATGGAAAGTTTTGTTTTTTTCAAGTTTATGTCACTATTTTTGGTATTTTAATTCCATTAATTAGCATGTTGTTTAGAAAATTTTAAGAAAATTTGGGGAAGTTTCTTAGGACCGGAGGACCCTAGGATAATTATATTTTGAGTTAATTCATTAAGAATAGCCCTAATTGACATAATTACTCAAAACTAAACTTTAATTAATTAGGGTTAACTACACATTAAAAGAACTTGAAAATAATTCTCCACTGATCTTTAGGATCAGACGGACCTCACATAAAAGTTTGTAATTAATTGGAAATGTTTAACCCCACTAAATGGATTAATTAAGTCACATGAGTAAAATTAAACTTAAAAAATTCATAACTCCAAAAGTACACTTTAAAAATTCACCTAATTGGTTTTGGAGCTTCTCTGATGTTAGGGGACTCTTAGAAAATTAAAATTAAAATTTTCTAAAAATTTTCATTTTCCACCATATTTTAATATTTTAAATAATTAAAAAATAATAAAAATCATAAAAATAATAAAAATCATAAAAATGTCATATTTTGACTCCTAATCATTTAAGAACAAACCAAATATTTTTCCCAAGTCTCAAAGTAAAGATATTGAATTTTAAATGCTTAAATCAATTTTTAAATTAAAAAATGAATTTCCAACCTTTTCACTAAATTAATTCTAATAAATCAAAGAAAAATCATAAAATTATAAAATTTGTTTCTCTGAACTCCTCGAGGACAGAGAGATTTAAGAAAAATATAAAACTTAATTTTCAACTTTTATTTTATTTTATAATTAATTAATACTTCAAAACTCAAAATAATTATAATGAGTAAAATATAATTCAAAAAATCACCAAAATTGGTCCAAGTGGTCCTCTAGTCATTAGGAACATCCCACAATTTTCTTAAGGACAGAAACCCTACCTTGGTCATGTTGTTGAATTTCCATTGAAAACCCATATTTTCACAAAAATAATTATATAAATTAAATTTAATTCAGAAAAATCACATTTTCTCCACTAATGTCTTAATTGACATATGAGTAAAGTGACATAAAAATTTTAAGTTTATTTGAGCTCAATTTAGTGATTTATGAAATAAATAAGCCTAAAGGGGCATAAAGATAATTAAAGGATTTTAAACCTAATTAATACTTAGGTTTAATCAAGGGGAGGGTAAAATGTTTGATCTTAAAATTTTCATTAGAAGATTGAAACCTAGAGAATTAAGGGGTAGAAACCCATTTATCATCTTGAAAATATTTAAAGTAAACCTTAACTAATTAAATAATTTAAATTTTGGAAGAATAAATTAAAATTTAGATCATTAAAATGAGGATATAATTTAGAAAGACTATAATAACTTAAACTAAAATCCCTAAATGAATCACTCTAATAATATTTAACTTTTTAATTAAATTTTAAGTGATAATTGAGATTAACAATTAAATAATTAAAAGGAAAGTGAACCTTAATTAAATTAAAACTTAAAACATTAAATAATTTGATTATTAAATTGAAATAAATTTAAAAAAATCTATTAATTTCAAAAATCACTTGAAAGCAAATTTAAAGCAAATTTGAAACATTAAAAATTAATTTCATAAAAATAAATTCTTAATTAAAAAAACAATAATCAAACCAATTAAAAGTTAATCCAGAATATTGCAATTAAATTAAAATTAAATCATTAAAGTCTAAATTAAATAATTTAGATTCCTCTTTCAATTCATATGGTTTAAAACACTTAAGAATAAAACAACTTGAATACTATTCCAAACTTAAATTTATTAAAATTTTATAACTAAATTAAATCACCTTAAAACATTAATTCTAATTTTAAATCATTAAAACCTTTAACAAATTAATTTGCCCCCTAAAGGTTTTCATTATTATAACTCTTAAGTAAAGCATCAAGTGAAATGTCACTTTACTTATAGGATAGTCAAACATCCTAATTCACTGAGCAAGAAACAAAACTAAATTTTGGGATGATTAATTCACCTGTGCAATAAAATTCACTTGGACTCAAAATAATCCCAAAAATATTGAAAAGATATTTAGGACTCTTCTTAAACACTTCGTCAATATGATGGGATGTTTTAGAAGAACAATTGAATTTAATTGTTCTTTGATGAAGAAAATCATCCTTAAACAAAATACAAGAACCTAGACGTCATAGGAGATGACTAGCAAAAGGATTAGGAATTTGGTAGACAACCAAAACATTTCCCTTAGCTTTACTTAGGTACTTGTCATAAATATTTAAATGCCTTAACATATTTTTTAAGTGCAGCTTGGAATGACGAGAAGACCCTCCAGGTACGCTTTTATTTTATTGCAATTTACTTTATTGCAATTTATTTATATAAGCTGTACTTTACTCTTCTTGCATGATAAACAAGATTGTTGCATGAAAACTAAAACCTTTAGGATAGCCACAAAACTGAAACCCAAAACTAAATTAAAAGTCACAACAAGATAAAATTCACCGCTACAAAATTTCAAAATATAAAACAACTCAAAATTTAATCACAAACAGAACAATAAAACTGCAATTATAACTAAATTAAAACATCTTGTTGGATGATCAGGAATACCTCGGATGATGTAACCTACGTGTTTCTAACGGGGTTTCCTGCGATCTAAATGAAAGTGTGGAACTCATTCGATTGAGTTTAGCAAATTCATCGCTGTAAGTGAATCCAATAAAAATAACGGTGCCGGAATGATGGAACCATGGGATCTTAACCGGTGTTGTTATAATCAACTTTAAGATTCCCCTAATAAAAAAACTAACGATTTTTGGACTTTAAAACTTTTCTAAACCAAAACACTTCTCTCATCTCCTGATTTTCACTTTCTAAAGCTAAACCTCTGCAACAACAAGGAGCTTGGAGCACGGTGGGCAGCACGACCATCTTCTTCAGCAAAACTCAGGTCTACTTCAGCAAAACCTTTTCCTAGTTTTAAATAACCAAGTCATAGGATTTCGAGGTAGTTTGCCTAGTGCAACATAAATCCTCAACTTTTTGTTAGGCATTTGCATAATCATATTATGTAAATTAAGCCCTAACCTAGGTCTTAGGATTCCGAGGTAGTTGTTTGGTACGACATAAACCCTCACATCTTCGAGGTCATGTTTGTGTGATCATATCATACAAGCATAAGTCCTAATTAATTAAAATTGGCAGGATTAAAACATTAAATAAACTCTCAAATTGAAGCCAAACAAATAGGATAGTTGGGAAGTCACGGAGACTTGTCTCGAATCCGTGACATCCCCTACTTCTCCTCCATTGGATTCCTAAAATAACTATTCCAAAATTTGATCTATTCCCAATTGAAATTTCCAAAATCCAATTGTTTGAAAACCTTAAACTTTAAAATTCTTGAGAGCAAAACCATCGATCATTATCGAGAGTTTTCTTAAATGATTCTCGTCATTTACGATGTAATCAACTATAGGGGCTTGCCCTCATAGGGAACTTTAAGAACCCATGTAATATAAATCCTGCTTAATTCATTTATATTAAGCAGAGGAACTTGTCGGCTTATAAAATTGGTTCGCAGACCGAACGGATGTCACAAATCTTCTAATTTATTTAATCGATCCTCATCATCAAGCAGTGTGTCTATTTTTTAGGATAGATACATGGTTTGTGGTGTGGTGCTCGCTTATATAAACTATTTGGGATGTGAGATCGGTTTGATTTCATATCTTAAAATTTTTAAACTTAAAATTATTTTCAAAATCAAATGCTACTTTCCAAATTATATATATTTAAATTAAATTTAAAATTTAAAATTCACCGACAATTTCTGTAGGCTACCCCTTTTCAAAACACTTAACCTAAAAATATGCCGACAATAATTACTGAAGTTTTTCGTATGAGAAAATCACATGAAGATTTAGGGTAACCAGAAAGATCTTATAGGTGAAATACCTATCCTGGGTTCTTTAATCTCCTATAGGAGTAAACTCCTATAGTTAATTACATCCTGAGCCATTAATACTGCCTAGGAAAACTCCCGATTAAGGTTAACATTTATCCTCGAAAAAGTATAAGTGTTGTCGTGTTAAGTTCGATTTAGGTCAGACTTAAGAATTATGTCGGTTTGTGTCATGTTAAGTTCGATTTAAGTCGAACTTATGTTGAATTATGTTATGTTTGGTTTGAAATGTCATTTAATGTCGGTGATTGTTAAATTTAGTTTAAAATATCGATTCATGTTGGTTTATGTTTGATTATGTTTGGAATATTGATTAATAACGAATAGTTTTGTTTGAAATGTCGAATTTGTTAAATTTCGTTTGGAATATCGGATTTATGTCGGTTATGTTGATTTTTGTTTGAAATGTCAGATTTCTAGTGGTTATGTCGATTTCTATTTGAAATGTCAAATTTATGTCGATTATGTTGATTTGAGTTCAATTTTGTCAATTTAGGTTCAATTTGTGTTGAACTTAAGATTTATGTCGATTTAGGTTCAATTTGAGTTGAACCTAAGGTTTTTGTCTTGGTTTAGGTTAGACTTAGGTTCATGTCAGTTTGGACCTAAGTATGATTTGACTTAAGTCTAATATGGGTTAGACTTAAATTAGGTTTAGGTTAGAATTAGGTTCATCTCGGGTTGAACCTAAGTATGTTTTGAATTAAGTCTATTATGGGTTAGACTTAAGTTAGGTTGGGGTTAGACTTAGGTTCATGTCAGGTTGAACCTAAGTATGGTTTGACTTAAGTCTAATATGGGTAAGACTTAAATTAGGTTAGGGTTAGGCTTAGGTTCATGTCAGTTTGAACCTAAATATGGTTTGATTTAAGTCTAATATGGGTTAGACATAAGTTAGATTTGGGTTTGAATTTGATTAAACCTTAATTGGTTAAGGTTTAATAGTGTAATTAAGTCTAATGTGGTAGACTTAATTAGAATTTAAGTTTGATTAAACCTTAGTTGGTTAAGGTTTACTGGTTTAATTAAGTCTAATGTGGTAGACTTGATTAAAGTTTAAGTTTGATTAAACCTTAGTTGGTTAAGGTTTAATGGTTTAATTAAGTCTAATGTGGTAGACTTAATTATGGTTTATGTTTGATTAAACCTTAGTTGGTTAAGGTTTAATGATTTAATTAAGTCTAATGTGGTAGACGTAATCAATTAAGTTTGATTAAACCTTAGTTGGTTAAGGTTTAATGGTTTAATTAAGTCTAATGTGGTAGACTTAATTATGTTTTATGTAATTATGGTTTATGTTTGATTAAACCTTAGTTGGTTAAGGTTTAATGGTTTAATAAAGTCTAATGTGGTAGACTTAATTATGGTTTATGGTTTGATTAAACCTTAGTTAGTTAAGGTTTAATGGTTCAATTAAGTCTAATATGATAGACTTAATTAGGATTTAAGTTGGATTAAACCTTAGTTGGTTAAGGTTTAATGGTTTAATTAAGTCTAATATGGTAGACTTAATTATGATTTAGGTTGAATTAAACCTTAGTTGATTAAGGTTTAATAGTTTAATTAAGTCTAATGTGATAGACTTAATTAGTTTAGATTTGATTAAACCTTAGTTGTTTAAGGTTTAATAATTTAATTAAGTCTAATGTGGTAGACTTAATTAGAGTTTAGGTTTAATTAAACCTTAGTTATTTAAGGTTTAATGGTTTAATTAAGTCTGATGTGGTAGACTTAATTATGGTTTAGGCTGATTAAACCTTAATTGGTTAAGGTTTAATAGTTTAATTAAGTCTAATGTGATAGACTTAATTAGAGTTTAGATTGGATTAAACCTTAGCTAGTTAAATTTTAATGATTTAATTAAGTCTAATGTGATAGGCTTAATTAGAGTTTAGATTTGATTAAACCTTAGTTAGTTAAGGTTTAATGGTTTAATTAAGTCTAATGTGGTAGACTTAATTATGGTTTAGGTTGAATTAAACCTTAGTTGATTAAGGTTTAATAGTTTAATTAATTCTAACGTGGTAGACTTAATTAGAGTTTAGATTGGATTAAACCTTAGTTAGTTGAGGTTTAATGATTTAATTAAGTCTAATGTGATAGACTTAATTAGATTTTAGATTTGATTAAACCTTAGTTAGTTAAGATTTAATGATTTAATTAAGTTTAATGTGATAGACTTACTTAGAGTTTAGATTTGATTTGGGTTTGAGTTAAGTTAGGTTCAAGTTAGGTTGAACCTAGACTTAAGGTTGACTTAAGTTCAACATGGATTGAACTCAAGTTAGATTTAAGTTTGAGTTAAGTTAGGTTCAAGTTAGGTTGAACCTAGACTTAAGGTTAACTTAAGTTCAATATGGGTTGAACTCAAGTTAGATTTAAGTTTGAGTTAAGTTAGGTTCAAATTAGGTTGAACCTAGACTTAAGGTTAACTTAGGTTCAATATGGGTTGAACTCAAGTTAGATTTAAGTTTGACTTAAGTTAGGTTCAAGTTAGGTTGAACCTAGACTTAAGGTTAACTTAAGTTCAATATGGGTTGAACTCAAGTTAGATTTAAGTTTGAGTTAAGTTAGGTTCAAATTAGGTTGAACCTAGACTTAAGGTTAACTTAAGTTCAATATGGGTTGAACTCAAGTTAGATTTAAGTTTGAGTTAAGGTTGACTTAATTTCAATATGGGTTGAACTCAAGTTGAGGTTTAAGTTCGAGTTAAGTTAGGTTCAAATTAGGTTGAACCTAGACTTAAGGGTTGAACTTAGGTTCAAGTTGGGTTGAACCTAAGCTAAAGGTTGAACTTGGGTTCAAGTTTGGTTGAACCAAAGTTAAAGATTGAACTTGGGTTCAAGTTGGGTTGAACCTAAGTTAAGGGTTGTTTTAAGTTTGAGTTTGATTAAACCTTAATTGGTTAAGGTTTAATAGATTAATTAAGTCTAGTGTGGTAGACTTAATTATGATTTAAATTTGATTAAACCTTAGTTGGTTAAGGTTTAATAGTTTAATTAAGTCTAATGTGATAGACTTAATTAGAGTTTAAGTTGGATTAAGTTTTATTTGATTAAGATTTAAGATGGATTAAACCTAATCATTTGAGGTTTAATTAAGTCTAATTTAGTTAAGACTTAATGGTTTAATCAGGTATAATGGATTAGACCTAATTAGGATTTTAGGTTTGATTAAGTCTAATTTAGTTAAGACTTAATGATTTAATTAGGTCTAATGAGTTAGACCTAATTAGGGTTTAGGTTTCATTAAGCTTAATTTAGTTAAGACTTAATGGTTTAATTAGGTCTAATGAGTTAGACCTAATTTGGCTTTAGGTTTGATTAAGTCTAATTTAGTTAAGACTTAATGGTTTAATTAGGTCTAATGGGTTAGACCTAATTAGGATTTAGGTTTGATTAAGTTTAATTTAGTTAAGACTTAATGGTTTAATTAGGTCTAATGAGTTAAACCTAATTAGAGTTAGACCTAATCCCATGAGGATAGGTGTTTGAAGTACTAAATCCAAATCCCTGATCTGAGTGTCCTAGGGTGAACCAATTTATCATGGGCTCGTACAATGCTTGCCAGTCTTCCAAGCTTTCAAGTTCTCCGAGCTGTAATTTCATATTTTCTTTTGTTATTTCGTCTGCTGATGTCATATATAGGTAAGATCATTGCACCTCAAGTGGAAGCACAACTTAGGGCCCGTTCATTAGAGCAAATGATGTCGGTCATGTAGGTTCATAAAGCTTCCATTAATCACCAATTCTATAAAGATCATTCGGATTGTGTCTCAAAAATCACTTTGACATTTCTAAATTGGGATTGGGGTTGGATTTTTGGAAAATTATGACTTCATAGTATAATTTCCATTAATCTCCAATAACAAAGCCATTTACATTAGTTCTTTCTTTCTAAGTCTTAGGAATTTTCTGAAATTTTAATTATGTTATCAAAATATCTTTTATCTTCTAAAGATATGTCTGAACCAACTAATAGTCAACCAATAGACGAGATCACTTAATTATTTCCTGAATATAATATCGGAAGAATTTTCTTAAGACAGTTTTTCAAGATTTATCAATTAGGGGAGAATTTGGACACCAATTTTTAATTTTATGCTCACCTCAAGCTTCTTCTCAGGGAATTACTATATTTGGTGGAGCATGTTAAGGATTTTAAATGTTTGAATTGAGACACCAATTTTTGATTTTGTGCCCACCTCAAGCTTCTTCTCAGAAACATCGTTTCTTTCTTTTCTTTTCTTCTTTTTTTTAACTGAGAATTACTATATTTGGTAGGGCACACTTCAATGATTTTGAATGCCTGAACTCAAACACCAATTTTTGATTTAGTACTCACCTCAAGCTTCTTCTCAGAGAACTACTATATCTGGTGGAGCATATTTTAATGATTTTGAATGCCCAAACTCCCCTAATTCATAATTCTTAAATTTTTCTTAAGACGAATTTTGGGATATTACAACTCATTCAGAAGTCAGGACCCAATCACATGGCAGAAGATTAAGAGGTTCATGACATCTTAAGTTAATTACTTGTATTTTGATCACAATATTTTATTTTTCATTTAGGACTCAGTCTAAATATTTAAGATAAAGGGCCCAGTTATTAGGGCATTAATTTCATTTTCCCCTTGAAATCATAATTTTCTTGTCAAAATTTTAGAATTTTTGTCTTGGATTCTTCCTTTCTGAATTGTCTTTCTGTCAATAGGTGGATGAGAAGAATATTTCCAAAGACATTAAATCCAAAGATTTCAAATTTTATCCCTCCTCACAGATCAATTTTGATTTCATTTCCAAAGATATTAAATCCAAAGATTTCAAATTTTATCCCTCGTCACAGATCAATTTTCATTTTTCCACAGAGGACATGTTAGTTGACTAGTCCTAGAACTAGACTCAACATTCAACACATATCTGATTTTCATTCTGATTGATTTCTTTCTTTCTGTCAAGTTGTTCGAAAGGGAAATCCTTGATGGAATTCATCCAAAAGCGATCGTCTTCCAAAATTTGATTAATGATTTTGATTGTAGACTATTTGGTCGATTGAGAAATGAGAACCTTGAAGGTAGGGAAAAAGATCAACTTCAGGGAATCCATAAGAGTGGTTCAGAGGCTGCAGAAGCATAACCACGAAGAATTGGTTCATAGGCCATAAAGGCATAACCTAGGGGAATAGTTCAGAGGCTGTAAAAAGTATAACCACGAAGAATAGGTTCAGATGCCATAAAGGCATAACCTAGGGGAATAGTTCAGAGTCTGTAAAAAGTATAACCACGAAGAATAGGTTCAGAGGCCATAAAGGCATAACCTAGGGGAGTGGTTCAGAGGCGGTAAAAAGCACAACCATGAAGAATAGGTTTAAAGGCCATAAGGGCATAACCTAAGGGAGTGGTTTAGAGGCTGTAAAAAGCATAACCACGAAGAATAGGTTCAGAGGCCATAAAGGCATAGCCTAGGGGAATGGTTCGGAAGGTTGTAAAAGCATAACCACGAAGAATAGGTTCAGAGGCCATAAGGGCATAACCTAAGGGAGTGGTTCAGAGGCTGTAAAAAGCATAACCACGAAGAATAGGTTCAGTGACCATAAAGGCATAACCTGGGGGAGTGGTTCAGAGGCTGTAAAAAAGATAACCACGAAGAATAAGTTCAGATGCCATAATGGCATAACCTAAGGGAGTGGTTCAGAGGCCATAAAGGCATAACCTAGGGGAGTGGTTCAGAGGCTGTAAAAAGCATAACCACGAAGAATAGGTTCAGAGGCCATAAGGGCATAACCTAAGGGAGTGGTTCAGAGGCTGTAAAAAGCATAACCACAAAGCCAGATAAACTGAACATGTTTGGCTGAGAAAGTATTTGCCTGAATTTATTTAAAATGGCAATATTGATCTATCTGACAACAGAATTGATGAAAACTCTGTACCTGATCATATTCGAAACATTATGTGAGGACTTGTAATGTAAACTGGGAAGGAAGGGAGGGAACATATGTTGTTTTTGTATGTCATTTATGTCATTTTAGTCTGTCGATTATGGAAATGTAAGATTCTAGGATTTGTTCGTTGTGAACAGATCTTTAAATTGAAGAGTTATTAGTTCTATTTTACTCGATATCAAGTAAGATATAGAACAAAATAAAGGATTATTTAGCCTTTCAAAAGACAAATTATTATAGTCATGAGGACAAATTGATTAACTAAAGATGGGGAGAGAGGATATCCCCAGCAGAGTCGCCACTCTTTGATGGCGATGCAAATCTTTTCTGTTGATTTTACATCGTTATCAATTCTCGTATCATGTCAATGTCAAGAAGTTGTCACTCTCTTTCTCTATCTATCGCCCTAATTCTAATTCTACCTAGACTTATTTTCAAAATTATTTGGAGAAATTGAATAAGGATTAATCATGATAGAGATTGAGAGAAAAAGAGATGAAATGATAATCTCATAGAATAAATCTTCAGATTCTGTAATTACTGAAGTTTTTCATATGAGAAAATCACATGAAGATCTAGGGTAACCAGAGAGATCTTATAAATGAAATACCTATCCTGAGTTCTTTAATCTCCTATAGGAGCAAGCTCCTATAGTTAATTACATCCTGATCAATTAATACTGCCTAGGAAAACTCTCGAGTTAACTTTTATCCTCGAAAAAGTGTAAGTGTTGTCGTGTTAAGTTCGATTTAGGTCGAACTTAAGAATTATGTCGGTTTGTGTCGTGTTAAGTTTGATTTAAGTCGAACTTATGTCAATTTATGTAAAATCATGTCGATTTATATTGAATGTCGAATTATGTTAAGTTTGGTTTGAAATTTTAATTAATATCATTTAATGTCGGTGATTGTTGAATTTGGTTTGAAATGTCGATTAATGTCGGTTTATGTTTTATTATGTTTGGAATGTTGATTAATGTCGAATAGTTTTGTTTGAAATGTCGAATTTGTTGAGTTTTGTTTGGAATGTCGGATTTATGTCGGTTATGTCGATTATGTCGATTTTTATTTAAAATATCATATTTATGTTGGTTATGTCGATTTCTTTTTGAAATGTCAAATTTATATCGATTATGTCGATTTATGTTTGAAATGTCAAATTTATGTCGATTATGTTGATTTGAGTTCAATTTTGTCGATTTAGGTTCAATTTGGGTTGAACCTAAGATTTATGTCGATTTAGGTTCAATTTAGGTTGAACCTAAGGTTTATGTCTTGGTTTTGGTTTGACTTAGGTTCATGTCAGGTTGAACCTAAGTATGATTTGACTTAAGTCTAATATGGGTTAGACTTAAGTTAGGTTTAGGTTAGATTTAGGTTCATATCGGGTTGAACCTAAGAATGGTTTCACTTAAGTCTAATATGGGTTAGACTTAAGTTAGGTTTGGGTTAGACTCAGGTTCATGTCATGTTGAACCTAAGTATGGTTTGACTTAAGTCTAATATGGGTTAGACTTAAGTTAGGTTGGGGTTAGGCTTAGGTTCATGTCAGGTTGAACTTAAATATGGTTTGATTTAAGTCTAATATGGGTTAGATATAAGTTAGGTTGGGTTTGAATTTGATTAAACCTTAATTGGTTAAGATTTAATAGTTTAATTAAGTCTAATGTGGTAGACTTAATTAGAATTTAAGTTTGATTAAACCTTAGTTGGTTAAGGTTTAATGGTTTAATTAAGTCTAATGTGGTAGACTAAATTAGAGTTTAAGTTTGATTAAACCTTAGTTGGTTAAGGTTTAATGGTTTAATTAAGTCTAATATGGTAGACTTAATTATGGTTTATGTTTGATTAAACCTTAGTTGGTTAAGGTTTAATGGTTTAATTAAATCTAATGTGGTAGACTTAATTAGTTAAGTTTGATTAAACTTTAGTTGGTTAAGGTTTAATGGTTTAATTAAGCCTCATTTGGTAGACTTAATTATGATTTATGTTTGATTAAACCTTAGTTGGTTAAGGTTTAATGGTTTAACTAAGTCTAATGTGGTAGACTTAATTATGGTTTATGGTTTGATTAAACCTTAGTTAGTTAAGGTTTAATGGTTCAATTAAGTCTAATATGATAGACTTAATTAGGATTTAAGTTGGATTAAACCTTAGTTGGTTAAGGTTTAATGATTTAATTAAGTCTAATGTGGTAGACTTAATTATGGTTTAGGTTAAATTAAACCTTAGTTGATTAAGGCTTAATAGTTTAATTAAGTCTAATGTGATAAACTTAATTAGAGTTTAGATTTGATTAAACCTTAGTTGGTTAAGGTGTAATGATTTAATTAAGTCTAATATGGTAGACTTAATTAGAGTTTAGGTTTAATTAAACCTTAGTTATTTAAGGTTTAATGGTTTAATTAAGTCTAATGTGGTAGACTTAATTATGGTTTAGGCTGAATTAAACCTTAATTGGTTACGGTTTAATAGTTTAATTAAGTCTAATGTGATAGACTTAATTAGAGTTTAGATTGGATTAAACCTTAGTTAGTTAAGGTTTAATGATTTAATTAAGTCTAATGTGATAGACTTAATTAGAGTTTGGATTTGATTAAACCTTAGTTAGTTAAGGTTTCATGGTTTAATTAAGTCTAATGTGGTAGACTTAAATATGGTTTAGGATTAATTAAACCTTAGTTGATTAAGGTTTATTAGTTTAATTAAGTCTAATGTGATAGACTTAATTAGAGTTTAGATTGGATTAAACCTTAGTTAGTTGAGGTTTAATGATTTAATTAAGTCTAATTTGATAGACTTAATTAGAGTTTAGATTTGATTAAACCTTAGTTAGTTAAGATTTAATGATTTTATTAAGTTTAATGTGATAGACTTAATTAGAGTTTACATTTTATTTGGGTTTGAGTTAAGTTAGATTCAAGTTAGGTTGAAGCTAGACTTAAGGTTGACTTAAGTTCAGTATGGATTGGACTCAAGTTAGATTTAAGTTTGAGATAAGTTAGGTTCAAGTTAGGTTGAACCTAACTTAGGCCTATTTAGGATTTTAGGTTTGATTAAGTCTAATTTAGTTAAGACTTAATGGTTTAATTAGGTCTAATGAGACCTAATTAGGTTTTAGGTTTGATTAAGTCTAATTTAGTTAAGACTTAATGGTTTAATTAGGTCTAATGGGTTGGACCTAATTAGCGTTTAGGTTTGACTAAGTTTAATTTAGTTAAGACTTAATGGTTTAATTAGGTCTAATGAGTTAGACCTAATTAGGGTTCTAGGTTTGATTAAGTCTAATTTAGTTAAGACTTAATGGTTTAATTAGATCTAATGGGTTTGACCTAATTAGAGTTTATGTTTGATTAAGTCTAATTTAGATAAGACTTAATGGTTTAATTAGGTCTAATAGGTTAGACCTAATTAGGGTTTAAGTTTGCCTTAAACCTAATGTCTAAGAATGTTAATTAAGTTTAACATGTCCTTAAACTTAATTAAAGTTTGGTTTTGTGTTAAACCTAATTTAGTTAAGGTTTAATGGGTTAATTAAGTTTAATATGTCTTTAAACTTAATTAAAATTTGGATTTTTGTATTAAACCTAATTTAGTTAAGGTTTAATGGATTAATTAAGTTTAATATGTCCTTAAATTTAATTAAAGTTTTGATTTTTGTATTAAACGTAATTTAGTTAAGGTTTAATGGGTTAATTAAGTTTATATGTCCTTAAATTTAATTAAAGTTTTGATTTTTGTATTAAACCTAATTTAGTTAAGGTTTAATGGATTAATTAGTTTAATATATCTTTAAACTTGATTAAAGTTTGGATTTTTGTATTAAACCTAATTTAGTTAAGGTTTAATTGGTTAATTAAGTTTAATATGTCCTTAAACTTTATTAAAGTCTTCATTTTGTATTAACCCTAATTTAGTTAAGGTTTAATGGATTAATTAAGTTTAATATGTCCTTAAACTTAATTAAGGTTTGATTTTGTATTAAACCTAATTTAGTTAAGTTTTAATGGGTTAATTAAGTTTAATATGTCTTTAAACTTAATTAAAATCTTGATTTTGTATTATACCTAATTTAGTTAAGGTTTAATGGATTAATTAAGTTTAATAAGTCCTTAAACTTAATTAAAGTTTTAAAAATATGAAAATTAAATTATTGGTCAATTAATTAAAATATGAAAATTAAATTATTAGTCAATTAATTAATTAAAAATAATTTTGGAATTAATTATTTGATTATTTCCATTATTTTTTAGTAATTTGTGCATTTTATCATTTTATGGCTTTAATTTAATTAATTATGCCATTAATTAAAATTTTAAAAATTAAATTATTAGTCAATTAATTAATAAAAAAAATTTTAAAATTAATTATTTGATTAATTTTTTCATTTGTATTTCATTTTTATCAATTTTTATCATTTTTGTTCAAAATTGTGTATTTTGACCAAATTTGATAAGTGTTGACCATGGTTGACCAATGTTGACCTAGATTGATCTAAGTTAACCTAAATTGGTCAATTTTAATTTCAAGATGTCTAACGTGACTTTTTCAACCTTTTCATGGTTGATTTGATCACAATATTTGTGATTTTGTCATTTTGGGGTCTAAATATGTCACTTGGTCAATAATTGGTCATTTGGTCAAAAATTGACCAGTTTGACCAAAATTGATTTTTTTAGGTCAAGGGTTGACCTGTTGGGTCAGTAGGGTTGGTCATTGGGTCGGGATCGACCATTTTGACCAAAGTTGACTTTTTAGGTCAAGGGTTGACCTATCATAAAAATGAGGTCAACAAAGGGGCCCCCAATATGTTTGGAGCGTTGACCGAGGTGGTCTGAATATTTATTGTCAAGAAATGTCTCATAATAATCATGAAATGAGTGGAAGTCATATCATTCCTAAAGATTGTCAGATGTCTCATATGTTAGTTTTGAGAAGGAACATCATGCAATTTATGTCCTTTCTTAGGGGAATATTCATTGGAATGTCATAATTTTCGTGTCTGGAAAAAGACTTATATCCAATAACAGGAGAGAGAATATGGATATCATATACAATTTCTCGAAATGTTAATGTTGATGTTTAGTTAGAGGATTTTTATAATTTCCGTGTCAGGAAAAGGACTTACATCCAATAACCGGAGAGAAAATGGATGTCATATTCTATTTCTCGAAATGTCAATGTCGATATTTTGTTAGTGGAATGTCAAAATTTGACATTAATCGACATTTTAATCATAACTCAAACATAATTTGACATTAATCGACATTTTAAACATAACTCAAACATAATTTTTCATTAATCGATATTTCAAACAAAAATCGACATAACCGACATAAATCCGACATTTCAAACAAAAATCGACATAACCGACATAAATCCGACATTCCAAACGAAACTCAAAAAATTCGACATTTCAAACAAAACTCAACATAATTCGACATTAATTCGACATTAATTGACATTCCAAACATAATAAAACATAATTCGACATTAATCGACATTTCAAGCATAATTTGACATTAACCAACATTTTAAACCAAATTCAACAAATATCGAATTTAACCGATATTAATCGACAATTCAAATATAGCTCAAACATAATTTAACATTAACCAACATTTTAAAACAAATTGAACAAACACCGACATTAACCGATATTAATCGATATTTCAAACCAAATTCAACAAATACCGACATTAAATGACATTAATCCATTTCAAATCAAACTCAATATAACTCAACATAAATTGATATTTCAAACTTAACTAACATAATTCAACATAAATTGACATTTTTCAATCTACTTTGACACAAATCGACACTCTTAACATAATTCGACATTAATAGACATTCCAAACATAATTCGACATAAATCGACATGAATTGACATAAACAGACATAAGTTCGACCAAAATTAAACTTAACATGACATAAACTGACATAATCCTTATGTTCGACCTGTATCGAACTCAACATAACATGACATAATCTTTATGTTCGACCCACATCGAACTTAACTCGATATAAAACCCCAAAATAAAACTCAAATTGGCATAAAACCCAAAATTAAACTCAAACCGACATAAATTAACATAAAACCCAAAATCAAATCCAAATTAACATAAAATCTAAAATCCAACTTAAATCGACATTCAAGACAAATCAAAAATTAAACATAAATTGACATAAATCTAAATCGATATTTCAACCAAACTCGGACATCCGACAACTCTGGATCAACATACACTTTGACCAGATAATCTAAATATTTTGATATCACATTGTTTCTAACTTTATTTTCCTTGCAGGATGAAGACATGAAGTTTCGTTTAGATTTTCTTTGATGTTATAGGTTGTGCTAACTCTGTTTTGCAGGACGATAAAGACGGAACGACAACATTCAAAACAAAACAAAACACAATGACAAAACAACATAACATGACTTGACATCAAACCAAAACGCAATGACAAAACAACATAACATGACTTAACATCAAACCAAAACACAACGACAAAACAACATGACATGACAAATAACAAAATAACATAATGACATAAAATGTCAAGACATTACGATACAACATGACATTACGACATCACATGACATTATGAGATGACAGAAAATGACATGACATTACAAACATCAAATGACATTGCGACAAGACAAAAAGATATTATATAACAAAATGACATAACGACATTACGACATCACATGACTTTACGACATGACATAAAATGACATGACATTAAAACATCATATGACATTACGACATGACATAAAACAATATGACATACAAACTACGACATCCCGACATGACACATGACATGACACCAAAACAACAAAATAAAATACCACAAAGGAACGACATTCACCAAACATAAATAAAACTTTATGGTAGTTTCGATTCTTTAGAAATGTACTACCACACTTATACTTTTTTGAGGATAAATGTTAACCTTAATCGGGAGTTTTCCTAGGCAATATTATTTGCTCAGGATGTAATTAACTATAAGAGCTTCCTCCTATAGGAGATTAAAGAACTTAGGATAGGTATTTCACCTATAAGACCTCTCTGGTTACTCAAGATCTTCATATGATTTTCTTATATGAAAAATTTTAGTAATTACACAATCTGAAGATTTATTTTATGAAATTATCATTTGATCTCTTTTTCTCTCAATCTTTATCATGATTAATCCTTCTTTAAATTCTTCAACGACTTTTGACAATAAATCTAAGTAGGATAAGAATTAGGGTGGAAGATAGAGAATGAGAGTGGCGACTCCTTGACATTGATATGATAAGGGAATTGTCGACGACGACTCACGACAATCCGTCGCCATCAAGAGAGTGGCGACTCCGCTGGGGAAACTCTCTCCCTATCTTTGGTAAATCAATTTTTCTTCGTGACTATGATAATATGTCTTTTGAAAGGCTAAATCATCCTTTCTTTTATTCTATATTTTACTCAATCTCGAGTAAAATAGAACTAACACCTCTTCGATTCAAAGGTTTGTTCACAACAAACAAATCCTAGAATCTTACATTTCCATAATTGACAAACCAAAATGACATAAATGACATACAAAAATAACATACGTTCCCTCCCATCCCACCCAGTTTATATAACAAGTCTAAAACAAAAATGACAGTGAACTGATATAATGGATTCCCCGAAGTTGATCTTTTTCCTGCCTTCAAAGTTCTGATTTGTCAGTCAATAAGATAGCCTGTTATAATCAAATTTGAATCAATTAGTGCTCAGTGTCCTGCCACACGTCGTTTCAGAATTTATAGAATGAATTTGAATTCAATCGAGGATTTCCCTTTCCCTTAGGACAGTTTTGTAGAAAGAAGGAAATCGACTGAAGCAGAAATCAGATCTATGTTTAAGGACTAGTCAACTAACATGTCCTCTGTGAAGAAATGAAAATTGATCTGTGAGGAGGGATGAAATTTGAAATCTTTGGATTTAATATCTTTGGAAATATTCTTCTTGATATCCACCTATTGACAGAAAGATAATTCAAAAAGGAGAAATATAAACAAAAATTCCAATATTTTGAAAAGAAAAATATGATTTAAAGGGGAAAATGAAATTAATGCCCTAATAACTGGTCCCTTTATCTTAAATCTTCAGACTGAGTCCTAAATAAAAAAAAATATTATGATCAAAATACAAGTAATTGACTAAAGATATCATGAGCCTCTTAATCTTCTGTCATGTGATTGGGTCCTGACTTTTGAATGAGTTATAATATCCCAGAATTCGTCTTAATAAATATTTAAGAATTATTAATTAGGGGAGTTTGGACATTCAAAATCCTTAAAATATGCTCCACCAGATATAGTAATTCTCTGAGAAGAAGCTTGAGGTGAGTACCAAATCAAAAATTTGTGTTTAAGTTCAGGCATTGAAAATCATTAAAGTGTGCCCTACCAGATATAGTAATTCTAAGTAAGAATAAAAAAAGTGTATCTGAGAAGAAGCTTGAGGTGGGCACAAAATCAAAAATTAGTGTCTCAATTCAAACATTCAAAATCCTTAACATGCTCCACCAGATATAGTAATTCCCTGAGAAGAAGCTTGAGGTGAGCATGAAGTTAAAAAATTGGCGTCCAAATTCTTCCCTAATTGATAAATCTTGAAAAAACTATCTTAAGAATTTTCTTTCGATATTATATTCAAGAAAGAATTAAGTGATCTCGTCTTTTGGTTGACTATTAATTGGTTCAGACATATCTTTAGAAGATAAAAAAAAAATATTTTAATCACATAATCAAAATTTTGAAATATACCTAGACCCAGAAAGAGAAAACTAAGGCAAATGGCTTTGTTATTGGAGATTAATGGAAATTATACTCTGAAATCATAATTTTCCAAAGATCCAACCCTAATCCCAATTCAGGAATGTCAAAGTGATTTTTTAAAGACAATTTGAATAATCTTTATAGAATTGGTGATTAATGGAAGCTTTATGAACACATAACTGACATCATTTGCTCTAATGAACGGGCCCTAAGTTGTGCTTCCACTTGAAGTGCAATGATCTTACCTATAAATGACACTAGCAGACGAAATAACAAAAGAAAATATAAAATTACAACTCAGAGAACTTGGAAGCTTGGAAGGTAAGCACGCTCAACAAAATTTGGAATTATGCGGGCCCATTATAAATTGGTTCACCCTAGGACACTCATATCAGGGATTTGGACTTACTACATCAAACACCTATCCTCATGAGAGGGTCCATATGCTTGTTAAACAAACACATTTGGGGAAATCTTGTCAGTTGGTAGACTACCAAGAAAAATAATACACCCAATCAATGTGCAGTATTTGAAAAAGATGCGACATAAACAAATATGAATGACTTGTTTTGTAAACTGGGAAACAAATAACCAAAACTAAAAAAAAAAATTTTGACATTTCTAAGAGATAGTGTAAGACCTCCTTAAATGGAAGATGACATCTACTCTCTCGCTATTGGATATAAGACCATCCTGACATTGGCTTTCCTTTAGCAATAAATAGGATATAAGTCTTATATGCATTCCTATTCCAAAACCGACATATTGACATAGACATTTCTAAGAGATGGTATAAGATCTCCTTAAATGGAAGATGGCATCTACTCTCTTTCTCGCTATTGGATATAAGACCATCCTGACATTGGCTTTCCTTTAGCAATCGTTCTTTGGATAGGATATAAGTGTTATATGCATTCCTATTCCAAAACTGGCATATTGATATTGACATTTCTAAGAGATGGTATAAGACTTCCTTAAATAGAAGATGACAACTACTCTCTTTCTCGCTATTGGATATAAGACCATCTTGGCATTGGCTTTCCTTTAGCAATCTTTCTTTAGATAGGATATAAGTCTTATATGCATTCATATTCCAAAACCAACATATTGACATTGACATTTCTAAGAGATGGTATAAGACCTCCTTAAATGGAAGATGACATCTACTCTCTTTCTCGCTATTGGGTATAAGACCATCATGACATTGGCTTTCCTTTAGCAATCTCTTTGGATGGGATATAAATCTTATATGCATTCCTATTCCAAAACTGACATATTGACATTGACATTTCTAAGAGATTGTATAAGACCTCCTTAAATGGAAGATGACATCTACTCTCTTTCTCGCTATTGGATATAAGATTATCATGACATTGGCTTTTCTTTAGTAATATTTCTTTGGATGTGATATAAATCATATACACATTCCTATTCCAAAATCGAAATTTTGACATTGATATTTCTAAGAGATAGTGTAAGACCTCTTTAAATGAAATATGACATATATTCTCTTTCTCGCTATTGGATATAAGACCATCATGACATTGGCTTTCCTTTAGCAATCTTTCTTTGTATAGGATATAAGTCTCATACACATTCCTATTCCAAAATTGCCATTTTGACATTGCCACCTTTTTGAAAAAATTAACACGACATTCGCTCTTTTTTTCCTCAATTTTCTACAGTACATCGACAATTCCAAAAATGTCAAAATAAGGACTTTGAATTAAAAATGACATAATAAACAACTTGTGTTGATTAACATCTATAGAACTATAAAGATCAAATCCCCAGCGGATACACTCTTCATTCTGAGTTTGTCACTCTCTTTTAGTTGATGGATATAAGTCCCTTACTGACACGGAAATATGGCACTCCATTAGCTATAATTTTGAGATAGGATGTAAGTCGAATAGTATTCCTTCTCAAAATCGACATTTAACAATTGAAGAGATAGTACGACATATACTTTCTCTCCAGCCATGGATATAAGTCCCTTCCTGACACGGAAATATGGCATTCCATTAGCTATAATTTTGAGATAGGATGTAAGTCGCATAGCATTCCTTCTCAAAACCGACATTTGACATTTTCAAGAGAAAGTACGACATATACTACCTATTTAGTTATTGGATATAAGACATTTCCCAGACATGGAAATATGGCACTCCATTAGCTATAATTTTTTAGATAGGATATAAGTCGAATAACATTCATTCTCAAAGTTGACATCGACATTTGACATTTTTTAGAAATGGAATCTGACATCCATTTTCTCTTTCCAATTATTGAATGTAAATCTTTTCCTGACACGGAAGTTATGGTATTACTATAACTTGATGACGACATTTCAAAAAAAGGAACATGACATCCATTTTCTCTTTATAGTTATCGAATATAAGTCATTTCCTGACACGGAAGTTATGGCATTCCTATAACTTAACATTGACATCGACATTTCTGAGAAATGGAATGCGACATCCATTTTCTCTTCATAGCTATCAGATGAAAGTCCTTTCCTGTCATGGAAATTATGGCATTCCCATAACTTAACATCTTCACATTTGACATATCAACATTTTGACATTTGACATATCGACATTTTGCCATTTGACATATTGACATCTCGACATCTGACGTATCAACATTTCGACATTTGACATATCGATCTTTCTACATTTGACATATCGACAATTGTTAGCGACATTTGACATATCGACAATTGTTAGCGACATTTGACATATCGACAATTGTTAGCGACATTTGACATATTGACCTTTCGACATTTGACATATCGACAATTGTTATCGATCTTTCGACATTTAACATATCGACATTTCAACATATCAACAATCGTTATCAATATTTGACACATCAATATTTCGATCTTTGATATATCAATAATTGTTATCGACGTCTGACATATCGACATTGCGACATTTGACATATCAACGTTTGACAATCATTCTCTCCTTTGCTATTAGATATAAATCATTTCCTGACACGGAAATGACATTCATTTAACACGATATTGACATTTAACACTTTGAGAAATGAAATATGACATCCATTCTCTATTTCCTGACACGAAAAATTATGAAATTCCTTTAGCTCGACAGCGACATTTGACATTCGATATTCCGAGAAATTGAATATGACATCCAATTTCTCTTTCTAAAATATTTTTCTGATACAAAGATCATAATCAACATATTGACATTTTATCACATCTATTCTAAACTCCAAATATTGATATGAGACACTGAGAACTACGTTATTTGTTGACCTCACTTTTGTGAGAATCATTCACCAAATACCTTGAGAAAGGAAGTCTACCTACATTGACCTCCTAAAAATAATAAACCCTAAGACCTAGGGTGAAACCTTGACAAAATTTTCTTGACCACAAAATTGACCTTAAAGACAAATGTTCACATGATCAAATTGACATTAATCAAAATCAACAAAATCTTAATTCAAAAGTCACCACATTGACCTTTGAATTAGTCTAAACCCTAAATTGGATCAACATGACCTATTTATACCCTAAAATGACAAAATTACAAATATTGTGATCAAATCGACCATGATAAGGTTGAAAAAGTCACATTAGACATCTTGAAACTAAAATTTACCAATTTATGTTAACTTAGGTCAACCTAGGTCAGCATTGGTCAACCATGGTCAACACTTATCAATTTTGGTCAAAACACACAATTTTGAACAAAAATGATAAAAAATGATAAAAATGATGAAGATGATAAAAATAAAATAAAATTGACAAAATTGATAAAATAATTAATCTCAAAATTATTTTGATTAATTAAATTGACTAATAATTTAATTTTTAATGTTTTAATTAATGACATAATAAATTAAAATAAAAATTAAATTAAAAGTCATAAAATGACAAAATACACCAAAATGAAATAAAAATGACAAAAATTAATCAAATAATTAATTTCAAAATTATTTTTGATTAATTAATTGACTAATAATTTAATTTTTAAAAATTTTAATTAATGACATAATTAATTAAAATGAAAAATTAAATTAAAAGCCATAAAAATGATAAAATGCACAATTTGATTAAAAATAATGGAATTAATCAAATAATTAATTCCAAAATTATTTTTGATTAATTAATTGACTAATAATTTAATTTTTATATTTTAATTAATGACATAATTAATTAAAATAAAAATTAAATTAAAAAGTCATGAAATAAGATAAAAATCTAATTTTGAATCAAAATGACATAAAATTAATCAAATAATTAAATCCAAAATTATTTGAATTAATAATTTAATTAATAAAATAATTTCCAACAATTTTTTAATTAATTAAAGACATAATTAATTAAAAAGAAAATTAAATCACAAAGCCATAAAAATGACATTTAATTCATAAAACTAATTATGACATAATAATTGGTTTTCAAAAATTCTAAGCCCTTTATGACATCATGGGTGACATCAAATGGGTTAGACACAACCCATATAACCCATTAAAAATAAAATAACTCATTGGATAACTCATTACATGCCATGTCTAACCATGGTTAAAACATATAATGATGTCTTCATCATTAAGAGAAAATGAGATGTCATCTCCTCATCCAACCTTGAGAAAACATTTGATGATTCATCAATCACCTCTGACCCTAGCCAACAGGAGAAGGAGAAGCTTGGATCATCCATACCTCATAAGATGAGCTCATAAATCCAAATTTTTAAAATTAAATAAAATAGAAATTATGTGTCATCCTCTCACAAATCTTTAAATGAAATGTTGAATGATGAATGGCCTATTCCCTTTGAGTCACCACGAGCCTCCTCTCTACACAATAAAAATGAAACAAGGCAATGAAGAACTCATCATGACAATTTGAGAGCAATTATGGCTAAGACAAGGGAATGAGGGAAAATTTGCTTATGTGTCGCCCTACCACTCAATTCATTGGAGGTGCTAAATGAAATACATGGGGGAGGCTGATCCAAGGCATTCTCCTACAGCCATGTTCACCTCCCAAGCTCTCCAATGAAGGAAGCCATGGGAAAATCCAAGCAAGCACCACCCTTCCTTACCATGGTTAAGTTCATGGTGATTAAGCATGGAAATGGCCAATCTATCACTATCACAGCTAAAATTTCATCTTGAAAACATTTATGGATGAGTTAGAAACTCCCCCAAGTGATTCTAACCAGCTCAAACCCATCTATAGCCATTTTCATGGCTATAAAAAGCCTCTTACCCTAAAACACTAGGAGAGGAAGAAAAAATTCCTAGAGACTTATAGGCTGCCCAAATCCTCTTGCTCCCAAGACCAAAAATCTTGCTTAGAGCCTAAACAACAAGCCTCAACCAAAATTTGACCCAATTAGCCACCCCATTGAGCCAATTTGATCAAACCGAGCCTAAATCATGGATTAGGCTACCTTGTTCAAATTTCTCACATAGACTCGACACAAGTCCAAATTGGAGTGGAAAAGAACTTTCCTAGGACCACAGGAGGCTGACCAACAAGTTCAATTGAGCTCAAGTTCATTATGGTTAAGGTATGAAATTTTTGTTTCCAAATAATTCATAAATTTGGTTAATCATGGACTAAACTTGTCCAAAACACCATGATCACCATATAGATGTGATCAACATCTTTAGATGACTCCATAGGTTCAAAAATCACTCAATTTCATTGAGAAACGAGTGAGATATTGAGCCTAGAAGGTGGACGGTTCGAAAATTTTTTGAATTTATGGAATTAAACCTCAACTGTTCGTTCCTGTGTTTTGAAACGGACAGCTCTGATAGAACCACGATGTGTTCGCTGTCCGGATCCGCGCAGCGAATCTATCTGTTGTTCGACAGTACGAGGACACGTGGGCTGAGAAAATTTTGGGCCAAGGTTAATTCGAATCAACCTTAAAATAATCGAAAAATCATAACTTTTGTAGAGGTCCTAAAAATAAAATAAAAATACTTCTGGAAAGCTCTTGAAGAGAAAAAAATTATGAAATTACAATCATAATTTTAGTCTCTGTATTTAATTTTTAAATAATTAAATACTCTGGAGTATTTTAATTATTAAAAATTATTTACAAATCAGAAAAATCTGAAACTTTGAGGGATTAATCTTTTGGCCTTTAGGGACTTTACATGATTTTTCCTAAGACAGAAAACTCTTTTAAGACTATTGTTTCTAATTTTCAAGACATTTTGTAATTATTGTAAATAATAATTATAAAAAAATAAAAATTAAGAGAAATAATATTGAAAATGGCTAGAGAATTTAGGATAACTGACATTAGCCCTAAAATGACATTTCCTAAGCCATTAAATAATTTTAAATGACATTTTTAAATTAAGGGTTAAAATTCATTAAAAATTAATAATTTAAACCCTTAAAAATATCCTCCTCACTCAAATTGGCTTATTCTCTCATGAATCAAATCAAAATTGAACCAAACTCAAAATAGACATAAAACAAATCCTAATCAAGTCTAAACACAAAATTAGGCTTAATTAGATTTGATTAATTAACCAAACCTTAAGAAATTAAGGTTTAAGATAAAATTAAACATCCTTAATTAAGTTTAAAAGACAAATTATACTTAATTAATCATCTAAATCCTAATTACATTGGATTTAAGACATAAACAATCCTTAATTAAGTTTAAAAGACAAATTAGACTTAATTAACCATTTAAACCCTAATCACATTGGGTTTAAGACATAAACAACCCTTTATTAAGTTTAAAGACATATTAGACTTAATTAATCAATTAAATCTTAATCATATTGGGATTTAAGACATAAATAACCCTTAATTAAGTTTAAAAGACAAATTAGACTTAATTAAACATCTAAATCCTAATTACATTGTATTTAAGACATAAACAATCCTTAATTAAGTTTGAAAGACAAATTAGACTTAATTAACCATTTAAACCCTAATCACATTGGGTTTAACACATAAACAACCCTTAATTAAGTTTAAAGACATATTAAACTTAATTAACCAATTAAATCTTATTCATATTGGGATTTAAGACATAAACCACCCTTAATTAAGTTTAAGAGACAAATTAGACTTAATTAATCATCTAAATCCTAATTACATTGGATTTAAGACATAAACCCTCCTTAATTAAGTTTAAAAGACAAATTAGACTTAATTAATCATCTAAATCCTAATTACATTAGGATTTAAGACAAACCATCCTTAATTAAGTTTAAAAGACAAATTAAACTTAATTAAATCACTTAAACCCTAATTACATTAGGTTTAAGACATAAATAACCCTTAATTAAGTTTAAAAGACAAATTAGACTTAATTAACCACTTAAATCCTAATTACATTGGGTTTAGACTTAATCAAATTCTAATGAAGATATATTAAACATAATTAAACCATAAACCCTAATTAGACTTAACCCCAATAAAGTCTAATTAATCTAATTAAACCTTACACAACAAGGTTTAATTAAACTTTAAACCAATTAGACTTAACCCTAATAAAGTCTAATTAATCAATTAAACCTTACCAAAATTAGGTTTAATTAACCTTAAACCAATTAGAATTAACTCATAATAAGTCTAATTAATCAATTAAACCTTACCTAAATTAGGTTTAATTACCTTAAACCAATTAGACTTAACCCATAATATATCTAATTAATCAATTAAACCTTACCTAAATTAGGTTTAATTAACTTTAAACCAATTAGACTTAACCCATAATAAGTCTATTTAATCAATTAAACCTTACCCAAATTAAGTTTAATTAACCTTAAACCAATTAGACTTAACCCATAATAAGTCTAATTAATCAATTAAACATTACCCAAATTAGGCTTAATTAACTTTAAATCAATTGGATTTAACCCAAATTAATTCTAATTAATCAATTAAACCTTATCCAATTTAGGTTTAATTAACTATAAACCAATCCTAATTAAGAACAATTAATCTCAAAATAACTCAAACTTAAATCAAACTTGAGTTCAACCCACATTGAACTTAAGTCAACCTTAAGTCTATGTTTAACCTAACTTGAACCTAACTTAACTCAAACTTAAATCAGATTTGAGTTCAACCCATATTGAACTTAAGTCAACCTTAAGCCTAAATTCAACCTAATTTGAACATAACTTAACTCAAACTTAAATCAAACTTGAGCTCAACCCATATTGAACTTAAGTTAACCTTAAGTCTAGGTTCAACATGACATAAACCAACATAACTTAAGTCTAACCCATATTAGACTTAACTCAAACCATACTTAGGTTCAACCTGACATGAACCTAAGTATAACCTAAACCTAACTTAAGTCTAACCCAGATTAGACTTAAGTCAAATCATACTTAGGTTCAACCTGACATGAACATATGTTTAACCTAAACCTAACTTAAATCTAGCCTATACTAGACTCGAGTCAAACCTAACTTAGGTTCAACCTGACATGAACCATAGTTTAACCTAACTTAAGTCTAACCCATATTAGACTTAAGTCAATACATACTTAGGTTCAACCTGACATGAATCTAAGTCTAATTCATATTAGACTTAAGTCAAACCATACTTAGGTTCAACCTGATATGAAACTAAGTTTAACCTAAACCCAACTTAAGTCTAACCCATATTAGACTTAAGTCAAATCATACTTAGGTTCAACCTGACATGAACCTAAGTCTAACCCAAACCCAACTTAAGTCTAGCCCATACTAGACTTGAGTCAAACCTAACTTAGGTTCAACCTGACATGAACCTAAATTTAGCTCAAACCTAACTTAAGTCTAACCCATATTAAACTTAAGTCAAACCATACTTAGGTTCAACCTGACATGAACCTATGTCTAACCCAAACCCAACTTAAGTCTAGCCCATACTAAACTTGAGTCAAACCTAACTTAGGTTCAACTTAACATGAACCTAAGTTTAGCCCAAACCTAACTTAAGTCTAACCCATATTAGACTTGAGTCAAACCATACTTAGGTTCAACCTGACATGAACCTAAGTCTAACCCAAACCTAACTTAGGTCTAACCCATATTGGACTTAAGTTAAACCACAGTTAGGTTCAACCTGACATGAACGTAAGTTTAACCCAAATCCAACTTAGGTCTAACCCATATTGGACTTAAGTCAAAACATACTTAGGTTCAACCTGATATGAACCTAAGTCTAACCCAAATCTAACTTAAGTCTAACCCATATTAGACTTAAGTCAAACCATACTTAGGTTCAACCTGATATGAACCTAAGTTTAAGCTAAACCTAACTTAAGTCTAACTCATATTAGACTTAAGTCAAAACACCATATTAGACTTAACTCAAAACATACTTAGGTTCAACCTGACACGAACCTAAGTCTAACATAAACCTAACTTAAGTCTAACCCATATTAGACTTAAGTCAAAACATACTTAGGTTCAACCTGACATGAACCTAAGTCTAACCCAAACCTAACTTAAATTTAACCCATATTAAACTTAAGTCAAACCATAAAGTTCAACCTGATATGAACCTAAGTTTAACCTAAACCCAACTTAAGTCTAACCTATATTATATTTAAGTCAAAACATACTTAGGTTCAACCTGACATGAACCTAAGTCTAACATAAACCTAACTTAAGTTCAACCCACATTGAACTTAAGTCAAAACCTAAACCTTAGGTTCAACTGACAATGAATGTAACTCTACTCAACTGGACATAAATCTTAGGTTTAACTGACAATGAATCTAACTCGACATAATCTAAATTCGACCCAAATCGAACTTAACTCAACACGAATTGACATGAATCCTAAGTTCGACTTAAATCAAACTTAACACAACTTAAATTGACATAAAACCTAATACGGAAATTTTAGGCTTGACATAAACTGAACTTGACACAAAGTTCAATTCAAATCAAACTTAACTTGATATAAAATATAAGACCGACACAAATCCCGAAACTCAACCCCAAATTGAATTTAATTGAACCTAAACCAACACAAATCTTAATAAAATAAACCTAAAACCTCAAATCAGACCAAAATCAAATCATACCTGAATCGACATAAAACTTAAAAAACAAACTTAAAATTAGCATTAAATATAAAGTCACACACCTAAATCAATATAAATCTTAAGTTCAACCCAAATTGAACCTAAAGCAATATAAACTTTAGGTTTAACCCAAATTAAACCTAAATCAACATAAATTATAGGTTCAACCCAAATTGAACCTAAATCGACATAAACCTTAGGTTCAACCCAAATTGAACCTAAATCATCATAAACCTTAGGTTCAACCCAAATTGAACCTAAATCGACATAAACCTTAAAAAACAAACTTTACAAAATTGAATCTAAATCGATATAAGCCTTAAGATCGACAAAATTGAACTCAAATCGACATATCCCGACATAACCGACATAAATCCGACATTCCAAATAAAACTCAAACATAATTTGACATTAATCGATATTTCAAACATAACTCAACATAATTTGACATTAATCGACATTTCAAACATAATTTGATGTTAATCGATATTTCAAACAAAAATCAACATAACCAACATAAATCCGACATTTCAAACAAAAATCGACATGACCGACATAAATCCGACATTTCAAACAAAAATCGACATGACCGACATAAATCCGACATTTCAAACGAAACTCAACAAATTCGACATTTCAAACGAAACTCAATATAATTCGACATTAATCAACATTCCAAACATAATCAAACATAATTCGACATTAATCGACATTTCAAACATAATTTGACATTAACCGACATTTTAAACCAAATTCAACAAACACCGACATTAGCCGACATTAATCGACATTTCAAACTAAACTCAAACATAATTTGACATTAACTGATATTTTAAACCAAATTCAACAAACAACGACATTAACCGACAATAAACGACATTTGAAAACAAACTCAACAAACACCGACATTAAATGACATTAATCGACATTTCAAACTAAACTCAATATAACTCAACATCAATTGATAATTCAAACTTAACTCGACATAATTCAACATAAATTGACATTTTTTAATCTAATTTGACACAAATTGACATTCTTAACATAATTCGACATTAATCGACATTCCAAACATAATTCAACATAAATCGACATGATTTGACATAAACCGACATAAGTTCGATCAAAATCAAACTTAACATGACATAAACCGACATAATCCTTATGTTTGATCTGTATCGAACTCAACATAAGATGACATAATCTTTATGTTCGACCCACATCAAACTTAACTTGACATAAAACCCCAAAATAAATCTCAAATTGACATAAAACCCAAAATCAAACTCAAATCGACATAAATTGACATAAAACCAAAAATCAAATCCAAATTGACATAAAATCCAAAATCTAACTTAAATCGACATTCAAGATAAATCAAAAATTAAACATAAATTGACATAAATCTAAATCGATATTTCAACCAAACTCGGACATCCGACAACTCTGGATCAACAAACACTTTGACCAGGTAATCTAAATATTTTGATATAACATTATTTCTAACTTTGTTTTCCTTGTAGGATGAAGACATGAAGTTTCGTTTAGATTTTCTTTGCATGTTATAGGGTGTGCTAACTGTGTTTTGCAGGAAAATAAAGACGGAACAACATTCAAAACAAAACAAAACACAATGACAAAACAACATAACATGATTTGACATCAAAACAAAACACAATGACAAAACAACATAACATGACTTGACATCAAACAAAAACACAATGACAAAACAATATGACATGACATGACATGATAAATAACAAAATGACATAATGACATAAAATGACAAGACATTACGATACGACATGACATTATGAGATGACATAAAATGACATGACATTACAAATATCATATGACATTGCGACACGACAAAAAGACATTACATAACAAAATGACATAACGACATTACGACATCACATGACATTACGACATCATATGACATTACGACGTGACATAAAATAATATGACATACAAACTACGACATCGCGACATGACACATGACATGACACCAAAACAACAAAACAAAATACCACAAAAGAACTACATTCACCCAACATAAATAAAACTTTCTGGTAGTTTTGATTCTTTAGAAATGTACTACTATACTTATACTTTTTCGAGGATAAATGTTAACCTTAATCGGGAGTTTTCCTAAGCAATATTATGTGCTCAGGATGTAATTAACTATAAGAGCTTGCTCCTATAAGAGATTAAAGAACTCAGGATAGGTATTTCACCTATAAGACCTTTCTGGTTACTCAAGATCTTCATATGATTTTCTTATATAAAAACTTCGATAATTACACGATACGAAGATTTATTCTATGAAATTATCATTTGATCTCTTTTTCTCTCAATCTCTATCATGATTAATCCTTCTTCAAATTCTCCAAAGACTTTTAACAATAAGTCTAAGTAGGATAAGAATTAGAGTGATAGATAGAGAATGAGAGTGGCGACTCCTTAACTTTGATATGATACGGGAATTGACGGCGACGACTCGCGACAATCCGACACCATCTGAGTTGATATGCAAATTTCTGAGAGCATAAGAGAAATAGAAGTCCGCTTGAGGAAACATTATTCAGCCTGGAGTCCTTTAGATCTCTACATCGAAACCTGTTATAGATGTCCCTTTTAGCATATTTGGACCACCTCATTAAGAAATATTTTTCCATAATCAACTTCATTTTAGCTAAATTGAGAACAAATAATAAATGGGAGCACAACAGCCCCATCATTTCAATTTTTTTGCAAGAACATGTCACATCAGAGTTAACTTTGTCAACTAACACAGTCCAGGGTTGCCTATTCCCTCATCATCTAGGCTCATCACATAATATTTATTCTCATCCCCCACGGATAATTCAACTGTAAGCCCACATAAGTCATTCAATAGCTCCTCCTCCTCAAACATTGAGTAAAGCTTCCGTGTATAGAATGATGTAGCTTGCCTCAACATTGGATTGATTTTAACCATGGCAGTTGTGACGGACTGACCACATTTGAAATCTTCGTCCTTCTCATTCTGGCGCCTTGATTTCATTATGTTTTCAATTCCAACAAAACAATCCGCTAGAGAGCTTGTAGGCTTTGCAACACTATGACAGATATTCATTGACTCACTTCTCTGAGTTGATAAGATTCACATTCCAAATATATCTTTATTATATGTTGTTGATCATTTGTGTCTTATACGGTAGATTTCATCTAACCAGACATTGCTTTGTAGTCCTCCCACCTCTACCATTAAAGACTAAGTTTCTTCGAACTTCACTTCGGAATCACACTTACTCATGCATTTATAAAAAAAGACCACTTACGCTCTTCGTACGAACTCCACAATATACTTTTGAAGACAGTTTCAAATAGATGTGTCATTGACATAATCTGTGACGCGTCCGTGTGAGGCATTCTGCAATGGCTTTTGTCATTGCTTGATCCTGATCGGTGAAAATTGTTATTGGATGTTTGTCTCCCATTATTCGAATGAATGATTTGAATAGCCAACTAAATGATTCAGCAGTCTCATCGAAGAAAAATCAAACTCTAAATAGGACGTTCTGTCAGTGGTGGTTAACCCTCACAAAAGATGCACAGCATAAGTTATATTTATTTAATCTGTAATTTGTATAAAAAATTATCACATCACCAAAAGAGTCTTAATCCAGCCTGGATAACCCATCACTCAAAAAAATGCTTGTTAACCGACCAGACTCATCTGTTTGAAAATCCCATGCAAACATGGTTTCCCCAGCTTTTCTCTCCATAACAATTGTATCAAAGCATTGACATCTACCTGTTCAATTCTTTCTCTTCTTTCTCTTTGAATGAAATTAAATGCATCTTTCTTAGTGCATTCCAAATTCTCCACACCACCAACCTCCGTGAGAATGAATTTGTATGTATCTCTTGCTCTAATCCCTGATCCTGTCATTGATCTTAACACGTCTGCATTCAGCTCACTTATCCTTCTATTGGACCGAAGTAGATGTTTATCACCATTTTCAGCCAAAGGATGATTTTGATTTTTAATGAATTTCATCACAGTCCAATTGCCTTCGAGCTTAACAGCATATCGAACAATAGCCTTACAGTCAGTCCTTATGTCTGCTTTTTTGAACTTCAATGTATCCATGCTGTTAGGTTCTTTCTTGTACCCAGCTTTTCAGCAAATATAATCTTTGCTTTTCAGTTTTCTGGAGTTCGGCCAGCAGCAAGTGTGGTCCTTCCGAACAGTGAATCCTACATGATGTGCATACGCACGATAGCTCTCATATGTTTTTTGCTCATTCTAGACAGTGCTGCTCAAAAACTTCTCTTTAATTGATTCATTGTCATCATGTCTCGGCTCACATGACTACAAACTTGAAAATAATTAAAATATATTTATTCAAAACCACAATCTAGTTGGAATAACACTGGAGTAACACCATAATAACACCAGAAAACTACAATCTAGCTGGAATAACACTGAAGTAACACCAAAATAATGCAAGCTTGAGACCATTGTAACACCAATAAAACAACAACAATTATACCAAGAACTACACCAGTAAAAATAAGGTCAATACCAGCAAAACATCATGATAACACATTAATATTACTGCAATAACATCATAATAACGTCATAATAACACCATAAAACAAGCATATAGCTGGAATAACACTGTAGTAACACAATAATAACACAATGTTGAAACCATTGTAACCAGTAAAACAACAAATATTATAACATAATATCAACAAGAACTATGCCAACAAAGAACTATAGTAAAAATAATGATAATACCAGGAAAACATCATGATAAAACCTAAAATAACACAATAATAACACTTGAATAACACCACTGTACAACACCCAATATCACTACATCAACACCAACAATTTACATCGGTACTAAATGAAAGGCAAAAACCCACATACCATCAGAGTAACACCGTAAAAACACTAGAGAAATCATTCTCATGACAATGACACCGGAGTAACACCAAAGTAATACAAGATATTATACCATAATAACTAAATAAAAAGCTCCCTTGCAAGAAGTACATCAGTAAACTACATTGTTAACAACTGAAACAAAATCATGACACCAAAAGTACAACATAAACCCTAACATAACGTAAAAGGAGACTTACTTCTTCCTCAAAGTTCAAGGAGAACTACGGGTAAGATCCTCCGACATTTGATCTTCATTCAAGAAGTCCATGGAAGCTTTTTTGTTGTAAGTGAAACCCTAGTTGCCTGTCGTGGATGACAAATGTTTCTTCAGCTTCAAGCAATAGAACAATACCATGTGAAATTCTTTTACGCTTAGAAATAGCAGGAAAATTTTGGGCTCCGCTCGGGCCGGGTTGTCCGATACAATTTTTTCTCCTGTACTATTTTTTATTTTTTTTTCGTGGGACCTTCAACACCACATGGCACTTTCTGATTTGACTCTGCACATAGAGCTACGTGCAGAGTCCTGATGTAATATTTCTTCTAAGAGAGGAGGGATAACAAGAGAAGAGTGCAAGGAGAAGGATGAGAGTTGCGATCTAACGGGTGTGAGACTACACGGAAAAGAACTATTATGGCTTCAATTCGCACAAACACAGGGAGATTTGGAGTGGTGAGCATAATTTTGAATTCAGATGCAGCGTGAGGGGAAAGATGGAAATTTTGGAAGTCCTATATGCTTTGATCTCGTCTCTACCCTCTCATTAGCCCTAATCGTGATTGTATGGCTCAAACAAGGGAAGATAGGTGAGGCCTGAAAGGAGGAGGAGATGGGAAAGGGTTTCTGCGCAAAAACAAGAGAATAAGAGAGGGAGATTAGAGTTTCGTTTTGAACATAAGGAGAAGCTTGAGGCTCGGGTAAGTTGTGCAAACTGGAAAGCGAGTCAGGGTTTTGAACTGAATAGGAAAAAATATGAAACGGGGTTGCGATTTTAGTTGCATGCGTATTAGAGAAAACAAAAATTGAGAGTGCCCAAAAGCAGTTCAACTGGAACAGTATTGTGAAAGTGTATATGAGAACAACTACGGGAAATGCAATTCAAGGCCTGCATAATTGTTAAAATTTTAACTAAATGTTAAATAAACATAATTAAATTTAATGGACAACATTAATAAATTTTAATAGCTTTTTAAGCTAAAAACATACAAAATTCTGAGAGAAAACGGTTTATAGTAGAGCATATTTATCTCCAAGAGCTATTTCTTAAGCATCAGATTTTCATGATAAATAATGGTGTCGATCAATGTTTTTTTAAGCTATGAGAGAGAAGTCAATAAACCGTACAAATGAACCCTTTTAAAATAAAATGAATGTAAACTTCTTTGCATTTTTATTTTCGTTAACCTTATAATAATGATAATGGTCGGCCTTCTCTTTTTCCACGTACAAGAATTAGAAAGCAGGCCTCTCATGAAAATTAAATAGTATATTATTCAATATAAACAATAAATAGAAAGAATCAGCACATACTAGCAGGAAAATAATTAGGTGAGAGGAGGAAAGCTTTGGATGCTATAAACAAGAATAAATGCTTGTTTCAGACCACAATCTCTTCGGAGGCATCGTTCCGTATGTTGCCAGTCAAATTTCTCCTGCCAATGTTGAAATAAAAAGTGGATAAAATAATAAGATGATCACAAATATAAAGGAAATTCAAGATGAAGAAAAATGGAAGGCGATTGCAGGCAAGGTTTTTACGGATAATCATCTGTTAATATTGTTTTTAAGATGGATAATTAGACTACTGTTAAATTTATTTTTTGGTTTTTGATTTCTTGACATAACGATTCATAGAAATTAGGTTGCAATAATACTTTTAAAAAAATTGTTTATAATAAAATGTTTTCTAAACAAACTTGAAAAATCGAAACACCAACTATTTGGTCAGTTATTTAGGGGGAGCGAATTTTGGACTTTGTCATTCTCCTCGGGTGGTGGAATCTAGACTTATCCTTTTGGAGTTGGGCTTCCGATGTTGATAGATTATGGGCATCTTTCTTGTTTAGTTGTTTGGATGAGAATCTGGATTTTAATTTAAATTAGAGTTTTATCTTTTATAGTTTTAATTAAATTTGGATGGAGTTGTTGATCACATGACAACTTGGTTTAATAGCCCGGTGATTTAGAAGTCTAAAAATAGAGGATGTAAGTCGTGCAATTTATTATCTTTGGATAAAAGAAATCTCTTTCTAGAATTCAATTGTGCGAGAGATTACTTGATTAGGGAGAAGTCACCGTTTTTTTACTTAAGCCTGATTTCTCTTATTTTGGCACTGTTGTGGAAAAAACACTTTCTTTCCTTAATCTTGGTAAGAGAACAAACCGCAAATCACAACAAAGAAGATGCAAACACAAGAGCACAAACAAACAAGAGGATTTATGTGGTTCGGTCTTTTTGACCTACGTCCACGGAGGGAATCGAAATAATCCACTAAAACAAGCAACAAGAAGTCTTTCGTTTACATAGATGAGCCCTCATCTTCCATGGCCTCCCTTCACATCCAAGGCCTCCAAGATGCTCTTCTCACCTTTAATAAGTCAAACGCTTCACTCTCGAGTTCTTTTTCACTCTTACAAAACTCACACTAAAGCCTCCCTCCTCTCATCTATTTATAGTAGATTAGATTACATTCTAATATTCTATAAATAGATAAGGTGTAACGCTTCAGGATCGCGATAGTCTACATGTCCACCCTTAGAGTCCTCCATCGCATTGGTCTCCATATGTCCTTTCACGTATCCTCCTTCCATCGCATGCGCTCCATACGCCCTTCCACATGTCCTCTTCTGTAGGTCTTCCATAATGATGTGACACCTTTCTAAAATCAACAATGGAGAGCTTAAAGTAAGTAGAAATTTCTAGAGAGTCTCACTTACCTTAGTGACTAATCGGGGTCAAAACAACAAATCTCCACCTCGACCCTCGATTATGCTTAGAGTAGTGATTCCTCCACGTGGCCCCGAGGGCCTCGACCGATGAAAAATTCACTAAGTCCAAACTGTCCGAACTTACGCATGGCGGCGCATTGGTGAGCATATCGACGGGGTCTCTGCGGTTGGTATCTTCTACCACTATCGAGCGCTTTAGCGACGACGTCCCTTACGAAATGAAGCTTCACATCCATGTGCTTGGATCTTTCATGAAATACCGATTCACCGGTTAGGTGGATGGTGCTTTCGTTGTCGCAAAACACGCTTATCACCTTGATGTATCCTAAGCTCTTCGATCATGCTCTTTAGCGCACATGACTTCCTCGATTGCTTCGATCACATCGATGTATTCGGCCTCTGTAGTTGAGAGGCCACAACCGATCGGAGGTTAGACTTCCAATCGACTCGCGATGCGAAGACAGTGAAGATGAATCCAATCAGTGACTTCCTGGTGTCAATGCTTCCTGCGTAATCAGAATCTACGTAACCGACTATTTTTTCTTCTTTTTCTTCCTGACTTTTGAAGAGTAGCCCCAAGTCAGTGGTACCTCTTAAGTATCTCAAGATCCATTTTAGTGCTTCCCAGTGAGTCTGTCCTGGGCTTTCCATGAACCTGCTTACAATGCTCGACAACAGTAAGCTAAATCTGTCCGCTGCAAACCATACCATACATGATCGCTACCAACCCCATCGGCATAGGGGACACCCTCCATGTACCTTTTCTCCTCTTCGCTCTCGGTGCTCGGGAGTTCGATAGTCCGAATTGTTGTCGATAGGTGCTGCAACCTGCTTAGCCTCGTGCATGTTGAACCTTGCTAGAACCTTCTGAATATATGACTTTTGAGACAAGAACAAGCTACCCTTTTTCTTGTCTCTGGTAATCTCCATCCCTAGGATCTTTGTAGCTGGTCATAGGTCCTTCATGTCGAATTCAGAATTAAGCATACATTTGATCTTCTGGACTTCCTCCTTACTTCTGCTGGCTACTAACATATCATCCACATAAAGGAGCAAGTATGTTCCGATTTCACCGTCTTGTCACTTCATGTACACGCAACTGTCGTAGCTGCTTCTGACAAAACCGATCTTTAGCATGAACCCGTCAAATCGTTTGTACCATTGTCTTGGGCTTTGTTTCAGTCCATACAAAGCCTTCTTTAGCAAGCAAACTTTGTCCTTTGTCTTAGGTGTGTTGTACCCATCTGGCTGGTCCATGTAGATGGTTTCTTCAAGCTCTCCATGCAGGAACGCAGTCTTAACATCTAGCTGCTCTAATTCTAAATTGAATTGAACTGCTAGTGCTAAGACTTATCCTAATGGAGCGATGCTTCACCACGGGTGAGAAGATTTCGTTGAGTCAATTCCTTCAACTCGTGTGAATCCCTTCGCAACGAGTCCGGCTTGTACCCGATCCTCTCGGCACTGACGTGCCTTCCTTCTTCTTAAGCGTCCACTTGCGGTCGACTACGCGTTTGTTCGTTGGTCGATCCACGAGTTCCTAGTGCTTTGTTCTTCATCGAGAAGCCATTTCCTCATCCATCGCCTCTTCCCACTTATGTCTTTCCTTACTCTTCGGGGCTTCCTTGTAGTTATTTGGTTCGCTTCTTCTATCGACTGCGACACTCGGAGCATAGGAGATCATATCCGCATGCCAGTATCTCTCTGGCGGTCGATAGTTCTCCTTTGTTTGTCCCTTACCAAGTCGTAGTCGTCAGATCTTCTTTCTGGTTCAGTCACTTCATTGGTCTTCTGCCACTTCGTCTTGATAGTTCACAATTGTCATTTGATCAGTCAAAGTTTATCGTTGTTGCAGCTCCACCTCAATTGATGAATCCTCCTTAGTGACACTCGTTCCGGTAACATAGCTCTGCAGATTCCCCATTTCGGACTCATCGAATGTCACATCCTCTATCGATGATGCATTTTTGTTGATCTAGACACCAAAGTTTGTAACCTTTGGTTCCGAGTGGGTATCCGATGAAGATGCACTTCAAAGCCCTCGCTTCCGAGCCTTATCCTCGTCTAACGTGAGTGTATGCGATACATCCAAAGACTTTAAGATTATCATAGTTACTCGGCTTTCCGTACCACATCTCCGAGGGAGTTTTCATATCACCAGTGTCGATGGGCATCCGTTGATAAGGTAAGAGCGGTTGACACGGCCTGGCCCCAGAAACTTTTGCGTAAACTCGCATTTAGCAGACATGCACCTCACTCTCTCTCAGGAGAGTCCTGTTCATCCTCTCGGCTAGGTCGTTCGTCGAGGAGTGTTACGGATCGTCTTGTGCCTTGTGATGCCATTCCTCCCGCATAGCTCCTCAACCGCTTCTAAACGATGCTCGAAGCCATTGTCGGTTCTCGAGTGCTTCGACTTTGCTCCCATCTTGTTTTCGGTGAGAGTTAACTAGGTCCTCGAATCGTTGAAAAGCTTCATCTTTTGTTTTTAGGATAAAGACCCATACCTTCCTGGTGTAGTCATCGATGATGGACATGAAGTACCTTCCTCCTCCATGAGTCTGAGTTTTAGTTGGGCCCCATAGATCACTGTGCACATAATCAAGAGGTTTCTTTGATGTATGTATTCCAGTGGAGAACTTCACCCTGGTGGCCTTCCCCAAGACGCATTGTTCACGAGACTCGGTTCGTTGACCCGATCTCCGCATAACATGTTCGCCTTGACAATTCTCGTAAGCCCCTTTCACTAACATGCCCCAGCCTCATGTGCCATAGTCTGGATCTGTCAGACTCTGATTGAACTGCATTTGAGAAGTTCCCGATCACATTTTTTCCAACTAAGGAGTATAGCCCATTCTTTCTGACTCCTTTCATGACTATGAGAGTGCCCTTAGCTACTCTGATACAGTTATTCTCTGCCTTGAATGAGTATCCATTCGACTCCAGCGTCCCTAAAGAAATCAAATTTCTTTTAAGTTCTAGGACGTACCCGACATGCTGCAAGATCCGTTCGAGCTCCATCGAACATCTTTATTCCGATTGTCCCGCTGCCGATCGGCTCACGAGCTTTATTATCTCAAGTAGAACGGATCCACCATTTGCCGCTTGTAGTGTCTCGAGCCGGTCTTTGTGAGGACACATGTGGAAGGAGCACCACGAGTCGAAGATCCACTCCTTGCTAGATTCGGATTCTCGTGATCACTGGAGCTTCAGCTGAATCATAGCCGTCCGAGACTATGCTTGCTTCTCCAGAATCTTTAGGCTTCTCCGAAAGCCTTTCTTTTTATCCGGACAGTCCTTCTTAAAATGACCTTCCTTGTGGCAATGGTAGCACTTGTAGGATCTCTTAGAAGACTGACCTCTAACATTTCTTCTGGACCTTGATCTGCTCTGATTACTTTTATAACATTTATTACTCGATCTTCCTCTAACCATCAGACTGTCTCCGCTGGTTTCCTCCTTCATGTCGTGCTTCTTCTGAAGTTCTTTGGCTCCGATCAATGATTGAACCTCTTCCGAAGTAGCTCGTTTGCGCCCTTCCATAGAGCATCACATCCTCGAATCGCTCGTAGCTCTTAGGAATAGAGTTTAGCAACAACGGCGCCTTGTCCTCATCATCCATCTTGACGTCGATGTTCTCGAGATCATCTACGATCTTGTTGAACTCGTCTATCCGCTCCGAGATCGATTGTCTTCGTGCATTTTGAAAGAGTGTAGGCGCCGCTTCGAGAAGAGCCTATTAGCCGGGGACTTTGTTAGGTAGAGTGCATCGATTTTGGCCCGAAGAGCTCGAGCCGTTGTCTCCTCGAAACCTCCTCGGAACTTGTCGCCCAAGCTCAAGATTATCAAACTATGAGCTTTCTCCAAGCATGCCGATCTTCTCTTTCTCTATCATGTCGGCCGGCGGTGTCGCCGACCCTTGCAGAGACTTCGCAACACCCGTTGAATCCAAGTAGGGCTCTCATCTTTACTCTCCACGAGCCGAAGTCGTTCTTTCCGTGAATTTCTCGATGTCGAATTTGGTGGAACCCATTGTCCTCGCCAAACACCTCTTCTTGCTGCGATTTCTTGGATGCGATTCCTTCGACAAGATGTGTCGAGATTTTCCTACGGACGGCGCCGATTGTTGTGGGAAAAACACTTTCTTTCCTTAATCTTGGTAAGAGAACAAACCGCAAATCACAACGAAGAAGATGCAAACACAAGAGCACAATGAAACAAGAGGATTTACGTGGTTCGGTCTTTTTGACCTAAGTTCACGGGAGGAATCGAAATAATCCACTAAGACAAGAAACAAGAGTACTTGAGCTTTACATAGATGAGCCTCATCTTCCATGGCCTCCTCTCACATCCAAGGCTCCAAGATGCTCTCCTCACCCTTAATAGTAGCCTACACTCCTCGAGTTCTTTTCACTCTTACAAAACCCACACTAAAGCTCTCCTCCTCTCATCTATTTATAGTAGATTAGATTACATTATAATATTCTATAAATAGATGAGGTGTAATATTCAAGAATCGCATGGCTCCACATGTCCACCCTTTAGAGTCCTCCATCGCATAGTCTCACATGTCCTTTCACATGTCCTCCTTCCACTGCATGGCCTCCACATGTCCTTCCACATGTCCTCTTCTAAGGTCTTCCATAATGAGGTAGGCACTTTCTAAAGTCAACAATGGAGGCTTAAAGTAAGTAGAAATTTACAAGAGTGTCACTTACCTTAGTGACTAATTGGGGGTCAAAACAACAGGCACTTTCGGTTCTTATCCTTAACTCATCATATATAACATAAGGCTCGAATTTGGGTTTGCATTAGGTTTAAATTTGAACGAGTTCAACTCAATTTCAGATCCTTCGACTTAAAATAATGCCGCAAATATATGACGTTATTCCTCGTCGGGACTAATTTAGCTTAGACTAAACTTTTAGATATATTTATTTGTTCTCCGGACCACCACACAAAAACAAGTAAAGAAATGAATAAATAAAAAAATACACACATAGTAGACATATATTTCTCCTTTTGTAATTATGAGGCATATGAAATCAATTCTCTTATTAATAAAATTTAATTTAATTTAATCTATTTTATTTATATTGTTTTAAAAAATCAATCTTAACCCTAAAAATGAGATGCTTGTCCCTTAAATATTGAGGTAAGGGGAGCCTTAAGAGGTGCCAAACATGATGCGAGGTGTATGTCTCCCAAGAGAAGACACAAGGCATGTATCATTGCAAAAATTCTTGCAAGGCAATGAGATGGATCTTATATTATGCAAATTTAAATCATAATTCCACAAGAATTTGGCTCAAATTTAGAAGACAAGTTAAGCAACCTAATAAAAGTTATTGTATGGGTTGAAGAAATCTCGAAGAACATGATTTAGATTTTTCACCAAGAAAAACTTAGATCATACATTATTTATAAAATGTTCAGCTTAAAGTGGAGTCCTCGTACTATCAATTTATTGTCAATATGGCCATGATAGGACTTAGAAGACATAGAAGCTTAAAAAAAAGGAAATTTTGAGATTTGAATTCAAGTACTAGTAAGCAGAAGTACTAAGTACGTTTTCAGCATTAAGGTTGCATGCTCTCAACATAAAATCTTCACACCACAACAAAAAGAAGTAATAGACCTAGCATCAAAAATATATAAGTTGAAATGCAAATCGATATAGAGCTCCATAAAATTAAATCAACATAAGGAAGCTCCAAAAGGCTAGCTTCTAGGCAACCTCACAAAGGATTACTAGGAGTAGATCTTCAGAAGTAGTCAGAAAATTTTGGAATGGATAATAACCATTAATCCGCTTGGAAAGGGAGTCTTCAAAATCAATAGAAGCCATGCCTGCGATCAGTCCAGTCCGCCTCCCAGTAAACCCACACTAGTTGCCATTGTGAATTCCAGCCTCCCAGAAATCTGCTCTAGCAGCCTTCTTTCTAGTAGTCCACCGCTCAGTCAACTCATGGCACCTTCCCTTGTCAATTCTAGTCTCCTAGAATTCCACCTCCAAGATGTCCTTGTTTGATTGCCACATCATTAATCTACGTGATCATTGTTCACAGCTCACCAATCCATGAGTTGTTCAATTCTAATTAAAATTTGTAGCTAAATTTCAGGCCCTAAATTTTTTCCATTCCCTACTAGAGGTTCATTACGTTTTGGATAAATTAAGCATAAATGGAGTAAAGCACTCAAACCATCTCTCCAATCATTGTCAGCAAATGTATGATTTAGGAGAAGAATGAACTAAAATTGAGTTGAACAGTAAACATAAATAAGAAACCAATAGAAGAGATAGCTCTGTACCTTTGGCCCTTCTGTGAGGCTTAAAATGAGGAAAGAGACCAAGAATATGCTCTGCCATAAAGTCATGCCGTGTAAGAATACCAACAATTGGAGGCCTCTGAAAAAGAAAAAAATATCAGCTATGACAAGGGCATAAAATACATTTATATGTACATTTAAGCAACAGAGTACAGTGAGTATATTCATCTCTTATACACACATTAAGATGAAAAATAAATAACACATATGGGGACGTTCCATCTTGTTCAATTAGCAATGATCAACTTTTAGCTAGTAAAGATAATTGCTGCATAAAAATTTTATTTCAGTTCAAAATGAAAGTAAGAGATCTTCAAAGTAATTTCTCTTATAAGATAATTTACAAAAAAATTTATAATAAAACCATACTTGGACATAATCCATGTAGTTTGAAAACTCAAAGCCAAAATAAATAACCCAAAACATTGGACCACCAGTAGACTGTCCCTTGGTCGAAATGAAATAGTGTGCCAAGTAATTCAAATCTACACCTGTGCACTACAAACTTCTTAAACTGTGAAGCTCAGTCAATTAAAACAAAGATTTTCCAAACGCCGTGCTTTCAAACATTCTTCCAAGGCCAACAGGATAATGAATAACAAACTATCTGCTAAAACTTAAAGAACCTCTCGTCTATTGAAAACCAAAAATCAAAGAAAATGTTCGAGTTCTTCGATTAAATTTTTTTCTCAAGGTCTACAAATAAAAGAAAGATGATGGATCTTAGGTCAAGCTCGATTTCTATTACAATCAGTTACCAGAGAAAAGTGAATGTCAGTTATTCTGAGTAGGTTGCATATTATCTCCATCATACACTAATAAAGCACTTGTTTTGCAGTAGAAGAATTGAAAATCATGAAACTAAAATATTTCTGGACCCTTCTTACTAATTCAGTCTCAAGGATTTCAAAATCATGTCAAACAAACCCTCCAAACAAAAAATCTGACATAATGGTTAAATCATACAATCATTTAAAATGGATTCCATAATTTGTCACCCAGTGTTTCAAGAATTTTACTGAATCTGAAGTAATTTAAGCTTGAATATCTATTCACCAATCAGCACCGAACATATTGAAATGCATATATAGAGAAGTATAAAGAAACACACAGGATCATGCACATGCAAATAAGAAACATTGGGAATGGGAGTGGGATGTGTGGCAGGAGAGAGTGGTATTACCCCAGGGGTCTTAGGCACCACAAGCAGGTGCCGAAGTCCAAGTTCTCGGAAAAGCACAGCAGCTTTGGCTAATGACATTGTTTCGACCACAGTGTAAGGTGACTTGTTTGCAATAGGATGAAGATCTACATACATTTCCATTTCCTCCTCAAAAATATCAAGGTCTTCCAACTTCATTCCCTTCCCAGACCCTGCCTTAGCAAAGTCAAATGCGCCAAACCTCCTCAACGCCTCAGACAAGCCCATTAGTTCTCTCTCCCTCATGAACTTCTTTCTTTTAAGAAGGACAAGCAAGTGTGACCTCAGCACAAGCCCAACCAACTCCGGTGCATATGAAAAAGGCGGCTCATCAACCACCGGAAATCCATTATGGCCTGTCATCTTTAGAGCATGAATAATGTTACCCACCTTTTCCACTCCACAAAAGGTAATGAGAGGTCCAGAGACAACATCCCCAGCAACCATATGCCTCATGTAAGGCTCAGCATGAGCCTCCAGGTAAGGCAAACCTTTCATCTTAACAATCTGATCATAGACTCCCTTGTTAAAGCAATCAGCTACGGTTTTAGATAAGAGGAGAACAAGCATAACCAAGGGAAGCATTAGAAGATCGTTAGTAAGCTCTAAGAGAATGATGCAGACGGATACGGTCATTCTCATAGTTCCACCAAGAAAAGATGCAGCGCCAAGGACGGCAAAAAGGCCAGCATTTAGGTCTGTAAATGGGCCCAGAAGGGTACCAACAATGCGGCCATAGGAAGCTCCAGCAAGTATAACAGGAATAAAAAGGCCAGAAGGGATGGCAATCCCGTATGTTAAGAGACCAAGGCAGTAAGTAGAAGCAAAGAAGACGAACAGTGTTGAAATGTAGAATTCATTATTGGTCCCACTACTGAACAGGTTGCGAATGGCATCATCGTTAGTGTTGATGAAGAGGGACGCAAGGTCATTGTAGTGGCCGGGGGGGCACTGAAAGTTCTTATAATTTCCTGAATGACCAATTGCAGGGCATTGCTCATGAATATTGCTTGGACATGGTGTACAAGATCCAAACCAAGGGACTCCATATGAGCAGCATGTTGTTAGTAGCGAGATAGTGACAGCAAGAAGAATCTTAAATATTGCGCCTCTCCTGCAGTAGTTAATTAAGGTCTAAGGTGAAAATTTTTGGTAATTTTATTCAAAGGAAAAGGGTCAAATTTGTTACAGTTGGCTGGATAATTAGGTGCTTACTCATTCACAATGCTATAAGTTCGTACAACCCTTTCAATGATGAAATTGTAGAGGCCTCCAAACACACCACCAATCACACCAAGAGCAATAACTGCCATCAAATCAGCACTTTTATATGTCGTCATACCCGAACTTACATCAAACATGATTAGACCTCCTTTTCCAAAAAGCCCACATTTACCACTACGACAGTACTCTATGAAGGCTCTCAATACCACAGCAACCACCGCTGTAGTGAAAAAAGTTCTCCAAAGTAGAGCGCTGCGCCACCTGAACAACACAAGAAAGAATAATTAAAACTATAAGGTTTTTTTATAGAGATTATCTTTTGTATCCTAATATCAGTAAAAAAAAATTTAATAGATGAGAACAACTTTATCAATAATTATGTTGAATCCAAATTTGTCAGGAGACATGCCTAAAGAATAAAACACTAAAGGATGGGAGAGAGAAAGAGAGAGGGAGAGCAATAGCACAGTAATGAATAATAAATTTGCATAACCTTCTTTCATAAAATAGACCCTCTATTTATAGGAAAGGGTTATCATACAATTATATGTTGTACCTTTAAAGTACATAGGTACAGCGGGGTGGATATGAACGAGTGGTCATTAAACCGGGCGGCTATAAAGTCGTGCGGTAGTAAGGCCGAACGACCATCAAGTCGGTGTCTGTTAGGGCGGGAGACTGTGAGTCCGGGCGGCAGTCAGGCCGGGCATTTGTAAGGTCTAGCTGTTGTGAGTCTTGGTGTCCGCCAGGTTGGGCGGCCGCTTCCTGAGGGTTCAAGTCAACCGCTCTGGACTTAGAGGATAAATTTCATCTTCTCAGTCTATCCTAGTTGGAAGGCATCAGATTCATCCAAGTAAAGCTGGTCAAATGGATTCTTCATGGTGCGATCTACCCATTATCCGTCTAAGGTGCATTGTCTCACTGACATGAGGGGGGCTGCTCAGTTAAGCGTGCGATCCAGAGTCGTCTTTGGTAGGTTCTACAGGGCCAAATCACCTCTTCCTTTATCGAACTAAAATGACATATTTTTTATATACATACTAAAGTTCTCTGATTCTCTTGCTCTTTAATAGCGACAGCTATGATAAAGACAAGTTAATATAAATTTTTGAAACAGGTTTGCGGTATTCATGTTTATTTCATTTTCAAAAATTAATTACTACTTGATTTCAAGCGTTCTTTCAGATTCATCTTCCATCTCCTTAGTGGCGTTGAACATGGAGGGTGGAAAGTTTCTGAAATCCATTGGTGAGGAGGCCAAAGCTTTAGCATTCCAGGCCATGAAGGAGAGGGTGAAGTCCATCTCTAGGACAAAACGACTTGGGAAACGCATCGTGCCTGAGATGAAAACCCCCAAACGTGTAATTAAAGTAGGATCCTCCGATTAGAATGACGGCCGCTCTGCGATTAGTTTTCTGATAGTGGAGGGTGGCTTCCCAATGAAGAAACATCGCTCAACAGGAAGAAATTGTCCGTACGACGACCAAACCGCTCCTCTTCCAACCTTTCCAGAGTTGAGGGAGGGACAAGATCAAGAACCTGCTTTTGACCTCTTACCTCCGAAATTGTGGGCAGCGGATGAGCATGGAGTTCCCCCTGACCCTTCAGTGACTAGTGCCTCTTAGCTCGCTCCTCAAACCCCGCTGACGGGAAAAGAGATTGGAGGTGAAACTTTCTCCTTTACCACTTCTGACTTAGACCGAATGATGGATCCGTCTTCTAACTAGGGTACCAAGACTCTGCCTTCTATTGAGAAACTGGCTCCTGAAGTTGGCGTCGCGGTGGATTTCGATCCACCATGGATCCCATGCTTGTTGGAGGGTCGCTTGGTGATGAGTCAATGAGGCTGGCAAGAGCGACCAACGTAACGTTTCCAGATCATCTAGTTCTGCTCAGATGTCGTTGCCTCAGGAAAAAGATCTCCTTCGTGACGAGCGACTAGGGCGGTTAGAGGAGTTAGTTGTGGTTCAAACTCGTTAAGCTACTCTTCAAGAGGAGGTGACGTTCCTGAATGCGGAGTTAACCGCCGTCCGAGATAAAGTTTCGATCTCGCAGCTATATGATGTGTAGATAAGTATGCTAATATTTATTTATGATTTACACATTTTATGAATGAGATTGCAATTAAAGAAAGGTATATTTATGTTTTTCTTGTAGGTACAACAGGTAATGGAAGTGAGGTAATGTGAAGGAGACTTTGAGCAAAGAAGCATATTGAGGACTAGCACTTAGACGCCAGACCCCTGGGCGCATAGGCGCAAATCCATCACTTGGACAACCCGAGAGGTTGGCGCTTAAGCGCCAACCACTAGGCGCCAGACCCATGGGCGCCTAGGCACCCATGTATTCTACATGCACACAGAGAGACTGACACCTAGACGCCAACCCTAGGCACCTAGACACCAGCAACTGCCTAGACCAGTTTTGGCAGCTCGGGAAGCCTATCGTGGGGAGTTGTGGAGGCTGTGGAGTGATTTTTATGTTAAGTAATAGAATCCATATATAACCATGTATCAAGGACTTAGAGAGATTGATGAATATGGAGGGATTGATGAGAGTTGGTTATTATGAGGGTTAGTTTACTGTAGAATCCTTCTTCTTATAGTGCAGAGGATAGGGAGAGCCTTCAAAAGCAGCAGCCCAAGTTCTGGAGGAGTCTTATTTAAGCATCTTCAAGTCATTATAAAGGAGAGGAAGATAAGTCTTGTTTGTTAGTATTTTAGTATTTCATTTCTAAACATTTGGACAGTGGATTTCTCTTGTTTCAATAAATCTATGTGGTGTCTTTCTCATGCTTCTTGAGTAGATTTTTTTACCTTCACTTGTGATGATTAAGTTGGATGTATAAGATTGACAAGTACTTTTAAATTACTTTTAATTATCAAATGTGATGATAAACCTTCAAATATTAATTTATTTTTCATTCTGGCCAAGTGAAATATTAAAATATGTTGTGAACCATAATGAATTGAGAGATATATGATAGAATCAACTAGGTTAGTCATATTGAACTATGGGTATAGGTTGTTATGTCATGTAGAGAGATGTAAATGCTAGGGAAATACGCTTTGACGAGTTCATTACGGAATTTAAGGAATTAAAGTCGTTTTAACCAATCTTTTTTATACACTTGGGAGAGGGGAAAGAAGAGTTGCTACTATTTGTCACTAGCCTATTATATAATTTGCACTTTACATTTCATATACTCCACATACATCATTACAATGGAGGGTATTTTTAGAAACCAAAATTCATCAATTCAGACCACGTTAAGTAGGATTACTCGTGTAGGAATTAAATTTATTGTTTGTTGTGACACAGTTGGTTAGATTACTAAACTTAAATGGGTTTAACTATTCAGGCTAGGACTAAAATTAGTAGGTTAGAGCTTTTCCAATTTTGAGTTACCTCATTCTCTGTGGGATCGACATTTTGAACTCTAAAATCTGATATTACTGATATGACACGTGCACTTGCATGAACCTCCAGTGTGTAGTAGCACTTGGAAACAGTATCACTATACATTGAAATGAACAGAGTAGATACGGTCAAGATAGACGGAGAACTAAATGTTCAAGTGGCTGTCTAGCTGGAGTATGTCCCGGCTGATGATTTTGTTAAGCTTTTTCTTTCCAGATGAATAATTGTAAACAAAAGAAACAAATATACATAAACATTAATTAATAGACAAATGTTTTTATATGTATGTATGTATGTATGTATGTATATATATATATATATATATATATACAATCCTATGTGTCATCTTCTCCGCTCTGCTAGGGTTTCGCCTCATGGCGAACCCCAGCATCTGCTATGGTCGTCTTCGTTGTCGACTGTCTTGCAGAGCGTCTTCGTCGTCTCTGATGGAAGAGCTTGCTTCGTTTCGTCCTGCTGCTTCGTGTCGAGCTACTTGACTGCTGCTCGCGGCATCTTCGTCATGCAGGTTCGATCGTTTCGAACTCGCCCGTCGGCTCAATCGTTCGATCTGCTGCGTTCGACCGTTTGCTACGGACATCTTCGCTATCTTGCGGAGCGTCTTCGCCATCTCTGATGGAAGAGCTCGCTCGTCCTGCTGGTTAGTGTCGAGCTGCTCGACTGCTGCTCGCGGCGTCTTCATCCTGCAGGTTCCTGTCGAGCCGCACAACTGCTGCTTGCAGCATCTTTGTCCTGCAGGTTCGATCGTATCGAACTCGCCTGCCGGCTCGATTGTTCGATCTGCTGTGTTCAACCGTTCATTTCAGTTCGTGACTGTTGTTCTTGCTCTCGGTTTCCATGGCGTGTCCTATTGAGACCAACGTTGTTAGATCTAAAGTAACCTATGCTGGGATGGTGGGAAAAGGCATGGCTACTCTCAAAGACCCTGAGCATTTGGTGTTTCCACAAGCTCTTCATGATGCTGTGGTAGGTAGAGGTTCTTGTCCGTTTATTCACCCTCTAGGGGAGAAAGATGGTTCTCCTTCCATTATCTTTTCTGAGAATGAATTAAATGCATTAAATGAGGTGAAGTTTACCCTTATCGGTAAGTTTACCTTGGGACATCCATAAATGGAATCTGTGAGGAATTTCTTCGACTCATTCCACTTCATTGGAGCTTGGAAGATGAGACTGTTGGATGGAAGACATCTATTGGTTAATTTAACAGTGAAGGAGGACTATGTTAGGTTGTTCTCCAAGTAGTATGTTTTCATTGCAGGGACTGAAATGAATATTGTAAAGTGGACTCCAGATTTTGACCCCTTCTAAAGAACCTCCTGTGATTCCTATTTGGTTCAAATTTACAGGCCTTTCATATAGATATTTCAATCAAAATGTTCTATTTCAAGTTTCCAGGCCTTCCAGATAGATATTTCAAACAGTGGAGGAGGACTATGTTAGGTTGTTTTCCAAGTAGTCTGTTTTCATTGCAGGGACTGAAATGAAGATTGTAAAGTGGACTCCAGATTTTGACTCCTCTAAGGAACCTCCTATGATTCCTATTTGGTTCAAGTTTTCAGGTCTTCCATATAGATATTTCAATCAAAATGTTCTGTTTCAAATTGGCAGAGCCCTTGGTACCCCACTGAGAATTGATGCTGCAACTTATAACAAGGCTAGGTCTGTTGATGCTAGGCTCCTAATTGAGAGGGATATTACTCTTCTTGAAGTCCATCGAATTTGGGTGGGCTCTAATCAGGAAGCTGTTTGGCAGGAGGTGGTGATGGAGCAAAAACCTTATTATGGTCATCATTGTAGAATGTTTGGACATATCAGGGATAAGTGCTATAGACTCTATCCCCCAACAAAGAGATTGTCAAATAAGTCTAAAGGAAATGTTGGGACTTCTGTGGGTAAAAAAATTGAGGCCAATGATTTAGCTGACATTGCTTCCCCATCTGTATCACTTGAAGAGAAGGAACCTTTTGAAGCTGCTATTAGACAGGTTAATGAACTGGTTACCATTGTTACCCCTTCACCCTCTTCTAATCCTGCTGGAGAGGTGGAGCAAATTGTGACTATTCCAGTGGTTCGACCTCAGAGGTGAAAAAAGAACAGTCTGAAGACATTGTAGAACCTATTGCTGCAACTGTCTTTCCTTCTATGGATCAGACCGACCAGTCTTCAGAAGAAGAATGGCAAGTATATACTTCCAGACGGAAGAAGGCAGGTACTATTCAACTTGGAATTATTGAATGATACATTGATCTCTCCTGGTAATGGACATTCACTTCAGAGTTTGATTTATGGATGCGCTACAAGAACTAGAGGAAGAGGAAGGCCTAGGCGACCCCGTTCATAGACAATGTTTATTTGCATGTTTTTTTTGTCTTTTATATTCTTCTGTTTGAGCTATCTCTGCATTTTGTTTATGAGAATAGCTCCATCTATTGGGTCCTTGTTTTGTACCCCTTTTATTTCAATAAAATAGGCCTCCGGGCTTCTTTTTTTAAAAAATTATATATATATGTTGTGTGTGTGTATTTGATTTAACCTTTTTCCCACGCTTTGACGCGATGAAAATATTCTATTGTTCTTGTAGTGTCTTTGCTTCTACTGCAAGTTTTAAGTTTTGTGAAATGAATGTTTGACCCTTAACGCTTCATCTCTACTCTTGTGCGTGACTATTCTCCACTCTCTTTCTATTTGCAATATGGCTCCCAAGTCTTCCACAAAGCTTTTCAATGTAAACTCGCCAGAAGTGTCGTCAAACATTTCGGAGAGGGGCGATGTTTAAGTCATTTGCCTTTAGGTTGGATGTCCTTTTCCGAGCGGCAAAAAAGAGGGAGACAACGGCCGACAACCATGGTGATGGCTTAGCCATGTATGTTGGTCAGTTCAAATATGGACTGCGGTTGTCGTTCTACAACAAGATGAGATCCGTTCTCAACCGCTACGGTATCATCCCCGTACAAGTCACACCAAGTTCAATTGCCATAATAATGGCCTTCGTCATCCACCTCTAGCAGGTGGAGATTTTGTAGTTGAAAGAATCATTCTCGTACTATTTTTTGATCGGGACGGCTATGAGGTATTTTCAACAACCCTAGACTCTAGGTAATAAGAGTCGAGAACAAGATAAAGGATTTGCGGTCCAAGTTCGTGATTGTCACGCATCGTCGAGGCTAGGGGATTTCTGTCTGACCCAATACCAAAGAGATGCTAAGGCGGAAGATGTTGTTGGAACACACTCGTGTTTATGCTGATATGATTGAAGAGAGAGATCTCTTTGTATTTCATTTTGCAGAGCAGAACGTTGTTGGCAAGGTCTTGTGGCCCAGGATTTCTGGAGACATGACCGAAAGTCTATGAGTTGGATGAGAGAGAGAACAAAAAGATTGAGGTGGCAGCGGCGAAGGCTGAGGATAAGAGACCCAGGACGAAGAAGCCTCTAGAGAGGGAGGACTCCACTGCTTGGCTAAGGAAGCCTTTGGGAAAGCCAGGTGTCAACCAATCAAGAAGAAGGGGGGTACAGGCATCGCTTATATCGACCAGTAGGAGAGGACCACCGCACAATGCATGTCTCCCCCGCGGGCGATTCCAGCATCTGAAGGCGGCGCAGGCTTTTGAGGTCGAACTTTGGAAGAGAGTCGACTGGGACCCGAAGGGAAAATGGTCGCGGATGAGGAATCAACGCAACCTCCACCTTCGAACAAAAATGAAAAGTTTCACCGGGTGGATCCCCTGAATGGACGGTGAGATCAATGTCTCTGTGAGCTCAGGCGGAAGATATTTAATGATACACCCAGAGAGATTGGTTCAGCATCCTTCCTCCTAGGGAGGCAAATCACCCCTCTAGCTATCTGACAGAGATGATGCAATCAAACGCCTTGAACTTCGTCTTGGCAGGTATGACCTACACTGACTTATGTGAGACTTCTGACCAATGTAATGCCTCGGCGCTTTCTATCACTCATTACCAGGCAAAGGCCTTGATTTACGAGGAGAAGAGGAAGGCTTTCAGCCAGATGGTCATTGAGATAACGGAAGGTAAGAGGCAGGCCGAATTAGAGCTCCTGCGACTGCCAAAAAAGGTTACAAAATTAGACCCAGGCATGGGCGGCTAGGGCTAAAGAGTATGAACAAACCATTGCCGCCCTGACTGCCAAAAAAAAAAAGACATGGAGGCCAAGATGACTGAAATGATTTCGAGGGAAGATCATGTTATGGCGCTCTCGGAGCAGATCCAAATCGACCTCGCTATCGCCGCTGAGCACTTTGTGAAGGGTAGCCTGGTGGATCCAAAGTAGGGGGACATGGACAATTCTGCCTCTCTTCGTTGATTCTGATGAAGACGATGAGGCGGATAAGCCTGGGGAGGGGGATGTCACCATTTTAAGGAAATGAATAAAAATGTTGTTTGCTCCTTTTTCATCTTGTTTATTTATTTTTTTTTTATGGGTTATACTACTCGACTGAAAGAGCTCGTTGATACGTGAATGAATGGTTCGGAAAGGTCACGAGTTTAACATCACAATCGATTATCCTTTAAATGTGCTCTCGATGGACAGTCTTGCCTTAAGATTGGGATTTTTGAAGTTAGGCTAGACTGGGTTATCACATTGTTGCGGTCTATCGGTTTTTTGATTTGCGCTCAGCTAGGCAATGTTGGCGCCACGACCGACAGTCTTTAATATCCAGGCAAGGTCGAGTGATCTTAGGGTTGCGATTTGCTTTGTATACAACCGAGCGATCTTAGCGCCACAGCTGGCTGTCTTTGATTTTTGTTCAGTCAGGCGATCTTGGTGCCACGACTAACAGTCTTCAATATTTTGGTGAGGCTGGGCGATCTTAGCATCACAATTTGGCTTTCTTCGATTTGTGCTCATCCTTCATGGCGCCACAGCTAGCAGTGTTCAATACTTAGGCGAGGCTAGGTGATATTGGTACCGCGGTCTACCTGCCTTTAATTTGTGCTCAGTCGGGTGATCATGACACCGCGGCCGGCAGTCTGCAATATTTAGGAGAGGTCGGGCGATCTTGACGCCGCATTCTGTCAGTCTTCACTTTGTGCTCAGTCGGGCAATCTTGCCACCACAACTGGAAATCTTCAACATTTAGGTGAGACTAGGGCAATCTTAGCACCACGGTCTATCTATTTTCGAATTGTGCTCAGCCGGGTGACTTGGCACCACGACTAACAGTCTTCAATATTTAGGCATGGTCGGGTGATCTTGGCAACGTGGTTTGTCCGTCTTCGATTTGTGCTCAGCTGAGCAATCTTGGCTCCACCGCTGACAGTTTTCAATACTTAGGCAAGGTCGAGCGATCATGGCACTGCAGTCTGTTTGTCTTTGATTTGTGCTCAATCAAGCGATCTCGACGTCGCGGCCTGCCTCTATTTGATTTGTTCTCAGTCTAGCGATCTCGGGGCTATAGATGGTAGTCTTCAATAATTACGCTAGGTCAAGCAATCTTAGCGCTGCGGTTTGCTTGTCCTCAATTTGTGCTCAATCGGGCGATTTTAACTACGACAGGCAATCTTCATTTCTCGGGCTGGACTGGGCGATCTTGGCGCCACGGTCTGTTGTTTTCCTATCCCTCAAACTTTTAGGAGATGTATTGTTGATTCTCTAGTTTTTTTCTCTGTTCCCCGAGCATTTTTCTAACCTGAAAATTTTAGTGTGGAGTTCATTAATTTCATACACTTTTTTTGTAGAATACAAGAAAGTCTTAAATTGCTAACAAAGTGAAAAAATAGTTTTTCATTTAAAACTGTTTATGCAAAAAGTATAGAAGTAGATTCATGAAAAGAATTTTTGAGCTCGCCCTTGCTCCAATTTCGAGAGACCTCATTTCCTGCATGAGTCTTCAGCTTGTACGCCCCGGGTCCCACTTAACAGTCGATAATGTAGGGCCCGCACCACATTTGTTATAGCTTCTCGACTACTTTTCTTCATATCACGGGTCGACTTTCATTCGCACCAGTCTCCGAGAGAGAATTTTTTTTCAGACATGCCGGTTATAGTATCGGACGGCTCCCCTCTTGACATCTTCCTGTCATCGGACCGATTGTGCTTGGGCTTCTTCTACAAGGTTGAGCGTGAGCATTGTTCCTTCATTGTTCGACATTAGCCATTCAGGGAGATCTTCGTCGAACGCCGTAGCTACAAGGACTCCTTGGATATGACGATTGTCCTTGACCAGAAGCATGACTTCCATTCCGCGCTATACGATAAACGACGTTTTACTAGTTATGATTGATGGGGTTTTGCGGACGATCCATAAAACAGATGGAACAACCTCAGCCCAGCTACCTTTTGCACCTTCTACCTTCTTACTTAGTAAGTTTGAGGATGACTTTATTGGCTGCCTCGGCCTGGCCATTGGTTCTTGGATGATGAATTAAAGCAAATTTGAGGCTTATTCCTTGGTATTGGCAAAATTTCGAACCATTTTGTCAGCGAGTTGCATCCCGTTATCGTGATGATGATCAGTGGTAGGCCACAGCGGTAGATCAAGTCGATCCAGATAAAGTTCTAGACAACTTCTGCAATGATTCGGGCAAGAGCTTTGGCCTCAATCCAATTTGAAAAATAATCGACTACCACTAGAGGAAAGCGGTGTTATCCTTTGGAAGGTGGGAATGATCCCAAAATATTCAGACCCCAGATGACGGAGGGCCAAGGCTTGGCATTCGGTTGTAATTTATGAGTTGGCTAATGTTGTTGCGGACTGTATTTTTGACATTATTCACATCTTCTAGAGATGCCTTCAGCGTCCTTCAGTAGTGTCGATGAAAGCATCCAGGTTGCTGGACTCGATGCTCCAAAGTATTCCCTCCAAAATGGCTCCCACATTCTCAGGAGTGAATATCTTGAAAGATGTTCTCCGCCTCATTTCGCTTACGCACCTTAGATGCATTGATGTTGGTGATTTTCGGAAGACCGTTCCCTCTATCAAAAAATATTATACGACCTTGCACTTGAATCTCTTGGGGTTCGTGACCTCTTCCGCAATATCTCCCATTTCTTAGTATTTGATGTATGGGTCCACTCAGCTTTTAACATGCTCGCCCTCTATCGCCATTGCCTCGAGCTCTTCGATGACTGGCCGACTGAGTATCAGTGGTTCTCCGTTCCTCAAGTAAATACACCTGGATCGATGTGTTTGATCCAGAACTGCGCAAATTTCCAAATTTCCCCATTGGCCATACTTCATCATTGTCTCATCTTTAACTTCAAATTTCTCGTTTATCAAGTTCACCACAAGCCGCGAGTTTGATTTTACAGTGAGGACTTAGGCGCCCATCTCGTTAGCTAGGTGCAGACCGACAATTAGACCTTCATATTCCAACTGGTTGTTTGTCACCTCGAATTTTACAGCCATTTAATGGTACAAGTGTTCTCCCGCAGGGCTGCTCAGAGTGAGCCTAGCCTTGTTCTGATTCTTATTGAGGCCCCGTCTAGGATCAACTCATGTTGGTTGCATTTACTTTCTTCAGCCGGGTTCCACTGTTCCGAGAAATCTATCAAGAAATTATGACCACCTAAGCTTATACGGCCAACCGAGAAACATAAGTGATATCGAACTCGCTTAGTTCTACTCAACACTTCTGTAACCAATCGTAATGTTCTGGTCGGGTGAACATCAACTTCAATGGATGGTCTGTAATCACCCGTATGGCATTTGTTTGAAAATTGGGTCGCAATCCGAGTGCTGGCACAATTAGAGTAAATGTCAGTTTTTTTATAATCAGATACCTGGCATACGCCCCTTGGAGAATGCGACTGGTGTAGTAGACTGAAAATTGCCTTCCCGACTCTTACCAAACCAGTACGAAGTTGATCACCTCAGCTCCCCACCCTACGTACAAATAGAGTTCTTCAGGCCTCGGGCTTTACAAGAGCGGTGGTGAAACAAAGGAATCTATAAAACTCTGGAAAGCATGCTGGTATTCATCCGTCCACTAAAAATTTTTAGCCTTTTTGAGAGTTCTGAAGAACGACGCGCACTTGTCACCCAACCTCGAAATGAAACAACTTAGAGCTGCGATCCGGCCAGTTATATTTTGAACTTCTCGGGTACTCCGCGGAGCCAACACGTTAATAAGTGCCTGGATTTTGTCGGGTTTTTCTTTTATGCCTTCGAGGGTTAGAAGGTAAACTTAAGAATTTGCCGGTTGAGGCTCCAAACATGCATTTTAAGGGTTTCAATCTCATATTATATTTTCTTAAGGTTTGGAAAGTTTCTTTGAAGACTTTTATATATTGTTCTGTCATCCAGCTTTTTACAAGAACATCGGCATAGACCTCAATATTCTTTCCTTTCGGATTTTTAAAAATTACATTCATTAAACGTTGGTATATTGCCCCAGCATTTTTAAGCCCAAAGAGCATTACATTATAACAAAACACTCCCCCGGTCGTAATGAAGGTGGCCTTCTCAGTGCCCATCAGGTGCATCCTGATTTGGTGAAAGCTAAAGAAAGCGTTCAGGAAGCTCACTACCGAGTATCCTACGGCTATGATCACCAAGGCGTCGAGCCTCGACAACGGGTAGCAATCCTTCGGGCTGGCGGCAATTGAATTATTGAAGTCTATGCACCCCACCTCTTGCAGCTTCAACACCTGCTCCCTAATGGGCCTAGCCAGGGCGGTCATTAAGTTCTTCATCTTCTGCTTGATTGGTCAGACTGTAGGGCTCACATTCAACATATTACAGGCAACATCAGTCGATATCCCAGGCAACTCGGTGGTAGACCAGACGAAGCCATCATAGTGGTCTCAAAGCGTTTGAATTATCTCAAAGCGTTTGAATTAGCAACTCCCGGTGTCCTACATCAAAACTTTCACTTATTAAGAAAGATTTATTGAGTTCGTCCTTGCCGACGGGGATCTCCTGGGTGATCTCATTAATCTCGAGGCCGCTCTCCCGATTCTACAAGTCAAGCGGCTGCTGTTCCATGCTCCCGATCGCCCAGAGAGAGCAGACTCTAGACTGCTCTAAATCTCCCATGGTAGTAATTATTTCTACGTCTCCCGAGAACTTTACTGCGACGTGGTAGGTTGATACCACAGCTCTAAAGCAGTTTAGCAGGGGCGGCCAAAAATGGCGTTGTAGGTTAAGGGTTAATCCACTATCAGGAAATCTTTTCTAAGTGAATTGCTTCTCTCCTTCACCCCAGGTGACCGCTAATGGCATTACGCCCAGCGCCTCCTTTCTTTCACCTGAAAAACCAAAAAGTGGGTTGGCTGCTGCTACTAATCGGTTGGCCGGAAGATTAAGCTTATCGAATACTGACTTGAACAAAATGTTCTCGGAGATACCAGTATCGATAAGAATAATCCCGACTTGGAAGTTACTAATTATCTCAGTAACAATTATGGCCTCGCAGTAGGGTTTCCCCATTAGAGAGGATCATTAACTATGAATGTGATGGGAGATAGCTTCCTCTATTTTGCAAGATTGCGAGGTTGCACAACTTAGAGCTCCACCAAGGGGCGTCTGTTCCTCCGAGGATAGCCAGGACTAACTTGCGACATGAACGTTGTTCCTCTAGTGCTAGCGCTTTCCCAAGTCTCTGACCCAAGTGTCCCTAGGACACAAACTAGTTCAGCTTCCTGGCCTTGATCAACTCCTCGATAAGACTCCGGAAGTGCCTACATTCTTTCGTATCGTGGTTGTGATCCCGATGATATTCACAATACTTCCTCGCATACCAAAAAAACATTTGGATCTCATCGACGCGAGTTCCTTGAAATATTCTTTGGCAACTATGATTTCCGCCATCGACACCCTTAAAGAGGTAGCCTGAAAGTCATCTTAATCACTGTAAAGTTGTTCGTAATATTGTGTCATCCACTCATAGTAATGGGCCGGCCCCGGATCTCGATTCCTCACCTGACCACAATGCTTGTTGTACCGTCTGGTCCTTCCGTTATCGCGAGAGAATTGACCGTATTCGAAATGGCATCGGACGGATGGTCTGTGTTCCCCCTAAGCTTCGAGCCACATTAGGGAGGAGCTCTCGTTTGGGCATGGTGCCCTTCCAATTCTCATATGGGAGTAGTTTCCTTCACTAGCATGTGTTTGTTGAGTCTCTCCAACAGCTCAACCAAGTTTTGGGGTTCATTAATGTTGAGGTCCTAGGAAAACCTCTCGAAACCCAAGCTTTGCTTCAACCTTAAGGTCTTTCACCTCCAACATTTCTCTCTGGAAGCGTATGACGAACGCGCGTAGACTCTCGTGCTAACCCTTCTTGAATTGCCACAAGGACTGCACGCAATGGGTGGGCTTCCGGGGGCAAACTGTGCTAAGAACAACCTCTTGAAATCAACAAAGTTGTTGATGATCCCAGTAGAAAGTGCATGGAAGCACTTTAAGACAGACAACCTCAAAGTGGTGAAGAATAGACGAGACTTGAATGCTTCTGAGATTTGGAGCAAGCACACGATTGAGTCAAACGCAGCGATATGGTCGACAAATTCTGATCGCCACCAATAAGCCTACAAGGCTGGCAATTTGAATTTTTTTGGGGCTCCACTCCAGATACTTGGAGGAAGAAAGGATCTACGGCTGACGCGGCGCCTCAGTGTGCCCTAAACATTGTCTTTCCACCTACGCGGATCATACACTGTCTTGATACTGCAAGTCGTCGGCTCCCTCAAGACCGTTCACCCTCCTGCTGTTGTGCGTCGGCGCCATCTTCTGTGGCTCGTTCTGTCCTTGCGAGCCCGATTTCTTGCCAGGACTGTGACGACCCTCAGGACTTTAGCGATCAAGCCCGACACCTACTTCATGATCTAAGTTCTCATCTCCTGCATTCCTCTCTACATGAGTTTCTCGATATCTTCAAGTGGGGGATCTACATTTGCTACTACTCTTTGGTCACTCTCTTATTTCTGTGATTGTTGTGCTCATCTTCATGTCGACGGCATGACTCTACGCTCACAGCATCTTTAGGATGTCAAATCCAAATCCATTCTCAAGACACGCCTGAGGAATAAAGGGCTAAAGGATGGGAGAGAGAAAGAGAGAAAGAGAGCAATATCACAATAATGAACAATAAATTTGCATAACCTTTATTCATGAAATGGTCCCCCTATTTATGGGAATGGATCATCATATAATTACATGTTGTGCTCCTAAAGTGCGTAGCAACGACAGGGGTATTAGTGTTTACATAAATATGGTCTGTGGGGCCCATGAATATGATTGGGTGGCCATTACGCCCCAGGCAATCATCAAACTGGGCGTCTGTTAGGTTGGGCGGATGTCATGTCGGGCGTTTGTAAGGCCGAGCAACCGTGAGTCGGGCAGCCGCTTCCTAAGGTTTCACGTCAATCGCTCTGAAACTGGAGGATGTATTTCATCTTCTCTGTATATTTGGATCGTAAGGCGTCGGGTTCATCCAAGTCGATCTAGTCAGATGGATTCTTCATGGGGCGATCCACCTTTTATCCTTCTGGGCGCATTGCCTTCCCAGTACGTAGAAGGCTGGCCGGCTGAATATGCGATCCTAAGTCGTCCTTAGTAGGTTCCGCGGAGCCATGTCACCTCTTCTCCAACCGCAAGATGTCATAGCCATTCATGCTGACAAATTTTCGTTATAAAAATTATTAACAGATTCATTTAGTCAGCTGAAAAAAAAAATGGAAATGACATGGTGTTTTCAAGATATACCAATTCTCCATCCAATGCAACAAAATCAGTGATGTGTTTGATGAAAAGCATGATACAAGTCCTTCCGCTTAAAGAAAATGGCTCCTGTGCCCCAACAACTCAGAGGCTAGCAAATAATTGCTTACACTTATAAAAAAGAGAATTTAATTTTCATTTCATGATGCATGTATAGAGGTGAGAGAACAAACAAGGAGTAAAAAAAGGGAAAGTAAAATACCAAGAAGCTGCTTCTTCTAGAGCAAAGAGAACCGCGCCAACCGGAGCCCTGAAAGCCGCTGCCACACCAGCAGCAGCTCCACATGTAATTAAGTCCCTTCGATCCCGATCATTCTTAAAATATCTAAGCCATGTACATGTCAGATGGTACCTGCGAGATCCACCCTGACCTAGTAAGTTGGCAATGCATGCCCCCGTGTGAACCATAGGCCCCTCCTTACCCACCACAAATCCAGCTGAAACACCAAAAATGGAACCAAAAATCTGCAGAATGAGAGAGGAAGCCAATTCAAACCCACATGCAACAGTGAGAACGCATTCAAATCAGATGCAAGGGAATAATGAAAATAACATCCGCATGGCCTGAATAAAATAGTAACTTCCATCCTACTGTAACCTCTCTCTCCTCTCTCTCTCTCCCTCTCTTGCACGCACGCGACGACGACTTTATCTGATTTTAAAACATTATTTTTCAACTAGGCTGACAATCAAATTTGGAGAGCTCAAGGGTAGCTCGGATAAAATGCTTAAGGAGGAAACTAAAGAACAAGTCCAACATATATACGGATCTTCAGAAGCAAAATAAGCTTAATTAAAGTTGAAACTGCGTGAAATGGCTTAATTTAAAAGTTAATCAAGTTTGAACTACTAATTTACCTTTACAAAAAGTGTGCTAGGAGCCAAAATAGAGTGTGCATCGATTCCATTGAGATAGGCCTTAACTTCAGGTATACCAGACCCAGCTGCAGCTGGAGCCACATAAGCACATAGGGCAGCAGCCGCAGCGGCCAAAACTAGATTACAACCAGCATAAGCCACAAATGCCAGCAAGTACCTGCATCACAAAAAATTGTTCAAATTATTGGAACCAAGAAAAGTACAATTTTTAGAAACAAAGAGGATTTTGTTAAATAAATGAATAATAAATAAATAAATATCCCCTTTGAATCTCCTTATCCACCGATTAAAATAACCAAAAAATTTCACAAGCAGCTACTGCTGCAATAAATAAATCCCATAGAGCAGAATCAGTTGAGTCACGCCATAAATAAGAATAACAACAGAAATCCAAACTAAAAAATTATAACACAGATCCCAAAGCTTCTACCAACATCATAGCAAAAAGATTGTTGAACGAATTAAAGACGTTCATCTTCAAAACATTCTGTTGAATATCTTATAGCCCAATACTGGTGGCATTGGATGCTTTCACAAACCAAGACATTCCTTTTTTCTATCCGCCACTAGTGCAAGTGACAGAGAGCAGTGGAGCAAATGACTGCATTCTGCAAAGTAGATTGCAGGATTGTAAGAGCTTTAAGAGCGCACAACTCAATCTGCATCATTGCTTGCCAAAATTTGAGAATTGAAGAGCAGGAAGTGAAGTAGGAAAGATGGATGCTGCGCAAATTAATGTTTTCAACTGCCTCCTGCAGCAAGGAGATGTTAATCTTTGCAAGTTTATTTATGGCATTCTACCGTTTCAAAATATATCTTTATTTTAGTCTTATAATAAGAAATCGCAGGGGTTGAACTTGACAAAAAGGTTGTTGAACAGGCTTAAGATGAAAAACACTACACTGACAAAAGGCCAACAGAACCAAAAATCCATCAGAAGAAACAAAGATTTAAATGAAATTTGATGAAGAAAGAATAAAAGGAGTTCTGGAAGGCAGAAGAGGATAAGAATACCTGAATAAATCAAGCTAGGGCAACCTCCAAAAAATGTTAATATAGACTTTTAACAAAATTACAACTCCTACTAAACTTTAATAAAAATAAAAATAACAAATACTGAAGAAAAATAACATCTTTTAGGCATAATTATTATACTTCATGTAGAAAAATCTATATAGGACACAGCAGAGTACAGGATTTGCTAATATGCAAAATCGGCACACAAATTGAAATTGAAATTGAAATTTCACAAAATGCTAATTTAGATGATTATTGCTTTACAAGAAACTATCGCAAAAAAAAAAAAAAAATGCACGAGTAATAATATATCAATCATCTAACAAAAATCTTGCGTGAAAAACTTAAATCAATAGTCATGAAAAGCCACATATAGACTTAAACTTCATGGTGATTAAAAAAATCAAATTAAATTAAATTTGATAATATTCAATCGAACAAACAATTCAATTACTAAACTAGACAATAAGAATAAGAAAGATGAGAGAGTATTACATAAAAGTTTCGCGCCGCATGACATGTAGGATATTACTTCCCTTGAAAAGTAGCAAACATTAGTTGCATCATAATTGAAGGGCTCACATCCAACCAACACTCAAGTGAGAGCAACAAAAAGTTTTTCAATAGGCATGGGTTAAATTTGAGCTACCTCAATATCTTGCATCTAAAATAAAAAACCTTCTGATTTTTATAAAAAGTATAATTGTTATCATTATCTTGAATAACAATTGAATTAGTGTAGGATATTACTTCCCTTTAAAAGTAACAAACATTAGTTGCATCATAATTGAAGGGCTCACATCCAACCAACACTGAAGTTTACAGAGCAACAAAAAAATTTTCAATAGGCAAGAGTTAAATTTGACCTACCTCAATATCTTGCATCTATATTAAAAGACCTTCCTAATTTTTAGAAAAAGGATAATTGTTATCATTATCTGGAATAACAATTGAACTAGTGTAGGTAATTAGGCATCGATTCAGGTCCAAATCTGACCCAAAAATAACACAATAAAAATATAGTCAGCTTTAGGCCAACTTATTTAATAAATATATGAACTAACACTTGAGCAAATAAGAACTTGACCCAACTCAACACAAACAACACTTAACACAAGACATGTTAATGTCAACAAAATAAAAAATAGACAAAATTACTATATTTAAACACGACAATTAGGTAAAATTTACTATTAATTTTTCATTGAAAAAATCAACAAGTTTATTTATCATTTGAGGTTGACATGTTCCCGATTCGAATTCTACTCTAATTTATTTTACTTAAGATGATCGTAAACCGACTCAAATCTTACATGGGGTGACCTAAAATTGAATTTTTTATGTTGTTTCCATAATTGATAACTCTATAGATAATTCTTGGTACAAGACCAAAAAGCATGCCCAAAGCCCAACTAAAAACTCATTACTACAAATCTTAATTCACAATCAACAAGAGGACAATAATCAACAACTCGATCAATGGCTAGACTACAAAGACAAAATAACGACCAAATTAGAGAAAAGAGCATACCCTATTCTCAACAAGGATCACCACAAACATGCTTACACAAAAAATGACTAATATGAAATTAGAAAATTATGAAATAAAATAACTAAGGAAAAATCATAGCACAAAATTTCAATGTTCTCATCTCAAAGCACACATCCTACTTTTTTTATGAATAACAAATTTAAGATTTACATACAAAATTTGAGTCATTTCATGTAGTAAATATTTCTTATCCATCATCGGTAGTGTCTATAATTTCCAATATAAAAGTACCACGAGACGTAGAAAGTCATGTAACACGCACGTAAAATTCATAGGTCACAAACTCTTAATCAATTAACTCTTCATTTCTTTTGATGAGAAAAATAAAAATAAAAAAATGAATTCAAAAGAAAACCACAAGAAATTTAAAATAAAAAATTCCATGGATAGACATGAAACCACACACATGTTGAAAATATAAGATATCACATTCAAGTAATATTAATAGCACAATCAAACTAAACACAGAATTTAGAACAAGGGAAAAGGTAGAATGGGAATAAGTCGCCAAAATCAGCCTCACATTTGTGTAAGAAGAAAAACTCTTCAATAAAAATTTAAACATCTTTCGTGATCAAGGAATTGACTCTCAAAAGTATAAAGAATAATTTGCTTTATCTATAACTAACATGATATTATGGTCCATGCTTCACATCCCTATTTATATTAATCCAAGAATCAAAATAGCAATAAAATTTCACTAGTAGCTGTTGTTGCAACAAAGAAATCCTACAAGATAAGAGAGTTGCTAGAACCACACTACAAATAGTTGTAATAGAAGAAGCCCTTGCAAGCCACACTACTAAATCTTAAAAATGTAAAAAACTAATAATTATTATAATAAAAGTTCTTCAAACTTGTTGGAGATAGATAACTCCCTAGATTAATAGGAACAACAAAACAACACTCCATAGCAAAAAAGCAATAAAATAGAGAAACCATCAAAAAAATTCGGAATCCAATGAAATTTAGAAAGTTACAAGGAATGAGGATACTAACACAAATCAAGCTAGGTATGTACAAAAGATTTTAACTAAAATAAATAAATAAATCCATTAAAAAAAGAATTAATTTTCATTTCTGCTATTCGTCTTAACCATATTTACATTTTCTTTTTGCTGGTAGACTTCGAGATATTTCTTTTACCACTAATAAAAGCAATGAAACCTATGTACGGTAGGGTAATAAACATTCAAAGTAACTTGCCAGAAGCATCATAATAACAAACAAAAACAAATGGTCCCACACTCAAAGTCGGGGTCCTACTCTAAGAAACTTAAAAGGATACAGACCTGTTTTTGCTACCCTAATGAAAAATAAAGATTGAGATTTTATGTTAAATCGAAACCTAATTTCAAAACCAACGCAAAAATATATGGAATACAAATTAGAAAAATTAACATAGAACTTAAATCACCATGAATTCTATACCAAAAAAGATCTCCATTGAACGAACCCAAAGCTCTGCTTATCGTCCTTATAAAAGATATCCCGCACTACTGCATAACCAAAAGTTTTTCCCGATCAAAGCACGAATAATAAATACTGAGATGAACAATTGCTCGATCAGACCAAATTCTTGAATACAAGTCCAAATTATTGACAACCCACCCCACTTCTACAAACCAGGAGAAAGCGTTTTGTTTGCAAAACGTCTGATTTAATTTAATAGAATAGCATGAATTCAAAAAACTCTGTAAAACAATCAACGAAATGCTGCAATACAATTCCATCAAAATCTTCGATAGCAATTGACTTGCTCAAAGAAACAGTATGATCTGCAACTGTAAGACGCAATCACGGATGTTTTAATTTAACCACCAAAAAGACAAAAAAAGAAAGAAAACAGAGAAGTGGGCTCATGTTTTACCTCTGCTTAAGCATGAGATTGTTCATTAGCACAAATTTAAACCCGGCAATGTTCTCAACCGCAAGATTGTTGAAGAATCCAACTATTCCAGTTGCCAACCCTATCAGCAGAGCAAGCGTCCACTTGAGAATTACGTACTGAAAAATCTGAACCCTCTTTCTCGACCTCCAGTCCTCTTGAAACAAATCATTCTCCACAATCCTAAACAGCAAATGACTCCAAAATTATAAGAAGAACCTCCAAATCAAATAAAACAACAAAAACGAAGCGATCAACCCGTGAAACTAACTCGTAATCAAGGCTCTCGATGGGGCAGATATTGGCACCGACCACAGCTATCTGAGAGGTGGTGTTCATGGTGCGTTTGCGCAGAAGCAAAGGCTCCCGAATCCCGTCCTCGCTATCGGTACCCATGGAAGTGTAGTAGCAATCATTTTCCATCTCATTTCCTCTAACTTCCATCATGCTCTCGATATCATTTCCCGCTCTCTCCCTCCTCTCGCTGTGCTCCATTTCCCCTTCCATTCGTGGCCCGTCCCTCCTCGATCGCTTTACCTGCTGTATATGAAAGAACGCCAAGCATGCTCTAACGAGTTAGTTTGGGGGTAGGGCTGTCAAACAAACACGATTCGTTCTCGATTTCGTTTTTATTCGTTAGCTTCTAGGAATACTTAAATTATATAAATATATATATATATATATTTTTATAACTGACAAGCAGTAGCAACATGAATCTTTTTTCTCCATTGCCTCTTATTTAGTGTCAAATTTTTGTTTAATTTTAATAAATTAAGATCATTTTTTATGTAATAAGCCTAAGTTTTCCTAGATCTACATCTGCCTTTCTTAACATAAGTTGTATCTAAAACATCTACTCTCCTAATCGGATCATCAAGTAATCGACGTTTAATGTTACCAAACCATCTAAGGCGACTCTCTCTAATTTTATCCGTCACTAGTGCAACACCAACCCTATTACGGATATATTCATTTCGCATTTCGAGTAATTCGCGAATAAATAATCATTTTGATAATACTAATCCTGCAATTGTAGGTTGTTAAAAGCTAATTATTTATATTAAAATATTATTTAAATATAGTCTAATATATTTTTATTTTATTTTTTAAAATTTTTATTGTTTATAGTCAATTGAAATTATAAAACATGTATTTGTTCGAAATATAGTTTAACAACCTACAATTGCATGACTAGTATTGTCAAAATAATTATTTATTCGCGAATTACTCGTGTTCACGAGCCGAACACGAACACATGTATTTGTTCGAAATATAAAAAAGATGAACACAAATAGTGATATTTTTAGCGAGCCGATGAGTCTATTTGAGTGTTAGCTTAGGTGCGCTAATAATTGAATTTAATATTGATTTGATATTACAAGGGGCTGATATATGTAAAGTTTTGTTTGGATCATTCCTGATAAGTATGGAAAGGAATATTTACATACATATCACTCAATTATAAGAATTAGGTTGTATGCATGCAGAGGCCCCTTCAATAATTAGGGGGAACAGTGATAAGGAGTCCAAATTAATTTTTAGTGTACAGAAAGATCATGGGAAGTTTAATCTGAATTGCTAAAAGACAAATTAGAGATGGGCAAAGAGGTAATTTGAATTGAGAACTTTTCAATAAATTTAAATCGAATGCTTTAATAATCTGTCGTCTTTAGAAGGCTAAATGTAACATCACATTAGCTACTGCTCATTAATAATAACTACAGATGATCCCACATCGTTAAATGTTTTTTTGTACAATTTCTTCAATTATGGTTTTTAGAAAATAAAATTATCATAGCTTGATATAAATATTGAGGTAATTCAGTTAGGCCATATGTTTATAAAATCATTAAAAAATGTAAAATATTTGAATTTATTATTTGAAAAAAAAATGTAAGAGTAAAGGGATAAAATAATAGCTATATATCATACAAATTCTAAGGGAGGAAATGAAATATTTGCAAATATAATTGAACTCATACCTACTTCAGCTAAGTGAAACTTTTACAGTGCACAGATAATGGAATAGAAGTATAAAATTGGGTTCAAGAGTCATGTTTGGCAAGAACTCGGACTCCGAATATTAAACGATTCATGAACTACACAACCCAAACCCCGACTTGCATCCAACTCCCAAACTCAAATCCGACTCATTTAACTTAAGTCGTAAAAGATATTAGGGTCACTTATTGGTTCAGGTCAATTTCAAGGCTATCTTGGGTTGGTCAATTTTGGGTTAGAGGGTGAATTCGGGCTAGCTTTGGGTTAGCGAGTTAACTCATACCTGACTGTAAAATAAAACAGGTTAGGATTTCTAACCCAATCAATAACCAAAAATTATTCATGTTTAAGTCAAATTTTGACACCTCTATAATGGAGAAAAAAAAGAGCCATAACTCCAAAAAAAAAAAACTTAATGTTTACATCCGTACACACAATTCTTATATATTTGCATATCTAATACCTAAACTCCTTTTTTTTTTTTTAAATAAAAAAAGGAAAACGATATTTGGCAGTTTCCCATGTCTGTAGGCCTCATAATGAGAGCCCACGCCATGTGCCTAAATAGACCGAATCCCCCTGCGTCGTGTCTAAACAGAACGAATCTCCCCGCGCCACGGGTGGGATTCGAACCCCTGACCTTCAGGGTCTTACAGAAACCCCGCCCCACCAGACCAAATACGTGGCACTCCTAAACTTCCTATTTAAATACATAACGCTCAAATTTTCAATCTCAAATCAATCATCACTACAACTTGCTTAAAAATGAAATATAATTTTTATGCATAGGTTTATAATACCGCAGTCTAAAAATAAACTAATTACGGATTAATAAAAAGAACATTTACATATATACCACATAATTCTTGTGTAAATTTTTCTAAATAATAATGAATAGAGAGAATGATCTGTCTCTCCTCTGGATATTTAGTATGAGTTGCGTGTGGGGGTTAATGATCCACCTAGCGGCTTAGTTGACAAAGATGGAAGGAGAAAAAAAGCTCGGAAATTAAAAAGGCAATTATTAATAATGAGTTAATGAGGTAATTATAGGACATTAAGGGGATTACGATGATCATACCCCTAATCTACCTTATCTGTAGTTTCTTCCAATTATACCATCCCACCAAAATTAATGAATTTGAACGAATTATTATCAGGAGGCTTTCTAGAAATTTTTTGACTCCGAAAATCAAAGGATAAGAAAAAATTACAGTAGTAATTTTAGTGTTATTATGCAGTTCCATTCTAATTCAATAAAAGGAATTTGGATCACACCTACTAGATCTCTAACATCCGAGATCTCTACATTTTTCCATGCACAAAATGCGTGGAGATGCCGAGAAGAGGTTATTGGGAAGGTAATTGGGAGGTTAGTGTAACGCCCAAATAATCTTCTTCGGTGTTGTTTTCATATATTTGTGGGTTATTGAGAGGTTAGTGAGGTTATTGGAAAATACTCGATAACATCACTATATCCCCTCTGTACCCTCCTAATAACTTCAGAATAACCTCCTTACAAACGCAATTCCCGGTGCGTGTTACTTACCCAAGTTTTTTCTGAAAGAAGAGGGAAACGAAAGAAATCAAATGAAGATACGTACGAGAAAAGATGAGAGAGTTCCTCCTGCGATCTCGATCGAACTCTTCTGTAACTTCTCAATGTTAAAGCTCACATCGGCTTAGCGATTACCAATTGCTTAACGAAATGCTCCAGAGAAATGTAGAGGAAAATTCATGAGGAGCGAGAACTAAGCCTTAATGCTTTATGTCCGTGACCTCACGAGCAAAATTGAAAAAGCGGGACGAATAAATCGGAGAGAGAGAGAGAGAGAGAGAGAGAGGAGAGACGGCAGAATTTTAAAGGCACGGTTCCTTCATAATAATAATAATAATATTATTATTATGTGACGTCAAAATTAAATTTTATGAGTAAGAGATGTAATTTAGATCGCTTTGTGGGCTATATATATTCTTACATATGATTTGCACAGCTAATATTACTCATAATTATTGTGATAAAAGCATAGGTGGAGTGATAGTGAATGTGAGGATATTATGTGCAACGGTGGTGATGGAGTTGGTAGATCTTTCTCTCTAAGGGTTGCCATCACCATATTCATATTCACTCAATGGTTTGGCCCAATATGACATTAATTAATTAATAGTATCTTCTGAAATGCTTATGTTTTAAATGCAACTTTTCTACTTGATACAAAGTAGTCGTGACTTCTTAAACTAATACCCACATTGAGACTCGCACTTATTTAGGTTGTTCAATTTGATGGTCCTCATGCATGGTTGTAATTCTATCTAACTACGGGACTCAAACAACTTGTAAAATTAAATCATGGTGTTTATGGGATATTGCTTAGGTAATGTAAATTTAATGATGCGTGGCAAAATGTGATTTGATATTTCATAAATTTTATGTGTTATTTGTGTCGTTTTTATACTTTTATAAGGTGTATTTGCTTGTTTATACACTATACAAGTCAAAAGATAGCAAAGGGTAGTAATGAAGAGCAACTATATGTTAAGGACTAGACTAGTGCTTAGGCACTTGAACCAACTCCCCATTTCATGCCAAAAGACAATAAGCCTAAAAAATCGACGCTAGCCCATGGAAAGTAGGCGCCCAGATCTAGTGATTATGCACTAGTCTAGTGCTTAAGCACTTAAAGAAGAGGGAGATTTCACGCCACAATGCAGAGAAACCTAAAACCCGGTGCTACCCCATGACACCTAGGCGCTTGAGCACTTACTTTATACGGTTTTGACGATTTATAAAGCATTTTGGTGGTATGTTGGCTACCAGCTTTGTTCTGGTGTTGGCTCCTCAAGGCCTAGTTTGGCCTCTCCAAAGGTGGGTTAAAGGGTCCATGACCAAGATGCCATGTGGCTTCCCCCATGGTGAAGTGTGTGGTTTTGTCCTCTAGAGCTTGGACTTAACTTGGGTTGTCTTGCAGTGTCACCCACATGTCATGGTGGGTTGGTCTTGGGTCATAGGTAACTCATTAAGAATGGTCTATGGGCTTCATGGGCCATGTGCTTTAGTTGGATTTTAGGGTTTTGGGCTTAGGCTAATGGGTTGGGTCTAGTTGAAAATTTAGGCTCTAATGGAATTTAATAATCCTTATAGTTAATTAATTATTTAATTAAGTGAATTATGAGGGTTGACCTTATGGTGAGAATTAGGTCCACCACATGGTGTGATATCAAGAAAATTCTAGGTGAGGCTCATTTGGATTGGAATGTGGTCAATTGGTCAAGAATTGACCAAAATTAAGCTAGGCCCAATTGGTTATAACCATCCCACAGTGTCACCAAATTTTGGGGTTAAAAGGGCATGTCAGGGTTTAGGGTTTGGTGGGGTTTGGAAGGCCTTTTGTGAGGCTAAGGATCAATTTGGGTAGAATCCTCTCTCAAATTAAATTTCATGGTCAAAGTGTCCCCTAGGGTCTATGGGAAAGCTCCTAGGGTTTTAGGCTTATTTGGGTGACTCAGGGCATGCCTTGCCTATGGGAGTCAAATTGGGTCTATCACCGGGTCAAAACCCTAAACCAGTTCTCTGAGGGGTTGAGGGCTTGGGCTTTCCCCTGAGAGGCCCAAGAAAGCACGACCCTGGTCTGGAGGTTTTGTGCGGGGTGAGTCCTCACAAAAGTGAGGTCAATAAACAGACCCCCAACATGTGTGGTGCACTAAATGGGTGCACCGCACTCAATGCATTGACCGAACCAGTCAGTCAAATCACGGAGTACTTCAATAGGCCAGAAATGTTCTAGGGAGGGTCCAGGTATGAGTTAAAGTTATTGCTGAGATTGTGTAATAAAGGTTGCCCGAGGGGGTCAGCCAGCTTGGAGAGGAATGTTCTTATTCAACGAAGGGGGTCTTATATCCACTTCCAGAAATTGTTGGGGAAGAAGGGTGTGAAGCCCCGTGAAAGGATCTTACCAATCTTAAAGAGGTCAATGTCATGTCCTTGTTTCATTAGGAAGGAATGTCACTAGACTTACTTCCTAACTAAGAGGAGAGCAGGTAATCGAGAGAAAAGCCGTGATTCTGTGTGAGGAGGGTTGTAGAACATATTAGCAAGAGAGAATGGATGTCATATTTCATCGAAAGCGGTCTTAAAACACTTCTTGAAGATCTCGAATGTCATGTCCCTGTCTCATTAGAGAGGAATGCGATGAAGTTACATCCTAACTAAGAGGAAAACAGGTAAGCTAGAGGAAAGTCGTGATTTCATGTTAAGAGGGTTGTATATCCTACTAGAGAGAGAATGGATGTGGTATTCCATCGAAGGAGGTCTTATAATTCTTTCTGAAGATGTCGAATTTCATGTCCCTGTCTCATTAAAGAGGAATGCTGATGGACTTACATCCTGACCCACTGAAAATATGTTAAGATTTTCGTGCCTATTTTATATTGATTTTGATGATATTGTACTTTAAAGAAAGGTATTTTTGATGATTTGTTGTAGATATGTTAATTTATGGACAATGGAGCGAAAAAATGTAAAAAGGAGTGAATTTGGAGTAAAAATGACCAAAAATGTGAAGATTTGATCTAGGGCGCCGATGGCGAGCTCGACGGCGCCAACGGTGAGCTTGACGGCGCCGACGACGAATTTTTTCTGAGAGTTCAGAAAAATATTACATGAAAGCTCGCTGATGGCGAGATCGAGGCTGCCGACAGTGAGCTTTATGAAAGAGAGTCCAAGGCTAAGTATTCTAGAAGGCCTCCGGCGGCGCGCTCGAGGCCGCTGACGGTAGGAAAGTCGGTTCTTTCAAGAGGTCCATCGAATGTGGACGATTTTGAAGGGATGGTTGGGAAACTCTTGAACTACTTTAAATGAAATAATTTGGGACCGAAAATGGTATCCACTAGTGTCCATTGTTGTTATTTATTGTTGTCCGTAAGTCCACCGAGTCTATAGTGTGTTACTAGAGTGTTAGTTAGTGTATTATTTCCATTATAGTTTTAGATAGTGAGTTCAATTAGTGATATTTGTGAGGAATTCTTCGAGAGATTGTAAGAGTGGAAGGGAAGTTAGAGATTTCTTCCTCCTTGCCGCTTCAAAGGAGAATTCTGTGTGCTGTAAAGAAAGGAAGAGATTCAAAAGAACTTCACAGAGTTTGCTTGGGGAGGAATTTGAGATAAGTTATATTTACTTATTTTAGTTTGTAAAATTTTGTTTTTATATATGAAATCCAAGTTTTGTTGTATCTTCTCCATGAAATCTGAGTAGTTTTTTTGTATTTCTCCTTGTTTTGATATTTTTGTGAAATGGTAATTTAAATTAGTGTGCTAAGAGAATTTTAAAGAAGTTGTGATAATCTTTTCACTTAAATCTTAATTTACTTTCAATTTGGCCTATTGATTAGTTAAAATATATTGAGTTTAACAACTATAGTGGAGATTACATCTGAGATTCATTGAGGTCAAAGTCCTTGAAAGTAGGGTGCAAATAAATAGGAAAATAATATTTATCGAGGGTAGAATTGGAGATTTTAGAGTGATAGTCTAAAACCCTCAATTTGGTCCTATCGTTTGGGTGCTGAAGTATAGATGTTAGCCCTCAGGCGAGGGGAACGTGAGAGCTCCGAAGTGAGAGCTGGTATCCTCCGAGCCTAGCCGTAGATTCAGTAACCAAGCATAGGATTAGTCAATGTTTTTTATGTCTGGACCAAAGGGTAAAGAATAGGTATGTTCCTATTTGACACAACACCATTTTTTAAAACTAATTTTAATTATCCATTCACTTAAATTTCTTAACGAGGAGAAGGATTCTTGATTATATATTTGAACTTCACATTATTAGTAGAATTAGTTAATTGTTAGTAGAACTAGTTTATTAAAAGTTTATCTTATTTACGATTGCATATTAGTGACAGATAGGCAATTCAATTTACAAAGTTATGATTCTAAATTAGTTTCTTTAATCCTAGTCCGTTGTCTCTGAACTATCCATGTGGGATCGATATCTAGCACTCCATTAGAGCCTTGTATTACTTGAGCGATACGTATACTTGTGTTGAAAGATTAGCTCAGCAATTATTGAATATCTTAATACACATATTTATCAAATACAATCAATTATAAATTAACGCAAAGTGCGCGGGGCGGTGTCGGCATATTTTTAGGTTGTGTTTTATTTTGAAGAGGGGTCGCCTAACAGAAATCTGTCGGCGAATTTTTAATTTAATTAAAATAAATAATTTGAAAAGTAGTATTTGATTTTGAAAATAATTTTAAATTTGAAGGTTTTAAGATATGAGATTAAACCGATCTCACGTCCCAAATAATCTATATAAACGAGCACCGCACCACAAACCGTGTATTTATCCCTAAGGATAGACACACTGCTTGACGGTGGGGCTCGATTAAATAAACTAGAAGATTTGTGACATCCGTTTGGTCCGCGAACCAATTTTATAAGCCGACTGAAAATTCCCCCGTTTAATATGAAAACATTAAACGGGGTTTATATTACTCGGGTTCTTCAAAATTCCCTATAAGGGCAAGCCCCTATAGTTAATTACATCTTAAGTGACGGGAATCACCTAAGAAAACTCTCGATAATAATCAATAATTCTGCTCTCAAGGATTTCAAAGTTTAAGTCTTCGAGGGATTGAATTTTGGAATTTCGATAGGAATGGATCAAGTTTGGAACATTTTGTTTTGTGAATCCAAAGGAAGAAAAGTAGGAGAAATCACGGATTCGAAGTGAACTTCGGTAATTTCCCGACTATCCTATTGTTTGGCTTAGATTTAAGAAAGTCCTAATATTTTTAAATGTTTTGATCTTGTCAATTTTAATTAATTAGGACTTATACTTATATGATAGAATCATACAAATAGCCTTGAAGATGTGAGGGTTTATGTCGTATCAGACGACTACCTCGGAATCCTAAATCCGGTTAGGGCTTAATTTGCAAGGCAAATATCTAACAAAAGGTTGAGGATTTACGTTGCACTAGGCAAACTACCTCGAAATCCTATGGCTTGGTTATTTAATTCTAGGAAAGTTCTGTCGAAGTAGGTTCAAGTTTTGCTGACGACGATGGCCGTGCTGCCCACCATGCTCCGAGCTCCTTATTGTTGCAGAGGTTTAGTTTTAGAAATCATAAATCAGGAGATGAGAAAAGTGTTTTGGTTTAGAGAAGTCTTAATTTCCAAGTGTTTTTTACGTTTTGATTAAAACAAATCTTAAAGTTGATTATAACGACATCGGTTAAGATCCCACGGTTCCATCCTTCCGGCATCATTATTTTTATCGGATTCACTTAGTCCGGATGAATTTGCTAAACTCAACCGAATGAGTTCCACACTTTCATTTAGACCGTGGGAAATCCCGTTAGCAACACGTAGGTTACATCATCCGAGGTATTCCCGATCATCCAACAGGACGTTTTAATTTAGTTGCAATTGTAGTTTTGTGTTCTGTTTGTGATTAAATTTTGAGTTGTTTTATATTTTGAAATGTCGTGGCGGTGAATTTTAGCTTGCAATGACTTTTAATTTAGTTTTGGTTTCAATTTTAGGGGCTATCCTAAAGGTGTGGGTTTTCATGCAACAGTTGTCTTATCATGCAAGAAAAGTAAAGTGCATTTGCAATAAAGTAAATTGCAATAATGTAAATTGCAGGAAAGTAAATTGCAATAAAATAAAAGCGTACTGGAGGGTCTTCCCGTCATCCCAAGCTACACTTAAAACACAATTAGAATATTTAAGCAAGTTCCTAGGTAAAGCTAAGGGAAAGGTTATGGTTTTCTACCAAATTCCTAATCACTATAGCTAGTCATTTCCTATGACGTCTAGGTTCTTGTGTTTTGGTTTGAAGACAATTTTCTTCATCAAAGAACAATTAAATTCAGTTGTTCTTATGAACATCCTATCATATCGAGGAAGTGCTTAAGACAAATCTTAAACATCTTTTCAATATTTCTAGAATTGGTTTAAGTCCAAATGAATTCGATTATATAAATGAATTAATCGTCCGGGGATTCAAGTTTTGTTAACTTACTCGATGAACTAGGACATTTGAATATCACTATAAGTGAAGTAACATTTCATTTAATGTCCTATTTAGGAGTTATGATAACTAAAGCTTTTGAGGGTAAATTGGTGTTCAAATGGTTTGTGATTTAGTTTAATTTCCATTAATGAGTTTGAATTTGGAATAGTGTTCAAGTTATTTTAGATTTATTTTGAATTCTTTATGTCTTAGGTGATGTTATATTTAATTTAATTTAATTTAATTTAATTGAGTTTTAATTTTAATTTAATTCAATTGAGTTTGATTTGATGTTAAATTAATTTAATTTGATTTGATTTAATTTTAATTTAATTTTAATTTAATTTAATTTAATTATTCAATTTAATTTAATTTATTTAATTTAATTTAGTTTAATTTAATTATTCAATTTAATTTAATTTATTTAATTTAATTTAATTTAATTATTCAATTTAATTTAATTTATTTAATTTAATTTAATTTAATTATTCAATTTAATTTAATTTATTTAATTTAATTTAATTTAATTATTCAATTTAATTTTATTTATTTAATTTAATTTAGTTTAATTTAATTGTTTAATTTAATTTAATATGATTTAATTTAATTTAATTATTTAATTTAATTTAATTTATTTAATTTAATTTAATTTTAATTTAATTTTATTTAATTTTAATTGAATTTTTTTTAAAAGAGTTTAATAATTTAAATTTAGTTTAATGATTAAGTCTTTTAATATTTTAAATTTGAGTTATCATTTTAATTAAGAATTGAATATTAATGAGATAATTAATTTAGGGATTTTTAAATTAAAGAATAAATCTCTTCCTAATAATATCCCTATTTTAATAATTCCAATTTTATTATTCTTCCAAATTTAATCAATTATTTAATTAAAGTTTAATCATTTTAAAATTGTTTAATGGGTTTCTACCCTTTAATTATTTAAATTTCAATCATCCAAATCAGATTAGGATCAAATATTTTACTTGTTAAATTTTTATTAAACCTAAAGTTTTAATTAAGGGTTAAAATTTTAATTACCATTTTACCCTTTAAGCTTAATGATTTCATAACTCACTAAATTGAACTCAAATGAACTTGAAATTTTTATGTGACTTCACTCATATGCCAATAAAGACATGAGAGGATAAAATGTGATTTTTCTGCATTTAATTTATTTATATAATTATTTTTGGTAGAAAATAGAGATTTTCAAGGAAAATTTAATAACATGACCAAGGGAAAGTTTCTATCCTTAAGAAAATTAGGGGACATTCCTAATGACCAGAGAACCACTTGGACCAATTTTGGTGATTTTTTGAATTATATTATTTTTATTATAATTATTTTAAGTTTTGGAGTGTTAATTAATTTAAAAATAAAATAAATGTTGAAAAATGGATTTTATAATTTTCAAAAATCTCTCTGATATCAAGGAAATCAGAGAATCAAATTTTACAATTTTCAGATTTTTATGTGATTTATTATAATTATTTTAGTGAAAATACTAGAAAATACATTTTTTTTAATTTTTAAAATTACCCTAGGGCTTTAAAATTTAATATCTCATAAAATAGACCTAAGAAAAATATGGGGTTTGTTCCTATGTGATTAAAATTCAAAATGTGACATTTTGGTGAATTTTATTATTTTGTGATTTTATTATTTTTTAATTATTAAAAATATTAAAATATTATTAAAAATCAACTTTTTTAGAAAATTGAAATTTTAATTTTCTTAGGTTCCCCTGATATCAGAGAGGCCCCAAAACCAATTTAGTGAATTTTTGAAAGGTATTTTAAAAGTTTTGAATTTTTAAAGTTTAAAATGGCTAAGTGGCTTAATCAACCCAATTAGTGGGGCTAACCAAGTCCAATTGACGTCAAACTTTTATGGTGGATTCCTCTGATCCTAAAGGTCAGTGGAGAATTGATTTCAAGTCAATTTGATGCCTGGTTAGCTCTAATTAAATAAAGACCTATTTTGGGTGTTTAAGCCAATTAGGGTTGTTTTAAATGAACTAAGTCAAAACCTATTTTTCCTAGGGTTCTCTGGTCATAAGGAACATCACTAAATTTTCCTAGAATTTATTTCACAACATGCTATTTATTGGAATTAAAATACTCAAAACAGCAACATGAATTTAAAAAATCAATAACTTTTCATAGGGATGGCCTCTGACTTTGGAAAATTCAGGGAATGTTCCCAAATTCAGAGGCTTCAAAAGCCCTATGGTCTCATGCCATGGTGAATTGTATACATGCATGGGGAATTAAAAGTATGCATAGAGTAAATAAATTATTAAAAATAAAATACTTGGTGAAATTAAATGATTTCTTTTCCACATTATTCTCCTCTGTTCACTGAGCAAGAGGGTATTTTTATTTTATTTTTCTGATTTTCCTACACAGAGATATGAATTTTTGAAGTTTAGGGAATTAAATAAATAAAAAAAATACCCTAATTTTCTATTTATCCACGCGGCGCCGCGTCAACCTCGGCAGCTCCGAACGCACACGCGTCGCGCTCCCATTCGACGCCGCCACCTGAGTCAGCAGCCCAGGCCCCACGGTTCTCGTACCGTCTCCTGGTCCGACGCCATCTGAGCCGTTCGTCCGCGCGTGTATTGAATGGACGGCATCCGTTCATCGTCCCCGAGCGTCCTCACCCGAGAGCCGTCCACACTAAATCCCTAAGATCTCACTCGATACTCAATGGATTTTCATGTTCTTATGCTCTATGGATTCGTCTTCGAAGAGACGAACACATCTATACGGTTAACATGCATTGAAATTAAGGCATTTGAAATGGAGAATCTCCGGAAGCTCGGGATAAAGAATTAGCTCATACCTTTGCTCGCAGAAGTGTGGCTTCAATCCGAGAGTTGTTGCACCTTCGATTGGATCCCGCAAGCTCCCGATGAAGTCTCCCGGTCCGGTGAATTGTCCGGATGTGATTTCGACCAAGCCCGATCACAAAGCTTGGAGGCCGGAGCAACCGGGTGGCCTCGGAGATGGGGCTTTTGCTGGTGGACACCTTCCCTTGGTCCGGTGAAGGTGTAGAACCAATCAATTTGGGAATTGGCTCACCGTGGAGAAGTGTCCCGGTTTTGGGTGGAATTTCGATTGGGAAATCGGATTTTATCAGTGGGGATTAGGGAAAATCGGCACTCGGGGATCAACTCGCTCTAAGGGTGGAGAAGGGTTTGGAACAATTTTGGCAGAGTTTCGGCAAGGTTTGTGCAACTCTCCTCTCATGGCCGAGAGGGGTGGAGTTTAAATAGGAGAGGGTGGAGGGCCTCCCAGGGGGAGTTGAGGCATGGGATCAGCTGCTCTGGTGAGGAGAAGAACAGCCATGGTGGCCATTGGGCATGGGGCAACTCAGCAGGTGAGAATTCCAAGCTTGGGCTCACATGATGCTCTCGGGTGTGGTGTTTTCCGGCGATCCAGGCGGCTGGCCGGCAGGCATGGGTCACCATCTTGACCAGGGAGGTCAGGGCTTGGCAATGGTGAAGTCAATTGGGCTTGGACATGTGTAAAGTGTTTGAATTAAAATGGAATGGAGAGGGGGTCATTTTGGCCTTAATTTGGTCAACCCATTGATTTGGGTTGGGTGCACCTCCCCATGGCCTGATTTTGGGCCGAGAGGATCGGTTGGGTCAGCCAAGGGAGAGTGGTGTGGTCTCCATCCATGATGAGGTGGCTAAGCATGGTTTAGTGTGTGACATGCTTAAGGTAAAAAAGGGGTTAAGGAGGATTAGGAAAGGGGCCCCTCCTTTAGCCATTAATGGCTTGATCACATGCCAAGCCTTCCATGGCTTCATGTGGCTTGTCCATGGCTTGCATGGCTCACCTTTGGCTTGGGAAAAGGTTTGGTCAATTTCATGAAAATGGGTTTTAAGAATTTTTGGTAATTTGATGGAAATTTGTATGAAACTTGATTTGGAATAATTTGATGGTGAATTTAGGACTTAGGTAATGGATTTAATTAAGTGGATGACAAATGGAGATGTCATGTGGGCTTTAGGGTAGATTTTGGGCCTTTGGATGTGGTGAAGTGGGCTTTTAGGAAAGTTTTAAGGGAAATGGGCTTTTGATTTTAGGATGGGCATTTGGATAAAAATTTTGTGAAGAACTTTGTCAAATAAATGTCATAATTGGTTTAGGGATGTTCTATGAAGGGCTTGGAATCAATTTGATGTGATTTGGAGTTGAATTGGTTTGAATTTGGATTTATTTGGTAAGTGGGCCTATGTAGGTCAAATTGGGCTAACTTGGGCTAATGTTGGGCTAGGGTTGAAATTGATATAAAATCAATGTTGAGAAATGTTTATGGGAGTGTTTCAAAGAGGTTTTGACTTTGGTTGGGCTTTGATTTTGGGGTTTGGGCTCATTTGGGTTAGGTTTGGGTTTAGGTCAAAATAGGGCCTTTTAACTTTGGGGTTGAGTTTGAGTGGGGTTTGGGTCTAAATTTTGGGCAAATCATGTTATTATTTTGTTTGTGGGAATGTTAAGGAAGATTTAGAAAAGATTTGGGGTTAATTGGAATTGAATCGGGTGAGTTTGGGTTATGTTTGGGTCATGGGTCCAAATCGGGCTTTAAGGCCAAAAGTGAGATTGGATCCAAATGTCAATCAAATTGGGCTTGGATTTGGTCTAGATTGGTATTTAGGATATTTAATTGAAGTTTAGAATTGAATTGGAGCAAAATTGGGGTCAATTGGGTAGGTTTGGTTCGACATCGGGTTCACTTAGGGTTAAAATGGGTCAAATTGGGGGTTTTGACAAAAGTAGGGTAAATTGACCAAAATTGGCCCATGGTGTAGTTGGACAAAATGAAATTGGGAATATTTGGGATTTTCTGGAATTTTCTAGGAATTTTCTGAATTTTTGGATTTTTAGGTCAAAAGGGGTATTTTGGGTATTTGGAGGGTATTGGGAGGTTTTCTTGGAATTTTTGGGTATGGATGATCAATTTAAGTGATGTGGAAATGTTTAGGAATGATTTTGGAGAATTTTGGATAATTTGGAAATTTTTGAGAAATTTGGGTAATTTCGGGGTTTTGGGTAGGCTAAGCGGTGTAGGGTCCCGGGTCAAAAATCGAAAATTTGGAAAATTGAAGATCGGGTGGATGTAAGTGGAAAGAAGTCATTTTGGTTGAGCCATGAAGCCATGTCAAGCCCATGTGAGCCATGAAGGGACCCATTTGAGGCATTCACTATGTTGTTCCTAACCCTCTTAGCCAAGGGCTTAGGGGTTAAGGACCATCCATGTGAATCACCCACATGAGTCAGGAGGTCAAGTTAGGTATAGGTGTGGTTTTAGGAGGTATGTGGAAGTGTAGTGTGTAGGTGTAGTGTATAAGTGTAGTGTGTGTGTAAGTCAGCCCCTTCACTGCACTGTGCCACCTGTGGCAAGATCTAAGGCCAAAGAGTCCCATAGGAACTCATTCTTTAAACTTCCACATTTGATTTCAACCCTCTAGGTGATTAGGGGTCTACAGTCAAGTTTGTGGAGTTTGCAGGGAGTTAAGAAGTGGTTTGAATTTCTAAAAGGTGGGTCCCAATTCTAGTCCTCTAAGATAGTTAAAGGAAAAGCCTAAGGCTAGATCCTAAGTACTAAAGAGAAGAAGAGAAGACCTCATCAAAAATGAGGTCAACAAATGGACCCCCAATAGGTGTGGTGAGCTGACGGAGCACACCACTCTTATTGGTGTTGACCGAAGCGATCAACAAAACCAACACAAACATCCAAGTGACAAACTTAGGATGAAATAGAGGAGTTTTCGCTGGGGGGGAGCAAGTATATCTCTCGAAATCGGAGATTCCTAAACTCTCGCTCGGGGAAAGGAAAAGGAGGTGAACTCCAAATCACATGACCTGGGGAATTTCGATTTAGATTTTATTTTGTTTCAATTTAAGTTTTGATGTGTGAGTTTAGATTTCAATTTGGAGTTTCAATTTAGATTGGAGTTTGTCAAAATTAATTTGAAGGATTTGATTTGAAATGAAAATTGGAATTCTGAGGTTTTAGATGTAACATCTTCAACCTCGAAAGAAAATTGAATTGATTAGATTGAATCGTTGCAATGAGAAGAGATCTCGTAGTAATGCGGTGTTGGATGTAAAATCCTTAACCTCAAGAGTTTGATTTTGATGTATTTCAGTGCAATAGGGAAAGAATCCTAAAGCAGTGCAGTCTTGGATGTAAAATCCTCGACCCAAAAGGTTTGAATTTGATGTATTTCAGTGCAATAGGGAAGAATCCTAAAGCAGTGCAGTCTTGGATGTAAAATCCTCGACCCAAAAGTTTTGAATTTGATGTATTTCAGTGCAATAGGAAAGAATCCTAAAGCAAAGGCAATCTTGGATGTAAAATCCTCGACCCAAAAGGTTGAATTTTGATGTACTTCAGAGTGCAATAGGAAAGAATCCTAAGCGAGGCAAGTCTTGGATGTAAAATCCTCGACCCAAAAGTTTGATTTTGATGTATTTCAGGCAACAGGAAAGAATCCTAAAGCAGTACGATCTTGGATGTAAAATCCTCGACCCAAAAGGTTGAATTTGATGTACTTCAAGTGCAATAGGAAAGAATCCTAAAGCAATGCAGTCTTGGATGTAAAATCCTCGACCCAAAAGTTTGATTTTGATGTATTTCAAGTGCAATAGGAAAGAATCCTAGCAGAAGGCAGTCTTGGATGTAAAATCCTCGACCCAAAAGGTTGAATTTGATGTACTTCAAAGGCAATAGGAAAGAATCCTAGCAAGAGTGCGATCTTGGATGTAAAATCCTCGACCCAAAAGTTTGATTTCGATGTATTTCAGATGCAATAGGAAAGAATCCTAAAGCAAGGCGGTCTTGGATGTAAAATCCTCGACCCAAAAGGTTGAATTTGATGCATTTCGAAGTGCAATAGGAAAGAATCCTAAAGCAAAGGCGGTCATGGATGTAAAATCCTCGACCCAAAAGTTTGATTTTGATGTATTTCAAGGCAACAGGTAAGAATCCTAAAGCAAGCAGGTCTTGGATGTAAAATCCTCGACCCAAAAGTTTGATTTTGATGTATTTCAAGTGCAATAGGAAAGAATCCTAAAGCAAGGCGATCTTGGATGTAAAATCCTCGACCCAAAAGGTTGAATTTGATTTGATTGATATTTGATTCGAGATCCGGAAGAAATTGAATTTGAATTTGATTGAGACTCGGATTTGGAATCCGGAAAGATTGAATTTGGAAATTTGGAAGGATGAGTTTGAACTCGATTGAAATTTGATTTAAGATTTGATTTGAAATTTGGAAGATCAAATTTGAAACTTGATCGGGAGTGGATTTGGAATTTGATCGAGAATTTGATTTGGATTTGAAAAGATTGAAATTTGATTCGGAATTTGGAAAGATTGAATTCGAAATTCGATTTGAAATTTGGAAGGATGGAATTTGAGATTTGTGTTGATTTTGTTTATCTTTTAATGGTTCAAATTTTATTTTATCGTTTATTTAATGTTCATGTGAATTTGGTGTTTGTCATTTTTTAAGATTTTTTTTTTTTAGGAAAGTTTTCTTTTATTCTTTTTTCTTTATTTCTTTTCTGTTCTTTGTTCGAAGTTCATTTAACTTTAATGGCGTTTCCCAATCAATTTGCACAAAAGAGGTGAAGGCCAAAAATGTGACATGGTCACTTTCATTCCAATCATGTTGAAAATACATCATACAACTCGATCCGGAATACATTTCATACAATCCATGTAGACTCAAAACGGATCGTGTATGATCTTTGTTGGTCCATCAAAAGAAGCATTTGTCAAAAAATTTATGTCTCGAATAGTGGGGTACATGGTTAATAACATCACCTTCCAAGCCATCCTCGGCAAGGATGCCGACCGGATGTACGTTGGAGGTGTGATATTTCCCATGTAACTCACGGCTCGTAAGGCCGGAGGTTCTCTAGCTCGTGTCCGGTTGGAAATGGTAAGGTATCTTGTCGTCGTCGATTCTCCCGAAAGTAACCGAGATCCGCTCCACCGGCACTCCCGGTATGCAATGCTTAGCGATATCCGCTCCGTTGCCCTTCGCATCATGACGGAACCCACCGGTAAAGGTATCTTTACCGGCCCTCGGAACTCACCCGGGCTCGCTATCCGGAGGTCGATCCGAACATGATGTCACACTCGTTCAAGAAAGAGACTCGTGCGAAAGGTCCGACGAAGTCGTGGTGATCTATATGTGGGGGTATGCGATCACCCCGTTTGTAGATGTTGATAATGCAGCTATTGGGTATGCAATCCGCTGGCGTACCCTCCATGTTATCAATCTTTTTACCATTCTCCCGATGACTAATGGCATCGGATCTACTCGCCCATGATGGAGTATCCCGTGGGTTTCCCTTCGTCTTCGCAAAGTTGTAGCAAGCATCCGCATTGTATTATGATTCTTCCTTTCCCCGGCATCCATCTCCGGGGTTCCGAGTATGTGTTTTCCCTCGGCGGCTCGCTCGGCCCATTCTTTTCGGATCCCGGATACAATCCACGATTTGTCGTTGTTCATACTCCGAGAATACGTCGGTATGTAGCTCGAGGCCCTCTAGTATGTTGATTCTTCTTCCTTTAATTCTCTCGAAGTATTCAAAAGTTTTCTTTTCAACATTCGCATTCTCTCCAGACTCGTATTCCGAATGATCCGCGATGGCGAGGCCTTGTGACATATTGTGGGATATATGGTTCAATCCCTTCACGTTCCCCCGCATACCTCGGCTCCTCGGTGATGATGCCCGTCGGGACATCCCCCGGGTTGCTTCCGCAACAAGGTCATGCATTATTGGTGGTTCTATCCGGTGGCGTGGTAGCCTTCTTTCTTCGATCTTCCGGAGATTTCCCCGGTTCTTTCCGTTATCCTAGGAGCCGGCCTCCTTTCTTCGGGTTCCCGGTGAACCGGTGTCCTTGAAATGTGTGTGCCGGCATTAACAATTGTCTCGTCACGCCGGTCCGCGACTAGTTTTGTTAACATCTTACGGATACGGCGATTCTTATTTCTTCGTTGCGTGGCTGTGAGAGTAGCTCTCCACACTTCTTGAATCTCTGTGGGCGCGGCGCTGACAAGCCTGCCCTCCGCTGTAGGGACTACGGACTTCATTTTCTTATCTTCTTCGGTGTTTGCTTTTCTTTTCTTGTTGTTGGATTGGTGGCTTGGGCCACCCACTTTCATCAATGTCTGCCCGGGTAGTTCTTCTCGGTTAATCGGGACCCGGGCCACTTTCCTCGTACTCGTAGGCTCGCCGGTGCGAAGTCCGAGTCAATCTCGATTATCGCTCCATCTTTCACCCTCTTTTCATGGAGTGCAAGGCTTACGACATTCTTAAAGTTCAAGACCAACCGCCCGTTCGACATTTCCCTGCGAAAAGACAAGGAAAAGGATCAGGGGCTGTACTAAGAACAAGAACATTAAGAAAATGTTTATTAAAGACATTTTTTTAATTTCTCCTATATTTAAAATTTAACAGGAATGAAGTAGGATAAGATCAGGGAAGAGATTTTGATTTGGAAAGGAAAACAAGGAAAACTTTATTATCATGATTTTATTTATTTTAACACATTTATTATTTTTTTTGGGTTCGGACCCAATCATAAGTAATTACTTCGCCCGTGTTTCTTAGGGATGAAGGATTCATTCCTTCGAAACATCAGGTAGCGTAATACTTTTTCAAGTATCGTCCGTTGATCGGAAGCATATGTCGTTCTCCCTGGCAATTCACTAGCCGGTAGGAACCTCCGGAGTATACCGCTTCAACCACAAACGGTCCTTCCCAAGTGGGTTCAAATTTTCCTCCTATCTTGCGGTGTGCAAGAATAGGTCTCTTGAGAACGAGAACTAAGTCACCAACTTTCAAGGTTCTTGGGCGGACTCGGCTTGTCATGGGCTTGAACCATCTTAGCTTCGGTATAGTTCTAAATTCGTTGCGCCGCAAGTCTTTTCCCTTCCAAGCTTTCTAATTCTTCGAGTCGTAATCCGGCGTTTTCTTCGTCGTGATCTTGTTTGCAACTGCAATTCGAGTGAAGGAAGCCGAACCTCTAAAGGTAACATCGCCTCGGACCCATACACTAGAGCGTAAGGTGTAGCTTCGAGTAGGAGTTCGAAGGTTGTCCGGTACGCCCATAAGGCTTCTAACAATTTCTCGTGCCAATTTCTCTTATTATCGTCCAATGTTTTCTTTAAGATTTGAACGAGAGTTTTATTAAAAGCCTCGCCGAGACCGTTTGCTCTTGGGTAGTAAATTGTCGAGTATCGCCGCCGAATCCGTGTCTCCCGACAAAATTGTTGATTTGTGTGCTTCCGAATGCCGACCCATTATCCGAGATGATCTCGCGCGGCACTCCGAAACGGTAGACAACTCGGTTCTCGAAAAACGGTAGCACGTGGTGTGCTTTCACTTCTCAAGTGGAACTGCTTCTGCCCACTTGGAAAAGTAATCTGTAGCCGCAAGAATGAAGCGATGTCCTTTTGAAGATGGTGGTTCTATCGGACCCACTATATCTGTGCCCCAACATTTAAATGGCCACGACGCAATTGTCGGGTGCAGCACATTTGGAGGTTGGTGTAGAACCACTCCGTGCACTTGGCATTGGTGACAGCTCTTGGCGATTTTCATGCGCTCGGTCATCATCGAGGGCCAGTAGTACCCTAGTCTTTTAATTTTCATTTTCATCTTCTGACCCGATCGGTGAGCGCCACGGAGTCCCGAATGCACCTCTTTAACAATTTCACGGGCCTCGGACCCGCTTAGGCACCTTAGCCACATTTGATCAAAAGACCTTCCGTATAATGTGTTGTTTATTAATGCGTAGGACGCAGTTCTTTTCTTGATCCGATGAGCTAGCGACCTATCGTCCGGTAGCTTTCCCGTTTGCGTGTAGTTCATCAATGGTCGTCGCCAATCTTCCGTGTTTTCCGTCACCGCCGCAACTACTTCTTTTTCTTTTCTCGATTTGTGTATTGTGTCTATGTCGAGTCGTGATAGGACCCGACGTTCGTGAACCGACACTTCCACCGATTCATCTTGCAAACAGGCAAATTCTTTTGCGAGACGGGCTAAAGCATCCGCTAAAGCATTCTCTTCTCGGGAATTTTGTAGATCGTCACATTTGGAATCTGTTCCAACAACTCGTATGACATACTGGAAGTATTGTTCGAGTCTTGGTTTAAAAATTTTGTATTGTCCGACGATCCGCCGAATGATTAACCGTGAATCCCCGTAGATGTCGATGTCCGTTATCCCCATTTGAATAGTTAATTCCGAGTCCCGTTATGAGGGCTTCGTATTCTGCTTCGTTGTTTGTACACGGTTCGTCAAGTGGTAGGAGTATCTTAACATCCCCCGCTCCGGCGTTATAAAGATTAGCCCGATTCCCGCCTTACGGCACTATCACTTGCGATTCTTCGTCTTTGTGTGCTGAAGATGCTCCGTCGAAATATAATTCCCAACGTCGATCATCGGGGTCTTCTAGGTTCATTATTTGTTCATCCGGCAAATCATCATCGAGAGGAGATTCTGCCGCGAAGGGTGCGCCTGCGAGGAAGTCTGCTAAGACTTGTCCCTTTACTGGCACGCTGCAGGCACGAAAGTTATATCGAATTGCAATAATATCATCGACCATCCGGCAAGTCTCGCCGGAAAGTGTTGGACGAGTCATCAAGTATTGCAATGGATTAAACTTCGAGATCATGTTAACCTTATGAGAAAGCATGTAGTGCCTAAGCTTTTGAGCGGCGAAGATCAAGGCCAAACAATGCTTTTCAATTGCGGGATACCTTACTTCCGTCGGAAGTAAACGACGGCTTAAGTAGTAAAGAGCATTTTCTTTACCCTCATCATCGACCCAGCTAATGAGGCTCCGAGAGAGTCGTCTAAAGCCGCGGTGTAAAGTATCGCCGGTCTACTCGAGATCGGGGTCGCTAAGACAGGAGGTGTCATTAAATATTGTTTAATGTCCTCGAAGGCCTTCCGGCATTTCTCTTCCCAAATAAATTTGGCGTCCTTTTTAACTAGTGCCGAGAAAGGCCGGCACCTACTCGACAAGTTTGAGATAAAGCGTCGAAGATATGCCGGCTTCCCTTGAAAAGATCGTAGTTGTTTTAAGGTTTTGGGAGGCGGCATTTCTAAGATAGCTTTTAATCTTTTCCGGATCGATTTCAATTCCACGATGTCGGACAACGAATCCTAAGAATTTCCCGGAGGTGACACGGAAGGCGCATTTTAAGGGATTCATCTTAAGGTTAAATTGTCTTAATCGTTCGAAAACAATTCTCAAATCATACAGGTGGTTTTCTTTTACTTTGCTTTTGATGACCACATCGTCCACGTAGCATTCGACTTGATTGTGGATGAGATCATCAAAAATTCTTGTCATTGCTCTCTGGTAGGTTGCTCCTGCGTTCTTCAATCCGAATGGCATCACTCGTGTAGCAAAATACTCCGATCTGCGTTCGAATGCCGTAAGCTTTTCATCTTCTCGGAGCCATTTTTATCTGGTTGTATCCTGAAGATCCATCCATGAACGAGAATATTTCATGTGTTGAAGCAATGTCGATCATTAATTCTGGGATCGGTAGAGGGAATTCATCTTTTGGACATGCCTTGTTTAAATCTCTGAAGTCCACACAGATTCTGATCTGACCATTCTTCTTTCTGACTGACACCACATTGGCTAGCCAAGTCGGGTATTGTTCTTCACGGACAAATTTAGCGTCTATTAGCTTTTTAACTTCGGCTATGACTTGTTGTTCGATTTCGAGACGCATTCTTCTGGGACCTTGTCTGACCGGAACAAGTAGGATCCACTCCTAGCTTATGAACTGTAACCTCTGGAGCCAATCCTGGCATTTCATCGTAGTTCCAAGCAAAACAGTCTTTAAATTCCATTAATAATTTGATTATTTCTTCGGAGTCTTCTTTATTGAGTAAGGAGCTAACAAAGGTAGGTCTAGGCTCTTCGCTAGTACCTAAGTTAACTTCTGTTAACTCATCTATCGTAGATTTGATTTCTTCTTCGAATTCTGGTGGAGCGTCTCCAATTTGTAAATCTTCGAGTTCGTCCGTAGTTTCCATGCGGCTTTCATTGGACTTGCAAGTGACAACTAAGCAAAATTCGACATCGTCAATCGACCCTACCGTGCCGAATCCGAGTCCATGCTTTGAATCGGGTGGACGACCGGAGTTATTCCATAATTTTTCAAAATGTTGTGATTGGCCTTTTGTCCATTGTCGAGGTAAGAAACCACGTTGAATTAAATTTTGAACACAGGGAGAGTACCACTCAAAAGGTAATTCCATTAATTCTGATGAAGTGACATCTTCGAATTGTACATTATTTTCAGTTTTGGAGGAAGAAGCACCACGGTAGAATTTGATTGGTTTTGCACCGTCGCTACGTACCTCTTTGACCACCATACCCTCGATCTTATTAGAATGGATCGGGGTCAGGGTCATAGTATGTACGTAGTGGTTAATCTTCTCGTACATTGACTTATATTCTTCATTCTTTTCATCTTCGAGGAGATCTTGAATTGCGGCTTCTTCCGACTTACTGCCGTTGCTTCTTGTTTGATTTCTTTTTCTTCTTCGTAACTATCTTCCCAATCAACATTGATGGCTGGTTTCCTCCGTCCAACCGTCCTAACGTCTCTACCACGACCTCGTCCCCGGCCTCGACCTCGGATGCGAGTTGTGGAGAAACCTTCACCATCTCGCCGTAAGGGAGTGGTGAGTGATCGTTGGACTAGAACTTCGGGTTCTTCGTTGTCCCGAACTTTCTTTGCTTCATTTGTTACGGTATCTCTGGAGAAGATTGTTTTCTTTGGCGGTGCATAATAAGCTTCATCTTCATGGATTCCAATCTCATGTACGGAGAATGGTTGCAAGTCGCTTTTGATGCACTGCTCCCCTCCATCGTAGTATTTGATGCACTGGTGCAGAGATGATGGTACCATCCTGTTTTCATGTATCCATGGTAGGCCCAGTAGAGCGTTGAACGACGTTTCTGAATCGATTATATGAAATTTTTCGGTTGTCTTTGCTAAGTCACCGGTCTTCATCGATAGCGTTATTGACCCGAGGGCTCTTTCTCCTTTCCGGTTGAATCCTCTTAATAACATTTTGTCCGCTTCGAGCTCGCGAGCATCAATTTCAAGTATGCTAGTGTTCGAAGACTCATTATATTGATTGATGCTCCCGGATCCACCAATACTCCGGAGAGCGTAAACTTCCCAATTAGTAATCGAAATGTACAACGGTCGGTCGTGATCTCGCCGTCCCAAGTAGTAGGTCATTATCCGTGAAGGTAACGCCTCGTCGTTCCTTTAACGAGCAAACCTCATCTAAGGACTCTCCGGCCATTTGAGCTAAGCAAATTTCCGGATCAAGTAAGGCCTTGATCGAGCTTCTCTCATCTCCTTTGATAAGATGAGAGCATCGTAAATGCTCGGTCTGGCCGGTAGTTTCCTAAGATGGGCTAGCACGTTGTAGTCCACTTTGTTCTCATGCGTCTCGGCTTCTTCTCGAATGGGTATTTCTTCTGCCGGGGTTGGTTCTTCTTGAACAACCACCGCTTTCCTTTGTCTTTTGGACCCACTCTTGGAGGTAGAACTCTTCCACTTCTTAAGTTGACTTCGTAATTTCTTCTGAATCTAGTGTTGAACTTGCGCGTGTCTCCTCCTGAATCGGAATGACAGGCTCTTCCGGATTATCTTCAAAATCTGAAGGCTCTAACTCTATCGTAACTGGAGCTCCTCGAAATTCACAGATAGATTCGTTGCTTGTTGAACTCTCATAGCCTCCTTGATGGATGTCTTCTTCGTTATTTTGCTTGTCGAGATCGTGTATGATTTGAGAATTGTTGTTGGCATCGAAGTCGATGTCCGAATTGTCGCTAGTTACGTAATCGTTAGAAACAGTCAAAACGTAGCCAACGCTATCACCCTTATCATTATATGATCCCACCGAAGTGAGCAGATAATCATACAAAATCAGAGGTTCGAGGGATTTCTCCCCCGAATCGGAAACAACTATCCTAGGATAAGCAGCCCCTAGTCTAGCCTTAGGAATCTCGGTCCCCTCTTCTTCGTCAATTTTCTTCTTTCCTTCGATCGTCTCCTGTCGAGGTGGTTCTTCTATCGCAAGTGATAGTACCGGTTTAACAGGTCTCGAACTCTGAATTGAAGCCCGCACCGAAGCGGTTCGGATGCTGTCTAAAATCTTCTTCGAAGACCTCGTCCAAGCGGTAGTCCATCCATCGTCAGTTGCATAGGGATCTATCGGAATGACGGGATCGGTTGAGATAACATTGACGGAACCTCCTTTACGGGGTTCCTTCATGTACTCCTTCGGGATTGTTATATTTCCTTTCCGAAGGTTGTCGTTGAGCTCAACTTTTAAAGGTAATGCAATCTTCTATCTTGTGCCCGAGCATCCGGTGGTAGGGGCAAAAGTTGGGATCACCGTTCTTGTTGACTTCCTCCGGTCTTTTAGGTTCGGCAGCTGGAAATCTGGAGTTTTCATTAGCCTACGGAACATCTTCGGTCATCGCTTCATTTTTGAACGGATATTCTCTCGCTCGAAGCTCCCTCGATGTACGTTGCGGACGGGACGGTTGTTCATACTCGCGGAGACGATCGATAGCTGAACCGGGGTTGCTGGTAATTCGTTGTGGTTGCTTCGCAGCCGTTCGGTGGTATTTGCATCGGTTGCTTGCCTTTGTCAATCGCTCGCAACGATCCAGGATTTCTTTCGAAGGTCTTCACCGGCTTCGCTTGTCCGTCTTGTCGGCAAAACTTAATTGCTTCGCCTCTTCTTGCAAGCTTCCGGCCTTGCTTAACAACTTCTCAAAAGTCTTAATAGTGAATCGTTTGAGGAGAAGTGCTATCGGGCCGTGAATGCTTTTAAGCAAGATGCCGACTGCATGTTGTTCTTGCGATTGTGGTTCACACTTCATGCTTAAGTTTCTCCATCGAAGTATGTAATCCACCAAAGTTTCATTCGGCCTTTGTTTCTCTACCACTAAATCACATATAGTGATGTGGTGCTGAGCTCCGGCAAATCGCTTGATGAAGAGGCTCTCTAGCTCTGAGAATGTCTTCACCGAGCCATTGGGTAATTCTGCATACCAGTTGAAGGCGATTCTCGACGGATCGCCGACGAACCTGTCGGAAGAGTAGCGCATCGCTCCCGCCGGCATTGCAACAACTGGCACGAAAGTGTGCAACATGCTGTCGGGGGTTCCTGGTTCCATCGAATGTCTTGAACAGAGGTGGTACGAAGCCTTTCGGGTATTGGACAGCGTCGAATTCTTCTGGGTAAGGTCTACCCGTCCGAATGGATGTCCCGTTCTTCGATTGTGCTAAGGCTTCTCGCACTCGTCGTTCTACCAAGTTCTTGATATCCTTTTCGGGGATCATACTTTGTGTTGTATCCTTTTCGACTGGTCATCCCCATTGACGGATGTAATCTCCTTTCCTCCGTCTACAATGTGAATGACCTCCGGGGGTGTCTCTCATGTGGTTGTACTTGACTCCGGAGAGTGGCCGCAGCTACGGCCATCTCTTCCATCCTTTTCGTCATTCGAGCGATCGTGTCGTCTTTTCCCGAAGCCGTCTTCTCATCGCGTTCGACTCCTCTCTTTCGCGGCTGCAGGAGCACCTTGAGAAGCTGATGAAGCTCGTGTCTCAACCATATTGATTTCTGCATATTCGTCGTCCATGAACTCCGATGAATCGATCTCATCTCCGAACTTTTCTTCTCTTTCTTTTGCCAACCGTCGGATGTCGGTTCTCAACTTTTCCATGGCATCTTCTAGCGGAGCTTTCGTGTGTCTTTGCGGTTGTCATGCGATAGTTGCCGGGTCCCCTTTTCACGAGTCCCCTTTATCGCGGTAGCGCTTTCTTCGCATTCCAGCCTCTCGGCGAGACTTTCTTTTCGAGTCGTCGTTTCAATCTCAGTCGCCTCGTAGTGGGACGCCACACCATCCTTCTAGCGACAGAAGGTCTAGGACCGCATGGTCCGTCGGCCAAATGCTTGGAAGGTGGTATCCTCTCTAATCTGTAATCCCGAGACTACGACGGGCGGGTTAGCCTTCATTCTCTTGCTTGGCTTTTCCGTCATGACGGCGGGCTCTACTCGGGGCCCAAGACGGGATTTGACCTGGCACCCGCCCTATCCTTCGCGGAATTTCCGATACTGGGCGGTTTTCCTTCCTTGCTAACTTTTCTACCAAAGTTTGCGGTCGAGCAAACGGCGTAGTTCTAGTTCTTTTCTTGCGGCTATCGTTGTAGTATACGGGTTGAGGTAATGTGGCGACAATCTTGCGAACATTCTCCTCATCCTCTGCGGCGGAGAGGGGATGGAACTCGCTTCCTCCCAAAAGTGGTATGTAGTCGAGCGGTGGTGTATATTTTGGTAGCGGTGTATATTCGGCGGCTGCTGGAATTTCCTCCGGAAAGCGATCTCGGCGGCTACGGCTTCTCCGGCGATCCTTCTACTTGTTTCTTCTTTGGGTCTTTGTTAGTGACGGAATCTTTGAACTCGGACCCGATTTCGAAAACGAAGGTCTTACGAGAAGATCCGTACCCTCCACGGTGACGGGTTTACCATAATTCCGGATTTCTTTCCCCTTTGATTTGGCGAAGTCGGGGTAGGTGCGGAAACAACTAGACCGAGTGGGGGTAGTAAGAACGGTCCTCCGCGAACAGCGGTACTCCTCCTAGTCGGGACCCTTTGCGGGGAGGAAACTCTTGGGTCGACCTAAGGTTGAACTTAAGCGATGGCTCCTCGGCTCGGATACCTTGTTCGTCGGTGCGAAGAGGGAGACGTCGGTGACCTTGACGTTCGTGTTTTCAAATCCTGTCCAAATCGGATGATCCCATTGTCGGGCGGCTCATCCTTATAGACGGCGAAGTCCGGTTCGTTGGTGAAGGAGAAAATCGGTTCGGGGCTTCCATTTCTGCAGGGTAGATTCTGGTTGTCAGTCCCAAGCTATGCTTCTTTTCTTTAGGACGAAAAGAAAGGAATTGAAAAGAGTCCGAACTCATTCTTGTTCATGTATTTATAAGAAGGAAAAAGAGTCACTTATTAGAGGGTTTGTTTATTTAGAACGAAATGTTCAAAGGTGTAGAGAAGGTAAGGAATCCGATTCAGAGTTGGAAAGGGAAAGAAAGTCTTAAGCAAGACTTCTCGACTCGAAGGATCATTCCTAAACTAACACCTATTGGGGGTCCACCCCACCTCAGAAATGAGGTAAAAGGATCTCGGAACCTCTCCGTTTAGGGGTGTCTAAACGGTGGCTCCTAAATCCGAGAGAATGTTGGCTATACTCATTCAAGATAGAAATGAACATAGTATTCCAACGGAAAGAAGGGTAGTTTGATCCACGAGGACATGGATACACTTCCGATTTTTGAAAGCGGAATTATCCGATTATAATGGAGAGAGGAATTTTCCCCAGTGGAGTCGCCGAAATGCTGTCGGCATATTTTTAGGTTGTGTTTTATTTTGAAGAGGGTCGCTAACGTAATCGTCGGCGAATTTTTAATTTAATTAAAATAAATAATTTGAAAAGTAGTATTTAATTTTGAAAATAATTTCAAATTTGAAGGTTTTAAGATATGAGACTAAACCGATCTCACATCCCAAATAGTTTATATAAACGAGCACCGCACCACAAACCATGTATCTATCCCTAAGGATAGACACCGCTTGACGGTAGGGCTCGATTAAATAAACTAGAAGATTTGTGACATCCGTTTGGTCTGCGAACCAATTTTATAAGCCGACAAAATTCCCCTGTTTAATATGAAAACATTAAACAGGGTTTATATTACCTGGGTTCTTCAAAATTCTCTTTAAGGACAAGCCCCTATAGTTAATTACATCTTAAGTGACGGGAATCACCTAAGAAAACTCTCGATAATAATCAATAATTCTGCTCTCAAGGATTTCAAAGTTTAAGTCTTCGAGGATTGAATTTTGGAATTTGATAGGGAATGGATCAAGTTTGGAACATTTTGTTTTGTGAATCCAAAGGAAAAAAAGTAGGAGAAATCACGGATTCGAAGTGAACTTCGGTAATTTCCGACTATCCTATTGTTTGGCTTAGATTTAAGAAAGTCCTAATATTTTTAAATGTTTTGATCTTGTCAATTTTAATTAATTAGGACTTATACTTATATGATAGAATCATACAAATAGCCTTGAAGATGTGAGGGTTTATGTCGTATCAGACGACTACCTCGGAATCCTAAATCCGGTTAGGGCTTAATTTGCAAGGCAAATGCCTAACAAAACGTTGAGGATTTACGTTGCACTAGGCAAACTACCTCGAAATCCTATGGCTTGGTTATTTAATTCTAGGAAAGTTCTGCTGAAGTAGGTTCGAGTTTTCGTCGACGACGATGGCCGTCGTTGCCCACCATGCTCCGAGCTCCTTATTGTTGCGGAGGTTTAGTTTTAGAAATCATAAATCGGGAGATGAGAAAAGTGTTTTGGTTTAGAGAAGTCTTAATTTTCCAAGTGTTTTTTATGTTTTGATTAAAACAAATCTTAAAGTTGATTATAACGACACCGGTTAAGATCCCACGGTTCCATCCTTCGGCATCATTATTTTTATCGGATTCACTTAGTCCGGATGAATTTGCTAAACTCAGCTGAATGAGTTCCACACTTTCATTTAGACCGTGGGAAATCCCGTTAGCAACACGTAGGTTACATCATCCGAGGTATTCCCGAACATCCAACGGGACGTTTTAATTTAGTTGTAATTGTAGTCTTGTGTTCGTTTGTGATTAAATTTTGAGTTGTTTTATATTTTGAAATGTTGTGGCGGTGAATTTTATCTTGCAATGACTTTTAATTTAGTTTTGGTTTTAGTTTTAGGGTCTATCCTAAAGGTGTGGGTTTTCATGCAACAGTTGTTTATCATGCAAGAAAAGTAAGTGCAATGCAGATAAATAAATTGCAATAATGTAAATTGCAAGAAAGTAAATTGCGATAAAATAAAGGCGTACTCGGAGGGTCTTCCCGTCATCCCAAGCTGCACTTAAAACACAATTAGAATATTTAAGCAAGTTCCTAGGTAGAGCTAAGGTAAGTGTTATGGTTTTCTACCAAATTCCTAATCCTATAGCTAGTCATTTCCTATGACGTCTAGGTTCTTTGTGTTTTAGTTTGAAGACGATTTTCTTCATCAAAGAATAATTAAATTCAATTGTTCTTATAAATGTCCTATCATATTGAGGAAGTGCTTAAGAAGAATCTTAAACATCTTTTCAATATTTCTAGGAATGTTTTAAGTCCAAATGAATTTAATTATACAAATGAATTAATCGCCCAAGAATTCAAGTTTTGTTGTTATCTTGCTCAGATGAACTAGGACATTTGAATATCCTATAAGTGAAGTAACATTTCATTTAATGTTACGTTTAGGAGTTATGATAACTAAAACTTTGAAGGGTAAATTGGTATTCAAATGATTTGATTTAAGTTGAAGGGTTTAAATTTGGAATAGTGTTGAGTTATTTTAGATTTATTTTGAATTCTTTATGTTTTTGGTGATGTTATATTTAATTTAATTTAATTTAATTTAATTGAGTTTTAATTTAATTTAATTCAATTGAGTTTGATTTGATGTTAAATTAATTTAATTTGATTTGATTTAATTTTAATTTAATTTAATTTAATTATTCAATTTAATTTAATTTGATTTAATTTAATTTAATTTAATTTAATTAATTTAATTTAATTTAATTTAATTTGATTGTTTAATTTAATTTAATTTGATTTAATTTAATTCAATTATTTAATTTAATTTAATTTAATTTTAATTTAATTTAATTTAATTTAATTTAATTTATTTAATTTAATTTAATTTTAATTTAATTTTATTTTTAATTTTAATTGAAATTTTTAAAAGAGTTTAATAATTAAGTCTTTTAATATTTTAAATTTGAGTTATCATTTTAATTAAGAATTGAATATTAATGAGATAATTAATTTAGGGATTTTTAAATTAAAGAATAAATCTCTTCCTAATAATATCCCTATTTTAATAATTCCAATTTTATTATTCTTCCAAATTTAATCAATTATTTAATTAAAGTTTAATCATTTTAAAATTGCTTAATGGGTTTCTACCCTTTAATTATTTAAATTTCAATCATCCAAATTAGATTAGGATCAAATATTTTACTTGTTAATTTTTTATTAAACCTAAAAAAATTTAATTAAGGATTAAAATTTTAATTACCACTTTACCCTTTAAGCTTAATAATTTCATAACTAACTAAATTGAACTCAAATGAACTTGAAATTTTTATGTGACTTCACTCATATGTCAATAAAGACATGAGAGGAGAAAATGTGATTTTTCTGTATTTAATTTATTTATATAATTATTTTTGGTGAAAAATAGAGATTTTCAATGAAAATTTAATAACATGACCAAGGGAAAGTTTCTGTCCTTAAGAAAATTAGGGGACATTCCTAATGACCAGAGGACCACTTGGACCAATTTTGGTGATTTTTTGAATTATATTATTTTTATTATAATTATTTTAAGTCTTGGAGTGTTAATTAATTTAAAAATAAAATAAATGTTGAAAAATGAATTTTATATTTTTCAAAAATCTCTCTGATATCAAGGAAATCAGAGAAGCAAATTTTGTAATTTTCTGATTTTTCTATGATTTATTATAATTATTTTAGTGAAAATTCTAGAAAATACATTTTTTTTAATTTTAAAATTACCTTAAAGCTTTAAAATTTAATATCTCACCAAATAGACCTAAGAAAAATGTGGGATTTGTTCCTATGTGATTAAAATTCAAAATGTGACATTTTGGTGAATTTTATTATTTTTGTGATTTTTATTATTTTTTAATTATTAAAAATATTAAAATATTATTAAAAATCAACTTTTTTAGAAAATTGAAATTTTAATTTTCTTAGGTTCCCCTGATATCAGAGAGGCTCCAAAACCAATTTGGTGAATTTTTGAAAGGTATTTTAAAAGTTATGAATTTTTAAAGTTTAAAATGGCTAAGTGGCTTAATCAACCCAATTAGTGGGGCTAACCAAGTCCAATTGACCTCAAACTTTTATGGTGGATTCCTCTGATCCTAAAGGTCAGTGGAGAATTAATTTCAAGTCAATTTGATGCATGGTTAACTTTAATTAATTAAAGACCTATTTTGGGTTTTTAAGCCAATTAGGGTTGTTTTAAATGAATTAAGTCAAAACCTATTTTTCCTAAGGTTCTCTCGGTCATAAGAAACATCACCAAATTTTCCTAGAATTTATTTCACAACATGTTATTTATTGGAATTAAAATACTCAAAACAGTAACCTGAATTTGAAAAATCAATAACTTTTCATAGGGATGGCCTCTGACTTTGGAAAATTCAGGAAATGTTCCCAAATTCAGAGGCTTCAAAAGCCCTATGGTCTCATGCCATGGTGAATTGTATGCATGCATGGAGAATTAAAATAATGCAGAGAGTAAATAAATTATAAAAAATAAAATACTTGATGAAATTAAATGATTTCTTTTCCACATTGTTCTCCTCTGTTCACTGAGCAAGAGGGTATTTTTATTTTATTTTTCTGATTTTTCTACACAGAGATATGAATTTTTGAAGTTTAGGGAATTAAATAAATAGAAAAATATCCTAATTTTCTATTTTTCCACGCGGCGCCGCGTCAACCTCGGCAGCTCCGAACGCACACGAGTCAACCTCGCGCTCCTATTCGACGCCGCCACCTGAGTCAGCAGCCCGGGCCCCGCGGTTCTCGTACCGGTCTCTCGGTCCGACGCCATCCGAGCCGTTCGTCCGCGCGTGTATTGAATGGACGTCATCCGTTCATCGTCCTCGAGCGTCCTCACCGAGAGCCGTCCACACTAAATCCCTAAGATCTCGCTCGATACTCGATGGATTTTTATGTTCTTATGCTCTATGGATTCGTCTTGAAGAGACGAACACATCTATACGATTAACATGCATTGAAACTAAGGCATTTGAAATGGAGAATCTCCGAAGCTCGGGATGAAGAATTAGCTCATACCTTTGCTCGGAGAAGTGTGGCTTCAATGCGAGAGTTGTTGCACCTTCGATTGGATCCCGGCAAGCTCCGGATGAAGTCTCCGGTGCAGTGAATTGTCCGGATGTGATTTCTACAAGCCAGATCACTAAAGCTTGGAGGCTGGAGCAACCTGGGTGGCTCGGAGATGGGGCTTTTGCTTGGTGGACACCTTCCCTTGGTGCAGTGAAGGTGTAGAACCAATCAATTTGGGAATTGGCTCATTGTGGAGAAGTGTCCTGGTTTTGGGTGGAATTTCGACTACGAAATTGAGCTCGCGAGAGGAGAAATGGCGGGGGATCTCACCGGGGATCAAGTGTTCCGTGTATGGGGAGGAGTCCGGAACAATTTTGGCGAGTTTTGGCAAGGTTTGTACTCGGCTCCCCTCATGGCCGAGAGGGTGGAGTTTAAATAGGAGAGGGTGGAGGGCCTCCCAGGTGAGAGTTAGGGCTTGGGATCGAGTTGCTCTTGGCAAGAGAAGAACGGCTACGATGGCCAGCGGGGATGGGGCGGCTCGGCGGGTGAGAATTTCAAAGTTGGCTCAAATGTGAGCTCTCGGCCATGGTGTTTTCCGGCGGCCGGTGGCCGGCCGGCCGAGCATGGGTCACCCTCGAGGTCCGGTGGGTCGGGGGCGGGGCTTGGTGCAAGCGATTGGCAATTGCCATGTGTAAAGGCTTTGATTCAAAGTAGAATGGGGCATGGCTAGTTTTGAGTCTAAATGGGTCAATCCACCCATTTGGGCTTGGTGCACCCTTCGAGGTGGCTTTGGATGCTTGTGGGGGATCAAAGGGATCAGTTGGTTTGGCATGGAGAAGTCTCCAGTCCAAATATATTTGGATTAAATTTAAGTTTAGGTGAAACATGATTAAGGCTAATGAGCTTTAGGGATTAAGGAAAGCCCCCCTCTTCTTACCCAATATGGCATGGTGGAGTGTCCAAAGCTCTCATGGCTCACATGTGGCTCATGCATGGCTTCATGGCTCACCTTTGGCTTGGCGAAAAGTTTGGTCGATTTCATAACAAAGGATTTTAAGGATTTTGGATAATTTGGTGGAAATTTGGATGAAGCTTCATTTAGAATTATTTGATCATTGGTTTAGGACTTAGGGATGATTTTAATTGAAAGTATGATGAGGGGAAATGTCATATGGGCTTTGGAAGAATTTTTGGGGTTTTGGATTTGGTGGAAGTGGGCTTTTAAAATGGTTTAAGGAATGGGCCTTTAAGTTTAAAAATGAATTTATGGATGGGAATTTTGTAAAGAGGTTGGGCCAAATAATTTTTGGGTTTAGCTCATGGATGTGTCATGAGTGACTTGAAGCAAATTGGGGGTGATTTGGATTTGAATTGGGTTGAAATTGGGCTCTTTTGGTGAATGGGCCAATATAGGTCCAAGTGGGCCAAGTTGGGCCAATGTTGGGCTAGGGTTGAAATTGATGTAGAATTAATGTTGAGAAATGTTTATGGGAGTGTTTCAAAGAGGTTTTGACTTGGGTTGGGCTTTGATTTTGGGGTTTGGGCTCATTTGGGCTAGGTTTGGGTTTAGGTCGAAAATGGGCCTTTTAACCTTGGGTTGAGTTTGAGTGGGGTTTGGGTCTAAATTTTGGGCAAATCATGTTAGTATTTTGTTTGTGGGAATGTTAAGGAAGATTTAGAAAAGATTTGGGGTTAATTGGAATTGAATTGGGTGAGTTTGGGTTAGGTTTGGGTCATAGGTCCAAATTGGGCTTTAAGGCCAAAAGTGAGATTGGATCCAAATGTCAATCAAATTGGGCTTGGATTTGGTCTAGATTGGTATTTGGGATATTGATTTGAAGTTTAGAATTGAATTGGACCAAAATTGGGGTCAATTGGGTAGGTTTGGCTTGACATTGGGTGCACTTAGGGTTAAAATGGGTCAGAGTGGGGGTTTTGACAAAAGTAGGGTAAATTGAAAAAATTAGCCCATGGTGTAGTTGGACAAAATGAAATTGGGAATATTTGGGATTTTCTGGAATTTTCTGGGAATTTTTTGAATTTTTGGATTTTTTGGCCAAGAGGGGTATTTTGGGTATTTGGAGGGTATTGGGAGGTTTTCTTGGAAATTTTGGTATTTTTGGGTATGGATGATCAGTTTAAGTGATGTGGAAATGTTTGGGATTAATTTTGGAGAATTTTGGGTAATTTGGAAATTTTTGAGAAATTTGGGTAATTTCGAGGTTTTGGGTAAGATTTAGCGGGTGTAGAGTCCGGGGGTCGAAAATTGAAAATTTGGGAAATTGAATATTGGGTGAATGTAAGTGGAAAGAAGTCATTTTGGTTGAGCCATGAAGCCATATCAAGCCCATATGAGCCATGAAGGGACTCATTTGAGGCATTACTTATGTTGTTCCTAACCTCTTGCCAAGGGCTTAGGGGTTAAGGACCATCCATGTGGATCACCTACATGAGTCGGGAGGTCAAGTTAGGTATGGGTGTGGTTTTAGGAGGTATGTGGAAGTGTAGTGTGTAGGTGTAGTGTATAAGTGTGGTGTGTGTAAGTCGGCCCTTCACTGGACCAGAGCCACGGGGCGATCCTAAGGCCAAAGAGTCCTATAGGAACTCATCCTTTAAACTTCCACATTTGATTTCAACCCTCTAGGTGATTAGGGGTCTACGATCGAGTTTGTGGAGTTTGCGGGGAGTTAAGAAGTGGTTTGAATTTCTAAAAGGTGGGTCCCAATTCTAGTTCTCAAAGATAGTCAAAGGAAAAGCCTAAGGCTAGATCCTAAGTACTAAAGAGAAGAAGAGAAGACCTCATCAAAAGTGAGGTCAACAATAGATCCGTTGCTTGTTGAACTCTCGTAGCCTCCTTGATGGATGTATTCTTCATTATTTTGATTGTCGAGATCGTGTATGATTTGAGAATTGCTGTTGGAATCGAAGTCGATGTCCGGATTGTCGCTAGTTACGTAATCGTTAGAAACAGTCAAAACGTAGCCAACGCCATCACCCTTATCATTATATGATCCCACCGAAGTGAGCGAGATAATCATACAAAATCGAGAGGTTCGGGGGATTTCTCCCCGAATCGGAAACTGACTATCCTAGGATAAGCGGCCCCAGTCCAGCCTTAGGAGTCTCGGTCCCTTTTCTTCGTCGATTTTCTTCTTTTCTTCGATCGTCTCCTGTCGAGGTGGTTCCTCTATCGCAAGTGATAGTACCGGTTTAACAGGTCTCGAACTCTGAATTGAAGCTCGCACCGAAGCGGTTCGGATGCTGTCTAAAATCTTCTTCGAAGACCTCGTCCAGACGGTAGTCCATCCATCGTCGGTTGCATAGGGATCCATCGGAATGACGGGATCGGTTGAGATAACATTGACGGAACCTCCTTTCGGGGTTCCTTCATGTACTCCTTCGGGATTGTTATATTTCCTTCCGAAGGTTGTCGTCGAGCCAACTTTTAAAGGTAATGCAATCTTCTATCTTGTGCCCGAGCATCCAGATGGTAGAGGCAAAAGTTGGGATCACCGTTCTTGTTGACTTCCTCCGGTCTTTTAGGTTACGGCGTTTGGAAATCTAGAGTCTTCATTAGGCTACGGAACATTTTCGGTCTTGCTTCATTTTTGAACGGATATTCTCCGCTCGAAGCTCCCTTAACGTACGTTGCGGACGAGGCGGTTGTTCATATCGTGGAGACGATCGATAGCTGGACCGGGGTTGCTGGTAATTCTGTTGTGGTTGCTTTGCGGCCGTTCGGTGGTATTTGCATCGGTTCCTTGCCTTTATCAGCTGCTGCAATGATCCCGGATTTCTTTTCGAAGGTCTTCACCGGCTTACGCTTGTCCGTCTTATCGGCAAAACTTAATTGCTTCGCCTCTTCTTGCAAGCTTCCGGCCTTGCTTAACAACTTCTCAAAAGTCTTAATAGTGAACCCTTTGAGGAGAAGTGCTATAGGGCCGTGAATGCTTTTAAGCAATATGCCGACTGCATGTTGTTATTGCAGTTGTGGTTCACACTTCATGCTTAAGTTTCTCCATCGAAGTATGTAATCCACCAAAGTTTCATTCTGCCTTTGTTTCTCTACCTCTAAATCACCTATAGTGATGTGGTGCTGAGCTCCGACAAATCGCTTGATGAAGAGGCTCTCTAGCTACGAGAATGTCTTCACCGAGCCATTGGGTAATTCCGCATACCGGTCGAAGGCGATTCTCGACGGACTACCGATGAGCTGTCGGAAGAGTAGCGCATCGCTCCCGCCGGCATTGCAACAAGCGGCACGAAAGTGTGAAACATGCTTGTCGGGGGTTCCCGGTTCCATCGAATGTCTTAAACGAGAGGTGGTACGAAGCCTTTCGGGTATTGGACGGCGTCGAATTCTTCGGGTAAGGTCTACCCGTCCGAATGGATGTCCCGTTCTTCGATTGTGCTAAGGCTTCTCGCACTCGCCTGTTACTACCAAGTTCTTGATATCCTTTTCGGGGATCATACTTTGTGTCGTATCCTTTTTAGTCGGTCATCCCCATTGACGGATGTAATCTCCTTTCCTCCGTCTACTGATGTGAATGACCTGCGGGGTGTTTCTCATGTGGTTGTACTTGACTGCGGAGAGTGGCCGAAGCTATGGCCATCTCTTCCATCCTTTTCACCATTTGAGCGATCGTGTCGTCCTTTTCCCAAGTTGTCTTCTCATCGGTTCCGGCTCCTCTCTTCTGCGAGCTGCGGGAGCACCTTGCGAAGGCGATGAAGCTCGTGTCTCGACCATATTGATTTCGCATATTCGTCGTCCATGAACTCCGAAGAATCGATCTCATCTCCGAACTTTTCTTCTCTTTCTTTTGCCAACCGTCGGATATCGGTTCTCGACTTTTCCATGGCATCTTCTAGCGGAGCTTTCGTGTGTCTTTGCGGTTGTCATGCGATAGTTGCCGGGTCCCTTTTCACGAGTCCCCTTTATCGTAGTAGCACTTTCTTCGATTCCGGCCTCTGGCGAGACTTTCTTTCTCGGGGCTGTTGTTTCAATCTCAGTCGCCCCGTAGTGGGACGCCATACCATCCTTCTAGCAGCGGAAGGTCTAGGACCGGATGGTCCGTCGGCCAAATGCTTTGGAAGGTGGTATCCTCCCTAATCCGTAGTCCCGAGACTACGACGGGCGGACTAGCCTTCATTCTCTTGCTTGGCTTTTACGTCATGATGGCGGGCTCTACTCGGGGCCCAAGACGGGATTTGACGGGCACCCGCCCTATCCTTCGTAGAATCTCCGATGCGGGGCGGTTTTCCTTCCTTGCTAACTTTTCTACCAAAGTTTGCGGTCGAGCAAACGAGCGTAGTTCTAGTTCTTTTCTTGCGGTATCGTTGTAGTATGCGGGCCGAGGTAATGTGGCGGCAATCTTGCGAACATTCTCCTCATCCTCCGCGGCGGAGAGGGGATGGAACCTGTTTCCTCCCAAAAGTGGTATGTAGTCGGGCGGTGGTGTATATTACGAGTAGCGGTGTATATTACGGCGGCTCTGGAATTTCCTCCGGAAAGCGATCTCGGCGGCTCTGGCTTCTCTGGCGATCCTTCTACTTCTGTTTCTTCTTTGGGTCCTTGTCAGTGACGGAATCTTTGAACTGGACCCGATTTCGAAAACAGAAGGTCTTATAGGAAGATCTGTACCCTCCACGGTAACAGGTTTACCATAATTCTGGATTTCTTTCTCCTTTGATTTGGTAGAAGTCGGGGTAGGTGCAGAAACAACTAGACCAGTGGGGGTAGTAAGAACAGTCCTCTCGCGGACGGCGAGTACTCCTCCTAGTCGGGACCCTTTGCGGGGAGGAAACTCTTGGGTCGACCTAAGGTTGAACTCGAGCGGTGGCTCCTCGGCTTCAAATATCTTGTTCGTCGGTGCGAAGAGGGAGACGTCGGTGACCTTGACGTTCGTGTTTTCAAATCCTCGTCCAAATCGGATGATCCCATTGTCGGGCGGCTCATCCTTATAGACGGCGAAGTCCGGTCCGTTGGTGAAGGAGAAAATCGGTTTCGGGGCTTCCATTTCGCGAGGCGGATGCAGTTGTCGGTCCGAAGTTATGCTTCTTTTCTTTAGGACGAGAAGAAAGGAATTGAAAAGAGTCCGAACTCATTCTTGTTCATGTATTTATAAGAGGAATCATTAGTTAAAAGAATCACTTATTAGAGGGTTTGTTTATTTAGAACGGAATGTTCAAAGGTGTAGAGGAGGTAAGGAATCCGATTCAGAGTTGGAAAGGGAAAGAAAGTCTTAAGCAAGACTTCTCGACTCAAAGGATCATTCCTAAACTAACACCTATTGGGGGTCCACCCCACCTCAAAAATGAGGTAAAAGGATCTCGAAACCTCTGCGTTTAGGGGTGTCTACAACGAGTGGCTCCTAAATCCGAGAGAATGTTGGCTATACTCATTCAAGATAGAAATGAACATAGTATTCCAACGGAAAGAAGGGTAGTTTGATCCACTAAGGACATGGATGCACTACCGATTTTTGAAAGCGGAATTATACGATTATAATGGAGAGAGGAATTGTCCCCGGTGGATTCGCCGAAATGCGTCGGCATATTTTTAGGTTGTGTTTTATTTTGAAGAGGGGTCGCCTAATGAAATCGTCGGCGAATTTTTAATTTAATTAAAATAAATAATTTGAAAAGTAGTATTTGATTTTGAAAATAATTTTAAATTTGAAGGTTTTAAGATATGAGATTAAACCGATCTCACGTCCCAAATAGTTTATATAAACGAGCACCGCACCACAAGCCGTGTATCTATCCCTAAGGATAGACACACTGCTATGACGGTGGGGCTCGATTAAATAAACTAGAAGATTTGTGACATCCGTTTGGTCTGCGAACCAATTTTATAAGCCGACAAAATTCCCTGTTTAATATGAAAACATTAAACGGGGTTTATATTACTCAGGTTCTTCAAAATTCCCTATAAGGGCAAGCCACTATAGTTAATTACATCTTAAGTGAAGGGAATCACCTAAGAAAACTCTCGATAATAATCAATAATTCGCTCTCGAAGGATTTCAAAGTTTAAGTCTTCGAGGGATTGAATTTTGGAATTTCAATAGGGAATGGATCAAGTTTGGAACATTTTGTTTTGTGAATCCAAAAGAAGAAAAGTAGGAGAAATCACAGATTCGAAGTGAACTTCGATAATTTCCCGACTATCCTATTGTTTGGCTTAGATTTAAGAAAGTCCTAATATTTTTAAATGTTTTGATCTTGTCAATTTTAATTAATTAGGACTTATACTTATATGATAGAATCATACAAATAGCCTTGAAGATGTGAGGGTTTATGTCGTATCGGACGACTACCTCGGAATCCTAAATCCGGTTAGGGCTTAATTTGCGAGGCAAATGTCTAACAAAAGGTTGAGGATTTACGTTGCACTAAGCAAACTACCTCGAAATCCTATGGCTTGGTTATTTAATTCTAGGAAAGTTCGCTCAAGTAGGTTCGAGTTTCTTGCGACGACGATGGCCGTGCTGCCTACCATGCTCCGAGCTCCTTATTGTTGCGAGAGGTTTAGTTTTAGAAATCATAAATCAGGAGATGAGAAAAGTGTTTTGGTTTAGAGAAGTCTTAATTTCCAAGTGTTTTTTACGTTTTGATTAAAACAAATCTTAAAGTTGATTATAACGACACCGATTAAGATCCCACGGTTCCATCCTTCCGGCATCATTATTTTTATCGAATTCACTTAGTCCAGATGAATTTGCTAAACTCAATTGAATGAGTTCCACACTTTCATTTAGACCGTAGGAAATCCCGTTAGCAACACGTAGGTTACATCATCCGAGGTATTCCCGATCATCCAACGGGACGTTTTAATTTAGTTGCAATTGTAGTTTTGTGTTCTGTTTGTGATTAAATTTTGAGTTGTTTTATATTTTGAAATGTCGTGGCGGTGAATTTTATCTTGCAATGACTTTTAATTTAGTTTTGGTTTCAGTTTTAGGGGCTATCCTAAAGGTGTGGGTTTTGATGCAACAGTTGTCTTATCATGCAAGAAAAGTAAAGTGCATTTGCAATAAAGTAAATTGCGATAATGTAAATTGCGGGAAAGTAAATTGCAATAAAATAAAAGAGTACATGGAGGGTCTTCCCGTCATCCCAAGCTACACTTAAAACACAATTAGAATATTTAAGCAAGTTCCTAAGTAAAGCTAAGGGAAAGGTTATGGTTTTCTACCAAATTCCTAATTCTATAGCTGAGTCATTTCTATGACGTCTAGGTTCCTTGTGTTTTGGTTTGAAGACAATTTTCTTCATCGAAAGAACAATTAAATTCGGTTGTTCTTATGAACATCCTATCATATCGAGGAAGTGCTTAAGACAAATCTTAAACATCTTTTCAATATTTCTAGAATTGTTTTAAGTCCGAATGAATTCGATTATATAAATGAATTAATCGTCAGGGATTCGAGTTTTGTTAACTTACTCGATGAACTAGGACATTTGAATATCCTATAAGTGAAGTAACATTTCATTTAATGTCCTATTTAGGAGTTATGATAACTAAAGCTTTTGAGGGTAAATTGGTGTTCAAATGGTTTGTGATTTAGTTTAATTTCCATTAATGAGTTTGAATATGGAATAGTGTTCAAGTTATTTTAGATTTATTTTGAATTCTTTATGTCTTAGGTGATGTTATATTTAATTCAATTTAATTTAATTTAATTGAGTTTTAATTTTAATTTAATTCAATTGAGTTTGATTTGATGTTAAATTAATTTAATTTGATTTGATTTAATTTTAATTTAATTTGATTTAATTTAATTTAATTTAATTTAATTTAATTTAATTTAATTTAATTATTCAATTTAATTTAATTTAGTTTAATTTAGTTTAATTTAATTATTCAATTTAATTTAATTTATTTAATTTAATTTAATTTAATTATTCAATTTAATTTAATTTATTTAATTTAATTTAATTTAATTATTCAATTTAATTTAATTTATTTAATTTAATTTAATTTAATTTATTTAATTTAATTTAGTTTAATTTAATTGTTTAATTTAATTTAATTTGATTTAATTTAATTTAATTTAATTATTTAATTTAATTTAATTTAATTTTAATTTAATTTTATTTAATTTTAATTGAATTTTTTTTAAAAGAGTTTAATAATTTAAATTTAGTATAATGATTAAGTCTTTTAATATTTTAAATTTGAGTTATCAGTTTAATTAAGAATTGAATATTAATGAGATAATTAATTTAGAAATTTTTAAATTAAAGAATAAATCTCTTCCTAATAATATCCCTATTTTAATAATTCCAATTTTATTATTCTTCCAAATTTAATCAATTATTTAATTAAAGTTTAATCATTTTAAAATTGTTTAATGGGTTTCTACCCTTTAATTATTTAAATTTCAATCATCCAAATCAGATTAGGATCAAATATTTTACTTGTTAAATTTTTATTAAACCTAAAGTTTTAATTAAGGGTTAAAATTTTAATTACCATTTTACCCTTTAAGCTTAATGATTTCATAACTCACTAAATTGAACTCAAATGAACTTGAAATTTTTATGTGACTTCACTCGTATGCTAATAAAGACATGAGAGGAGAAAATGTGATTTTTCTGCATTTAATTTATTTATATAATTATTTTTGGTAGAAAATAGAGATTTTCAAGGAAAATTTAATAACATGACCAAGGAAAAATTTCTGTCCTTAAGAAAATTAGGGGACATTCCTAATGACTAGAGAACCACTTGGACCAATTTTGGTGATTTTTTGAATTATATTATTTTTATTATAATTATTTTAAGTTTTGGAGTGTTAATTAATTTAAAAATAAAATAAATGTTGAAAAATGGATTTTATAATTTTCAAAAATCTCTCTGATATCAAGGAAATCAGAGAATCAAAATTTACAATTTTCTGATTTTTATATGATTTATTATAATTATTTTAGTGAAAATACTAGAAAATACATTTTTTTTAATTTTTGAAATTACCCTAGGGCTTTAAAATTTAATATCTCATAAAATAGACCTAAGAAAAATATGGGGTTTGTTCCTATGTGATTAAAATTCAAAATGTGACATTTTGGTGAATTTTATTATTTTTGTGATTTTTATTATTTTTTAATTATTAAAAATATTAAAATATTATTAAAAATCAACTTTTTTAGAAAATTGAAATTTTAATTTTCTTAGGTTCCCCTGATATCAGAGAGGCCCCAAAACCAATTTAGTGAATTTTTGAAAGGTATTTTAAAAGTTATGAATTTTTAAAGTTTAAAATGGCTAAGTGGCTTAATCAACCCAATTAGTGAGGCTAACCAAGTCCAATTGACCTCAAACTTTTATGGTGGATTCCTCTAATCCTAAAGGTCAGTGGAGAATTGATTTCAAGTCAATTTGATGCCTGGTTAGCTCTAATTAAATAAAGACCAATTTTGGGTGTTTAAGCCAATTAGGGTTGTTTTAAATGAACTAAGTCAAAACCTATTTTTCCTAGGGTTCTCTGGTCATAAGGAACATCACCAAATTTTCCTAGAATTTATTTCACAACATGCTATTTATTGGAATTAAAATACTCAAAACAACAACATGAATTTAAAAAATCAATAACTTTTCATAGGGATGGCCTCTGACTTTGGAAAATTCAGGGAATGTTCCCAAATTCAGAGGCTTCAAAAGCCCTATGGTCTCATGCCATGGAGAATTGTATACATGCATGGGGAATTAAAAGTATGCGAGAGAGTAAATAAATTATTAAAAATAAAATACTTGGTGAAATTAAATGATTTCTTTTCCACATTATTCTCCTGCGATTCACTGAGCGAGAGGGTATTTTTATTTTATTTTTCGATTTTCCTACACAGAGATATGAATTTTTGAAGTTTAGGGAATTAAATAAATCAAAAAATACCCTAATTTTCTATTTTTCCACGCGGCGCCGCGTCAACCTCGGCAGCTCCGAACGCACACGCGTCGCGCTCCCATTCGACGCCGCCACCTAAGTCGGTAGCCCGGGCCCCGCGGTTCTCGTACCGTCTCTCGGTCCGACGCCATCCGAGCCGTTCGTCCGCGCGTGTATTGAATGGACGGCATCCGTTCATCGTCCCCGAGCGTCCTCGCCCGAGAGCCGTCCACACTAAATCCCTAAGATCTCACTCGATACTCGATGGATTTTTATGTTCTTATGCTTCTATGGATTCGTCTTGAAGAGACGAACACATCTATACGGTTAACATGCATTGAAACTAAGGCATTTGAAATGGAGAATCTCCGAAGCTCGGGATGAAGAATTAGCTCATACCTTTGCTCGGAGAAGTGTGGCTTCGATCCGAGAGTTGTTGCACCTTCGATTGGATCCCGGCAAGCTCCGGATGAAGTCTCCTGGTCGCGGTGGATTGTCCGGATGTGATTTCGACCAAGCTCGATCACAAAGCTTAGAGGCTGGAGCAGCCGGGAGGCTCGGAGATGGGGCTTTGCTTGGTGGACACCTTCCTTGGTGCAGTGAAGGTGTAGAACCAATCAATTTGGGAATTGGCTCACTTGTGGAGAAGTGTCCTGGTTTTGGGTGGAATTTCGGTTGGGAAATTGGATTTTATCGAGTGGGGATTAGAGGCAAATTGACATCTGGGGATCAACTGCTCTAAGGGTGGAGAAGGGTTTGGAACAATTTTGGCGAGTTTCGGCAAGGTTTGTGCAACTCTCTTCTCATGGCCGAGAGGGGTGGAGTTTAAATAGGAGAGGGTGGAGGGCCTCCCGAGGGGAGTTGAGGCATGGGATCGAGCTGCTGCTGGTGAGGAGAAGAACAGCCATGGTGGCCATTGGGCATGGGGCAACTCGGCGGGTGAGAATTCCAAGCTTGGGCTCACATGATGCTCTCGGGTGTGGTGTTTTCCGGCGATCCGGGTGGCTGGCCGGCGGGCATGGGTCACCATCTTGACCGGGGAGGTCGGGGCTTGGCAATGGTGAAGTCGATTGGGCTTGGACATGTGTAAAGTGTTTGAATTAAAATGGAATGGAGAGGGGGTCATTTTGGCCTTAATTTGGTCAACCCATTGATTTGGGTTGGGTGCACCTCCCCATGGCTCGATTTTGGGCTGAGAGGATCGGTTTGGTCGGCCGAGGGAGAGTGGTGTGGTCTCCATCCATGATGAGGTGGCTAAGCATGGTTTAGTGTGTGACATGCTTAAGGTAAAAAAGGGGTTAAGGAGGATTAGGAAAGGGGCCCCTCCTTTTTCCATTAATGGCTTGATCACATGTCAAGCCTTCCATGGCTTCATGTGGCTTGTCCATGGCTTGCATGGCTCACCTTTGGCTTGGGAAAAGGTTTGGTCGATTTCATGAAAATGGGTTTTAAGAATTTTTGGTAATTTGATGGAAATTTGTATGAAACTTGATTTGGAATAATTTGATGGTGAATTTAGGACTTAGGTAATGGATTTAATTAAGTGGATGACAAATGGAGATGTCATGTGGGCTTTAGGGTAGATTTTGGGCCTTTGGATGTGGTGAAGTGGGCTTTTAGGAAAGTTTTAAGGGAAATGGGCTTTTGATTTTAGGATGGGCATTTGGATAAAAATTTTGTGAAGAACTTTGTCAAATAAATGTCATAATTGGTTTAGGGATGTTCTATGAAGGGCTTGGAATCAATTTGATGTGATTTGGAGTTGAATTGGTTTGAATTTGGATTTATTTGGTAAGTGGGCATATGTAGGTCAAATTGGGCTAACTTGGGCTAATGTTGGGCTAGGGTTGAAATTGATATAAAATAAATGTTGAGAAATGTTTATGGGAGTGTTTCAAAGAGGTTTTGACTTTGGTTGGGCTTTGATTTTGGGGTTTGGGCTCATTTGGGTTAGGTTTGGGTTTAGGTCAAAATAAGGCCTTTTAACTTTGGGTTGCGTTTGAGTGGGGTTTGGGTCTAAATTTTGGGCAAATCATGTTAGTATTTTGTTTGTGAGAATGTTAAGGAAGATTTAGAAAAGATTTGGGGTTAATTGGAATTGAATTGGGTGAGTTTGGGTTAGGTTTGGGTCATGGGTCCAAATTGGGCTTTAAGGCCAAAAGTGAGATTGGATCCAAATGTCAATCAAATTGGGCTTGGATTTGGTCTAGATTGGTATTTAGGATATTGAATTGAAGTTTAGAATTGAATTGGAGCAAAATTGGGGTCAATTGGGTAGGTTTGGTTTGACATTGGGTTCACTTAGGGTTAAAATGGGTCGAAGTGGGGGTTTTGACAAAAGTAGGGTAAATTGACCAAAATTGGCCCATGGTGTAGTTGGACAAAATGAAATTGGGAATATTTGGGATTTTCTGGAATTTTCTGGGAATTTTCTGAATTTTTGGATTTTTAGGTCAAAAGGGGTATTTTGGGTATTTGGAGGGTATTGGGAGGTTTTTGTTGGAATTTTTGGTATTTTTGGGTATGGATGATCAATTTAAGTGATGTGGAAATGTTTGGGAATGATTTTGGAGAATTTTGGATAATTTGGAAATTTTTGAGAAATTTGGGTAATTTCGGGGGTTTTGGGTAGGCTAAGCGGGTGTAGGGTCCTGGGGGTCAAAAATTGAAAATTTGGAAAATTGAAGATTGGGTGGATGTAAGTGGAAAGAAGTCATTTTGGTTGAGCCATGAAGCCATGTCAAGCCCATGTGAGCCATGAAGGGACCCATTTGAGGCATTCATCTATGTTGTTCCTAACCCTCTTAGCCGAGGGCTTAGGGGTTAAGGACCATCCATGTGAATCACCCACATGAGTCGGGAGGTCGAGTTAGGTATAGGTGTGGTTTTAGGAGGTATGTGGAAGTGTAGTGTGTAGGTGTAGTGTATAAGTGTAGTGTGTGTGTAAGTCGGCCCCTTCACCGGACAGGGCCACCTGGGGCGATCCTAAGGCCGAAGAGTCCTATAGGAACTCATCCTTTAAACTTCCACATTTGATTTCGACCCTCTAGGTGATTAGGGGTCTACGGTCGAGTTTGTGGAGTTTGCGGGGAGTTAAGAAGTGGTTTGAATTTCTAAAAGGTGGGTCCCAATTCTAGTCTTCTAAGATAGTCAAAGGAAAAGCCTAAGGCTAGATCCTAAGTACTAAAGAGAAGAAGAGAAGACCTCATCAAAAATGAGGTCAACAGGCGGTTCACATCCCAACTAAGAGGAGAACAGGTAAGCTAGAGGAAAGTCGTGATTCTGTGTCAGAAGGCTTGTAGATCCTACTAGCAAGAGAGAATGGATGTCATATTCTATCAAAGGAGTTATATCGATTCTCGAAGATGTCAAATTTCATGTCCCTGTCTCATTAGTGAGGAATATCGATGGACTTACATCCTAACTAAGAGGAGAATATGTAAGCTAGAGGAATGTTGTGATCTGTGTCAGGAGAGCTGTAAACCCTACTAGCGAAGAGAATGGATGTTGTATTTCATCAAAGGAGGTATTATACCGATCCTTGAAGATGTCAAATGTCGTGTCCCTGTCTCATTAGAGATGAATGCTGATGGAGTTACATCCTAACTAAGAGTACAACAGGTAAACCAGAGGAAAGTCGTGATTCCGTGTCAGGAGGGTTGTGGATCCTACTAGCAAGAGAGAATGGATGTTGTATTCTATTGAAGGATGTCTTATACAGATTCTCAAAGATCTTGAATGTCATGTCCTTGTCACATTAGAGAGGAATGTCAATGGACTTACATCCTAACTAAGAGGAGAACAAGTAAGAGACCGGCCGACTGCTCCGCTTATATAAGAATTCAGCCTAGAGCGAGAGTAGGGTAAATTTAGAATGATGTAAATAATTGTTAAGCTTAATAAAGTTATATATGTTTTTCAAAGTAAAGTAGTAATTGTACTCCCTCCCCTTTTAATCAATGCAAGTATACGTATCGTTCAAGTAATAAAGGGCTCTATTGGAGTCTGAGATATCGATCCACGGGGAAGTTAGAGATTTAAGGACTAATTTTTAGTAAAATTTGATCACTAATCTAATTTAGTATAGTATACGAAATATAAAGAATGCTTAAAATTAAAACTAATACTTAAAAGACAGAGTATATAAGTCAATTTAGAAAAGTATCTTTCTCCTTGTTAAGAGGATTGAGTGAATGAATAATTAATTGAGTTTAGAATTATATTGTGTCAAATAGGAGTGTTGACCTCATTTTTTGTGAGGTCTTTTCTCTCTTTAGTGCTTATTAGGATCTAGCCATAAGGTTTCTCATTGACTATCCTAGAGGACTAGAATTGGGACCCACCCTTTAGCAATTCAGCTACTTCTTGACTCCTCTTGGGATCCCACTTGGATGGTTGCAAACCTCTAAATCACCTTAGAATGTTAAAATCACCATATGGGCAATCAATAGTGAGTTTCTATAGGATTGTTTGGATTTAGGGTGACCACAGGTGCCACGAGCTTCTCTTGCACACACACACACACTCCTAAGCCATTTTACCCTTTAATCCTAAACTTTGAACTTTGGCCCCTTTCACCCTTTAAGAAACTCACATAATTGAACTGAAGCCACTGATCTTTGATTAAGATGGCTAAGTTCAATATGTGAAGAATCATAAAGTGGTTACCATTTGGCTAAGCTTGGTCCCAAAGTGGTTAGACTTTATTGAGATCCATAAGCCTACCCCTATAGCCATGAGCCTACCCCAAAACTCTCCAAAAACTTCCAAAAATTACCCAAAATTCCCAAAATTCCTAAAAACCATTTCAAAACAACCCCCACCTTTTAAATTCACCAAAATACCCCAATACCCTTCAAATAACCTCTTGATACCCTAAAATACCCTTTTGGCCCAAAATTCCAAAAATTCCAAAAATTCCCAAAAAATTCCAAAAAATCCCAAATATTCCCAATTTCATTTTGTTCGACTACACCATGGGCTAATTTTGTCAATTTAGCCCACTTTTGCCAAAATCCCCAATTTGACCCAATCTAACCCAAATGGACCCAATGTCAAGCCAAACTAGCCCAATTGATCCAAATTTTGATCAAATTCAATCCTAAACTTCAATTAAATATTCCTAATACCAATTTCAACCAAAACCAAGCCCAATTTGGTTCACATTTGAATTCAATACCCAAGATCCCAACTTTTGCCCTAAATTACCCATAAACCCAAACATACCCAAATCCAATCCAATTCAACTCAAATTTCCTTCAAAATTGTTCCAAAACTTTCCTAACACATATCTATACCAAAACCAACATTCATTTGATCAAAATTTTGGCCTAAAACCCTTTTTAAATTCACTTGGGCCAAAAAGCCCAATTTTGGCCCATAAGCCCAAACCCTCTTCAAATTGAATCCTATGGCCCATAGAAAATTTCCAAACCAATTTTTAATCAAATTTCAACATATCCAAATCCAATTTCAATCAATTCTAATTCAATTTGGTCATTCCATAATTAATTTCAAAATTCCAAATCTTCACATGCATATTAAAGGCCCATTCCCCATATGCATATTTAAAGCCCATGAAATCAAATTTTAAAAGCCCAAAATTCAGCCCACATGTCATAATTTCCTATTAATATCATCCCATGGCATTTTAATCATCACACCATGTCATTACATGAAGCATTCCATGAATTTACATGACTCTTTATCTAAATTAAGTATTATGGCATAATTTCCAAAATTCATAAAAAACCATTAATTCCTTTTGCATGAAACCATCTCATGGCCTCATACATAGCATGGCATGACCCATGGACTCTTCCATGACATGCCAAAGTCAATATTTTCCAAATTTGGTAAGGGGAAGTGACCTCTCCTTCACCCCTTTCACTTCCATTTTCCCTTCTTCCAAACTATCAAATCCAACTCCCAAACTCCCAAACCAGCCACCAAACCTCACCCAAACCTCCTTAAGGACCTTGAGACCAGCTCAAACCACTTTGGGCAAAGACTTAGCCAAAGGACCAAGGGGCTAACCCAAGTTTAGCCCATTTAAGCCAAACTCCAAATATCCACTAAATCTCCACCCCAAAGCCATCAAATACTCAAATTGATTCCACCACTCAACCTCTCGGCATCACTTGACTTTTGCCGACTCGACCTTGGCCGGTCGGCCATCCCGATCGCTCGAGAAAACACTAGGCTGAGAGGCTTAGGTGGATTTAAAAATTCAAAATCAATTTGCTGAGCTGTCCTATTCCAATTGGATTCCATGGCTCTTCTTCTTCTCCCCTAGGCAGCTGATCTCAGCCCTTAATTGCCCCTGAAAAGCTCTCCAGCCCTATCTATTTAAACACCACACCTCTTGGCCATGAAGAGGGCTGAACCTAACCTTAGGGAAACTCTGCCAAAATCACTCCAGAACTCCTCCTAGCCAAGAGAAGCTCATCCCCACTATTCTCCTGCCCCGAATTCCCCTAGCTGAGCCCAATTTTTCAGCTAAAAATCAGGCCAGAAACAGGACACTCCCCAATTCTTCACCAAATCCAAATTAACTCCTCTCACACCTTCAACAGAGGTAGAGAAGGAGTTCCCAGAGAAAACCCCCTCTCCAGGCCACCCAATTGTTCCAGCCTCCAAGCTTTGTGATCGGGCCTGGTGGAAATCAAGTCTAGGCATTTCACCCCAGCTCCAGACTTCATCCCTAGCCTCCTTGGACTCCAACGAATGTGCCGAGCATCTCTGATTGAGGCTTCACCTCTTAGAGCCAAGGTATGGACTCTTCCTTCCTCCCGAGCTTCTGTGAATTCTCCATTTAGTTTGGCTTAATTTCATGGCATGTTAACTGTGTGGATGTGTTCGTCTTTTCAAGACGAATCCATAGAGCATAAGAGCTCAAAAATCCATTGAGAATCGAGGGAGATATTAGAGTTAGAAGGTCGACAGCTCTCGGGTTGGGACAATCGGGGACGATGGCCAGCCGCCGTCGGATTGCGCGTGTATCGAACGAACGGCTCAAAGGGCGTCGGACGAGGAGATGGAACGTGAATCGCGGACCGCGTGGCAGCTGAGTCGGATGGCGGCGCCGAACCAGAAGACGACGCTTGGAGTTCGATCCGCCGTAGGTTGACGCGGCGCCGACGTGGAAAAGTAGGAAAATAGGATTTTCTGATTTAATTAAATAGCCAGAACTTAAAAAATTCATATCTTTGCATAGAAAAATCACAAAAATAAAATAAAAATACCCTCTTGCTCAGTGAACACAGGAGAATAATGTGAAAAAAAAATTGAGTTAATTTGATGAGTATTTTATTTTTAATTAATTATTTACTCATTTTAGTATTTCAATTCTCCATTTGTATAGATATTTCACCGTGGCATGAGACTGTTGAGCTTTTGAAGCCTCTGACTTGGGGAACATTCCTTGAATTTTTCAAGGTCAGAGGCCATCCGTATGACAAGTTATATATTTTTCAAGTTCATGACACTATTTTTGATATTTTAATTCCAAAAATTAGCATATTGCTTAGAAAATTCTAGGAAAATTTGGTGAAGTTCCTTAAGAGCAGAGGACCCTAAGTTAGTTATGATTTGAGTTGATTCATTAAGGATAATCCTAATTGGCCTAATCACTCTAAATTGAACTTTAATTAATTAGAGTTAATCACACATTAAAATGACTTGAAAATAATTCTTCACTGATCTTGAGGATCAGGGGAACCTCACATAAAAATTTGAAGTCAATTGGAAATGTTTAACCCTATTAAATGGATCAATTAAGCCACATAATCAAAATTAAAATTTAAAAATTCATAACTCCAAAAATACATTTCAAAAATTCACCAAATTGATTTTGGGACTTCTCTGATATCAAAGGAGTCTATGAAAAATAAAATTGGAATTTTCTAAAAATTTTCATTTTTAAGCATATTTTAATTTTTTTAATAATTTAAAAATAAAAAAATCACAAAAATAATAAAAATCATAAAAATGTCATATTTGGTCCTCTAATCACTTAGAAACCAATCAAATATTTTTCCTAAGTCTCTAGGTTAAGATATTTAATTTCAAAGCCTTAAAACAAATTTTGAATTAAAAAAATGTATTTTCTAGCCTTCCCACTAAATTAATTCTAATAAATCAAAGAAAAATCATAAAAATATAAAATTTATTTTTCTAACTTTCTTGAGGTCAGAGAGATTTTTTTAAAAAAAATATAAAATCCATTTTTCAACTTTTATTTTATTTTATAATTAATTAACACTCCAAAACTTAAAATAATTATAATAAATAAAATATAATTAAAAAAATCACCAAAATTGATCCAAGTGGTCCTCTGGTCATTAGGAACCTTCCATAATTTTCTTAAGGATAGAAACTTTACCTTGGTCATGTTGTTGAATTTTCTTTGAAAACCCCTGTTTTCCATGAAAAATAATTATATAAATAAATTAAATTCATAAAAATCACATTTTCTCCTCTAATGTCTTAATTGACATGTGAGTGAAGTGGCATAAAAATTTTAAGTTCATTTAAGCTTAATTTAATGATTTATAAAATAAAAAGGCTTAAAGGGGCATAAAGGTAATTAAAAGATTTTAATCCCTAATTAAAAGATTTTAATCCCTAATTAAAACTTTAGGTTTAATCAAAATGGGTGTAAAATATCTGATTTTAATTTTCTCTTAGATGATTGAAACTTTGGGAAATCAAAGGGTAGGGACCCATTAATCACTTTAATAAACCAAAAATGAAACTTTAATTAATTAAATAATTTAAATTTTGGAAGATTAATTTAAATTGGATTATAAAAATGGGGATATAATTTAAGAGGACACTCATTCTTTAATTTAAAAATCTCTAAATAAATCACTTAATAATATTTAACTCTTAAACTTAAGAGGATAAGTGGAATTAATAATTAAATGATTAAAAGTAAATAATTCTTAATTTGATTAAAACCTACATCATTAAATAATTTAATAATTGATTAAAGCCTAAAATGTTAAATAATTAAAAAGGAAATTAAAATATTTGAAACTAATTTAAAATCATTTCAAAACAAACTTATATCAAATTTGCAAATTTTAAATAATTTTAAGAAAACTTACCTTAAAACATAATGTAAAAATTAAATTAATTAATATAATTAATCCAAATTAAATCATTAAAATTTAATAAATAATTTGAACACCTCTTTTGACCTAAGTTAATCTAAAAAATTAAATTAACATAAAATATTGATACCATTTATAAAAGGTTTAACTTAAATGAATCAAACATCATTCCAAACTTGAAATCATTGATTAAAATTTCATAATTAAATCACATTAAAGTAAATCATCAACTTTAACTTCAAATCATTAAAATCTTTAACAAATTAACTTGCCCCTGAAAGCATTAAATTATTATAACTATTAAATGAAGCGTTAAGTGAAATGTCACTTCACTCATAAGATAATCAAACATCCTAGTTCACTGAGCAAGGGAACAAAACTTAACTAAATCCTTGGATGATTAATTCACCTGTGTAATTAAATTCACTTGGACTCAAAACTGTCCCAGAGGTATTGAAAAGATGTTTAGGATTTGTTCTAAGCACTTTCTCAATATGATGGTTAGTTTTAAAAGAACAATTGAACTTAATTGTTCTTTGGTGAAGAAAATCATCCTTAACCAAAATCAAGAACCTAGACGTCATAGGAAATGACTAGCTATAGGATTAGGATTCTGGTAGACAACCAAAACCATTCTTTTAGTCTTTACCTAGGTACTTGTTGAAATATTTAAATGCTTTAATATGTGTTTTAAAGAGTAGCTTGGAATAACGGGAAGACCCTCCAGGTACGCTTTTATGTTATTGCAATTTACTTTATTGCATTTTTTTTACCTACCTGCGCTTTACTTTTCTTGCATGTTAAACAAGACCGTTGAATGAAAACCAAAACCTTTAGGATAGTCCCTGAACTGAAACCAAAACTAAATAAAAAGTCACTACAAGATAAAATCCACCGCCACAACATTCAAAATATAAAACAACTCAAAATTTAATCACAAACAGAACAACAAAACTACAACTTTAACTAAATTAAAATGTCTTGTTGGATGATCGGGAATACCTCATATGATGTAACCTACGTGTTGCTAACGGGATTTCCCACGGTCTAAATGAAAGTGTGGAACTCATTCAGTTGAGTTTAGCAAATTCATCTGGACTAAGTGAATCCGATAAAAATAACGATGCTGGAAGGATGGAACTGTGAGATCTTAACCGATTTTGTTATAATCAACTTTAAGATTTCCCTAATAAAACATTAAAGACATTTTTATTTTAAGATTTCTCTAAACCAAAACACTTCTCTCATCCTTTGATTTATGACTTCTAAAGCTAAACCTTTGCAACAACAAGGAGCTTAGAGCATAGTAGGCAGCACGGCCATCGTCATCGGCAAAACTCGGGTCTACATCAACAAAACCTTTCTTAGAATTAAATAACCAAGCCATAGGATTTCGAGGTAGTTTGCCTAGTGCAACATAAATCCTCAACTTTTTGTCAGACATTTGCATAATCATGTTATGTAAATTAAGCCCTAACCGGTCTTCAGACTCTGAGGTAGTCGTTCGGTATGACATAAACCCTCACATCTTCGAGGCTACTTGTGTGATTATATCATACAAGCATAAGTCCTAATTAATTAAAATTGGCAAGATTGAAACATTAAATAAACTCCCAAATTGAAGCCAAACAATAGGATAGTTTGGGAAGTTGCCAAGATTCTTCTTGGATCTCCAGCTTCTCCTACCTCTTTTCCATTGGACTCCAAAATAAACTGTTCCAAATTTGAGCTAACCCCTTTTGAAATTTCAAAATTCAATCATTTGAAAACCTTAAAATTTGAAATTCTTGGGAGCAAAACCATTGATCATTATTGAGAGTTTTCTTAAATGATTCCCGTCATTTAAGATGTAATTAACTATAGGGGCTTGCCCTTATAGGGAACTTTAAGAACCCAGGTAATATAAACCCTGTTTAATTCCTTTATATTAAGCATGAGAACTTGTCGGCTTATAAAATTAGTTCGCAGACCAAACGGATGTCACAAATCTTCTAGTTTATTTAATCGAGCCCCATCATCAAGAAGTGCGTCTATTCCTTGGAACAAATACACGGTTTGTGATGCGGTGCTCGTTTATATAAACTATTTAAGATGTGAGATCAATTTGATTTCATATCTTAAAATTTTTCAAACTTAAAATTATTTTCAAAATCAAATACAACTATTCAAATTATATATTTAAATTAAATTTAAAATTCGCCGACAATTTCTATAGGCGACCCCTTTTTAAAATCCAACTCATAACCTAAAAATATACCGACAAGGAGCATTCATATTCTTTACCCTTTGGTCCAGGTGTAAAGAACATTGTCTAATGCTTATGTTGGATTACTGAATCCGTGGCTAGGATGAGAGGATACTGGTTGCCACTTCAGAGCTCCCACGTTCCCCTCGCCTAAGGGCTAACATCTACACTTCAGATCCCAAACAATAGCACCGAATTGAAGATTTTGGTCTGTCACACTAAAATACTCAATTCTACGCCTGATAATTAATATTTCCTTATTTATTTGCATCCTCCTTTCAAGGCTTTTGAATTCCCTGAATCTTGGATGTAATCTTTACTATAATTGATAATTCAACATATGTTAACAATGCAATTGGCCAAATTGAAAGTAAATTAAGATTTAAGTAAAAGATTATCACAATCATTATTTAATATTATTAGGCACAACTCTTTTAATTCTTCATTTCACAAAACCTCAACAACAAGGAGAAAGATAAAGAAAACCACTCAGAATGCATGGGAATAATAACACAGATGTTGGATTTCATTTAAAGTTATTAAATAATAAACAAATATACTTATCTCAATTATTCTCCCCAAGCAGATTCTTCAAGTTCCTCTGACTCTTTCTTCTTGTACAACACACTTATAACTCACCAAGACACTAAACACTAACTCTTAATGACGACTTCACTACTCAACTTAACCTCACATATGACATAAAATTGTTTCTATATGTAGAAGGAGTCATATTTCCAAAGGTTGCTTAAGCACCTCTTCAAAATGCAGCCAGATTCATCGAATTTGGCTTGAATCAACTGTCTCGCCGTCGGCGGGCTTCTAGAAGCAAGGCTAACAGTTCAGGCTCGCTGTCGGCGGGCTCGATCTCGCCATCAGCGGGCTCTATTATAATATATTAAAATCTTTCAGGAAAATCTCGCCGTCGTAGCTTAAATCTCGTCGTCGGCGGGGCAGTTCAATTTTCATCAATTTTTGTCCTTTTTGCTCCGGATTCGCGCATTTTTGCTCTTTTTGCTCTCAGCACCTAAAAATCTTCATTCCTACAATAAAACACAGAAAATAACTTTCTTTAATGTGTCATTTCAAATGAATTTGGTATGAATTTCGTGATATATTTTCTTGTGGTCAAAATCCCCCAAACTTAACTATTACTTGTCCTCAAGTAATTTAGATACTACATAAAAGTAATGATTATTTGTAGTAAAGTTTTAATTCAGAATTACTATGAATTTGATTTAAATAAATATTATAGTAAAGTTTTCTAGAAATATTTTAAAATAATTAACTTAAGTTTGTAGAGATAAGGCTATTTAGTTATCAAGTTTAAGATTTCTAGTTTTCCATTTATTTCAATAATGAATATATTTTTCAATATTAAATTACTTAAGATATTCAGATGATAGAAATTTCATGAAAGCACAACTTAGTAAAATACTAATCCATATATATAAGTTCAGAAATGTAACTGAAGTTTACCCTTTAGGTTGATTCAAATGAAGCCAATTTTTGATAAGGCATCTCCTCAAGCTTCTCCTCACTTATATATATGTTTTTTTCTTTTTCTTTTCCTTCTGGATTGATTTTCAATCCTTTTTTTTTCAAGTGAGGATCACTATTATTGGTTAGCCTGTTAATAATTTTGAACTTCATTTTCCTCTTCCTAAATTTGAAACTTGAAACATTTACTTCCCTTATATGTATTTCAAAGTTTTTTACTTCATTGAGTTTCAATCTTTTCTTTCTCAACTAAATACCTAAGAATTTTATATTTGAAAATATAGTTTTTCCTTACTTTAAATAGTTAACTATATTCTTATTCTCTTATACTAAATATCTTAATCTACAAAATTAGTTAATCATTAAAAGTATTTCTTTTAACTTTCTATAATAATTAAATAAATAAATTCTAGTTTACTGAATTAAAATTACCACAGAAAATCATTCTATTATAATTTTTGAAAATATAAATTGAGAACAATTTAATAATTAAATTTGTATTTTTCCCTTCCCCAAACTTAAATTATTCTATCTATCTATATAGGGTGAAAAGAAAACAAACTATAAATTTACATCATACCTTTGTGCTTTAGTTATTTCTTCTTTTGAAGTTCTGCAGGTTCTTTTCATCACTTAATTAACATGTACTGTTAATAACTTTCTACACACATAATATTAAAAGAAATTGCTGGGTAAAGAAGTTTTGAAATAAGTACAACTACTAACACAATTTATACCACAACATAACACAACATCCACATATATTTCACAAATCCAGTTTCAGAGTTACAATCACAAATTAAAATATTAAAATTTAAAAGCCACACAAATTTAACAACGATATTAAATTTATTACACAACATAACAAACAAAGTTCTTGAACTAAACATCAATACTGAATCTAAGAAAACAAACAAACAAACACATAACATAAATATCTAATTAGAGAATCTAATCACCAATATTAAAATCCTAAGTAAAATCTTCATCTCCTTGTTCCGCAGGTGGAGTAGGTTGGTAATGACTGTAACGGGGGCACTCAGGAAATAAAACATCAAGCTCTCCTCTCCTGTAACGATTCTCAGCATCATAATAAGCTATCTCAAACTCTGAATGTCTCTGGAGATACTCGTTGTCATAATTGTGCCTTCGCTTTAATCCTCCAATTCTCTGATCAATATGCTCTAATTTTTCCTCAATATTTTCAAAACTCTTCCACTGCAGGGTCATTTCATTCATCAAACCATGAAGGGTAGGAGAACTATAAGTAGGAGGATCATAACTGGTGGAGGGAATATCCCTACTAGTTGAAGGTACGTAACTCCTAGTTTCAGATCTCCATCCTTCGTGGGATTCATAAGTCTTTATATTAGCCTGAGTAATGGGTTTCATAGGCTCCACCCATTCCTCATCATCTCTTGCCTCTACCCCGGATAATTGGCGAGTGCATAAATTAGACCGGGATGCCCTAGTCCTCCTCCACTCTCACTTCTTGCAGAGGATAATACATTCTTGTAAATAATACTTCCCACATTAATACTTCTTTGGTTATGAATACAGAAATTCAGAACTGCTCTATCTCTATGGTGATAGGTAGGTAACAAGGCAGAACAAATAAAATAGTGCCAAGCTTTAGATATTGCATTTAGCATAGAAAGAGGGAAGTTTACCCATTCACGCTGCTCGATTTTCCAAATCCCTTTCCCATCAATGAGAAAGTTGATTACTTTTTCCAGCAGTCCTTCCATTGTTCCAAAAGTATCATACTCGCTGGTGTGTAAGTCACGTACTTCATAGAAAGAATTGATTCTTGCAGCATTGAATCAACTAAAAATCCTCTAACATTTATTAGTGCATCTTCTATTTTAGTTAGGTTGGCATAAAATTCCTTCACTACTTCCACTGCAGCTCTATTTGTTGTATAACAGAAATTTTCCCATCTCCTCTCTTTTATGGTTCGTTCCTCTTCTCCTCTTAGATTTTTAAATACTCGATCTTGTATGCACTTCCTTACTTGGATATTATGGAATTATCTTGATTGCGCTCGAGCACTTACAAATCGTGTTTCGTCATAATCCATTCGCCTCTTTTGTCGCGGAGCCATTTTTTGATCTATCAATTTTACAAAAATCTCAACTAATCTTCAAAATATTACTAAAATGGCTTCTAAAGATGACTAAAATCACTCTAAATCAATTTCCATGAACTTTTTCCAAATCTTTTCTCCACATTTTAAGTTTTCCCAAAATTCCTCAATGTGGAAGAAATTCATGGTGAAAATCAAAAAATTTTATATAGGAGGGAAGCTCTTACCAAGGGAAGACGAAATCCGGTGTCAAAATGTGTTGAAATTGCTCCAAATCTACGATCTATCAAGCCCTAGGTTGGTTTTTCAAAGTTTTGAGGAAGAGGATGATGAATAGTGACGGTTGACCGGTCAAAATATAGTGTTTTACAAAATCTCGCTGTCGGCGAGAAATTTCTCACCGTCGGCGGGATCGTTCTCGCTGTCGGCGAGGTTTCTAAAAATTTAATATTTTTAATATTTATAATGTTTTCAATTCATTTTAAGCCTCAATAATGTCCGGTCACTTTAGATTATACTTCATCATGATTAGATACTATTTTAACACATAAATTCACACAACACAAACATTATAACTTTATATATATGAAATCCAAAAGTTTACAAATTTCACACACACTACATTAACAAATTGCTTTGAAAAATCTTAACACACACACAATTCAGCGTCATAATCCACACTACAATACTCAAAACGCTGAGACTAAACAAATAACACACAATCATATCTAGACTGAGATTAACTATATAAAATGCAAATAAAAACTAAATTCAAGCAATCACACACAAATAAGTACGAATGAATATCTTTTACTCATCAAGATCTGAACTTAATTCTTCTCTGATATCTCTGATAGAATGTAAATGCACGAACAGATTATAAAAAGGCCTGAAAGGGAATTCTTCGGTAGAATCTTCTTCAATCCATCCCTTCCTTCTGAGAAGTTGTATAAAACTAGCTTCCAGATGTCCTGAATGATCAAAGTGCTCTTTCATTCTCCAGTCAATGTGATCAAATAAATCAGAGATATTGTCAATGGAATTCATCACATTTTGTATTTCATTCTCCAATCCTTTATGTTTCCGTAAGATCATTTCGTTTTATCTGTCATGGGCTAGATTGAAGAATTGTTTTGAGATGCTTGGTCCGTAATAATGGTTGTCTCATTATCGTTATCCAAAGTAGGAAACATATCAGTCGGATCTAATGGTTTCCAAGGCAATAGTACTTTTTCCCAAGCTTTGTAAGAAACTTGGTATTGACTACATAATCCAAAAATTGTTGAAGGATGTCCGAGCCCGTGAATAGATCCATGCACAATTAGGCCTAAAGCAGACTTCATAATAATAGTTCCAACGTCGATGGGTAATCCAGTTTGAATACAATAATTCAAAATTGCACATTCCTTAGAGACTTTATTTACCCTCATAGTGGGTAATAATTTTTAGGAAATAAAGAAGTGCCAGTGCTTAGAGACGGGGTTAAGAAGTGATGCAGAAAAACTAATGTACCCGTTTTCTCGCATTTCTCAATCTTCTGGTTCATCAGTTAAGTATCGGTAAATCTCATTCATATTGTATCTTGAATGGATGAAATTTGAATAGTGACAAACACATGTATTCTCAATTGAATACAACTCATTAATTCTTGAAGGAGTGAAAGTTACCCATTTGCCTCGTACAAATACGTTTCCATTGTTGATTCCATGAAGATTGGAGTAGAATTCTTTGACTACAGGGATAACTACCGCAGAAGTTGTATAACATAATACCTCCCAACGTCGTCGAATAATCATCTCCTCAATAGACGTTGTTGAACTCCCCGCTCCTCTATTAATGAATCATCTTTCTTTAATCAATCGTTTTTTCGTCATAACCTTGTTGAATATTCGCTGAGCCTCATAACTGACAAACTTTCTCCTATTGAACACTTGGGATTTCGTGATTTCTAGTAGATTGGATGCCATAATTTCTTGTCTTGGTGGAGTTTCTATTCGTTTCTAAGAAGTAGAAAGTGAAGATTTCGAGTTTTAGGCGTCTTATATAGAGAAAAACACTTAGAATCGTCAGAAACTGCCAAAATAACTCCCTAAAACCACTCTTGTACCAGTCTAGCCGTCGGTGACAACGATCTCACCGTCGACAGATAGTTATAATTTTAAACTGAATTAAGGAGCGCAGATCTCGCCGTCGGCAGCGTCAATCTCATCGTCGGCGAGCTAGGGTAAATTTGTCCATTTTCGCTTTGGTTTCAAAAAATTTAATTTCTTTTGTTATTCTTAATATTGTGATGATTATAAAGATAAAAATGAGTAGTAGAATTCATTTATACTATAATTATCAATAAATCAATTAAATAAACTATAATTTAAGACTACAATGGGTTGCCTCCCATAAAGTGCTTGGTTTAATGTCGTCAGCCCGACCTATTCTGGTTGTTAATCAGGTTGACTAAACATTAAAACCTCTTTAAAATTGGGTCTTCTTCCTTCAAAATATGGTTTTAATCTATGTCCATTTACTTTAAATTTGTGTCCAGTCTTTGGATCTTCAATTTCTATAGTTTCGTAAGTAAATATTTGAATTATATTGAAAGGTCCTAACCATTGAGATTTCAATTTTCCAGGAAATAATTGTAATCTTGTGTTATAGAGCAAAACTTCTTGTCCTGGTTCAAAAATTTTCTATTAAATATGTCGATCATGCCATAATTTCATTTTCACTTTATAGATTCTATCGTTATTGTAAGATTCATTTCTTAATTCTTCTAATTCATTCATCTGTAATAATCTCTTCTTACCAGCTTCTCTTAAATTATAATTAAATTCTTTAATCGCCCAATATGCTTTGTGCTCTAATTCAGTCGGTAAGTGACAAGTTTTTCCATAAATAAGCACTGTAAGGAGTCATTCCAATCGAGTTTTATAAGCGATCATGTATGCCCATAATTCAGTGTCTAGTCTTGTAGACCAATCTAATCGATTAGGGTTTACGGTTTTTTCTAAAATTTGTTTAATTTCTCGATTAGAAACTTCAGCTAATCCACTGGTTTGTGGATGATAAGGAGTTGAAATTTTATGAATAATGTTGAATTTTTCTACTAATTTGTGAATATATTTGCTCCTAAAATGGGATCCTCCGTCAGTGATAATCACTCTCGACATTCCGTATCTTGTAAAAATATTTTTCATTAAAAATCTTGAAACACTCTTAGCATCGCATCGAGGTAAGGCTTGTGCTTCAATCCATTTAGAAACATAATCAACAGCAACTAATATATATGAGTTTCCAAATGAAGGTATAAATGGTCCCATGAAATGTAATCCCCAAACATAAAAAATTTCAACTTCTAATATAAAATTTAGAGGCATTTCATTTCTCCTAGGCATATTACCTACTTGTTGGCATTTATCGCAAGTTTTGATATATCTATAAACATCTCTAAAAAGAGTAGGCCAATAAAATCCGGATTGTAAATTTTATAAGCAGTTTTATCTCTTCCAAAATATTCTCCAAATTCAGAAACGTGACATTTTTGAATGATTTGTTCAGTTTCTTCATAAGGCACACATCTTCTGATTATTGAATCCATACATTGCTTATATAAATTTGGTTCATCCCAAAAATATGTTTTAGCATCATGAATGAATTTTTTCTGTTGTTGTAGAGTTAGCATAGGTGGTAAAATATCACTTACAATATAATTTACTATATCAGCATACCATGGTATTTTCCATTCATTTATATTATAAAGTTGTTCGTCAGAAAAATGGTCTGTAATTTCATTATCAGTGTCAGATAGTTCATTATATTCTAGTCTTGATAAATGATATGCAATTTGATTATCAGTTCCCTTTTTATTAATGATTTCAAAATCAAATTCTTGCATCAATAATATCCAACTGATTAATCTTGGGTTGGTATCCTTCTTTTGTATTAAATATTTAATAGCAGAGTGATTGTTGACCTTATTTTTTATGAGGTCTTTTCTCCTCTCTCTCTTTAGTACTTAGGATCTAGCCAAAGGGCTTTTCCTTGACTATCTTAGAGGACTAGAAATGGGACCCACCACTTAGAAATTCAAACACTTCTTGGCTCCCTTCGAACCCCGCAAGTTTGATTGTAAACCCTCAGAACACTTGGAGGGTTAAAATCGAATGTGGAGTTTTAAAGGATGAGTTTCCTATAGGACTCTTTGGCCTTAGGATTACCACAGGTGGCACTGGTGCGGTGAAGGTAAGCTTGCACACACCACACTCAGACACACACACATTCCAAACCCTAAAACTACCTTTAACCAATTTGATTTCCTGACTCTTGTAGGTAATTTATATGGATGAACCTTGACCCCTAGGCCCCTGGCTAAGAGGGTTAGGAACAACATATTGAGTGCCTAAAATGAGTCCTCTAATGGCTTTTGTGAGCTTAATATGGCTTCATGGCTCAATCAAAATGATTTCATTTCACTCACACTTGATCAATCTCCACTTTTACCAAAACCCCCAATTTGACCTATTTTTAACCTAAGTAGACCCAATGTCCCACCAAACCAACCCAATTGACCTTAATTTTGATCCAATTCAATTCTAAGCTTCAACCTAATATCACTAATATCAATTTAGACTAAATCCAAACCAAATTTTATCAACATGTAGATCCAATTTCAATTTGAAGCTTAAAGCCTAATTTTGGCCCATGACCTAAACTTAGCCCAAACCAACCCAACTTAACTCCAATTAACCCTAAATCTTTTCCTAAACCTTCCTAATATCCTCACAAACAAAAAACTAACATGATTTGCCCCAAATTTGAAACCAAACTCCACCCAAACTTAACTCAAACCAAAAAATTCCTAATTTGGCCTAAACCCATCATGAAACCAAATGAGCCCAAATCCTAAAATCAAAGCCCAACCAAAGTTAAAAAACTCTTTGTCACACCCCCATAAACATTTCTTAACATTAATTTTACATCAAACCCAACATTAACCCAACCTTAGCCCAAGTTAGCCCAATTTGGAACATTTTGACCCCATTACTAAAGAAGCCCAAATTAAACACATTTCAACTCCAAATGGCATCAAATCTCTTCTAAAATTCTCATGACACATTCCTAAACCAATCCAAACATTTATTTGACACAACCCCTCACCAATTTTCATCCATCAATTTATTTCAAAACCTAAAAGCCCACTTCCTTAAACCATTTTAAAAGCCCATCCAAAATGGTTTCAAAAAGCCCAAAATCAATTCTAAAGCCCATATGACAAATCTCCCTTCATCCATTTGAACTAAATCAATCCATAAGTTCTAAACCAATGATCAAATCAACCTAAATCAAGCTTCACCCAAATTTTTCACCAAATGGCCAGAATTCCTAAGACTCATTTCTATGAAAACAAGCCAACTTTTTCCAAGCCATAAGCAAGCTAAATGAAGCCATTCACAAGCCATATGAAGCCATGAGAGCTTTGCCTTGTCATCAATCCATTTATGGCAAAGGAGGGAATCCCTTTCTAAGCTCTCCCTTAAGCCTTTTTTACCCCTTTAATTTCACACCCTAACCAAAAGTTAACTTAAACAATTTTGATGGGGACTTCACCACACATGTGAGGCTGACCCAAGTGATTCTTTTCAGCCCAAAACCATGTCTTGGGTGGTGCACCAAGCCTAAAACTATGGGTTAAACAAATTGAACCCAAAATAAGCCTCCCCCCATTCCATTTCAATTCTGCCCCTTTACACTTGGCTAACTCCAATTGACTTCACCAAATTCAAGCCCTGACCCTCCTGATCAGGATGGTGACCTGACTCTAGCCGGCCAGCCACCACAGCCGCCGGAAAACACCAGGCCGAAAGCACCCATGTGAGCCAAATTTTAAATTCTTCTCTTCTGAGCTGTCTCATGGCCAGTGGACACCATGGCTGTTCTTCTCCTTACCAGAGCAGTTGATCCAAGCCATCAAACCCCCCTGGGAAGCCCTCCAGCCACCTCTATTTAAATACCACCACCTCTTGGCCAAAAGAGGTGCTGAACCAAACCTTACCAAAACTCTGCAAAAATCACTCCACACTCTTCTCTTAGCATAAAGCACTTGATCCCCACTTAAATCCAACCCTAATTTCTCTTCTGTGAGCTCAATTTCAGAGTTGAATTTCAAGCCCAAAACCAGGACACTTCACCACAGTGAGTCAATCCTTAAATTGACTGACCCTACACCTTCACCAGACTAAGAGGAGAAGTTTTCCAGCAAAAGCCCTCTCACCAGGCCAGCCATTTCTTCCAGAGACCAAAGCTTGATATCGGGTTTGGTAGAAGTTGTACCTAGACAATTCCCCAGAGCCAAAGACTTCATCTGGAGCTTCCTTAGGTTCAATCGAAGGTGCTACAACTCTCTGATTGAAGCTTCACTTCTCAGAGCAAAGGTATGGATCACCTCCTTCCCGAGAGCTTCCAGCGATTCTTCATTTCATTTGAGTCAATTTCATAGCATGTTATCCGTATAGATATGTTTGTCTTGTTGAGACGAGTCCATAGAGCATAAGAACGTGAAGATTGGTTAAGTATCGAGCGAGATCTTGAGGTTTTAGGGTGGACGGCTCTCGGGTTGAACCAGACGGAGACGATGACCAGGAACCGTCAGATCGCGCGTGTATCGAACGGACGATCCAGATTGCATCGGACGAGTGAATGGGACATGAACCGCTGGCCCCCGGAACACTGAGTCAGATGGCGGTGTTGAATAGGGAGGCGACGCGTGGCTTTTCAAAGCTACTGAGGTTGAGTCAGCGCCACGTGGATAAGTAGGAAATTAGGGGTATTTTTGACTTATTTAAATACCCAAAACTTCAAAAATCCATATCTTTGTGTAGAAAAATCACAAAAATAAGATAAAAATATCCTCTTGCTCAGTGAACAGAGGAGAACAATGTTAAAAAAGAATTAAGTTATTTTGTTGAGTATTTTATTTTTAATTAATTATTTACTGATTTCAATATTTTAATTCTCCATGCATCCATAAAATTCACCATGGCATGAGACCAAAGGGTTTTTGTAGCCTCTGTTCATAGGAACATTCCCTGAATTTTCCAAGGCCAGATGTCATCTCTATGGCAAGTTATTGATTTTTCAAATTTAAGTGTCTGTTTTGGCATTTTAATTCCAATAATTAGCATATTGTTCAATAAATTCTAAGAAAATTAGGAGAAGTATCTTAGGACCAGAGGATCCTAGGAAAAATATATTTTGAGTTAACTCACTAAGAATAACCCTAATTAGCCTAAACACTCAAAACTGAACCCTAATTAATTAAGAGTAACCACACATCAAAATTACTTGAAATCAATTCTCCACTGTTACTTAGGGTATAGAGAACCTCACATAAAAATTTAAAGCTAATTGGAAATGATTTGACCCATTAAATAGATCATTTAATTTGCATGGTCACTTCTAAACTTTAAAAATTCATAAAACACAAAATACATTTCAAAAATTCACAAAAATGGTTTTGGGGATTCTCTGATGTTAGGGGAGTCTAAGAAAATTAAAATTAAAACTTTCTAAAAATTTTCATTTTTAACCATATTTCAATATTTTAATAATTAAAAAATAATAAAAATCATAAAAATATTAAAAATCATAAAAATGTCATATTTTGCTTCCTAATCACCTAGCAATAAACCAAATATTTTTCCTAAGTCTATAAGTTAAGATATTGAATTTTAAAGGCTTAAAAAATTTTTTAATATTAAAAAATGATTTTCCTTACATTTTCACTAAATTAATTCTAATAAATCAAAGAAAAATCAAAAAAATATAAAATTTGTTTCTCTGAACTCCTTGAGGTCAGAGAGATTTATGAAAAATATAGAATCCATTTTTCAACTTTAATTTTATTTTATAATTAATTAACACTCCAAAATTTAAAATAATTATAATAAATAAAATATAATTAAAAAAATCACCAAAATTGGTCGAAATGGTCCTCTGGTCAATAGAAATATCCCATAATTTTTCTAAGGATAGAAACCTTACCTTGGTCATGTTGTTAAATTTTTATTTAAAACTCATATTTTTCAAAAAATAAACATATAAATTAAATTAAATTCAGAAAAATCACATTTTCTCCTCTAGTGTCTTAATTGACATATGAGTGAAGTGACACAAAAATTTTAAGTTCATTTGAGCTTACTTTGATGAGTTATGAGATAAATAAGCCTAAAGGGGCATAAATGTAATTAAAGGATTGTAACCTTAATTAATATTTAGGTTTAATCAAAGGGAGGGTGAAATATCTAATCTTAAATTTATCTTAGATGATTGAAACTTTGGGAAATAAAGGGGTAGAAACCTATTAACCACTTTGAAAGTATCAAAAAGAAACCTTAATTAATTAAATAACTTAAATTTTGGAAGATTAATTGAAATTTGAATTATTAAAATGGGGAGTATAGCTTAGGGAGATCATAACCCTTTAATTTAAGATCCCTAAATAAATCACTTTAATAATATTTAACTCTTAATCAAACTCAAGGATGGTACTTAATAAATTAATAATTAAAAGAAAGTAACCCTTAATTAGATTAAAACTTAAAACATTAAGTAATTTAACAATCATATTAAAATAAGTTTAAAACATTAAGATTAATATGAAATCACTTAAAAAAAACAAATCTAAAACAAATTTGAAACATTAAAGAAAATCAACCTTAAGACAATTCATAATTAAAAACATAAAAAAATCGAACCAATTAAAATTGACCTAAAGTGTTACAATTAAGTCAAATTAAATTTAAATCATTAAAAGTTTAATTAAATTGAATAATCTAAACACCTTTTTCAAATCAAACAATTTAAAACACTTAAGAGAAAATTAACTTGAATTTTGAAACTAAATCATCCTAAATCATCAATTCAACTTTAAATCAAAGCAGTTAAATTCTTTAACAAACTGATTTGCCCCCTAAAGGCTTTCATTATCATAACTCTTAAATGAAGTATTAAATGAAATGTCACTTTACTCATCGGACAATCAAATGTCTAAGTTCACTGAGCAAGAGACAAAACTCAACTAAACTTTGGATGATTAATTCACCAGTACAATAAAACTCATTTGGACTCAAAATAATCTCAGAAGTATTAAAAAAGATGTTTAGGACTCGTCCTAAGAACTTTGTCAATATGATGAGATGTTTTAGAAGAACAACTAAACTTAATTGTTCTTTGATGAAAAAAATAATCCTTAACAAAGCACAAGAACCTAGACGTCATAAGAAATTGACTAGCTATAGAATTAGGACTTTTGTAGACAACCAAAACCTTCCCTTAGCTTTACCTATGTGTTTTCTTGAAAATTGTATAAATGCTTTAATATGTGTTTTAAGTGTAGCTTGGAATGACGGGAAGACCCTCCAGGTACGCTTTTATTTTATTGCAATTTATTTACTTACCTGCACTGCACTTTACTTTTCTTGAATGTTAAACAAGATTGACACCCTGCATGAAAACTGAAACATTTAGGATAGCCACAAAACTGAAACCCAAAACTAAATTAAAAATCACAACAAGATAAAATCCACTGCCATAACATTCAAAATATAAAACAACTTAAAATTTAATCACAAACAGAACAACAAAACTACAACTACAACTAAATTAAAATGTCTGGTTGGATGATCGGGAATACCTCGGATGATGTAACCTACGTGTTACTAACGGGATTTCCCACGGTCTAAATGAAAGTGTGGAACTCATTCAGTTGAGTTTAGCAAATTCATCTGGACTAAGTGAATCCGATAAAAATAACGGTGCCGGAATGATGGAACCGTGGGATCTTAACCGGTGTTGTTATAATCAACTTTAAGATTCCCCTAATAAAACATTAAAGATATTTGGACTTTAAGATTTCTCTAAACTAAAACACTTCTCTCATCTCTTGATTTTCACTTTCTAAAACTAAACCTCTGCAACAACAAGGAGCTTGGAGCATAGTGGGCAGCATGGCCATCGTCGTCAGCAAAACTTGTGTCTACTTCAGCTAAACCCTTCTTTAGCATTAAATAACCAAGACATAGGATTTCGAGATAGTTTTCCTAGTGCAACATAAATCTTCAACTTTTTGTTAGGTATTTGCATAATCATGTTATGCAAATTAAGCCCTAACCGGTCTTAGGACTCCAAGGTAGTCGTTTGGTACGACACAAACCCTCACATCTTCCAGGCTATTTGTATGATCATGTCATACTAATATAAGTCCTAATTAATTGAAATTGGCAAGATTTAAACGTTAAATAAATTCTCAAATTGAAACCAAATGATAGGATAGTTCGGGAAGTTGCCAAGATTCTTCTTGGATCCTCAGCTTCTCTTACCTCTCTTCCATTGGAATCTTACAATAAACTGTTCCTAATTTGAGCTAATTCCTTATTGAAATTTCCAAAATCCAATCCTTTGAAAACCTTAAACTTTGAAATTCTTGAGAGCAAAACCACTGATCATTATCGAGAGTTTTCTTAAATGATTCCCGTCATTTAAGATGTAATTAACTATAGGGGCTTGCCCGTATAGGGAACTTTAAGAACCCAGGTAATATAAACCCTGTTTAATTTCTTTATATTAAGCAGGGGAACTTGTCGGCTTATAAAAGTGGTTCACAGACCAAACAGATGTCACAAATCTTCTAGTTTATTTAATCGAGCCCCATCACCAAGCAGTGTGTCTATTCCTCGGGATAGATACACGATTTGTGATGTGGTGCTCGTTTATACAAACTATTTGGGATGTGAGATCGGTTTGATTTCATATCTTAAAATTTTCAAACTTAAAGTTACTTTCAAAATCAAATGCTTCTTTCTAAAACTATATAAATATTTAAATTAAATTTAAAATTTAAAATTCGTCGGCAACTTCTGTAGGCGACCCCTTTTTTAAAATACAATACACGAACCTAAAAATAAGCCTACAATTTCTGGTGACTCCGTTGGGGAATAGTTCCTCTCTCTATTTTGATCAGATGGTGTTGCTTTCATAAATCGGTTGTGAGTCCATACCCCTTTTAGACCAAACTACAATTCTTTCCGTTGGCATACTACGTCCAATTCTTTCTTGAACGGGTATAGTCAACACATTTTGGATTTTGGAGCCACTATTTAGAAACCCCTAAATAGAGAGGTTCTGAAATCCTTTTACCTCTTTCTGAGGTGGGGTGGACCCCCAATAGGTGTTAGCTTAGGAGCGGTCCTCGGGTTGAGAAGTCTTACGAGACTTTCTCTTCCTTTCCAATTCTGAATCGGGTCCTTTACCTTTTCTATTCCTTTAATCATTTTGTTCCTAACAAACAAATCCTCTAATAAACAACCTTCTAATAAACAAATTCTCTTAAAAATCACAAATACATTAAGATAAACGAAAAAGTGTTTGGACTCTTCTTTACCGTCTTAAGTTTTGCGACAAAAGGAAGCATAATTCGGGACTGACGTCCATGCAGAAAATGTCTGTGCCGAAGTTAATCTTCTCCTTCACCAATGGAATGTATTTTGCCTTTTACAAGGATGAACTGCCCGATAATGGAATCATACATTTTGGACAAGGATTCGACAATACATATATTAAGTTCGCTAACGTCACTCTCTTCACACTATTGGACAAAGTGTCAGAAACAGAGGAGCCCGTAATTGAGTTTAACCTGAAATCGACTGAAGAGTTCCCTCCCCTGCAAAGGGTCCCAGTTGAAAGAAGAACCACTGTTCGTAGGAGGACTGTTGTCTCTACCCCCACTGGTCTAGTCATCTCTGCACCTACCCCGGCTCCTGCCAAATTGAGGGGGAAGGAAATCCAAGTCTGTGATGAGCCTGTCACCGTGGAGGGTACTGATTTTTCTACAATACCTTCTGTTTTTGAAATTGGGTCCAGTTCATAGTTTACACCCTTAACTCGGACTCAAAGAAGAAATAGGAGCAGAAAGATCGTCAGGATCGAGAAGGCTAAGGCTGCTGAAGTTGTTTTTTCTGGAAGAGATTCCTGAGGGGGAGGAAGAACTACCTGAAATTTCACCATTGTTGGGAGGAAGTAGGTTTCACCCTCTCTCTGCTGCATCGGATGAGGAAGATGTCCGGAGGATCGCAGCTGCATTACCCCAACCTGAATACTACAGTGTGTAAAAGGAAAAAGGTCAAGACTACGCCGCTTACTCGACTGCGAGCCGTAGTAGAGAAACAAGCTAAGAAGGAAGGATGCCCCGTATCAGAGATCTTAAGAAGAATGAGACAAGTGCCAGTCAAATCCCGCCTCAGACCGCGAGTAAACCCCGTCACTGCCCCAAAGAGGCCAAGGAAGAAAGTGCGAGCTAGTGAAAGGAGTTCGCCTATTGTCTTATCAGGACACTGACCCACTTTTTTTTATGTTTGCAAATTATGTTAATAGCAACGGCACCAAAAACTTGATCCCGCTTTAATATATATATATCTGATTTTATGACGGAATGTATAATGTGGATTCTACGCAAGTATACGTATCGTATCAAGTAATATAGGGCTCTAGTGGAGTCCTGGTTATCGATCCCACAGGGAAGTTTTAAAAGATTTGTAACAACTAAATTTAAAGGATTTACTTACTAATATAGTATACAAAAATTTAGAATACGTAACTAAAGTGAACTAAAGTAAACTAATGCTTTAAATAAAGTTGATTTAAAGATTTCAGAAAAAGTATCTTTCTCCTTGTTTTTAGAAAATTAAGTGAATGATGAATTCAAATAGAATTTTTATTGTATTGTGACAAATAGGAGTATTCCTATTCTTTACCTTTTAGTCTGAGTGCAAAGAACATTGACTAATCCCATGCTTAGTTACTGAATCGCGGCTAAGACTGGGAGGATGCTGGTTGCCACTTGAGCTCCCACGTTCCCCTCACTCGAGGACTAACATCTACACTTCGGCTCTCGAACAATAGAGTCGAATTGAATATTTTAGTACGTCACACTAAAATGTCCGATTCTACGTCCGATAAATAATATTTCCCTATTTATTTTCACCCTCCATCCAAGGCTTTTGACTTCCCTGAATATTGGATGTAATCTTTTCTATAGTTGATAATTCAACATATTTTAACAAATCAATGGGCAAGATTGAAAAATAAATTAAGTTTTAAGAAAAAATTATCACAATTTATTTTAATATATTAGGCACGTCTATTTAATTTCATCGATTCACATAATTTCATAAACAAGGAGAAAGACTAAGAAAACTACTCAGAATGCATGGGAATTAAACAAAACATGAATTTCATTTAAAGTTAACAACAATAAACAAAGATACTTATCTCGATTTCCTCCCCAAACAGACTCCTTGAAGTTCCCTTGACTTTTCCTTCTAGTACAACACACTTCTAACTCACTAATTACACTTACTAAAACTCTTAAAATAGACACCAAGTAGACACTAAGACTCTCTAAAATAGACACACAGTAGACACACAATAGACACACAATAGACACATAATAGACACCACATACTAAAATTCGTCCTCTATTTATAGAGGTAGATAAAGGTCCAAGGGGTACTTAAGCACCTCTTCAAAAAGTGTACAGGTTCAATATATCTAGCATTTTGAACTGTCTCGCCGTCGGCGAGAAACGTCCTCGCCGTCGGCGGGATTTCTAGAAGGTCTCCAAACCGCGCGATCTCGCCGTCGGTGGGCTCGGGCTCGCTGTCGGCGAGGTAGTTATAAATCCTTCAGAAATTTTCTTTATAATCTCACCGTCGGCTGGTTCAATCTCATCGTCGATGGCTTAGTTCATTTTGCTTGAATTTCTTCCTTTTTGATCCAAATTCGCTCCATTTCATGCTTTTTGCTTTCGTCACTTATAAATCTTCATTCCTGCAATAAAATAAAGAAAATATCTTTCTTTAAAGTGCAATTTCATAAAAAAATTTGGTATGAATTTCTTAATATATTTTTCTGTGATCAAAATCCCCCAAACTTAATTATTACTTGTCCTCAAGTAATTTTTATACTAAATAAAAATAATGATTTTTGTAAAAGAATTTTTCAATTCAGATATACTATGAATTAAATTTAAATAATACTATAGTAAAGTTAAATAGAAATATTTTTAAGTAATTAAATTAATTTTATAGATATAAGATTATTTAGTTATCAGATCTAAGATTTCTAGCTCTCTATTTATTTCGGGAAAGACTATATTTAAAAGAGTAATTTACTTAAGATATTTAGATGATAGGAAGTTCGAAAACACTATTTAGTAAAATACTAATCCATATATATAAGTTTAGAAATATATTTGAGTTTTACCCTTTAGGTTGATTCCATTGAAGCCAATTTTTGATAAGACATCTCCTCAAGCTTCTCCTCACTTATATTTTTCTTTTCTTTTCTCTCTTCTTTTTTTTTCTTTTTGGATTGATTTTCAATCCTTCTCTTTTTCTTTTTCAAGTGAGGATTACTGTATCCTGGATAGCTTTGTTAATAATTTTGAACTTCAACTTTCTCTTCCTAAATTTGAAACTTAAAATATTTCTTTGCTTATATGTATTTCTTAGCCTTTACTTCATTGAGTTTCAATCTCTTCTTTTTCATTTAAATACTTAAGAATTTCAATTTTAGAATATAGTTTCCCTTACTTTAAATAGTTTACTATATTCTTATTTCTTTTAACCAAATATCTTATTCTATTAAATAATTGAATTACTAGAAACATTTTATTTAACTTTCTATAATAATTAAATAAAGTAATTCATGTTTATTGAATTGAAAAATTACTATAGAAAAATCATTTGATAATAATTTTTTAAAATAGAAATTGAGAACAATTTAATAATTAAATTTGTATTTTTCCTCCCCCAAACTTAAATTTTTCTATCTATTTCTAAATGGTGAAAAGGAAAATATACAATGAATCATACTTTCGAGCTTTAGGTATTTTTTTTCCTTAAAATTTTTGCAGGCTTTTTCATTATTTAAATAACCTATAGTGTTAGTATTCTTCTATATATATAATATTTAAAAGAAAGTGTTGGGATAAGAAATTTTTAATAAGTATAAAACACAACAAATGAAAACTTAATCTATTACTACACATACAATCAACTAACCTACTTTAAACATATTAAAACAATCTAAACATATTAAAAGTTCATAACTTATAAAAACTTAAACAACACATTAAAGAAAAACTAACATCCTACCTAAAAGAAAAATTGCAAATTAACTTAACACACATAAAAAGTCTAACATTACAGCATAAGCAACACAAAAACACACCAAAACCACAGTCCACAAAAAGTACAGAATAATTACACACAGAACAATAAAGTTTTCAAAAGAACAATTAATCTAAACAAACTAAACAAAGTTTCTAATCTTCCGCATCAAAATCCCAGGCTGTATCATCTCCCTGATCTCCAGGCTAAGAAGGCTGAACAGGCTGGTACTGTGTGTAGCGGGGGCACTCAGGAAGGACAACATCTAACTCACCACTCCTATATCGACGTTCAGCCTCATAATATGCAATTTCGTACTCTGAATGCACTGGAGATATTCACTATCATAATCATGTCTTCTTTCCAAGCCATCAATCCTATGGTCCATATGCTCAAATTTTCTTTTCATATTCTCTCCAAATTGTTCAAAACTCTTTCTACTAAGGGTCAGCTCATTCATTAGATCTTGAAGGGTAGGAGTGGTGTACTGAGGGGGTTCATAACTAGTAGAGGGTATATCTGTACTTGAAGAAGGTACATAGTCCCTTGTCCCAGATCTTCATCCTTCGTGGGATTCATATTTCTTAATATTAGCCAGAGTAATGGGTTTCATAGGCTCAACCCATTCCTCATCATCTCTTGCCTCTACCCCAGATAATTGGCAGAGTGCATAGATAAGACCAAGATGTCCTAGTCCTCCTCCACTTTCATTTCTTGAGGTGGCTAATATATTCTTATAAATTACACTTCCCACATTAATGCTTTTTTGGTTCTGAATACAGAAATTCAGAACTGCTCTATCTCTTGTTACCTCACTATGGTGGTAAGTAGGTAACAAAGTAGAACAAATAAAATAGTGCCAGGCTTTTGAAGTTGCATTTAACATAGAAAGAGGAAAATTTACCCTTTCCCACTGCTTGATCTTCCAGACGCCTTTCCCATCAGTAAGAAAGTCGATCACCTCTTCTAGTGGTCCTTCCATCATCCCAAAAGTCTCGTACTCACTGTTGTAGGTGTCTCGTACCTCGTGATAAGCATTTATTCTTGCAGCGCTGAATTCCACAAAAATCCTCTAACCTTAACTGGTGCATCTTCAGTTGTAGTCAAATTAGCACAGAACTCCTTAACTACCTCCACAGCTACTCTGTATGAAACATAGCGAAAATTCTCCCATCCTCATTCCTTTATTACTCGCTCCACCTCTCCACCTGGATTCTTAAAAACTCGATCTTGAATACATTTTCTTGATTGAATGTTGTGAAAATATCTTGATTGTGTTTTTGCATTCACAAATCGGGTTTCGTCGTAATCCAACCGTCGCTTTTGTCGTGGAGCCATTTTCGATCTGTGAAATTTGCAAAAAATCTTAAAAAAACTCCCAAATATTACTAAGAAGGCTTCTTATAACATCTAAAATCCATTTAAATTGATCTCCATGAATTTCTTCCAAGTATTTTCTCCACATTTCAAATTTTTTCAAAATTTCCTAATGTAGAAGAAATCCATGGTGAAAATAAAAAATTTTTGCATAGGAGTGAAGCTCTTACCAAGGGAAGATGAAATCCGGTGTCAAAAAGTGTTGAAATCGCCTCAAATCCAAGATCTCACAAGCCCTTGGTCGGTTTTTTTGAAGTTTTGAGGAAGAGGATGATGAATAGTGTAGGTTGACTAGTCAAATATATGACTTTTCAAGATCTCGCTGTCGGCAAGATTTTTCTCGCCGTCGGTGAGCTAATTAATTTGACAGAGACAAAAGTTTCGGGAAAAATCTACCGTCAGCGAGATCGTTCTCGCTGTCATCGAGATTTCCCTCGCTGTCGGCGGGATAATTCTCGCCGTCGGTGAGATCCCAAAATTTTTAATTTTTGAAATTCATCAACCATTTTCAACCTCGATTTGCCCTTAATCAATCTTTCGATCACTTAATTTAATAATTTAGTATGAAGATTAGATACTTATACTCACAAAAAGTTCACATAACACAAACAATATAACTTTATATATGAAATACATGAGACTTACAAACTTCACACTAACAACTAACAACATACTTAACTTAAATGTCCAAATCCATAATACTCAGCATCGCAATCCAAACCACTATACACTAAATGCTGAGACATAACAAATACATATAATTTCATCAAATCTGAGATGATCAAATTAAAATTCAAATCATAATAAAACCTAAATCCAAATCAACAAAAATATACACACAGATATAACATAAGATAGAAATCTTTACTACTCCTTAGTGTCTGAACTAACATCCTCTCTGAAATTCCTGATGTGACGTAGGTGCACAAATAGATTTTAGAAAGGCCTGAAAGGGAATTCCGCAGTAGATTCTTCATCAATCCACCTTTTATGTCTTAGTAAATGAATAAAACTGGCCTCCAGATGTCCAGTATGATCAAAGTGCTCCTTCATCCTCCAGTCAATGTGAACAAACATATCAGAGATATTATCGATGGAATTCATCACGTTTTGCAATTATTTCTCTAATCCTTTAATCTTTTTCAGAATGAAATTTGTTTTATCAGTAAGGGGCCTTGCTAAAGGATTGTTCTGTGATGCTCGTCGAAATAATGGTAATCTCATCATTGTTATCCAAAGTTGGAAACATATCCAGTAGGATCGAGTGGTTTCCATGGCAAAAGTACCTTTTCCCAAGCCTCGTAAGAAACTTGGTACTGGTCGCATAAAGCAAATATAGTCGATGGGTGTCCAAGTCCATGAACTGACCCATGCACAATTAATCCCAATGCAGATTTTACTATAATTGATCCAACATCGATAGGTAGTCCAATTTGAATACAGTAATTTAATATAGCGCATTCCTTTGAAACTTTATTTACCCTCATAGTGGATAATAATTTTGATGAGATAAAGAAATGCCAATGCTTCGAGAAAGGGTTAAGAAGTGATGCAGAAAAACTGACATACCCGTCTTCGCGTAACTCCCAATCATCAGGTTCGTCGGTCAGGTATCTATAAATCTCGTTCATATTGTATCTTGAAGGAACAAAGTTTGAATAATGACAGACAGGGGCATTCTCTATAGAAAATAATTCATTTACCCTTGAAGGAGTAAATGTTACCCATCTTCCTCTGACGTAGACACTTCCATTGTTGATCGCATGTAGATTAGAGTAAAACTATTTAACTACAGGAATAACTACAGCGGATGTCATATAGCAAAATACCTCCCAATGCTGCTGCGCGATCATTTCTTCAATTTTTGTGGTGGAATTTTCTACTCCTCTATTATCAAATCCCCTTTCTTTAATAAGTCGCTTCTTCATCAAAACTTTGTTGAAAATACGCTGCGCCTCCAAACTGACGAATTTTCTTCGATTGAAAACTCCAGTTTTTGTGGTTTCTAAGAGTTTGGTGGCCATTTTGGATTGAAAGGAATGGTTTATAGTAGTTTCTTATTAAGAAAACAGTGTAAAAATGAATTTTGGATGGTTTTCTACAAAGAAATGGCTTTAGAACCGTCCAAAACCGCACAAAAAAAACTTAAGAAACTAATTTTTCAACTGCTTTGCCGTCGGCGGGAAGTTTCTCGCCGTCGGCGAGCTGGTTATAAAACTGATTTAAAATATGGCATGCGATCTCACTGTCAGCGGCCAGTTTCTCGCCGTCGGCGAGCTCGTTAATAAACTGAAATGTAATTAGGCGCCGATTTAGCTGTCGGCGAGAATCGACCTCGCCGTCGGTGAGATTTCATAAAATTGCCCAATTTCGCTCTGGTCCGAATATTTTCTGATCTCATCATATAGGTTCAAATTTGATGATTCTAATTAAAAAAATTGAGTAGTAAGATTTTTTTTAATAATACAGACTCACTAATTTGTATATAATTAAAATAAAAGACTACTATGGGTTGCCTCCCATAAAGCGCTTGGTTTAACTTCGTCAGCCCGACCTAATTTCAGTTAGTAATCAGGTCGACTAAGCATTAAAACCTCTTTAAAATTTGGTCTTCCACCTTCGAAATATGGTTTTAATCTATGTCCGTTTACCTTTAATCTATGTCCTGTTTTTGGATCTTCAATTTCTATAGCTCCATATGAAAATATTTGAGTTATGGTGAAAGGTCCTAACCATCGAGATTTCAATTTCCCAGGAAATAATTTCAATATAGTATTATATAGTAAAACTTCTTGTCCTAGTTCAAAATTTCTCTGATTAATCTTTCGATCATGTCATAATTTCATCCTTTCTTTATAAGTCCTATCATTATCATATGATTCATTCCTTAAATCTTCTAATTCATTTAATTGCAACAATCTCTTCTCACCAGCTTCTTTCATATTATAATTAAATTCTTTAATCGCCCAATATGCTTTATGTTCTAATTCAACTGGTAAGTGGCAAGTTTTTCCATATATAAGCTCGTAAGGAGTCATTCTAATCGGAGTTTTATAAGCAGTCCTGTATGCCCATAATGCAGTGTCTAGTCTTATAGACCAGTTCAATCTATTAGGGTTTACAGACTTTTCTAAAATACGCTTAATCTCTCGATTAGAAACTTCAGCTAATCCACTAGTTTGTGGATGATAAGCAGTTGATATCTTATGAATAATATTATATTTTTCTACTAGTTTGTGAATATATTTGTTTCTAAAATGAGTTCCTCCGTCAGTGATAATCACTCTCGGCATTTCAAATCTAGTAAAAATATTTTTCATTAAAAATTTTGAAACACTTTTAGCATCACACCTAGGTAAAGCTTGCGCTTCAATCCATTTGGAAACATAATCAACAACTACTAATATATATGAGTTTCTAAATGAAGGAATAAAATGTCCTGTGAAATCTAATCCCCAAACATCAAAAATTTCAACTTCTAATATAAAATTCAGAGGCATTTCATTTTTCCTTGTTATATTTCCTACTATTTGGCATTTATCGTAGGTTTTTATATATTTGTATACATCTCTAAAAAGAGTAGGCCAGTAGAATCTAGATTGTAGAATTTTATACGCAGTTTTATCAGTCCCAAAATGTCCTCCAAAATCAGAATCATGACATTTTTGAATAATTGGTTCAGTTTCTTCATAAGACACACATCTTCTAATAATTAAATCCTTACATTGCTTATATAAGTATGGTTCATCCCAAAAGTATGTTTTAGTATCATGAATGAATTTTTTCTGTTGTTGCAAAATTAACATAGGTGGTAAAATGTCACATACAATATAATTTACTATATCATCATACCAAGGTATTTTCCACTCATTTATATTATAAAGTTGTTCATCAGGAAAACTATTTATAATTCCATTATTAGTATCAGATAATTCATGATATTCTAATCTTGATAAATGATCAGCAATTTGATTATCAGTTCCCTTTTTATTAACGATCTCAAAATCAAATTCTTGCATTAATAACATCCATCTAATTAATCTTGGTTTAGAATCTTTCTTTTGCATTAAATACTTTATAGCAGAGTGATAAGTATGCACAATACATTTAGTTCCTATTAGATAATTCTGAAATTTATTAAAAGCATATACAACTGCTAAAAATTCTCTTTCAGTAACCGTATAATTTATTTCAGCATCATTTACAGTTTTACTAGCATAATATATAACTTTGAAAATCTTATCATATCTTTGCCAAGAACTGCTCCTATAGCATAATCACTAGCATCACACATAAGCTCAAATGATTTCTCCCAATTAGGTGAAACTATTATAGGTGTTGTAATTAATTTATCTTTTAGTAATTCGAAAGCATTCAGACATTCAGTTGTAAATTCAAATTTCTTATCCTTTTCAAGAAGTTGACATAGAGGTTCAGTAATTTTGAAAAATCTTTTATATAATGTCTGTAGAATCCAGCATGTCTAAGAAAACTTCTTACCCCTTTCACCGTATTTAGAGGTGGTAATTTAGCTATAACTTGAATTTTTGCAGTGTCTACTTCCATGCCCTTTTCTGAAATTTTAGGCTCTAATACAATGCCGCCTGCAACCATAAATTGACATTTCTCCCAATTAAGAACTAAATTAGTTTTCTAACATACTTCAAATACTTTTTCAAGATGATTTAAGCATGTGTCAAATGATGTTCCAAATACAGAGAAATCATCCATAAATACTTCTATTCCATTATCAATTAACTTACTAAATATAGACATCATACATCTCTGGAATGTTGCAGGTGCATTACATAATCCAAAAGGCATCCTTCGAAAAGCGAAATTTCCATAACGACTAGTAAATGTAGTTTTCTCTTGATCCTCAGGAGTAATTTGTATTTGATGATAACCGGTGTATCCATCTAAGAAACAAAAATACTTATGTCCGGCTAATCTATCTAACATCTGGTCTAGAAATGGTAAAGGGAAGTGATCTTTCCTGCTGGCTGTGTTTAATTTTTCTATAATCAATACATATTCGCCATCCAGTAACTTGTCTTATTGGGATAAAATCATTATTTTCATTAGCTTTTACGGTCACTCCTTTCTTAGGCACACAGTGAATTGGGCTTACCCAAGCACTGTCAAAAATAGGATATTTAATGCCATTATCTAACCATTTTAAAATTTCTTTCTTGACTACTTCTTTCATTATCAGGTTTAATCTCCTTTGGGGATCTAACTTAGGCTTATGTTCATTATCTAAAATAATTCTGTGCATACAGATTAAAGGACTAATTTCTTTAATATTTGCTAAAGTCCAACTAAAAATTTTCTTATATATTTTTAAGGTATCTAAAAGTTTTTGTTCTTGAGATTCATTTAATTCAGATGAAATAATAACTAGTAGAGTTGAAGAATTACCTAATTAAGCATATTTAAAATGATTAGGTAACATTTTTAACTCAAGTTCAGGAGGTCTAATAATCAATGGAACTATATTTTTTCAGTGTTTTCTGTATTATCCAAAAATTCAAATTTCTCTTGAATATAATGTAGTTCTTCATTTATATTGGCTTTTTCAATTAATTCAGTATTTTCTTTTTCTATTTTTTCTTCATAATATTCCTTAAAATATTTTTTTTGTAAATGATCGAGTACTTCCATTCGAAAACACTCATCATCTTTTTCTAGTCCAGGATATTTTATTGATTTAGCAATATTAAAAGTAATTTTTTGGTCATTTACTCTCATAGTTAATTCTCCTTTCTGAACATCAATCATAGCTTTCAGAGTGGCTAAAAATAGTCTTCCTAAGATGATAGTAATTTCTTTATCTTCTTCCATATCTAAAACAATAAAATCTACAGGGAAGATAAATTTATCCACTTTTACTAAAACATCTTCAATAACTCCCTTAGGATATGTAACAGAACGATAAGCTAATTGAAGGGTTACTGAAGTAGGTGAAATTTCTCCCAATCCTAATCTCTTAAAAATTAATAGAGGCTTTAGATTGATGCTTGCTCCTAAGTCACACAAAGCTTTTCCATAGAATTTTTCTCCAATAGCGCAGGGTATAGTGAAACTACCAGGATCTTTTAATTTTTCAGGATGCTTTTTCTGAATAATAGCACTAAACTCTTCACTAAGTGCGACCGTTTCATTCTTGGTAAATTTTCTTTTTTTTTATTTAGAATATCTTTCATGAATTTTACATAATTTGGCATCTGTTCTAAAGCTTCTACGAAAGGAATATTTATTGTTAATTTCTTCAGAATTTTAAGGAATTTAGCAAACTGTTTATCTTTTTTATGTTGATCTAGTCGTTGAGGAAATGGTGGTGGAGGTTTTTCAACAGAAATTTTCATTGGTATTAAAGGATTTTCTAAGTTTGGATCTTGTTGATTCTTTTCCTTTTCAATTTCCACTTCCTCTTTTTGACTTTCCAGTTCTTTCTAAATTCGAGGTTCTAATTCTTTTCCACTTTGTAATTGTATCGCTTTAATTTGTTCATTTCCTTTGTATTTAGGATTTATTTCCATATTACTAGGAAATGTTCCAGGTATTTTATTATTAAGCGCGGCAGCGATATGTCCAAGTTGAGTTTCAATATTTTTAATAGCTGTTCATTGATTTTGTAATTGGTTTCCTTGTATTTGTAATTGATTTCTTTGATTTTGTAATTGATTTTCTTGATTTTGTAAATGTTGACCCATATTTAATATTAATTCTTCTATCGATAATTTCTTATCTTTAAATTAAGGGTTATTATTATTAAATTCATGTGGATAACTAAGTTTATAATTAGAATTTCCTTAGTTAGAGGGATTTCCTAATGGTTATGTTATGTTGTTCATCCATGGTTGATTAGTTGTATTATTATTCCAATTAAAATTAGGATGATTTTTCCATCCAGGATTATAATAATTCGCATAAGGATTATTGGGTCTGTTATTAATAACATTTATAGTTTCATAATGAGATTGGGATTCTATAAGTTGTCCAGATGAATTTTCTTCTAATATAGTTGGAGAGTAATTCATTCCAAAATGATCTAATTTTTTAGATATAACAGCCATCTCGAAGCTAACATAAATATTGCATTATTTTCCTGAATACTGGCTATCTTTTTCGGATTCATTCTATCAGCAGGCCATTAAAAATTATTGGTAGACATTTCTTCGATTAGTGCATAGGCTTCATCAAATGGTTTTGACATTAATGATCCTCCAGCAGCAGTATTGATGATTGATCTAAGAGATCCTACTAATCCATTATAGAAAGTTTGAATAATTAACCAATCCAGTAACACATGATGTGGGCATTTCCTAAGAAGTTCTTTAAATCTCTCCCAAGCTTCATATATTGATTCTCCATCAAACTGACTAAAAGAAGTTATATCATTTCTAAGCTTAACAATTTTAGATGGTGGAAAATATTTGGATAAAATTTTTTTTTGATAATTCTCCCCAAGTTTTAATAGATCCAGGTGCTAACGAATTTAACCACATTTTAGCCTTATCCCTTAAAGAAAAAGGAAAAAGTCTAAGTCTAATAGCATCTTTAGATACTCCTTCATATTTGAAAGTAGCACATAGTTCTAAAAAACTAGCAAGATGTAAATTAGGATCTTCAGTAGGTGAACCACTAAATTGATTGTTTTGTACCATTTGGATAATTGCAGGTTTCAGTTCAAAAGAGTTAGCAGCTACATCAGGGTTTTGAATAGTTAAATAAATTTCATCTAATGTAGGGTTGGCATAATCTCTTAATGGTCTTTGTGAATTGATATTTTCATTTTCAGGAATATTCGCCATTTGTGGTAAATTTATAATTTCTCTTTTTTGTTTTCTAATTCTTTTAATTGTACGCTCTAATTCCGAATCGTAAGGTATTAAATTTTCGTTTCCAAATTTACGCATGCAATTTTGTAAAATAAATTTTAAAATAGTCCGTTACTCTAGTAAATAATTTCTTTAACTCCCCGGCAACGGCGCCAAAAACTTAACCCACTTTTTTTTATGTTTGCAAACTTGACCCACTTTAATATATATATCTGATTTTATGATGGAATGTAATGTGGATTCTACGCAAGTATACGTATCGTATTAAGTATTACAGGGCTCTAGTGGAGTCTTGGTTATCGATCCCACAGGGAAGTTTTAAAAGATTTGTAACAGCTAAATTTAAAGGATTTACTTACAAATATAGTATACAGATATTTAGAATACATAACTAAAGCGAACTAAAGTAAACTAATGCTTTAAATAAAGTTGATTTAAAGATTTCAGAAAAAGTATCTTTCTCCTTATTTTTAGAAAATTAAGTGAATGATGAATTCAAATAGAATTTTTATTGTATTGTGACAAATAGGAGCATTTCTATTCTTTACCCTTTGGTCTAGGTGCAAAGAACATTGACTAATCCTATGCTTGATTACAGAATCTGCGGCTAGGCTGGGAGGATACTGGTTGCCACTTCAGAGCTCCCACGTTCCCCTCACCTGAGTTCTAACATCTACACTTCAGCTCTCAAACAATAGGAACAAATTGAATATTTTAGTATGTCACACTAAAATGTCCAATTCTGCCTCCGATAAATAATATTTCCCTATGTATTTGCACCCTCCATCCAAGGCTTTTGACTTCCCTGAATATTGGATGTAATCTTTACTATAGTTAATAATTCAACATATTTTAACAAATCAATGGGCCAGATTGAAAAGTAAATTAAGTTTTAAGTAAAAATTATCACAATTTATTTTAATATATTAGGCATGTCTATTTAATTTCATCAATTCACATAATTTCATAAACAAGGAGAAAGACTAAGAAAACTACTCAGAATGCATGGGAATTAAACAAAGCATGAATTTCATTTAAAGTTAACAACAATAAACAAAGATACTTATCTCGATTTCCTCCCAGAGTAGACTCCTTGAAGTTCCTTTGATTTTTCGTTCTAGTACAATACACTTCTAACTCACTAATTACACTTACTAAAACTCTTAAAATAGACACCAAGTAGACACTAAGATTCTCTAAAATAGACACATAGTAGACACACAATAGACACACAATAGACACATAATAGACACCACATACTAAAATTTGTCCTCTATTTATAGAGGTAGACAAAGGTCCAAGGGGTACTTAAGCACCTCTTCAAAAAGTGTATAGTTTCAATATATCTAGCATTTTGAACTGTCTCGCCGTCGGAGAGAAATGACCTCGCCGTCGGTGGGGTTTCTAGAAGGTCTCCAAACCGCGCGATCTCGCCTTCGGCGGGCTCGGGCTCGCTGTCGGCGAGGTAGTTATAAATCCTTCAGAAATTTTCTTTATAATCTCATCGTCGGCGGGTTCGATCTCGCCGTCGGCGGCTTAGTTCATTTTGCATGAATTTCTTCCTTTTTGATCTAAATTCGCTCCATTTCATGCTTTTTGCTTTCATCACTTATAAATCTTCATTCCTGCAATAAAATAAAGAAAATACCTTTCTTTAAAGTGCAATTTCATAAAAAAATGGGTATGAATTTCTTAATATATTTTCCTGTGATCAGACACCATATTAGGGAGGACACCACCTACCGACGCACAGCCAACAGACCATCTGGTCCTAGGCCTTCTACTGCGAGAAGAATGGTGTGGCAACCTATTATTGCCGAAGCGATACAAGCACAATGTTCGGAAAGAAGAGTCTCGTCGAGAAAGCCGAATGCGAAGAAAGTGCTACTGCGTTAAAAGAAACTCCTGATAAAGAAGTCCAACAGTCATCACATGACAACCGTGAAACCATTTGGAAGAGGCCACTAGAAGATGCCATAGGCAAGCTAAGAACCGACATCCGACGGTTGGCAAAGGAAAGAGGAGAAAAATTGGAAACTGAAGTAGATTCATCAGAATTCATGGATGAAGAATAAGCCGAGATTAATATGGTCGAGACCCGAGCATCGGCAGCTTCACAAGGCGCTCCGTCAGCTTTGGAAAGGGAGGAACTGGAAGTGATGAGAGCACAACTTCAAGAAAAGGATGGCAAAAAGGATGGAAGAGATGGCTGCTGCCTTAGCCACTCTCCAGAGTCAGCTGCAACCTCAAAAAGAAAAACCCTCAGAGATCATTCACATTGTCGATGGAGGAAAAGAAATCATGTCCGTCAATGGAGATGAACAACCGAAGAAAGATTCTGCACAAAGCATGATTCCCGAAAAGACATTAAGAATATGGTAGAACAGCAGGTGCGAGAAGCCTTAGCCCAAGAATGGAGCATTTATTCAGACGGGTAGACCTTACCCTGAAAAATTTGATGTCGTCCAATACCCGAAAGGCTTCGTACCACCTCTGTTCAAGACTTTTGATGGTACAGGAAACCCCCGGCAACATGTCGCACATTTTCGTGCTAGTTGCTGCAATGCCGGTGGAAGTGATACTTTACTCTTCCGTCAGTTCGTCAGCAGTTTGTCAGGGATTGCCTTCGATTGGTATGCAGAACTTCTGAATGGTTCAGTCAAGACATTTTCAGAATTGCAAAACCTCTTTGTTAAGCGGTTTGTCGGGGCTCAACACCACATCACTATCGGTGATCTAGTGGTGGAGCAACAGAAATCGAACTAAACTTTAGTGGACTACATACTTCGATGGAGGAATTTAAGCATGAAGTGTGAACCACAGCTTCAGGAACAGCATGCAGTCGGTATCCTACTGAAGAGTATCCATGGCCCGATAACACTTCTCCTCAAGGGATTTACAATGAAGATTTTTGAGAAGTTGCTTAGCAAGGCCGGGAGCTTATAGGAGGAGGCAAAGCAGCTGAGTTTTGTCGACAAGACTGACAAACAGAAACCAGTGAAAGCATTTGAAAAGAAATCTAGGATTGTCCCGGCAGTCGATAAGGGAAAGAAACCAGTGCAAATACGGCCAGAACAGCCACAACCCAGTTATCAACCACCGCAACGGACTTACCAACAACCACAACAGATTTATCAACAACCTCAACAGGGCTATCAACAGCCTCGACCGAGCTATCAGCCATGGCAGCATAGTCAACCACTACCTCAATCGTCACGTCCCCTGGAGGGACTTCTGAACAAGGAATATCCATCCAAGACGGAAGCAGTAGCCAAGATGTTTCGCAGTTTGATGAAGACACCTGATTTTCAATTACCAGAGCCCAAAAGGCCAGAAGAAGTCAACAAGAAAGATCATCCGAACTACTGTCCCTACCATAGGATGCTCGGACACAGGATTGAAGACTGCTTCACCTTTAAGAATAGGCTCGAAGATAATCTCCGAAAAGGGAACATAATGATCCCGAAGTAATACATGAAGGAACCCCAAAAAGGAGGTTCAGTCAATGTTATTTCAACGAATCCTATTGTTCTGATAAACCCATACACGACCGATGATGGATGGAGTACTGTCTGGACAAAGTGCTCGAAGAAAATTGTAGATCGCATCCAGACCGATTCGGTGCATGCTTCGATTCAGAGTTCAAAATCTACCGAGCCGGCACTATCGCTTACGATCGAAGAATCGCCCCAGAAGGAGGAGAAGATCGTGGAAGAAAAAAAGACCGAGGTTCTGAAGGGTAGACTAGGGGCTGCTTATCCTAGGATGGTTGTTTCCGATTCGGGGGAGAAATCCCTTGGACCTCTGACTCTGTATGATTATTTACTCGCCCCGGCGGGATCTTATAATGATAGGAGTTTTGGTGTTGGCTACGTTTTGACTGTTTCTAACGATTACGTAACTAACGACAACCAACCTAATCTGGATCTCGATTCCGATACGATAAATGATTCTCAAATCATACTAAACCTTGATGACCGCGGCGAAGGAGAAGACGCTCACAAAGATGGCTACGAAAGCTCAACAAGCAACGAATCTATTTGTGAATTCTGAGGAGCTCCAATCACTATAGAATTGGAGTTATCAGATTCCAAAGCAATTCCAGAAAAGCCAGTCGTTCCGATTCAAGAGGAGACACCGGTATAGTCACCACCAGATTCAGAACAAGTAACTGAAGTCAACCTAAGAAGCGGAAAAGTTCTACCTCCGAGAGTGGGTTCAAAGGATAAAGGAAAGCAGGTGGTTGCTCAGGAAGAGCCAACCCCAGCAGAAGAATTGCCCATTCGGGAAGAGACTGAAGAACCTGGTAATAAAGTGGATTATAACGTGTTAGCCCATCTTAGGAAGCTACGAGCCAAACTGAGCATCTACGACGCTTTGATCCTGTCAAAGGAGATGAGGGAAACTCTGATCAAAGCTTTACTTGATTCAGAAATTTGCTTAGCTCAAATGGCCGGTGATTCCTTAGACGAGGTTTGCTAGTTAAAAGAACTACGAGGTGTTACCTACACGGATAATGATTTACTACTGGGAACAGCTGATCACAACCGACCGTTGTACATTTCAGTCACTATTGGAAAGTTTACGCTCTCCAGAGTGTTGGTTGATCCGGGAGCATCAATCAACATAATGAATCTTCGGACGTTAGCATATTTGGAAATTGACACTCGAGACCTCGAAGCAGATAATGTGTTACTAAGAGGCTTCAACCAAAAAGGAGAAAGAGCCCTTGGATCGATAACACTATTAATGAAGACTGGTGACTTAGCAAAGACAACCACAAAATTTCATATAATTGATTCTGAGACATCATTCAGTGCTCTACTGGGTCGGCCATGGATCCATGAGAACCGGATGGTACTGTCTTCTCTGCACCAGTGCATAAAGTATTACGAAGGAGGAGAACAGTGTATTAAGGGTGACTTGCAACCATTCTCTGTACACGAGATTGAAATTCATGAAGAAGCAGCCTATTACGCGCCTCCGAAGAAAACAATCTTCTCTAGAAATACTATACCAAATGAAGCAAAAGAAGTTCGAGACAATGAACAACCTGAAATTCTAGTCCAACAGTTACTCACCACTCCCGTATGGCGAGATGGTGAAGGTTTCTCCAGAACTCGCACCCAAGATCGAGGCCGGGGACGAGGTCGAGGAAGAGACGTTGGAACAGTTGGACAGAAGAAACCGGTCATCGATGTTGATTGGGAGAACAGTTCCGAAGAAGAAGAAATCAAGAAAGAAGCAACAACAGTGAATTGGAAGAAGCAGCAGTAGTGAATCAAAAGAAACCCCAGTTCAAGATCTCTCTCGAAGATGAAAAGGACGAAGAATACAAATCAATGTACGAGAAGATTAACCATTACGTACATACTATGACCATGACCCTGATCCATTCTAATAAGTTCGAGGGTATGGTGGTCAAGGAAGTACATGACAGCAGTACTAAACCAATCAAATTCTACTGTGGTGCTTCTTCTTCCAAAACTGAAAATGATGTACAATTTGAAGATGTTACTTCTTCTGAATTAATGGAACTGCCTTTTGAGTGGTATTCTCCCTGTGTTCAAAATTTAATTCAACGCGGTATCTTACCTCGACGATGGACAAAAGGTCAATCACAGCACTTTGAAAAATTATGGAATAATGCCAGTCGGCCTCCCAATTCAAAGCACGGTCTTGGATTCGGCACATTAGGATCAGTTGTCGACTCAGAGTTTTGCTTGGTTGTCACTTGTGAGCCTAATGAAGTCTGCTTAGAAACCTCAGATGATCTTGAAGATCTGTAAATCAGAGATGCTCCACCAGAGTTTGAAGAAGAAATTAAATCTACAATAGACGAGTTAATGAAAGTTAACTTAGGTACTAACGAAGAGCCTAGGCCGACCTTTGTTAGCTCCTTACTCAACAAAGAAGACTCTGAAAACATGTGCAAGCTACTAATGGAATTCAAGGACTGTTTTGCTTGGAGTTATGACAAAATGTCAGGATTAGCTCCAGAGGTGGCAGTTCACAGGCTAGGAGTGGATCCCACTTCCGTTCCAGTCAGACAAGCTCCAAGAATGATGCGTCTAGAAATCGAACAACAAGTAATAGCTAAATTTAAGAAGCTAATAGACGTTAAATTTGTCCGTGAAGAATAGTACCCGACTTGGTTAGCCAACGTGGTTCCAGTCAGAAAGAAGAATAGACAGATCAGAATCTACGTAGATTTCAGAGATTTGAACAAAGCGTGTCCAAAGGATTAATTCCCACTACCAATCCGAGAATTAATGATCGACATCGCCTCAATGCACGAAGTCTACTCTTTCATGGATGGATCTTCAGGATACAACCAGATAAAGATGGCACCGGAAGACGAAAAGCTCACAGCCTTCAGAACGACAATCGGAATATACTGCTACACAGTGATGCCTTTTGGATTGAAGAACGCAGGAGCAACATACCAAAGAGCTATGACAAGAATTTTCGATGATCTCATTCACAACCAAGTTGAATGCTACGTGGATGATGTAGTCATTAAAAGCAAACTGAAAGAAGATCACCTGTATGATTTGAGAATTGTTTTCGAGCGATTAAGACAATATAACCTTAAGATGAATCCCTTGAAATGCGCCTTCGGCGTCACCTCTGGGAAATTCTTAGGATTTGTTATCCGACATCGTGGAATTTAAATCGATACGGAGAAGATTAAAGCTATCTTAGAAATGCCACCTCCCAAAACCTTGAAACAACTATGATCCATTCAAGGAAAATTGGCATATCTTTGATGCTTTATCTCGAATTTATCAGGAAGGTGTCAGCCTTTTTCTGCTTTGGTTGAGAAGGATGCCAAGTTTACTTGGGACTCCAAATGTCAACATGCCTTCGATGACATTAAACAATATTTAATGACACCTCCTGTCTTAGCAGCCCCAGTCTCGGGTAGGCCGTTGATACTTTATACCACAGCTTTAGACGACTCCCTTGGAGCCCGCTAGCCCAGGTCAATGACGAGGGGAAAGAAAATGCTCTCTACTACTTAAGTCTTCGTCTAATTCTGACGGAAGTAAAGTACCCCTTGATTGAAAAGCATTGTTTGGCTCTGATCTTCGCTGCTCAAAAGCTCAGGCATTACTTGCTTTCTCATAAGGTCAACCTTATCTCGAAAGTTAATCCATTGCAATATTTGATGACTCGCTCGATGCTTTCCGGCAGACTTGCTAGGTGGTCGATGATACTATTGCAATTTGATATAACTTTCATTCCTCTTCGTGCCATAAAGGGACAAGTCCTAGCAGACTTCCTCGCAGCACACCCTTTACCGGCAGAATCGCCTCTCAACGACGACTTGCCATACGAGCAGATAATGAGCCTAGAAGACCCCGACGATCGATGTTAGGAACTGTACTTCGACGGAGCATCTTTAGCAAAGAGAAATAAAGAATTGCAAATGATAGTGCCCGGTAAGGCAAGAATCAGACTAATATTTATAACACCGGAGCGGGGGATGTTAAGGTACTCCTACCACTTAATAGAACTGTGTACAAACAACGAAGCAGAATACGAAGCCCTTATAACCGAATTGGAATTAACCATTCAGATGGGGATAACATATATCAACATCTATGGGGATTCTCAGTTGATAATTCAACAAGTCGCAGGACAATACAGAATTCTAAAGCCAAGACTCGAGCAGTACTTTTAGTATGCCATGAAATTATTAGAACAGATTTTGAATGTAACGATCTATAAGATTCCCAGAAGAGAAAATACTCTCGCAGATGCGTTAGTCTGCCTTGCAAAGGAATTTATCTGCTTACAGGATGAATCAGTTGATGTGTCAGTTCAGGGACGTCAGGTTCTCTTGCAGCTCGACATGGACACGATACACAAGACAGAAAAAGAAGAAGAAACAGTTACAGCAATAACAAAAAATACAGAAGACTAGCATCAACCGCTCATAGACTACCTGTAAACAGAAAACCTACCGGACGATAAGTCATTAGCTCATCATATAAAGAAAAAAACTCTGTCTTACGCATTATTAAACAATACATTATACAGAAGGTCTTTCGATCAGATGTGGCTAAGGTGCCTGAGCGAGTCTGAGGCTCATGAAATTGTTAAAAAAGTGCACTCAGGACTTTCAGCACAGCAAAATTTGGAACTGTATCAAGCCAAGATGATCCAGGCCCACGATAAACTGGTTTGCCCAAGGACATTCAAGGTCGGCGACTTGGTTCTAGTTCTCAGGAGGTCTATTCTTGCACACAGCAAGATAAGAGGTAAATTTGAACCAACTTGGGAAGGGCTGTTCGTGGTCGAGATAGTCCTACCAGCTTGTTAACTATCGTGGAGAACGACCTATGCTTCCAATTAATGGACGATACTTGAAGAAGTATTACGCAACCTAATGTTTCAAAGGGTGAACTTTAAAAAAGTGGAGTCTCATTCCTAGAAGCACGGGTGGAGTAATCATTCGTAACTGGGTCCGAACCCAAAATATAAAAAAAAATGGATGATAAAATAAAAATCATTAACAAAAAATGTGTTAAAAAGAAAATATGTGAAATGATAAAATTTTGATCTTTTCTTTTAAATTAGCTCTTTCCAGATCTTTCCTCATCTTTTCCTACTCTTATTAAAATTTGAAAGAGGAAATGAATAAAACCTTTTCATTAATAATTTTTTTTTCTTATTGCTCTTGTTCTTAGTATAGCCCCTGATCCTTTCCTTGTTTTTGCTGGGAAATGTCTAACAGGCGGTTGGTTCTGAACTTTAGAAATGGCGTGAGTCTAGCACTCGATGAAGAGAAGATGAAGGATGGAGCCGTGATTAAGATCGACTCTGATTTCACACCAGCTTGGCTACAATATGAAGAAACTGATTGGACTCCGATTGATCGGGAAGAGCTCCGCAGTCATACAGTGATGAAATTGGGTGACCCATGTCAGCCGTCTACTAGCAAGAAAAGAAAAGCAAACACCGCTCATGCAATGGGAGAAGACAAGAAGGTTAAGTCCATGGTTGCTACAGTAGAGGGCAGACTTGTCAGTGCCGTGCCCACAGGAGTTCAGGAGGTGAGAAGAGCTACTCTCACTCCTACTCAACGAAGAAACAAGAACCGTCACATTTGCAAGATGCTGACTAAGCTGGCAGCAGATCAGCGTGAAGAGACAGTCGCTACCGTCAGTACAAATACTTCGAAGAAATTGGTTCGGCAGGAACCAGAAAGGAGGAAGTCAATTCCAAGAACAGCAGAAAGGATGAAAGAAATCCCGAGGAAAATAGAAACTAAGATAGTACCATGACGCCAGACAGAGCTACCAGTTTTGAAGAATCTTGTAGCAAAAGCAACCCCGAAGGATGTCCCGACAGAGACTATCCCCGAGGAGCCGAGACATGCAGGAGAGCGTGCTGGGGTCGAGCCGTACATCCCGCAGTATGTTACCAGACCCCGAGGACTTCAGATAATCCTAGAATACGAGCTGGAGAAATTACAACAAGTTGAAAAGAAAACTTTTGAATACTTCGAGAGAATTCGAGGCAAGAGGGTCAACATCTTGGAAGGCCTTGAGCTGCATACGGATATGTTCTCAGATTACGAACAACAGCAGATTTTAGACTGCATTATCGAGCTTTAGAAAATGGGCTGAACTGGTCTTCTGAGGGAGAAAACCTATTCAGAACCCCGAAGATGGATGGAAGGAAAAGGAAGAGTTACTATCCAATGCAGGTGTTGCTACAACTTCGCATAAGACAGAAAAGGAAAACCACCAGGGATACTCCGTCACAGTGAGGTGGATCCGATGCCAAGAATTATCAAAAGAATGGTAAAAAGGATGGTGACATGGAGGGTATTACTTGCAGATTGCATACCCAACAGCTGCATCATTAACATTTACAAAGAGGGCGACTGCACCTCCACATATAGACCATCATGACTTTGTCAGACCATTCTGCACAGTCTCTTTTATCAACCAGTGTAATATCATGTTTGGATCTGACCTCCAGATAGCGGGCCCCGAAAAATTTTGAGGGCCGGTGGAAATATCATTACCTGTAGGTTCCGTCATGGTATTAAAAGGAAATGGAGTAGACATAGCAAAACACTGAATCCCGGGAGTGTCTGTTGAGCGAATCTCCGTCACCTTCAAAAGGATGGACAACAGTAAGATGCCTTTTCATTTTCAACCAGATCCAGAGTTAGAGAGTCTCCGGCCCAACGAGATGTGAGTTACATGGGAGATAGCACACCTCCAATGCACATCCATAAGACATTCCTGCCAAGGGTGGCTTGGAAGGTGATGTTATTGTCCATGTATCTTACTATTCAGACATGGATTTTAACCAATGCTTTTGGAAGAATCAACAAGAATCTTACACAACCCGTTTTGGATTTATGAGTATTGTATGAGATACTGAATTTTTGAGGAAAATATCATCATGTTTTGGATCAAGTTGTATGGTGTATTTTCAACAGATTGGAATGAGAATGATCATGTCATGTTCTGCCTTCACCTCTTTTTGTTCAAATTGACTGGGAAACACCATTAAGCTAAATGAACTTCGAACAAAGAACGAAAAGAGAAAGAAAATGAATAAGGAACTCCTTCTTTTTAAGAATTTGAATGTCAAAATAAACTGCAAATAAACATGAACTCCAAATAGACGAAAATGAAATCGAATCACTAAAACAAATCTAAACCTCAGACAGATTTTCATTCTGAATCCTTCAATTCCAACCTTTCAATTCTCCTTCCTCTGTGTGTTAGAGGATCGACTAGTTCTATTGACACGGAGCCACGAACTTTGTTCGATTTGGTTCTGATGGCATGGGATTGGGTCCCTCTTCATACAGATCAAATCTCCTAGGCTGGAGCCAAACTTCCAGTTCTCTTCGAGGCTAGAGCCGAACTTCTAGCTCTCTTTCAAATCTCTGAGGCTGGAGCCGAACTTCCAGTTCTCTTCGAGGCTACAGCCGAACTTCTAGCTCTCTTTCAAATCTCTGAGGCTGGAGCCGAACTTCCAGTTCTCTTCGAGGCTAGAGCCAAACTTCTAGCTCTCTTTCAAACTTCTGAGGCTGGAGCCGAACTTCCAGTTCTTTTCGAGGCTAGAGTCGAACTTCTAGATCTCTTTCAAATCTCCGAGGCTAGAGCTAAACTTCCAGTTCTCTTCGAGGCTAGAGCCAAACTTCTAGCTCTCTTTCAAACTTCTGAGGATGGAGCCGAAATTCCAGTTCTCTTCGAGGCTAGAGCTGAACTTCTAGCTCTCTTTCAAATCTCTGAGGCTGGAGCCGAACTTCCAGTTCTCTTCGAGGCTAGAGCTGAACTTCTAGCTCTCTTTCAAACTTCTGAGGCTGGAGCCGAACATCCAGTTATCTTCGAGGCTAGAGCCAAACTTCTAGCTCTCTTTCAAATTTTTGAGGCTGGAGCCGAACTTCCGATTCTCTTCGAGGCTAGAGCCGAACTTCTAGCTCTCTTTCAAACTTTCGAGGCTGGAGCCGAACTTCCAGTTCTCTTCGAGGCTAGATCCGAACTTCTAGCTCTCTTTCAAACTCCCGAGGCTGGAGCCGAACTTCCAGTTCTCTTCGAGGCTAGAGCTGAACTTCTAGCTCTCTTTCAAATCTCTGAGGCTGGAACCGAACTTCCAGTTCTCTTCGAGGCTAGAGCCGAACTTCTGGCTCTCTTTCAAACTTCCGAGGCTAGAGCCAAACTTCTAGTTCTCTTCGAGGCTAGAGCCGAACTTCTAGCTCTCTTTCAAATCTCTGAGGCTGGAGCCGAACTTCCAGTTCTCTTCGAGGCTAGAGCCGAGCTTCTAGCAACTTCTGAGGCTGGAGCCGAACTTCCAGTTCTCTTCGAGGCTATAGCCGAACTTCTAGCTCTCTTTCAAATCTCTGAGGCTGGAGCCGAACTTCCATTTCTCTTCGAGGCTAGATCCAAACTTCTAGCTCTCTTTCAAACTTCCGAGGCTAGAGCAGAACTTCCAGTTCTCTTCGAGGCTAGAGCCGAACTTCTAGCTCTCTTTCAAATTTCTGAGGCTGGAGCTGAACTTCCAATTCTCTTCGAGGCTAGAGCCGAACTTCTAGCTCTCTTTCAAATTTCTGAGGATGGAGCCTAAACTCCAACTCTCTTCTTGAGGCTAGAGCCTAAATTTTAGTTCTCTTCAAATTCTAACTCTCTTCTTGAGGCTAGAGCCTAAATTCTAATTCTCTTCGAATCCCAAGGTTGGAACCTAGGTTCCGATGCTCACCTCAAATCCAGGATTTCCACGAAATCCCTCTTGAAATAAATCTTGAATTGAACTTCAATCGGAATTGAAACTCAAACAAAAATCCAAACTCACACATTAAAACTTGAAATAGAAAATGAAACGAATGTAAAATCGAATCTCTCTAGATCTTGTGATCTAGAATTTACCTCCTTTTCTCTTCCCCAGCGAGAGTTCTGGAATCTTCAGTCTTTGAGATTTACCTGATACTCCCCAGAGGAAATTTTCTATACTTCGTTCTAAGTGTGTCACTTAGATGTCTGTGTTGGTTCTGTTGATCTTTTCGGTCAACGCCAATACGCACGGTGTGCTTAGTTAGTACCCCGCACATATTGGGGGTCCATTTGTTGACCTCATTTTTGATGAGGTCTTTTCTCTTCTCTCTCTTTAGTACTTAAGATCTAGCCATAGGGCTTTTCCTTGACTATCTTAGAGGACTAGAAATGGGACCTATCACTTAGAAATTTAAACACTTCTTGGCTCCCTTCAAACCCCACAAGTTTGATTGTAAACCCCTAAGCCACTTGGAGGGTTAAAATCAAATGTGGAGGTTTAAAGGATGAGTTTCTTATAGGACTCTATGGCCTTAGGATTACCCTGGGTGGCCTGGTCTGGTGAAGGCAAGCTTGCACACACCACACTCCATCACACACACATTCCAAACCCTAAAACTACATTTAACCAATTTAATTCCCTGACTCATGTAGGTAACTCATATGGATGGACCTTGATCCCTAGGCCCCTGGCTAAGAGGGTTAGGAACAACATATTGAGTGCCTAAAATGAGTCCTCTCATGGCTTTTGTGAGCTTAATATGGCTTCATGGCTCAATCAAAATGATTTCATTTCACTCACACTTGATCAATCTTCACTTTTCTAAAATTTCAATTTTTGACCCCCGGGACCCTAAACCCACCAAGCTTACCAAATGCCCTTGAAATTGCCTAAAATTTGCAAAATTGCCTAAATTACTCAAAATTCCTCAAAACCAATCCTAAACACTTCCCCCCACTCAAATTGATCATCCATGGCCAAATACACCAAAATTTTCCAAAAATACCCCCTCTATACCCTCCAAATACCCAAAATACCCTTTTAACCCAAAAATTCCAAAAAATTCAAAAAATTCGCAGAAACTTCCATAAAATCCCAAATATTCCAAATTTCATTTTGTTCAACTACACCATAAGCCAATTTTGTCAATTTGGCCCACTTTTACCAAAACCTCCAATTTGACCTAATTTTAACCTAAGTAGACCCAATGTCCAACCAAACCAACCCAATTGACCTCAATTTTGATCCAATTCAATTCTAAGCTTCAATTCAATATCTCTAATATCAATTTAGACCAAATTCAAACCCAATTTTATCAACATGTGGATCCAATTTCAATTTGAAGCTTAAAGCCCAATTTTGGCCCATGACCTAAACTTAGCCCAAACCAACCCAACTTAACTCCAATTAACCCCAAATCTTTTCATAAACCTTCCTAACATCCCCACAAACAAAAACTAACATGATTTGCCCCAAATTTGAAACCAAATTCCACCTAAACCAAAAAAATCTCTAATTTGGCCTAAACCCATCATGAACCCAAATGAGCCCAAATCCCAAAATCAAAGCCCAACCAAAGTTAAAAAACTCTTTGTCACACCCCCATAAATATTTCTCAACATTAATTTTACATCAAACCCAACATTAACCTAACCTTAGCCCAAGTTAGCCCAATTTGGCACATTTTGACCCCATTACTTAAAAAGCCCAAATTGAACCCATTTCAACTCCAAATGGCATGAAATCTCTTCTAAAATTCTCATGACACATTCCTAAACCAATCCCAACATTTATTTCACACAACCCCTCACCAATTTTCATCCATCAATTTATTTCAAAACTTAAAAGCCCACTTCCTTAAACCATTTTAAAAGACCATCCAAAATGATTTCAAAAAGCCCAAAATCGATTCTAAAGCCCATATGACAAATCTCCCTTCATCCATTTGATCTAAATCAATCCCTAAGTTCCAAACCAATGATCAAATCAACCTAAATCAAGCTTCACCCAAATTTTTCACCAAATGGCCAAAATTCCTAAGACTCATTTCTATGAAAACAAGCCAACTTATTCCAAGCCATAAGCAAGCCAAATGAAGCCATTCACAAGCCATATGAAGCCATGAGAGCTTTGCCTTGTCATCAATCCATTTATGGCAAAGGAGGGAATCCCTTTCTAAGCTCTCCCTTAAGCCTTTTTTACCCCTTTAATATCATACCCTAACCATAAATTAACTTAAACAATTTTGATGGGGACTTCACCACACATGTGAGGCTGACCCAAGCGATTCTTTTTAGCCCAAAACCAGGCCTTGGGTGGTGCACCAAGCCTAAAACTATGGGTTGACCAAATTGAACCCAAAATAAGCCCCTCGCCTAATTCCATTTCAATTCAGCCCCTTTATACTTAGCCAACTCCAATTGACTTCACCAAATTCAAGCCCTGACCCTCTTGATCAGGATGGTGACCTGACCCTGGCCGGCCAGCCACCATAGCCTCCGGAAAATACCAGGCCGAAAGCACCCATGTGAGCAAAATTACAAATTCTTCTCTGCTGAGCTGTCTCATGGCCAGTGGACACCATGGCCGTTCTTCTCCTCACCAGAGCAGTTGATCCAAGCCATCAAACCCCCCAGGGAAGCCCTCCAGCCACCTCTATTTAAACACCACCACCTCTCGGCCAAAAGAGGAGTTGAATGAAACCTTACCAAAACTCTGCCAAAATCACTCCACACTATTCTCTTAGCATAAAGCACTTGATCCCCACTGAAATCCAATATTAATTTCTCCTCTGTGAGCTCAATTTCAGAGTTAAATTTTAAGCCTAAAACCAGGACACTTCACCACAGTGAGTCAATCCTTAAATTGACAAACCAATGATCAAGAGGAGAAGTTTTCCAGCAGAAGCCCTCTCACCAGGCCAGCCATTTCTTCTAGAGACCAAAGCTTGAAATCGGGTTTGGTGGAAGTTGTACCTAGACAATTCCCCGGAGCCAGAGACTTCATCTGGAGCTTACCTAGGTTCAATCGAAGGTGCCACAACTCTCTGATTGAAGCTTCACTTCTCAGAGCAAAGGTATGGATCGCCTCCTTCCCGAGAGCTTCCAGCGATTCTTCATTTCATTTGAGTCAATTTCATAGCATGTTATCCATATGGATATGTTCGTCTTGTCGAGACGAGTCCACAGAGCATAAGAACGTGAAGATTGGTTAAGTATCGAGCGAGATCTTAAGGTTTTAGGGTGGACGGCTCTTAGGTTGAACCAGACAGAGCGATGACCAGGAACCGTCGGATCGCGCGTGTATCGAACGGAAGATCCAGATCGCGTCGGACGATTGAACGAGACATGAATTGCGGGCCCCCAGAGCGTTGAGTCAGATGGCAGCATTGAATTTGGAGGCGACGTGTGGCTTTTCGAAGTTGCCGAGGTTGAGTCAGCGCCGCTTGGATAAGTAGGAAATTGGGGGTATTTTTTATTTATTTAAATACCCATAACTTCAAAAATCCATATCTTTGTGTAGAAAAATCACAAAAATAAGATAAAAATACTCTCTTGCTCAGTGAACAGAGGAGAACACTGTTAAAAAAGAATTAAGTTATTTTGTTGAGTATTTTATTTTTAATTAATTATTTATTGATTTCAGCATTTTAATTCTCCATGCTTCCATACAATTCACCATGGCATGAGACCATAGGGCTTTTGTAGCCTCTGTTCTTGGGAACATTCCCTGAATTTTCCAAGGCCAGAGGCCATCTCTATGGCAAGTTATTGATTTTTAAAATTTAAGTGTCTGTTTTGGCATTTTAATTACAATAACTAGCATATTGTTCAAAAATTCTAAGAAAATTAGGAGAAGTATCTTAGGACCAGAGGACCCTAGGAAAAATATATTTTGAGTTAACTCATTAAGAATAACCCTAATTAGCCTAAATACTCAAAACTGAACCCTAATTAATTAAGAGTAACCACACATCAAAATTGCTTGAAATCAACTCTCCACTGTTACTTAGGATATAGAGAACCTCACATAAAAATTTGAAGCTATTTGGAAATGATTTGACCTACTAAATGGATCATTTAATTTGCATGGTCACTTCTAAAATTTAAAAATTGATAAAACACAAAATACATTTCAAAAATTCACAAAAATAGTTTTGGGGCTTCTCTGATGTTAGGGGAGTCTAAGAAAATTAAAATTAAAATTTTTTAAAATTTTTTCATTTTTAACCATATTTTCAATATTTTAATAATTAAAAAATAATAAAAATCATAAAAATGTCATATTTTGCTTCCTAATCACCTAGCAACAAACCAAATATTTTTCCTAAGTCTATTGGTTAAGATATTGAATTTTAAAGGCTTAAAACAATTTTTTAATATTAAAAAATGAATTTCCTTACATTTTCACTAAATTAATTCTAATAAGTCAAAGAAAAAATCAGAAAAATATAAAATTTGTTTCTCTGAACTCCTTGAGGTTAGAGAGATTTATTAAAAATATAAAATTCATTTTTCAACTTTAATTTTATTTTATAATTAATTAACACTCCAAAACTCAAAATAATTATAATAAATAAAATATAATTCAAAAAATCACTAAAATTGGTCCAAATGGTCTTCTGGTCAATAGAAACATCTCAAAATTTTCATAAGGATAGAAACCTTACCTTGGTCATGTTGTTGAATTTTCATTGAAAACCCATATTTTTCACAAAAATAAACATATAAATTAAATTAAAATTAGAAAAATCACATTTTCTTCTCTAGTGTCTTAATTGACATATGAGTGAAGTGACATAAAAATTTTAAGTTCATTTGAGCTTACTTTGATGAGTTATGAGATAAATAAGCATAAAGGGGCATAAAGGTAATTAAAGGATTGTAACCTTAATTAATATTTAGGTTTAATCAAAGGGAGGGTGAAATATTTGATCTTAAATTTCTCTTAGATGATTGAAACATTGGGAAATAAAGGGGTAGAAACCCATTAACCACTTTGAAAGTATCAAAACTGAACCTTAATTAATTAAATAACTTAAATTTTGGAAGATTAATTGAAATTTGAATTATTAAAATGGGGAGTATAGCTTAGGGAGATCATAACCCTTTAATTTAAGATCCTTAAATAAATCACTTTAATAATATTTAACTCTTAATCAAACTCAAGGATGGTACTTAATAAATTAATAATTAAAAGAAAGTAACCCTTAATTAGATTAAAACTTAAAACATTAAGTAATTTAACAATCAAATTAAAATAAGTTTAAAACATTAAGATTAATTTGAAATCACTTAAAAAAACAAATCTAAAACAAATTTGAAATCAACCTTAAGACAATTCCTAATTAAAAACATAAAAAAATCAAACCAATTAAAATTGACCTAAAGTGTTACAATTAAGTCAAATTAAATTTAAATCATTAAAAGTTTAATTAAATTGAATAATCTAAACACCTCTTTCAAATTAAACAATTTAAAACACTTAAGAGAAAATTAACTTGAATTTTGAAACTAAATCATCCTAAATCATCATTTCAACTTTAAATCAAAGCGGTTAAATTCTTTAACAAACTGATTTGCCCCCTAAAGGCTTTCATTATCATAACTCTTAAATGAAGTATTAAATGAAATGTCACTTTACTCATCGGACAATCAAATGTCCAAGTTCACTGAGTAAGAGACAGAACTCAACTAAACTTTGGATGATTAATTCACCAGTACAATAAAATTCATTTGGACTCAAAATAATCTCAGAAGTATTGAAAAAGATGTTTAGGACTCGTCCTAAGCACTTTGTCAATATGATGAGATGTTTTAGAAGAACAACTAAACTTAATTGTTCTTTGATGAAAAAAATAATCCTCAACAAAACACAAGAACCTAGACGTCATAGGATTTGACTAGCTATAGGATTAGGACTTTGGTAGACAACCAAAACCTTCCCTTAGCTTTACCTAGGTGTTTTCTTGAAAATTATATAAATGCTTTAATATGTGTTTTAAGTGTAGCTTGGAATGACGGGAAGGCCCTCTAGGTACGCTTTTATTTTATTACAATTTATTTACTTACCTGCACTGCACTTTACTTTTCTTGCACGTTAAACAAGATTGACACCCTGCATGAAAACTGAAACCTTTAGGGTAGCCACAAAACTGAAACCTAAAACTAAATTAAAAATCACAACAAGATAAAATCCACTGCCACAACATTCAAAATATAAAACAACTCAAAATTTAATCACAAACAGAACAACAAAACTACAACTATAACTAAATTAAAACGTCTGGTTGGATGATCGGGAATACCTCTGATGATGTAAACTGCGTGTTGCTAACGATATTTCCTACAGTCTAAATGAAAGTGTGGAACTCATTCAGTTGAGTTTAGCAAATTCATCTGGACTAAGTGAATCTGATAAAAATAACAGTACTGGAATGATGGAACCATGGGATCTTAACCGGTGTTGTTATAATCAACTTTAATATTCCCCTAATAAAACATTAAAGACATTTGGACTTTAAGATTTCTCTAAACCAAAACACTTCTCTCATCTCCTAATTTTCACTTTCTAAAACTAAACCTCTGCAACAACAAAGAGCTTTGAGCATAGTGGGCATCACGGCCATCGTCGTCAGCAAAACTTGTGTCTACTTCAGCTAAACCCTTCTTTAGCATTAAATAACCAAGCCATAAGATTTCAAGGTAGTTTGCCTAGTGCAACATAAATCCTCAACTTTTTGTTAGGTATTTGCATAATCATGTTATGCAAATTAAGCCCTAACCGGTCTTAGGACTTGTCGGCATAATTTTAGGTTTGTGTGTTGTGTTTTTAAAAAAAATGAGTCACCTACAGAAATTGTCGGCGAATTTTATATTTTAAATTAAATTTATATATATATATATATATATATATATATAATTTAGAAAAATAGTATTTGATTTTGAAAATAATTTTAAATTTGAAAATTTTAAGATATGAAACATCGAACAGATCTCACATCCCAAATAGTTTATATAAATGAGCACCGCATCACAAACTGTGTGTCTATCCCGAAGAACAGACACACTGCTTGACGATGGGGCTCGGTTAAATAAACTAGAAGATTTGTGACATCCGTTTGGTCTGCGAACCAATCTTATAAGCCGACAAGTTCCCCGCTTAATATAAATGAATTAAGCGGGGTTTATATTACCTCAGGTTCTTAAAGTTCCCTATAAAGGCAAGCCCCTATAGTTAATTACATCTTAAATGACGGGAATCATTTAAGAAAACTCTCGATAATAATCAGTAGTTTTGCTCTCAAGAATTTCAAAGTTTAAGTTTTCAAGGGATTGAAATTTGGAATTTCAATAGGGAATGGATCAAATTTGGAACATTTTATTTTGGTAATTCAAAGGAAGAAAGGTAGGAGAATTCATAGATTCGAAGCGAACTTCGGTAATTTCCCGACTATCCTATTGTTTGGCTTGAATTTAGGAAGGCCCTAATGTTTATTTAATGTTTTGATCTTGCCAATTTTTAATTAATTAGGACTTATATTCGTATGATGTGATCACACAAATAGCCTCGAAGATGTGAGGGTTTATGTCATATCGGACGACTACCTCAGAATCCTAAGACCGGTTAGGGCTTAATTTGCAATGCAAATGCCTAACAAAAGGTTGAGGATTTATATTGCACTAGGCAAACTACCTCGAGGTCCTATGGTTTGGTTATTTAATTCTAAGAAAGTTTTGTCTGAAGTAGACTCGAGTTTTGTCGATGACGATGGCCATGCTGCCCACCATGCTCCGAGCTCCTTGTTGTTGCAGAGGGTTTAGTTATAGAAGGTGAAAATCAAGAGATGAGAAAAGTGTTCTAGTTTAGAGAAGTCTTAAAATCCAAGTGTTTTAGTTAAAACAAATCTTAAAGTTGATTATAACAACACCGGTTAAGATCTCACGGTTCCATCCTTCCGGCATCGTTATTTTTAGCGGATTCACTGAGTCCAGATGAATTTGCTAAACTCAACTAAATGAGTTCTACACTTTCATTTAGACAGTGGGAAATCCCGTTAGCAACACGTAGGTTACATCATCCGAGGTATTCCTGATCATCCAACAAGACGTTTTAATTTAATTGCAATTGTAGTTTTGTGTTCTGTTTGTGATTAAATTTTGAGTTATTTTATATTTTTGAAATGTTGTGGCGGTGATTTTTATCTTGTAATGATTTTTAATTTAGTTTTGGTTTCAGTTTTAGGGACTATCTTAAAGGTTTTGGTTTTCATGCAACGAGTTGTTTATCATGCAAGAAAAGTAAAGTACATTTGCAATAAAGTAAATTGCAATAAAATAAATGCGTACTCGGAGGGTCTTCCCGTCATCCCAAGCCGCACTTAAAACACATATTAAGGCATTTAAATATTTCATCAAGTACCCAGGTAAAGCTAAGGGAAAGGTTTTGGTTGTCTACCAAAGTCCTAATCCTATAGTTAGTCATCTCCTATGACGTCTAGGTTCTTGTGTTTTGGCTTAAGGACGGTTTTCTTCATCAAAGAATAATTAAGTTCAATTGTTCTTATAAATATCCTATCACATTGAGGAAGTGTTTAAGACGAGTCATAAACATCTTTTCAATACCTCTAGGATTATTTTAAGTCCAAGAGAATTTAATTATACAAGTGAAAATAATCATCTAGGAGTTTAAATTTTGTTATCTTGCTCAGTGAATTAGGACGTTTGAATATACACTTCATTTAATACTCCCTTTAGGAGTTATGACAACGAGAGCTTTTAAGGGCAAATTGATGTTTAAGTGATTTGTGATTTAATTTAATTTTAATTAATGGGTTTAAGTTTGGAATAGTGTCCAGGTTGTTTTAGATTTATTTTGAATTCTTTTACGTCTTAGGTGATATTATATTTAATTTAATTTAATTTGGTTTAGTTTTAATTTTAATTTAATTTTATTTTTTAATTTAATTTTAATTTTATTTTAACTTGATTTTATTTTTTTATTTAATTTAATTTAACTTAATATGTTTTAATTTAATTTAATTTAATATGTTTTAATTTAATTTAATTTAATTTAATTTAATTTAAATTTAATTTTAATTTAAATTTAAATTTAATATTTTATTTTTTATGTTTTAAAGATGATTTAATTTAATTGTTAAAGTATTAATTTAATTGAAATTTTGGAAGTATTTAATTTAAATGTTTTAACTTTAATTTAATTTAATGATTAAGTCTTTTAACATTTTAAATCTTGAGTTTGGATCATCATTTTAATTAGGAATTAAATGTTATTGAGGTGAATAATTTAGGGATTTTTAAATTAAAGAATAAATCTCTTCCTAATAATATCCCTATTTTAATAATTCCAATTTTTCATTATTCTTCCAAATTTAATTAATTATTTAATTAAGGTTTATTTTAATTATTTTCAAATTGTTAGGTAGGTTTCCACCCTTTAATTACCTAAGTTTCAAACATCCAAAAATCAACTTAGTATCAAATATTTTACCCACCCTTTTAATTAAACCTAAAATTTTTAATTATAGGTTAAAATTTTAATTACCATTTTGCCCTTTAAACTTACTAATTTCATAACTCACTAAATTGAGCTCAAATGAATTTGAAATTTTTATATGACTTCACTCACATATCAATCAAGACATTAGGGAGAAAATGTGATTTTTCTGTATTTAATTTATTTATGTAATTATTTTTGGTGGAAAATAGGGATTTTCAAGGTAAATTCAATAACATGACTAAGGGAAAGTTTCTGTCCTTAAGAAAATTATGAGACATTCCTAATAACCAGAGGACCACTTGGACCAATTTTGGTGATTATTTGAATTATATTTTTTTATTATAATTATTTTGAGTTTTGGAGTATTAATTAATTTAAAAATAAAACAAAGGTTGAAAAATGAATTTAATATTTTTCAAAAATCTCACTGACATCAAGGAAACCAGAGAACCAATTTTTAAAATTTTCTGATTTTTCTTTGATTTATTAGAATTATTTTAGTGGAAATGCTAGAAAATATATTTTTTTAATTTTAAAATTATCTTAGGGCTTTAAAACTTAATATCTCATCATAGAAACTTAAGAAAAATATGGGGTTTGTTACTAAATGATTAAAATTCAAAATGTGACATTTTGGTGAATTTTATTATTTTTGTGATTTTTATTATTTTTTAATTATTTAAAATATTAAAATAATGCAAAAATCAACTTTTTTAGAAAATTGCAATTTTAATTTTCTAAAATTCCCCTGATATCAGAGAGGCTCCAAAACTAATTTGGTGAATTTTTGAAAAGTATTTTGAAAGTTATAAATTTTTAAAGTTTAAGTTTGGCTAAATGGCTTAATCAAACCATTTGATAGGGCTAACCAAGTCCAATTGACTTTAAACTTTTATGGTGGGTTCCCATGATCCTAAAGGTCAGTGAAGAATTAATTTCAAGTTAATTTGATGTATGATTAGCTCTAATTAATTAAATCTCCATTTTGGGTGCTTAGGCCAATTAGGGTTGTTCAGAATGAATTAGCTCAAAAAATATTTTTCCTAGGTCCTTCTGGTCATAAGAAACATCACCAAATTTTCCTAGAATTTATTTCTCAACATGCTAATTATTGGAATTAAAATACTCAAAACAGCAACATAAATTTGAAAAATCAATAACTTCTCATAGGGATGGCCTCTGACCTTGGAAAATTCAGGGAATGTTCCTAAGTTTAGAGGCTTCAAAAGCCCTATGGTCTCATGCCATGGTGAATTTCCTATATGCATGGAGAATTAAAACAATGCAGAGAGTAAATAAATCATTAAAAATAAAATACTTAATGACATTACATGATTTCTTTTCCACATTATTCTCCTCTGTTTACTGAGCAAGAGGGTATTTTTATTTTATTTTTAGGATTTTTCTACACAAAGTTATGAATTTTCAAAGTTCTGGGTATTTAATAAATAAAAAAATCCCTATTTTTCTATTTATCCGAATCGGCGCCGCGTCAACCTTAGCATCCCCGAACAGCCACGCGGCGCTTTCTGGTTCGACGCCGCCATCCGACTCAGCGCTCCAAGGGCCCGCTGCATCGTTCCGTCTCCTCATACAACTCAATCTGAATCGTCCACCCGCGCGTGTATCAAATGGACGGCATACATTTATCGTTCCCAAGCCTCCTAACCCGAGAACCGTCCACACTAAATCCTTAATATCTCACTCAATACTTAACGGATTTTGGTGTTCTTGTGCTCTATGGATTCGTCTTGAAGAGAAGAACACATATATACGATGATCATGCATTGAAATTAAAGCATTTGAAATAGACAATCTCCAGAGGCTCGGGATAAAGAGTTAGCTCATACCTTAGCTCAGAGAAGTGTGGCTTCGATCTGAGGGTTGTGTCACCTTCGATTGGGTCCAAGCAAGCTCCGGATGAATTCTCCCGGCTCAGTGAAGCTGTCCAGGTATGATTTTGACCAAGCCCGATTTCAACCTTTGGAGTCCGGAACGGATGGGTGGCCCGGAGAGGGGCTTTCACCTGGGAATTCCTTCTCTTGGTCTTGTGCAGGTGTGGGTGAGTTTAATTTGACTTTGGTGGAGGATTTGGGAGTGTCCTGTTCTGGCCTGAGAATTGAGCTCCAAAATTAAGCTCAATTAGTGGGGATTAGGGCAAGAGAACAGTGGGGATCAAATGCTATAGGTGTGGGGGAGAGTCTGGAGTGATTTTGGCAGAGTTTCCTTAAGGTTGGTTCAGCACTTCCTCATGGCCGAGAGGGGTGAGGTTTAAATAGGAGAGGCTGGAGGGCCTCCCAGGGGGAGTTAGGGACTGGGATCAGCTGCTCTTGGCAAGGGAAGAACAGCTGCAATGGCCACTGGGCATGGGGCAACTCAGCAAGGGAGAATTTCAATGTTTGGCTCCTCCCAATGTCTCGGCCATGGCATTTTCCGGCGACCCAGGCGGCTGGCCGGCAGGCATGAGTCACCATCTTGACCAGGGAGGTCAGGGCTTGGCAATGGTGAAGTCAATTGGGTTTGGACATGTGTAAAGGAGTTGGATCAAAATGGCATGGGGGCATGGCTATTTTTGGCTCTAAATGGGTCAACCCATCCTTTTGGGCTAGGTGCACCACCAAAGACTTGGTTTAGGCTGAAGAGAAAGTGATTTGGATTAGCTTGATTAGTGGGGTCAAGTCACAATCCAAGTATAATTAGGATTAAACATGGTTTAGGGGAGACATGGAAATGGTTAATCACCTTAAGGTAATGTGGAAAGGATCTTCTCCTTTTGACCAATGTGGTAAGGTCACATGTGAACAACTCACATGGCTTGCATGTGGCTTAAGAGTGGCTTCATGGCTTATATATGGCTTGGGAAAAGTGGGCTTGGTTTCATGAAAGTGGGTTTAAGGAATTTTGGTATTTTAGTGTACAAATTTCATGAAGCTTGATTTGGAACTATTTGGTTATTGATTTTGGAACTTAGGAAGTGTTTTAAATTATATGTATGATGAGAGAAATTTCGTGTGGGCTTTTGGAATAAATTTTGGGCTTTTAAATTTATTTTGGGTGGGTTTTTTTAGGAAGGTTTAAGAAAGTGGGATTTTTAAGCTTGAAAATAAATTGGTGGATGGGAAATTTGTAAAAGTTTGGTCCAAATAATAGTTGGGTTTGGTTTAGGGATATGTCATGAGTAATTTGAAACAAATTTGAGGTGGTTTGGGTTTGAATTGGGTTGAATTTGGGCTTTTTGGTAAAGTAACCAATGGTAGGTCAAATTGGGTTAACTTGGGCTAATGTTGGGCTAATGTTGAAATTGGTGTAAAATTAATGTTGAGAAATGTTTGTAGGGCTGTTTCAAAGAGGTTTCAACTTTGGTTGGGTTTGGACTTTGGGGTTTGGGCCTATTTGGGTTAGGTTTAGGTGTAGGCCCATGTAAGGAGTTTTGACTTTGGGCTGAATTTGAGTTGGGTTAGGATTCAAATTTTGGGCAAATCATGTTAGTATTTTGTTTTTAGGGATGTTATGGAAGGTTTAGAAAAGATTTGGGGTTAATTGGGGTTGAATTGGGTTAGTTTGGGCTAAGTTTGGGTCATGGGTCCAAATTGGGCTTTAAGGTCAAAAGTGAAATTGGATTCAAATGCCAATCAAATTGGGCATGGATTTGGTCTAGATTGGTGTTGGGGATATTGAATTGAAGTTTAGAATTGAATTGGACCAGAATTTGGGTCAATTGGGTAGGTTTGGTTTGACATAGGGTTCACTTTGGGTTAAAATGGGTTAAATTGGGGATTTTGACAAAAGTGGGGTAAATTGACAAAATTGGCACATGGTGTAGTTGAACAAAATGAAATTGGGAATATTTGGGATTTTCTGGAATTTTCTGGGAATTTTTGGATTTTTGTGTCAAGAGGGAATTTTGGTAATTTGGAGGGTATTGGGGGTATTTTCTGGAATTTTGGGTAAAAATGGTCAATTTGAGTGGTGGGAGAATGTTTAGGATTGATTTTGAGGAATTTGGATGATTTTGGAGAATTTTGAAAAATTTGGGTAATTTCAAGGGTTTTGGGTAGGCTAGGCGGGTCCGGGGTCCCGGGGGTCAAAAATTGAAAATTTAGAAAATTGAAGATTGGGTAAATTTAAGTGGAATGAAATCATTTTGGTTGAGCCATGAAGCCATATCAAGCCCACATGATCCATGAAGGGACTCATTTGAGGCATTCACTATGTTGTTCCTAACCCTCTCGACCGAGGGCTTAGGGGTTAAGGACCATCCATGTGAATCACCTTCATGAGTCGGGAGGTCAAGTTGGGTATGGGTGTAGTTTTAGGAGGTGTGTGAAAGTGTAATGTATAAGTGTAGTGTGTGTGTAAGTCGGCCCTCACCGGACCGGGCCACCCGAGGCGGTCCTAAGGCCAAAGAGTCCTATAGGAACTCATCCTTTAAACTTCCACATTTGATATCGACCCTCTAGGTGATTAGGGGTCTACAATCGAGTTTGCGGAGTTTGCGGGAGTTAAGAAGTGGTTTGAATTTCTAAGTGGTGGGTCCCAATTCTAATCCTCTGGGATAGTCAAAGGAAAAGCCTAAGGCTAGATCCTAAGTACTAAAAAAAGGAAGAGAAGACCTCATCAAAAATGAGGTCAACAGGACTCCGAGGTAGTCGTTTGGTACGACACAAACCCTCACATCTTCCAGGCTATTTGTATGATCATGTCATAAGAATATAAGTCCTAATTAATTGAAATTGGCAAGATTGAAACGTTAAATAAATTCTCAAATTGAAACCAAACGATAGGATAGTTCGGGAAGTTGCCAAGATTCTTCTTGGATCTTCAGCTTCTCTACCTCTCTTCCATTGGACTCTTAAAATAAACTGTTCCAAATTTGAGCGAATCCCTTTTGAAATTTCCAAAATCCAATCATTTGAAAACCTTAAACTTTGAAATTCTTGAGAGCAAAACCACTGATCATTATCGAGAGTTTTGTTAAATGATTAACTATAGGGGCTTGCCCTTTTGGGGAACTTTAAGAACCCAGATAATATAAACCCTGTTTAATTTTTTTATATTAAGCAGGGGAACTTGTCGGCTTATAAAATTGGTTCGCAGACCAAACGGATGTCACAAATCTTCTAGTTTATTTAATCGAGCCTCATCACCAAGCAGTGTGTCTATTCCTCGGGATAGATACACGGTTTGTGATGTGGTGCTCGTTTATACAAACTATTTGGGATGTGATATCGGTTTGATTTCATATCTTAAAATTTTCAAACTTAAAGTCACTTTCAAAATTAAATGCTTCTTTCTAAAACTATATATATATTTAAATTAAATTTAAAATTTAAAATTCCCCGACAACTTCTGTAGGCGACCCCTTTTTTAAAATACAACACACAAACCTAAAAATATGCCGACAGTGATCAGTATGCACAGTACATTTAGTTCCAATTAGGTAAGATCTAAACTTATGAAAAACATAAACAAATGCTAAAAGTTCTCTTTCCTTAATTGTGTAGTTGATTTCAGCATTATTGAGAGTTTTACTAGCATAGTATATAACTTTAAAAATTTTATCATATCTTTGTCCAAGAACAGCTCCTATAGCATAATCACTAGCATCACACAAAAGTTCAAATGGTTTCTCCCAATCAGGGGAAACTATTATAGGTGTTATGATTAATTTATCTTTTATTAATTCAAAAGCATTTAAGCATTCTGTTGTGAATTCAAATTTCTTGTCCTTTTCTAAAAGTTGGCATAGAGGTTTAGTAATTTTTGAAAAATCTTTTATGTAGCGTCTGTAGAAACCGGCATGTCCAAGAAAACTTCTTACCCCTCTCACTGTAGTAGGAGGTGGTAATTTAGCTATAACTTAAATTTTTGCAAGATCTATTTCCATGCCATTTTCCGAAATTTTATGCCCTAATACAACTCCTCCTGCAACCATAAATTGACATTTTTCCCAATTTAGAACTAAGTTAGTTTTCTCGCATACATCTAAGACTTTTTCAAGGTGACTCAAGCATACGTCAAATGATGTTCCAAATACAGAGAAATCATCCATAAATACTTCCATTCCATCATCATTTAATTTACTAAATATAGACATCATAAATCTCTGGATTGTTGCAGGTGCATTACATAATCCAAAAGGCATTCTTCGAAAAGCGAATGTTCCATAAGGACTGATAAATGTAGTTTTCTCTTGATCCTCAGGAGCAATAGAAATTTGATAATAACCGATATATCCATCTAAAAAACAAAAATATTTATGTCCGGCTAGTCTATCCAACATTTAGTCTAGAAATGGTAAAGGGAAGTGATCTTTCCTGGTGGCTGCATTTAATTTTCTATAGTCAATACATATACGCCATCTAGTAACTTGTCTTATAGGTATTAAATCATTATTTTCATTAGCTTCAACAGCCACTCCTCCTTTCTTAGGAACACAGTGAATTGGGCTTACCCAAGCACTGTCAGAAATAGGATATATAATACTATTATCTAACCATTTTAATATTTCTTTCTTGACTATCTCTTTCATAATCGGATTTAATCTTCTTTGGGGATCAACTCTTGGTTTGTGTTCGATATCTAAAATATTTCTGTGCATACAGATTGAAGGACTAATTTCTTTAATATCTGCTAAAGTCCAGCCAAAAGTTTTCTTATATTTTTTAATGTGTCCAAAAGTTTTTGCTCTTGTGATTCATTTAATTTTGCTGATATAATAACTGGTAAAGTTGAAGAGTTACCTAAATAAGCATAATTCAAATGAGTAGGTAAGATTTTTAATTCAAGTTCAGGAGGTTTAATAATTGATGGAACTATATTGTTTTCAGCATTTTCTGTATTATCTAACAATTCAAATTTTTCCTGTATATAATCTAATTCTTCATTGTTTCTTTCTTCAATTAATTTAGTATTTTCTATTTCGAGTTTTTCTTCAAAGTATTCTTTAAAATGTTCATTTTGTAGTTGTTCAATAATTTCCATTCGAAAACATTCATTATTTTTTTCTATAGCAGGATACTTCATTGATTTTGCAATGTTAAAGGTAACTTTTTGATCGTTAACTCTCATAGTTAATTCTCCTTTTTGAACATCAATCATAGCTTTTCCAGTAGCTAATAATGGTCTTCCTAATATTATGGGTATTTCTTTATCTACTTCCATATCTAAAACAATAAAATCTACTGGGAAGATAAACTTATCCACTTTTACTAACACATCTTCAATAACTCCCTTAGGATAAGTAACAGAACTATCAGCTAACTAAAAAGTTACTGAAGTAGGTGAGACTTCTCCTAATCCTAATCTTTTAAAAATTGATAGAGACATTAGATTTATGCTGGCTCCTAAATCACATAATGCTTTTCCATAAAATTTTCTCCAATAGCGCAAGGTATAGTGAAACTACCAGGATCCTTTAATTTTTTAGGAAGTTTTTTCTAAATAATAGCACTACATTCTTCGCTAAGTGCAACAGTTTCATTGTCTGTGAATTTTCTTTTTTTATTTAAAATATCCTTCATAAATTTCACATAATTGGGCATTTGTTCCAATGCTTCTACAAATGGAATGTTTACCGTTAATTTTTTTAAAATTTTAAGAAACTTAGAAAATTGCTTATCTTTTTTTATGTTGCCTTAGTCGCTGAGGAAATGGTGGTGGTGGTTTTTCTACAGAAATTTTCGTAGGTATCAATGGATCTTCTAGACTTTGATCTTTTAGATCCTTATCTTTTTCGGTTTCCACCTCCTCATTCTGACTTTCAGTTTCTTTATGTATTCTTGTTTCTAACTCTTTTCCACTTCGTAACTGTATCGCTTTAATTTGTTCTTTTCCTTGATCTTTAAGATTTATTTCCACATTACTAGGAAAAGTTCCAGGACTTCTATTATTAAGTGCAGTAGCGATATGTCCAAGTTGAGTTTCAATATTTTTAATTGTTGTTCCTTGAGTTCGTAATTGGTTTCCTTGAATTTGTAATTGATTACCTTGATTCTGTAAATGTTGACCCATATTTAATATTAATTCTTCCATAGATAACTTCTTATCTTTAAATTGAGAGTTATTATTAAATCCAGGTGGATAAGAAGGTTTAAAATTAGCATTTCCTTGGTTAGATGGATTTCCTACTGGATTATTCATCCATTGCTGATTATCAGAATTGTTATTCCAATTAAATTTTGGATGATTTTTCCACCCAGGGTTATAATAATTTGCATAAGGATTATTGGGTCTATTGTTAACAGCATTTATAGTTTCATATGAAGATTGAGCATCTATAAGTTGTCCAGATAAATTTTCTTCTGTTATATTAGAAGAATAATTTATTCCAAAATGATTTAATTTCTTGGATATAGCAGTAATTTGAGAAGCTAACATAGATATTGCATCAGAATCATGTATACTGACTATTTTTTTAGGATTTAACCTTCCAGAAGGCCATTGAAAATTATTAGTAGCCATTTCTTCAATTAAGGAATAAGCTTCATCAAAAGGTTTTGACATTAATGAACCTCCAGCAGCAGCATCAATGATTGATCTAAGAGATCATACTAAACCATTATAAAAAGTTTGTATAATTAACCTGATACTGGTAATGCATGATGTGGGCATTTCCTAAGAAGATCTTTAAATCTCTCCCGAAGCTTCATATATTGATTCTCCGTCAAACTGACTAAAAGAAGTTATATCATTTCTAAGCTTTGCAGTTTTTGAAGGAGGAAAATATTTGGATAGAAAATTTTGTGAAAATTCTCCCCAAGTTTTAATTGATCCAGGTGCTAATGAGTTTAACCACATCTTAGCCTTATCCCTTAAAGAAAAACGAAATAGCCTAAGTCTAACGGCGTCATTAGATACTCCTTCATATCTAAAAGTAGCACATAGTTCTAAAAAACTCACAAGATGTAAATTAGGATCTTCATTTGGTGAACCATTAAATTCATTATTTTGTACCATTCGGATAATGGCAGTTTTAAGCTCGAATGAGTTAGCCGCTACATCAGGATTTTGGATAGTTAAGTGAATTTCATCTAATCTAGGGTTAGCGTAATCTTTCAAAGGTCTTGGTTGGTTTATATTTTCAATTTCTGGATTATTTGCCATTTGATTTAATTTTATGATTTCTCTTTTCTATTTTCTAATTCTTTTAATAGTGCGCTCTAATTCTGAATCGTAAGGTATTAAACTTTCAGTTCCAAATTTACGCATACACCACTAAAATAGTAATAAAATAGTCTGTTACTCTAGTAATTATCTTTAATAATTATTTTAGTAATTACCTTAATAATTACTTTGCTTCCCCGGCAACGGTGGCCGACTGCTCCGCTAATATAAGAATTTAGCCTAGGGGGAGAGTAGGGTAAATATAGAAGGATGTATATAATTGTTAAGCTTAATAAAGTTATATATGCTTTTCAAAGTAAAGTAGTAATTGTACTCCCTCCCCTGTTAATCAACGCAATTATACGTATCGTTCAAGTAATAAAGGGCTCTATTGGAGTCCTAGATATCGATCCCACTGGGAAGTTAGAGATTTAAGGACTAATTTTTAGTAAAAGTTGATCACTAATCTAATTTAGTATAGTATACGAAATATAAAGACTGCTTAAACTTAAAACTAATACTTAAAAGACATAGTATATAAGTCAATTTAGAAAAGTATCTTTCTCCTTGTTAAGAGGATTGAGTGAATGAATAATTAATTGAGTTTAGAATTATATTGTGCCAAATAGGAGCATTCCTATTCTTTACCCTTTGGTCCAGGTGCAAAGAAAATTGTCTAATGCTTATGTTGGGTTACTGAATCTGTGACTAGGCTGGGAGGATACTGGCTGCCACTTCAGAGTTCCCACATTCCCCTCGCCTGAGGGCTAACATCTACACTTCAGCTCCCAAACAATAGCATCGAATAGAAGATTTTAGTTTGTCACACTAAAATACTCAATTCTATGCCCGATAATTAATATTTCCATATTTATTTGCATCCTCCTTTCAAGGCTTTTGAATTCCCTGGATCTTGGATGTAATCTTTACTATAGTTGATAATTCAACATATGTTAACAATTCAATTAGCCAAATTGAAAGTAAATAAAGATTTAAGTAAAATATTATCACAATCTTTATTTAATATTATTAGGCACAACTCTTTTAATTCTTCATTTTACAAAACCTCAACAACAAGAGAAAGACAAAGAAAACTACTCATAATGCATGGGAATAATAACACAGATGTTGGATTTAATTTAAAGTTATAAAACAATAAACAAATATACTTATCTCAATTCTTCTCCCCAAGCAGACTATTCAAGTTTCTCTGACTCTTCCTTCTTGTACAACACACTTATAACTCACCAAGACACTAAACACTAACTCTTAATGACGACTTCACTACTCAACTTAACCACACATATGACATAAAAATCATTCCTATATATAGAAGGATTCATATTTCCAAAGGTTGCTTAAGCATCTCTTCAAAACGCGTCCAAATTCATCAAATTTGGCTTGAATCAACTGTCTCGCCGTCGGCGGGCTCGATCTCGCCGTCGGCGGGCTTCTAGAAGCAAGGCTAACCGTTCAGGCTCACTGTCGGCGGGCTCGATCTTGTCGTCGGCGGGCTCGATTATAATATATTAAAATCTTTAGGGAAAATATCGCCGTCAGCGGCTTAAATCTCGTCGTCGGAGGGATAGTTCAATTTTCATCAATTTTTATCCTTTTTGCTCCAGATTCACACATTTTTGCTCTTTTTGCTCTCAGCACCTCAAAATCTTCATTCCTGCAATAAAACACAGAAAATACCTTTCTTTAAAGTGTAATTTCATATGAAATTGGTATAAATTTCGCAATATATTTTCTTGTGGTCAGTAAGCTAGAGGAAAGTCGTGATTCCGTGTCAGGAGGGCTATAGATCCTACTAGCGAGAAAAAAGCTGTGTGAAAATCAAATAGGATAGGTTTAGTCAAGAATTGTTACAGATTCTTAAAGTTTGTTGGGCATAGGCCACCCCAGGGAAATTACACCTTGCTCGTAGTTGGTTTTAGTTGGTTGTGTTGTTGGATGTTGATTTACAAGATTTGATCTATCCGCTGGGTACAGACCTCCCAGAGGAAATTACACCTTGCTCATAGTTGGTGTAGTTATCGATTTTTTATTTCATATCATTTCGCAAGATTTTGTCTCTTTTGGTTAATGTTAGATTATTTTTGTCCATGAGTGTCTGCTTCGGCCTTTCTGGACCAATTATAGCAAAAGGAGTATCTAAATCTATTCTTCTAGCAAAAGGGATCGCCAAAATACATCAATGATAATGTCCTAATATCAAAGATGACCACTATTACATCAAAGATAACTTCGTTATAACAAGGACAACAATCAACATCAAAACATCATCCATGTCATGTCTCTATCCATGTGCAATTGTACAAATCCCTCAAGCTCCTTATTGTGTAGTGATCCCTATTTGCTACAGGGCCTACTGCAGATAATATTGATGTAAATTATTATAAATGTAAATGTATGCTATTTAAGGCACCAGTAAAGATAGAAATCAATTTTAGATGAATATTGATAGTGAGTATCAAATCTATAATATAAATATTGATACTAACTTTGATTTCAATAAAACTATTTAAGATATGTTGCAATTGAGTTATAAGTTATACAATATTAAATTTTAAGTGAAAAGTGATTGCTCATTAAGGGTTACTGTAGGAGCCTAAATGTTTGAAGGTTGTAGAAACCTTCGAAAAATCTTTCATGATGTTAATGACTAGTGTATCAATATGAGGTTGGTTGAACAATATGATTTTTATAACAAGATATTTATTTTTGAGTTCATATGTATACATTTCTTCATATATAATTTATTAAATTAATTAAAATAATCATATTCAATGAATTATTAAATTTTGTACAAGAAATGCAAAAATTTGAAAGCACCGCTCAATGAGACTAAGCTATTTTATTTTATTATGTATTCATTGTCTTTATATTTGCTACAATTCTACTATGCTTTGGTTGTTCATTTAAATTAGTTAAAATAGTAACCACTAATACTTCTGAGCTTATGTATTCTAACAAAATTAAAAACGTACTAGGGCTAACCTTCTATGATTTTAAATAATTATATTACATATATCTTCTAAGGAATGTATTTTTTAAAACTTTTTAGGAATCTTTACCTTCTAAAGTCTTAGTATTTTGAGAAATTTAATTACCTATACATTTTTAGGATCTTACTTTTGACATATTTATAGGAGTACACTTTTTAAGTTTTTACCATTTAATATTTTTGGAGAACCTATCATTTTAAAGATTTTGATCTCTAACATTGTTAAAGATACTTGATCTTTTGAGTTTTCTTTTTTCTATGAAAATTTTAGAGATTATGATCTCATTTTCATTTGCTCACATAGTCTTTATAGTGTTAATCCTATCAACATAGATTTTCATTAATGTTTTTTTATAGGAATGCCTTCGAATGGTTTAGAGTGGATATATTATTTATCACTTGCTCTTATGATATATTGTTTAGTTAAAAGGATAATATACAATATTATTTATTTAAAAAAAAAATCATTAATATCTAACATGATATACATAGTACTTTAAATAGTAAAGTATTTAATAAAGATTACAAATTAGTTACCTCTTAAGGTTGGAGATTATATTTTGGTATGATAAAAATTTAATGAAGAGTACAAATTTTTTAGTGTGCTTCAATGATAAGATCTTAAATTGTTGAATGTAGCATGACTAGGATAATAATTGATCTCCTTTTACTTTTTTATAATATAAAGTGTAAAAATTCAATATTTAAGTAAGAGACCAGTAGCTATACAACAAAATTATAATAGTTTATGAAATATTATACTATATATTAAATTATTGTTTACTATCAGGAGCTAGATTATAAACATTGATTATAAAGGTGACCCACACAAAATAACTAAAGAGGTGATGGGACCATAACTGTTTATAACATGCAATTCAAAATCATGAAGATGATGAATAAAAGAATAGAACTTCATAGAAGTTAATCTAATATTCAAAAAGGTTGCCAGAGATATAATATCTATCAAACTATCGATATCAACTAGAATTCTTATAATGTTAATAAAAGTTATCCCAATTGACATCATGATTAAGGGATTTGAAATGAATAATATATTTCTTAATATCAAAATTATCAAAAAAAATTGTGGCTATATCTTCCAATAAATGATAGAAAATTAGTAGAGACATTTTGTATAATATTATTAGGAACATAAATAGTTTCCTTGCCACGACTCTAAAAATAATCACTTTTTATTTTGAATTTTAAAATATCTAGGTTGATTACATAATATTGACCCAACTGATTTTGGCATACCGAATGCATAATCTCTTTCTTTACATGCTTATATCTCTCTATGGAACATGCTTTTGAATGATGAAATAATATTATTAAGATTTATCATCGCCATTTAGATTTTTAAACCACTTTGGCCACTTGAATTGCATAGTATTATGGATCTCTATTAAAATTTATTCTTGGATACATTCAATGGAGTGTAATTTAATGAACAAATCTAATTCTAATGAAATAATATCATTGATCTTTTGATGGCTCATATTTATTTATTGGGATTTTTTTGCATTGCGCTTTAGAACATATTTAATTTTAATAAAGGACTATTCAAATTGTTTTATTGTACATTGTAGGCCTCTTCTATAGAAATTTATATTTCTACTTGATAAGAAATATTAATATAAAAGCAAATTATCTTCATCTTAGTGGAAAAAAATGTTCTAAGATGTAGATCTGGTTAAAAAACTTTATGATAACTTAGGATCTATTATTAGGATTTAATGTGCTTTGAAAAAAAAAATCTTTAATAAAATTTATTTATAGGTTTATTCCTTATTGTACTGAATTATAATAAGATATAGGATTATTTGATTATAATTTGATTAATAATGTGTTATTTAATAAAAAAAAATCTATCAAGGTTAGTATATATATGTATTGTCTTCTTGGAGAGAGAAAGATTGACCCAAATTAGGAACCATTAAAGGCATCTTGAATATGCATGATAGTATTTAAGTGATTAATATGCTCGTAAGAATTTGATGACTTACCAAACAAATCTAAAATAGACATCTTGAATCTCACTGAATTTGAATGTTGAAAACTTTATTAGTTAAGAGTAAAGACAAATAGTGTTGCATTAGGGAGTTAGCTAATTTTTATCCCTCATACAATATTTTTCTTAAAAGGTGATATCATAATCATGTTGTCTAATATTATGAGGGGTATTAATGAGGCATTATTGATCCAAATACATCAAGGATACTATGGGGATTGCTAATTGGTTGAGTAGTTTGAGAATAATGAGTTAAATTAGTAACATTAAAAAGTTTTGAATTTAGTTATGTTGGAGGGCAAATGTTAGCATGGAAATGAGGAGGCACAATATGTGTGCCCTTAAATTGATAGTCTTATCCTACTATTCAATTTGAGATAGTGGCCTTCAACAAATTGTGATGATACTAGTTGTTGTTCAAAATCGTGTTAAGATTTAAAAAATTTATGTGTTGCTCTTTCACCATATAAAGATAATCTCATAAAGTTGGCCTTGAGTGACTTTTACCTTTTGAATTATGATACCATTGATTGAGTGATTAGTTTTGAGATTAATGATTACTATAATAAAGTGATCTTTTGCTACATATATTAATGAGAAGGCACAACATGTTTGCATTTAAATTGATGGTCTTATAATACTATTCTTTTTGAGATAGTGCCTTTCAAAATGGATAGTGAGAATTTTAGCATGGAATTGAGGAGGCACAACATGTGTGCCTTTAAGTGATAGTCTTATCTTACTATTCATTTTGACATCGTGGCTTTTAGGATATTATGATGGTAGTAGTTGTTGTTTAAAATTTTATTAGAGTAAAAAAAAATTAAGCTAGTTGCTCTTCTATCATATAAATATAATATCAAAAATTAACCTTGGCCGACTTTTACCAGTTGAATTATGATACCATTAATTGAGAGATTAGTTTTAAGATTAATGATTGTTGGAGTAAAGTGATCTTTTGCTACATATATTACTTATGTCAGACATTAAATCTATATCGCTAAGATATTAGGATATTATTCTCACAAATAACACAAAAACTATCACATACTAAAAAATATTATGGTATAGAGTTCGAGAATTTTTATCTTAGTTTTGGCTGAAGACCTGCATGCAAATTAATAAAATGAAGGAAGTATAGAAGATGCTAAAATTTTTATGTGAAAATTTTAAAAAGGAAGAAACCATTAGCCTAGTCTAATTAAATCAGTGCAAAATGTATTAGAGGTTATAGATGTCCACTCATCCACATAATTAAAGAAGATAGGATAAAAAAAATTTAGGAGCACAAAATGTTTTGTGATTGTCATACAAGTTGTGGAGAGTTATGCTAATGATTGGAAGATACAAATTGCTTGAGAGTGGTTGAATAAAAAGTTCATTCATCTAATGATCTTTGGGAGGTGAAGGTTGGATGATGATGTTTGAGAGATAGCGATTAAGCAACGACTCACCCCACTCATGATGACAATCATATGATTGTGGTTGCTAGCTGTTGTCATTAGTATTGGTTGTTGGGTATAGCTCTAGAATTCTTCAGATTCTAAACTCTCTCTTATTTAAGTATTTGACCATTTTATTTGGAAAAATTTTTAGATAAACATTTTGATTACTTCGGAAGTCCCATGTTATTTTTGTGATTAAAGATTGTTCATCAAGAATTCAACTGTCTTAATGGTTTAAAAAATAAATGCTCATAGGTTCGTTGGATTTTTCTTAATGAGATGCCCAATTTGACTATAAACATGCATTATTCAAGACTAATTTGACCCACCTTGCTTGATTTTGATTTATTTGAACTTGAATTTGATCATTGCTGGTGTCGTATATATCATGTTAAGATGTTTGGATTTGTTATAAATATGTTAAATTCGAAGTTAAAACTATTCTAAATTTATTTTTATAAGTAACGATCTAAATAATCATATTAAGATTTATCTTTGATTTGATGAAAATTTTCATGACATATCAATTATCAATTCCTATAGTTTATTAATGCTAGTTAAATATTATATGAGATCTTGGCAATAGTTAAGTAATTCTTTTGGAAAGCTTCAAGTCAGGTAATAAAATAACAACTTAAATGTTTTAAATATTATAAATAAAAAAAAGGTTATTTACACTATAGTTCAATTATAAAAAAAAATAAAATATAAGATTAAATCAGATTATTAAAGTAAATTATCTCACTAGAATTTTTTTTGACGCATCTTTCCCTCAAGACTCAACTCATTGGCCCATTCATCAACTCATTGGCCCATTCATCTATTATTTTAGTACGAATTTTAAGAAGTTATTTATTAAATTTTTTTCCATCAAACGTTTAAAATATGAAATTGAGAAGCTTGCCTTTAGGGCTATCCAAATGATTTGTCGTTCACGAACAGCTCGTGTTTTGCTTGTTAAGAAGCTCGTACTTGATTCTTACCCTAAGTTAACGAGTCGAACACGACCATATTTTTTGTGCTCGATATATAAACGAGCCGAACACGAACAAAGATTTGTTCATTCGTGTTCGACTCGTTTTAGCTCAAAATATTACTCATCAATTATATATATATATATATATATATATATATATATATATATATATATATATATATATATATATATATATATATATATATATATATATATATTGACTAATAGTATTTACGAGAAAAAATAATTGAATACAAGGCTATAAAGATTTATAATGAATTAAAATTATTAATTAAAAAAATAGAATAAAAATTAAATGATGTTTTAATATAAACAATAAGAGTTAAACCTTGCACCAACCCTTAACATTCTACGACTGTGTGATTAGGGTTGTCAAAACGATTCTTTGTTCACGAACAACTCATGTTCGGCTCGCTAAACAAATGAGCCGAATATAAACACATATTTTGTGTTCGAAATATAAATGAGCGAACATGAGCACTAATATTTTTATCATGTCGAACACGAGCTAAGCCTTGGCTCACTCGTGTTCGACTTGTTTACGCCCCTACTTACCATTGGCTATTTTAGGAAGCAAGGAAGGTTTTTTTTTTTAAATTAATTATATAAAGTTCCTGTGAATAAAATTTCTGATAATATTAAAATTCATAAATAATGCACTTTTATATAAACAATTGAACTTCAAAAGTTGAATCTCATGAAAATTAATAGATTGATCATTTGTATTTTTTATGATTACACCCATTATTGAAAATGTAAAATAATGATATTCATTCATGAAAATTATGAAGAGTGAGGTTCATTTCTCATAATAATTGAAAGCTAGCCACATTCTTTTAAAATTTAGAACATTTTATATACGTTAGCTTTTCTTTTTTTTTTTTCATTCCAAAGTGATGCAAAAATTCGCAGTGATAGTGTGATAGATTATCATCTTAGTGTTGCGCGAGAATTTAACACACGCTCAAATAAAATAAAATAGCCAGTAGTGACACCAATAGTTTTTACGTGGAAAAATCATCAAGGGAAAAATCACGAGATCTGACCTAGCTATAGAATTCACTATAAATTGATAATTACAGAGATCTTTTATTCCACATGCGGGAACCGTTATGTCGAGACACTCGATTCGACTATAAGCTTGGAAGCTTCGATATTCGTTTGACCTTCTAAATATTCAAAGAGTGATTTAATGAATTGATCTGAGTCGAGCAAATCAGTTTGATAATAAGCTTACTCAAATTGGAGCTATGGATTACTCTATATTGAAAATTGAATGTTTCTTGCTCAAAAGATTACCTCAAAATTTATGTAATGTTTTGAGATTCATGCCAAATAATAAAAATTTATTGGTGGCGTATCGCAAAGAAAATTAATTAAATAAATAATAAATCAAAGCAAATTTTAAACTCACACCCTTTCCAGCGCATTGGAACAAGATTTGCAAATATCGCGTTAATCCTTAATCTATAGACACTGAGTACAAATGATGAATAAGGATCATTAAATTAATCTTAACAGTCTGACAAAAATTAAAGAAAAAGCAAGATGATTTTAATATATAATGTCAACATCATTAAATTAATCAATATATTTTGCACTAATATTTTTTTTAAATGAGTTGGCTCACGGGCTAACTTGAACTTGGCTTGTTATCTCATCGAACTCGGTTAATGAGCTGCTTATCGATCCGAATTCGAGCCGGCTCACTTGCCGGCTTGACTCACTTACTACCCTACATGCACAAAACTCGAAACATTAGATTTACATATTTCAAACTTCAGGGGTGTTTGGTTGCATGCAGGATTTAGTATATCTGGTAAATCCGGATGTATAAAATTCTGTGTTGTTAAATCCAAGAGATGTTTGATATGATTTAACTTAAAGTTCGCATAAATTAATCTTTTATGTCTGACATTTTATCAGGATTTTACACGTTATTTCAACTCTCCTTAAATTAGGAAATATTTAATTTAGCGGATGGCTGGATTTAGCACATCAAAACTTATGTATAGCAAATTATATTCTAATCTCTAAAATGAGAGTAAACAACGCACATAACGTGGAGTGCTTCATTTGTGTTTTATTTATATTTTTAGATTATTTTAGATGTTTTATATATGAATATGAAAGATAGGGTGAGAGATACGTAAATAGGTATGTTTTGAGTGCTATGTATGCACAGCCCCCTTTTGAGTGCTATGTATGTAAATACCTCTTTTTATAAATAAAAAAAATAAAAAATAAAAAATACTTTGGCATGATGCCACTTAAGGATGTGCATTTTTTAGTTAAAATAAATAAATCAATTTAATTTGGTTGATTCGAAATTTTTAATATTAAGTTTCTTGAATTTCGAGTTATTTTGGTATTCATTAAACATAAAAACTCAAATAATCTTATAATTAAAAAAATTAAATTAATTTGAAAAGAAAATAGACGGATCATATAACATATTTATTTTAATTTTGCTAGAAATTTTTTTATATTTTAAAAAATAATTATAAGATGAAAAAGAGAAATAAAATTTAAAATTTGAAATAAAATCTTAAGCTTTAATTATTTTATTTTGAAAAAAAAAATTTAAATGTCAGTTTACTCCAAATCGAACCGATTAAATCGAGTCACATTTTCATTTATTTTAGATCTGTTTTAGCAGAAGCTTAGTCGGTCTGTATTTTGAATGTCATATTTAAGTTTTATTCAATTTATCTAATTTGTGAAATCATAATTTTCTTGGATGCCATCATCAAATTGGATCCTATAATATCTCGAATATAATGGTGCAAGACAAGAGCCGCCAAGCAAAGTAGACAGAAGTGTCGTATGTGAAGTGAGTGAACGTATGATTGATCAATTCACAAGAAATTTGTGCGCGACAGATTTATGAGCCGTGGCATCTATAAGAACTTAGACTAATTTTGAAGTTTTAAAATTTTGTCACCGGTGAGATTGACACAAATTTGCCTAGTATATGATAAATCATATGGCAAGGCAACAACAGGGGCAATAATATGAAGATTCGTATGGTGCTCATTCAAGAATGTAAAATCGACTTTGTTCTAAATGTTGGTGTGAGAAATAACCAGGTGTTTAGACACTTAATCAAGTTTGATTAGAGTGCAGATTGTGCGATAATAAGATGACTTCAACATGATGGTGTGGTAAAGGGGACATATTTGCTTACCAAGATATAGCGGATTCATCAGCTAATAGCCTAACACTTACATTTAGGGCCCGTTTGTGGCAGCTTATTTGGTGCGGTAGCGTTTTGAAAACGCACCTGTCCTATTTGGGTAAAGTGTGTTTTTGGCAGTTTATGCGTTTTCAAAACGTTGAAAATAGTGTTTTCACACCGCACCTACCTAGGTGCGGTGGGAGCTTTCTGGTTGCGGTCTGGCTTTTCCAAAAAAATAAAAATTTGTAATAGCCACCGTATCTAGCTTATCAACAGATTATTTTTAATCAGCTTATCAGCAGATTATTCAATAAGCTGCAGCTGCCCCAAATAGACCCTTAGTCGTTGATATATTATGACCTTGAGTGGTACATTGAGTAGAAAATTTTTCGCGATATTTTATATAAGCCCTAAATCTCTAAAAGATATGAGGATCCACAATTAAAAAAAGATGATCTTTGCTATATTAATCTACAAACAAAATTCAAGATCAACCTTGAGGGCATTTTGTTATATTCACAATTTCACATTATGTTAGTGATGATGCTATCAACAAAATAGAAGGCTATAAAGCAGAAGCCAGGCAATCTTGAGCAGATAGACGAGAAGGCGCAAAAAGAAAGAGAAAAATAATGGACCTAAAAAGTTGCCTTCTTATTGAGAAAACGAGGCCACCTTGCTTCAATAAAATCTAATTGTCATATCATAATTGAGCTCAAACCAACATGTTATTCATAGATCATGTTTGGTGACCTCCTTAAACATTATTGCCCTATTAATCCTGTTGGAGATATTATTTAAATCAATCAAAATTATCATCATAAAAAAAAGTAGTTAGCAAGAACATTGCACAGCATAAAAGCCAACATCAACACCTAAAAAGCCTCCACCAGCAAATCAATTGTCCTTAAGTTAAGCCATAATATCAATTCTAACATTCTATGTTATAAATTAATAAACAAGTCCATGTCAAACAGGACCAACAAATAAGATGTTATACTAACATAAACTGTTTTTATTCTCGTTAAAAATAATCGCAAATCTATGTGGACACTTTGTTCAATAGTTAATTAGAAGTTCAATGCTTGAACTTAGCGTAAGTTTCCCCATTTCCACGCAACACACAATTATGTCGTAAGCAAACAACAACTTGACATTTTATAAGAATCAAATTCAAATTAAAGTGTTATTATTAAAATTGGTTAACTCTATGAATATTATGGATCCTATTGGAAGATTTCATATTTGAATAAAGAGATAATTACACAGAGAGCATAAAAAACATTGTTATTTATAAACCAATCACTCATGTGATTTTTTGAACTATAAAACTCTTGCATTTATGCGTGCCACGATCAAAATATTGTGAATTTCATAAAAATGAAAATTATTGGTTTGGGATTTACCATCACCTTTGATATTTGAGTGAGAATTTGAAAAAGGGATGAAAGATAATGCTTGAATCTTAAATAAAATATTTTATATTTGATAGAATCTTATTTTTGATAAAATAATAATTATATTTGTATATATGATCTCATATTTAAGTAAAAATTTATATATATGATAATATGTTATATTTAATACATTAATTATTTGAACAAAAACAAAAATCTTGTTAAATAATTAATTATGGATGAATGTCGTGCTTGTATTATAGTTGTGAATTTATTTAAAAATGTAGGATTTGCTTTTAGTTAATTGAATGAAATATCAATTTGTTTCCATTTATTGAATGCTAGAATATAATGGGATAGTAAAAAGAGTTCACGACCGACATAAACACCATGGATTGCTACTTGGAAGTTCAAAGTGTTGGTCAGTGATTTGGAATTTTCTTAAAGTTTGTTTGGGATCCATTTTGTTTTTAATTTTTTTTCCTTGGGTTTAAAAACAAATTTATTTAATTTATTTATAACATGTTTTTTATTTTTATTTCTAAAAAAATAAATAAATTTTTGAAAACACTCAAAACAACTTTTGAGCATTTTTAGTATTTTAAAAGTAATCTTATTTTAATCAAGCGTACTAAACATGTTTTGCTTCAAATCGAAACATAAACTAAAAAAAAAATAATATAAAATATAAAATGAAAAGCAAACGTGATTCTAAATAGCCCCTTAGAAATCACTCTTGTGAAGGCTTAATTTGGTTTAGAAAATTGTCATGAGGAATTTAGGATTTGAAATTGGAGGAATTGGATTGGTCATGGAGCTCAATTTCGTGAATTTTGGATTTTGAGTCAATTTGGGGCTAATGGGTTTGAACTTGAAATTAGGGTTTGAAATTTGGTTCAATTGGGCTTGGATTCAGTTTTAATTGGGCTTGGATATGATGAATTTTGATGTAGATTTGAAATCGGAGAAGTTTAAAATCAATTTGGTGGAAATTGGGGGTGATTTGGATAATTTAGGCATTTAAGGGCAATTTGAGAATTTTGGCCAATTTTAGTGGATTTTGGCACAATTGGAGATATTGGGTTGTTTAAATTGATTTTGGGGGCATTTAGAGTGAACTTGAAGATTTTGGGGATTTTTGGGGCATGAGGAGTATTTTGGTAATCTTAGCAAATTTGGGGTATTTTGCAAATTTTGAGGAAAATGGGTGTATTTTAGTCAATTCAAATGGTTTGGAATGATTTAAAATGAATTTTTTAGTGAGAATTGAAAATTTGGGCAATTTTGGGAAAATTAGGTTTTCATAAGCATATTGGTAATTTTGGAAGTTTGGGGATAGAATGTCAAAATTGGGTCTTTTGGTAATATTGGAATTCATTGAAGTTGTGAATCTTAAAAATTTCCTGTTTGAGCCATGAGACCAATGGGACAGCCCATATTGGATCATCCATGTGTTGATCCTAGCCAAGCTAGCCAAAGGCTAAGGGCTTGGGGGACCACCCACGTGAGTTTCTATGAGAGCGGGGGAAAATGTCAAATGTAAATAATTTTAGGTTTTTGGAAAAAATGGAATATTTATAAGTTTTTGTTGCTATTTTTTGTCGTATTTATCAATATCTACCATATAAATTTCTTGGATTGGATTGCCCAAAGAACTTCCGATATTTTTTAAAATGTCTAAATGATTCCGCCTTGCAGATGGCTCTATAGTCACGTTTAAGCTAATGTAGGGCTTGATAGTCAACGATTGTGATATAACTTCAACTGATAGTAGTGAAGCCTCCAATACACAAATGGAAGGCATTTTCTAAATTTCATCAATGTCACAAGTGCAATAGAGTTAATGAATTTATGATTTATTGATTGAATTATTTAGAATAAAACTCCTTATAAGCCATTTATTATTAACAGCAAACTTTATGATGATTGAGTACAAGCTCTTTGTTTTATGGATTTGTTTATTTCGATGAAGGCAACTCAAATAGCACAGATTAATGAGATTAGAGTAGTAGAATTAACAAGTTTCTAATTAAGCTAAAATATTGTCAATGTTCAAAGCATTCCAATTATTTGCGCCCCTTTCGGCTGTGGCCAGAAGGTCTTCTTAGTGTTAATTCTCTTCATACCACCCTTTCTAAATCACCTCCTCTTAAAGAAGCAAAGGAAGAAAGAAAATGCTGAAGGGGAATAAAGTAAGAGGAAAAATAGAGTAGACACAAAGATATTAAGTAAAATCATTATAAAATAAATTGAAAAGAGCAGTCCAAAATAAATTAGACCGACCGGAGAAATATACGATAAAGATCCTATACAATGTCATTCATAACTAAACCAAAATACAAAATTAAAATTATTTTGTTTTGGGGTCAAAAGAGAACTCCCACAATGACATACATCATGGGGAATATCCAAGAAAACTCTCGTGTAAAAAATTATACTTACTTCCTATGACCCTATAATAATAGGTCTCAAGGTGATTTATGTTATCTTGGTAGAGGAAAATTCCTATCAGCAGAGCGTCACTCATTTACTAGACAGAGGATGAATCACCATAATCTGATAGGTAGCTCGCCCTCAACGAGGAGTGCCTTCGATAAAATTACAAGAACAAGAAAAGTACCATAGAAGACCCCAAAAGGGGTAGCCATTAGTGGGCATGAAAAGCCCTAAACATGTATAAATAGCCTAGTCATGATTCCACAGATCTGTCATCTCAAGCTATCAATACTCTAAATGTACTCATTTAGAAAGGTAGCGACCCAACCCAACCAAGAACCACTTATCACCAACACATAATCTGCATCCTCTAAGCTGGTTTAGTAGCTGTAGTGTTAAAAGAATGATATTTTTAAGCTCCTACCACTCTATTTGGGTAGAAGAAGGTTGAGAGTGACTTACATCCGCCAAAGCTATAAATATGGCTCATTGTTCGCAAATAGCTCATGGTTGACTCTTAGTTAGCTCGTGTTCGATTCATTTGCTAAGCAAACGAGCCGAATAAGAAAAACTTTTTGTGTTCCATATATAAACGAGTCAAGCACAAATAAAGATTTGTTCTTTGTATTTGGCTCGTTTTGGCTTGAAATAATTAAATTATATTTATATATTTATGTGAATATTATTTTAAATAATTTAATTGACTACAATGCTTCAAAATTTATAATCAATTAATTATTAATTAAAAAAAGAATAAAAATATATTAATGTGTTAATTGAAGATATAAACTATGCTCCTTCGTATTAGACTTGGCTCTATGCAGTAAGAAGGTTATAAAATGTTAATGCACAAGTCTCAAACTGGGTAAGCACATAAAACATCATAAAAATATGACGGCTAGTTAAAAAATTCATAATAATAACCATACATATAAACATCCTAACTATGTCATAGTTGTATACACACATTTACAAAGTGTTGCCAACACATACATTCAAGTGAAAATCATGTAATGTAGGATCTTGACAGAGTCACCATGCTGGCCCCGTCCTGAGCATCTGAATGGGCTAACACGTGTAGCAATAAATGATGAATGTTAACACATACCTATTCTTGATATGATCTTACAAGATTTGGTAGTAATGAGGTAATTCACATTGTCCGCTTATATATACTAACAAATAATGTCGAGTTGTTTATTACATACAAAAACTTTTCCCAACAAGGAAATTGTTGTGTTTTGGATCAGATGTCGATCACTGGAATGTTACATTTTGCAGCAACATGTATGCATTCCTTCGCTAGGTATGAGGGACGGAATCCGGGAAGAACGAGGGATGTGCGAGGGTTTCGGGCGTCAAACTTTGAGGAAAATTTCGAACAACAAAGGAGTGTCGAACAAAGAGGAACGCTTTGAACAGAGGTTAAGGCGTCGAACAGTAGAGGGACAAGTGTTTCAGGCGTCGAAAAGTAGAGGAGCGACAATGGTTTCGGGCGTCGAACGATAATGACATGGCTTCGTCGCAGTAGAGGAGCACGTGGATTTCGGCTTCAAACTGCAGGTAAGGGAAGGCAATCCATCAAAAGGGAAGGGGTACCGTCCAATAATGCTCGCTCAAACACGAGCCATGAATTCAATCCGCAGCCCACTTTTCATCAAAACATAGTCCCGCCACTCTCCTCCCGCTGAACCAAACGGCCGCTCACGGTGGTACTTGCTCAAGGCCCGCTCCACAAATAGGGCTGTAAACGAGCCGAGCTTGAGCGAGCTCAAGCTGGGCTCGTGTTCGGCTCGTTCGAAATTAGCTCGGCTCGAAATCGGCTCATGTTCGAAATGGCTCGTGAAAGGTGTGTTCGTGTTCGGCTCGAATTAAATATTCTTGTTCGTATTCGGCTCGTGTTCGACTCGAAATTGGCTCGTTAAAATTAATTGGAAAAATATATGTCTAATACGGATTCGAACCCTGACCAAATGAATGGAAATAAGTAGCTTTAACCACGCTACTACACAAGATAGCTATGATTTAAATTTAAATATAAATATATATAATATATTAATATATAATAATATATATAATAAATTATTATATAAATAATTATATGATTATTTTTTTATTTCGAGCCAATTCGGCCGAACACGAGCGAACAAACAATTGTTTGTGTTCGGCTCGTTAACATTTCGAGCTTAAAAATTTGTTTGTGTTCGGCTCGTTCGTTAAGCCTAACGAGTCGAACACGAGCTACTTAACGAGCCGAACACGAGCTGTTCGCGAACAACGAGCCAAATTGCCGGCCCTATCCACAAATGTTATTTCTCGAGTTCGCAAAATGATTCGTGTTCTTCCGTAATCACATTTTACTACACGAATCGGGATGTTAATCCAACGGCCTTTAATGACCAGTTGTCCATGAAAAGATTGTCACACCCAAGTTTGAACCCAAGCATGACAACGTATCATTCCTGGTCCCGCGGAGGTCCAGTGGAGGGGTGAAAATCGTTGCATAAAACCTCATGCCATGTCAAACCTCCAAAATTAGTTATACGGAGCTCATGCCATCTGTAGAGCCGTTTCTTTTCTCCCTCCTCCGCTTGTTTCTCCTCTTGTACAGCACCACCGGCGGTCGGGGAGGGGAGGAAGAGCGAGGCGAGGATAGAGCAGAGAGGCCAAGGTAGATTAGATTTTTAATCCATTGATGCATTAATTTTCTCTGTTAATGGATTTTTAGGGTTTAAATTGAAAGCGTTTCTTCGCTCCAGTTTGCCGGCCGGCTTTCAAAGGTTGTAACTTTTTATGCTCTCGATGAATTTGATCATCCTAAACCTTGGGAAAGGGCAATTCATTGGGACTGGAAGGGATTTTGATCAGCGCGGCGGTGTATGTTTTTTCGCTATTTACGATTTGGCGCACGAAAGGATTTGGTTTTGAAAGCGAAGAAAGATGAATGTCTCGAGGAGCAAGATGGAGGAGGAACACGGGGATTTTTGCCCTTTATCTCCCAGGAAGGATTGGACGTTGAGATCGTTAAGAATAATGTGGGGTTTGGTAATATTCACTGGAGGAGTTTTTTTGGGTTTGTCTGTAAGTTCTCGTTCCAATCAATACTTGCCAACGCAAAGTAATGAACTTTTCTTTCCGGCGAAGATGTACACTACGAATTGTGAGAGGGAGAGGTTGAGTATAAAGAATTTTGTTCATCCAAAACATCTTTTGCATGATTTGACTGATGAAGAGCTGTTTTGGAGGGCTACCTTGGTGCCGCAGATGGAAGGATATCCATACAAAAGAGTGCCCAAGGTGGCGTTCATGTTTCTTACACGCGGGCCACTTCCATTTGCTCCCCTTTGGGATAGATTCTTTGGCGGACATCAACGCTTCTACTCTGTTTATGTGCATTCCATTCCAAACTACAAGCTTAATGTCTCAGAAACTTCAGCTTTCTATGGGCGCCAAATCCCAAGTGAGGTACATTCCATCTAATTCATTTTTTATTCGCTGCATTTAAATTTAGATATTTCTTTCGATGTCATAAAACAGAGAATTTTGTAATTGTTTTATTCGCTCTATTAACAGCCATGAGAAGTTCAGGGCTTTATTTGTGAATATGGTAATGTACTCAGAATATAGTTCCTTACTAACGTAATGTAGCTTCAATCAAAACAATATCATGGCATTCTTTTCTAATCTTTTATTACTGTCATGCAATCAATAAATTTATCATCTTGCTCTCAATCAATTTACATATGCTGATATTTAACATTCATATTACATTAAATTAAAGTAGATATCAATTAGTTTAAAAATCATTTCAATTGCATTACCTTGTTAAGATCTACAAATAGTCAAGAAAAACTCAAGTATTGATTTCTAGTGCGTAATTGTTCAATCTTGATTTGTTCGTGTACTCACACCTCAAAAAATAGCTAACAAGAAGAGAGAGGATTCCTATGTTCACTAAGATAAAACCAATATGTAATGTTTAGGAGCAAATTTTTCATCACTTGTTACATGTATTTTTTTTTACTTACAGTGGAATCTTTTTTCACAGATTACAAAAAGGTGATTATTACACATAAATTTCTAGAGATAATTGACTTATCCTTTTTGTCTTCTTCTAATTTTGACATAATATTTTATCAAGAGTTTTTACTAGCTTCCTAGGCTTTACAATGCTTGAATGTTGATAAATGAATTCAAATTATATGTCTTGGATTGAGGTGATGAATTAACATCAGTTTACCCACTCAACTCTACTAAACTTGCATTTGTTGGGTGAACTCGACTAGATGAGTCCCTCGAGCCTTAGGAATAATGAAAAAAAAAATAGTTAAGATAAGGAACTCATAAATGTTTATGAAGGACCGATTAAGATACTGACACACATAAAAACTCCCGATTAAGTTGACATGTGAGAGGGCAAATGGTTGGAGATGCAAAATCATTAATATTGAATGTATTACATTTACCCCTTCCACTTCCTTTCACTTGGCTATCAATAGTGGGAGTACTCCTATTTTGGGTAAAAATTTTGAGAAGTGGGAAAGGATGAGATGCGTGGCAAACATAGGCGAGGAATGGGAGGATGCGTCGAATGGTCTGTCCTCCCCTTATCCATTTTAACTCTCTATTTGCTGGCATTCGAATGGGTGAACTCTATGTTTGCTGAATTTGAAAGTCAACAACAATGTGTTTGATCATCTTTAGGTTCAATTACTTTGAGTCCATTACGAGTTCGGCGATATTCCTTTAGTCAATAAAATCAATCAGGTTAGCTCATTGCTTGGCAACTAAATTGATGGGTCTCTAGGCTTCAACAAACTTGTTCTCAGAGTACTTGAAAGGTGAGGCTGCTTTCATGTTGCCAAAGTCCTCCTATATGTGGACGATAAGATTTCGCCATTGAAGGAAAATCAAGATATAGTGTCTAGGGACCAATTGTCATCCCCTCCATAAATTTTCTCCTATTTATAATGGGATTTTGTCATATATTACAAACAAATGATCATTACCCATAAATCCTTTGTGATCACTCACTTATCCTCTTTTATCCTCTTCTAATGTTAACATGAAATCAATATTTGGTCCAACATATTATTCTTTGACAACACAGTATTTTGACTTTTGTTCCCCACACACTCATTGAGTAACATTCATGTCAACCTATTTGGTCTCTAAGTAGTTCGTTATTGGACCAATTCGGCCTTGAAGCAAGTTGGATCTTCTTTCACAAAGCTGGTTATTATGAAATGGATCGTGCCGCTATAACAGATTGATTAATTGAGCTTGATGGATGTGGGGAAAATATTTTTTCAACAGCTCACACTTGATAACTCCCTCGGAAATGGCAGCTTTTCAATCCTGGCTTGGGCAATTGAGCTGAGGAACTCGATAGTTTGTCTTAATGTATCATTTGGACCTTGATCTTAACTTGGCATGGCCACATTTTGGCTATATAAAAATAAGTGTGAAGATTGTGATAGCGAGATTTAAAAACTTTTATTGAAATCAATAGAAGATAGGTCAATTTGTGTAGAAAGCATCATATCAATTGCATTATCTTGTCAAGAAATGCACCAAGAAAAACATTGATAATATAGTGGATTCTTTTTATATATTTATGCTCTGATAGAACATTATTAGTGTAAATATTATTGTAGAGGATGTTTTTGTCAAATATGATAAATAAAATCTTGCTAAGTTTGTAATGATACATGAAGATAAAAGGACAAAAAATTATTATTAATATTCTTACAAATTTTTTATCAGTATGGGTCTTAAAAAGCTGTTGGATTTGCTTTGAGATCAATGCACTGTATGTTTTGTTTATTTTTTTATGTATTCCACTTATTTTATTGTAATTAAATGGTTTTAAGATTCATCATGAATCTTGATTTAAATTCAGTTGGAATATTCTAGTTGAATTTTTTTTTCGAATAAAAACGTGTAAAATTTTTTTTTTTTTCTATTTGCTCTTTCTAAAGGAGTTTCTAACTAAACTTTTAAAGTTTTCCATTGCTAAGTTTTTATGTTTCAATGTAGATCTGTCCGGTACCCTTTCTTGCTAAGTTTTTATGTTACATATAGATCTGTCCAGTACCTAAATACATACATAAATACATACATGCAAACATATGTACATACAAACATACATACATACATACATACATACATATATATTTTGTATGTATGTTTGCATGTATGTATGTATGCATGTATGTATGTATGTATGTATGTATGTATGTATGCATATATACATGTACGAATGTATGTATGTATGTATATAGGTATGTACGTATGTATGTCCGTATGTACTTATGTATGTGCGTATGTGTGTATGTATGTATGTATGTATTTACGTACATATGTATGTATGTATTTACGTACATATGTATGTATGTATGTATTTACGTATGTATGTACGAATGTACTTATGTATGTGTGTATGTGTGTATGTGTGTATGTATGTATTTACGTATGTATGTATGTATGTATATATGCATTTATGTATGTATTTACGTATGTATGTATTTATGTACGTACATATGTATGTATCTACGTATCTATGTATGTATGTAGGAATGTACGTATGTATATATGTACGTATGTATGTATATATGTATGTAAATACGTACGTACATGTATGTATGTATTGATGTATGGATGTTTGCCTGCTTACCAGTGTGTGTGTGTGTGTTTATGTTATTGTTGTGTATAAATAGATGTATGCATGTATATCCATGTAGATGATATAAGTAGATGCATATGCATGTATATATATATATATACACTATACTATATATATATATATACACTATATATATATATATATATATATATATATATATATATATATATATATATATATATATATATATATATAGATGTATATGCATGTATATATGTAGATACATACTATATAGATACACACACACACACACACACACACATAAAAACATTTACACACATGCGGGTGCACACAACAAAAACAACAACAATAATAATAATAATAAACACACACATATAAACACACGCGAACACACAAAATAATAAGAACAATAACAAGTCTTTATCCCACTAAGTGTGTTTGGCTGCATGAATCTTTTTTCTGCATTGTGTCCTATTGAGTGTCATATTTTCATTTAATTCTAATAAATTAAGATCATATTTTATATAATACGTCTAAGCCTTTTTCGGTCTACCTCTACCTTTCTTAATATACTTCGACTCTAAAACATCTACTATCCTAACCAGATCATCTGATAGTTAATATTAACGTGACCAAATCATCTAATACGACTCTCTCTAATTTTGTCCATTTTTAGAGTTACACTAACCCTATAATGGATATATTCATTTCGTATTTTGTCTGTAAGTGTCAAGCCACTCATCCACCTAATCATTCTCATTTCGGCAACAATTAATTTTATTTTATGCTTCTCTTTTAAAGGCCAACATTTTGTGTCATAGAGCATTGTAGGTCTTACCACCATCTTATAAAATTTTCTTTTCAGTATATGCAGTACTTTTCTATCACACAATAGGCCTGAAGCATTTCTCAACTTTAACCCACCAACTTGGATTCTACTAATAACCTCCCAAACTATATCATTGTTACTTTGAGCAACAGACCCGAGATATCTAAATCATTCACACCTTTTAATGATTTGATCACCCATAATTGCAACTCTGCCACTAGAGCTACTACTACTAAAATTACATTCCATGTATTCAATTTTAGTTCTACTCAAAGGAAGGCTTTTAGACTCCAATGTAGACCTCCATAATCAAGTTTTTCCTATACCCACCCCTTTTCTAGTCTTTTCCACAAGAAGGATAAGATCAAGGAAAAGCATACACCAAGATACATCCTCTTGTAAATGTCCAGTAAGAGCATCCATAACCAAAGTAAAAATATATGGGCTTAAAGCCGATCCCTGATATAATCCAACTGAGATAGGAAAATATTTTGTCAATCCTATTTTTTTTTTTGAACGCAAGTAAGAACATTAGTATATATATTTTTAATGACTTGAATATAAGCCATATCAACACCGTTCTTCTTTAGAACTCTCCAAAGGATAACTCTTGGAACCTTATCACAAGCTTTTTCTAAATCAATAAAAATCCATATGTAGATCCTCCTTATTCTCTCTATACGTCTCCTTCAAACCTCTCAATAAATGCATAACTTCCGTAGTAGACTTGCCTGACATAAATCCAAACTGATTATGAGAAATCTTTGTAACACTTTTTAACCTATGTTCAATTACTCTCTCCCATAATTTTAAAGTATGACACATCAACTTAATTCCTTGATAATTTGAACACTCTTGTGCATCCCCTTTATTCTTAAAAATGAGGACCAAAATACTATTCCTCCACTCATGCATTTTTTTATTTTTAAAATAACATTAAAGACTTTAGTAAGTCAAGAAACTCCTAAATCTCCTAAAATTTCTGCACTTCAATTGGAATATCATCAGATCCTACTAGTTTTCCACCCTTAGTTTTCTTAAAGCATCATTAACTTCTTTTTTTACTAATGAGATGATAAAAGTAAAATATTTTATCATTATTAATGATATTAAAATCACTAAGGGGTTGATCGTATTTCAGAAACTTCATTGAAAAGTTTTTCAAAATAGCACACCCACTTATGTTGAATACTTTTTCATAAGAACACTTTTTTTATTATCATCATTAATATAATTTATTTGAGTTAAATCTTTATTTTTCCTTTCTCTTTATTTGGCTAGTCTATACATAAATTGTTCACACTTTTTAGTATCTAATCTATTATAAATATTACGAAAAGTAGAATTTTAACGTCTCAAAATTGTTTTCTTAGACTCCTTACGGGCCACCTTCTATTTTTCCTAGTTCTATAAGTTTTTACATTTAAACCAATTTTTATAACACAACTTATCATATTTATCTTTTCTTTTATATTATTATTCCACCACTAATTATTTTTTATTTATCGAAAATTTTCCTTTTGATTATCCAAGTACATCTTTTGTCACTTGTTTAATAGTGTGTTACTTTATCTCATATAGAATTTCCTAGGAGTCATTTAGTCCTCTATTTAGGTTGTAATTTTTTAATGCAATATATTTATTTCAATAGACTATTATATGTTATACTGCTTGTTCTTCTAGGAGATGATCAGAAGTCCTGTATCACAAGGAGTTTTAACATTATTTCAGGTCAAATTAGAAGAAATGAAAGCCAGAAAGTTAACACGTCATTATAAGAATCCAAACAAAGAGAAGACGTTTAGGGACTAAATTCTATAGTATTAAATAATGAGAAAACCACATGTCTAACATCACAAGAGTACGAAAATGAGATTAACTATGATGAAAAAAGAAAGTACACGAAGGCAGTTATGATTGACATAAAAAAGAAAATTATGCAAGTGATACAAAAAAAATCAAAGCAAAGCCAATCAATTCTTGTAATACACTATGATCATTTCCGTTCAACACAAGTTTTCTATAGATCTCCTTTGTAAAAATGTACTCAATCTCTCCTCACAATCTTTCCAAACTCTCTCTCTCTTAAAAAAAAAAAAAACAACAACAACAAAGCTTTAATCTCACTAAGTGGGGTCGGCTTAAAAAAAAAAATGAAATGATGAAAATTATCTCTCAATGAACCCTAAGAAGAAACTCTAGAGCTCTAAAGAGTTTCCTCTAACCTAGAAGCAAGCCCCCAATGCCAAAAGTGAACCTTAGGTCTTCTGTGCATCTCCTTATATAACTGTGCCTCGAAAACCACCTTGAAAGCTTTCCAATTTGATCAAACCTCGGGTTTGGACGTTGCCTAACATACGCCAATACTGGTGTATTTACATCGCCTTGCAGCATAGCTACGCCAAAGGGCCGCATGATTAAGCCACCTCCTCTTTGCTTCCTTTGTTCTATCCAATAGAGGGCCCGATGTAATTATGTGAAGGGTTGACATAATTATGACAGTTGTCTAAATTGTGCAACTTCATGTGTTTGGCTCCGTGAAGCGCGAGTGACACCTCAAATGTTTAAAATACAACAATTATACCCTTTATAAGCATAAAATCATGATAAATAAAAAATAAAACATGAAAATTAAGCAGGAAATATCATAACTTTGAGTCATATCATCGGCCGACCCTGTAGAAAAGATAACAGTTTGAGCCTTGCTGTCTTGATCCTACTTTCCTTATCCATATTTCCAATCTACAGTTTTTCCATGTAGATTCTAGCACTTGTCCTTTGTGTTACCAGGTCTCTTGCAAGGTTCACATCTGCGATGAGTCTTCTTTGGCTTTAAATCATTGGAGGATTTGTGTGTGTACAAAGCGGAGCTTTTAGTGCTAAATGAATCCACAGTTCCTAACATCATGAGCTTTTTCCTACTTTCTTCTATTCTAACTTCTGCAAAGGCTTCTCTAGTGGTAGGGAGAGGTTTCGTCCCCACGATTCTTTCATTGATCGCATCTAAGATTTTATTTAGACCCAATAAGAGGTCATCTTCTTCTTCTCCACCATTATTTTATACATCATAGCATCTTGAGAACACTTTCATACATATGTATCAAACATATCTAACTATAACCAATACTTTGATAGTGTGTTGAAATAATAAGTAACACAACTCTTCTCGTTGGAGTTCATGCAGTTTTTGTCTCAATCTCAAACATTTATGTAGTGTTTTTGGTACTAAAATAAGTCTCGTGAGCTACTCCTCAAATCTCGTGTGTTATTCTGTATAACAAGAAAATTTCTCCAACTTCTGCGATTATATAATTGATGAACTAAGACATAATCATATGATATTGGATCTTCCATGAGTGACATTTAGGAACAATGAGCTCAGAAACTATGCCTCTCTAGTAAGAAGTATCTATTTTCCTCTTCCACGAATATACATAAACACAAATTGGAACCGTCGAATGAAGTTATGATTATTGAGTTTATGATTTAGATAAAGGTAGAGAGTTCGGGGGTTGTTTTGACAAAATTTCTAGTCTCTACAGAATTAACCTCGGCAATAGAGTCAGGCATCTTGATCATAAATTCTATCCACGTTTAGGGTTGAATCAGGGAGTTGGCTGCTGCTTGTGGCAGCAAAGAGTCCAACCACCATGATAATGAGCAGATGAGGGCTTGCGGGTTGGCTAGAGAGATTCCAGTGGCTGCAAGGAGGATTCCGACTGCTGGACGGTTGTTGGAGAGGCTCTGACAGCTATAGGAGTGAGCGAAGGAGGGCCTACAGGCTGGAAGAAGGGATTCAAGCGACTACAAAGATCATTTTGTTTGAATGGAACCTGTGACTCGTGTGTACAAGAGAGATGAGCGAAGTGAAGACGTCTCTGTACATTGTGATCCTGCGATCTATCTTCCACGAACCATTTGAATGGAAGAGACCAACAACCGAGAGATTTAGAGTGAAGAATGGACCGTTGATTGCGAGGAGTTCATCTAGTACGAGCAGTCCGGCTCTATTTTTTGATCAGCAACAACAGTTTTACAGTTCTGTTTCAGTCCGAGCCTTCTATTCTGGACAACATTCCACAAACGGACCATCCATTGTAACTTTCTAAGTTTTGTATAGAACCCTATCACAATACAAATGGCACTGTGCAATTTTGAACTTTGTTTGTCTTCTAGTCATATGAATCTTAGGGCATTTATTTGTTTATTCCACCTCACTTACCGTTTCTTTTGTTTTAGCTGTATTTCTTGCATTTTTAGCTGCATTTCTAGTGGCGTATTGTAATTCTCTTACAATGATTTGATAAAATTATGTGTTTAGTTTGAAAAATTATAAATACAATTTAAAGTTGGAATGAATTTGAACTTCACGTTGGGTGAATTTTGAATTTAGTGAATTTGACTGAATTTGAATTAGAGTAAAATATTATAGGCAAGTCGTCGCTACCCCACCGCCTGCCGCCAGCCGCCACCAACCTACTGTTGCTGTCGCTCACTCGTCACTGTTACCACTTGCCCACAGCTGTCGCCGCCGCTTGCTTGCCACCCGCCACCCGCCGTCGCCGCTTGCCAACATTAGCAGACCCTGCCACTACCTGTCAATAGCCCGCTGTCGCCTCGACTGCCCTCTGCAGATTGTCCGCCGTCCACTGGCCACCGACCTCCCGCCGCCGTTCACCTGTCACATGTCACCTGTCACCTGTCGCTCGTCACCCATCTCTTGTCACCGGCCATCCTTCTCCAGTCACAGGTCGCCTGTTGCCAGTCACCCTCCTCTCGTCCTTGGCTGCCGACCGCCGCAGTTTACCTCCTCCTCGGGTGGCCTCCACAGACAACTGACACCGTCGCCACCCCGCCCACTATTGTCAACCGCCTGTCAGGCCCCTCGCCGACGCTAAATAAAAAATATATTTTGAAATACATTATTTTCGACCTGCTTCAAACCAAACAAACATATATAAAGTCCTATATTTATTTTGCGAGTCGAATCAAACAACTCAAAAGTATTTCAAATACATTGTAATCATAGTATTTTCCAAATCTTTTACATTACGTTGCATTCATTTTTATCAAACCAAACAGTCACATAAATTGTTTTGAATTCTCAATATATCTTGTTGTTAATGACTCCCAATTACTTGGGATAAGACAATGACACACTAGTGTAAATCCCACCTACCGCTTATCTACCGCTCACCTACCTCCCACTTACCACTCTCTTGGTTTGTATAAATAGAGAGAGTGTGAGGACTAGTAGTGAGGGGTGAGAAAAGAACCGAAAGTGTGAGAGCTAGGAAAAAGTAGAGAAGAAAGGGAGAGGCTTCAAGGATTGAGGGGGTAGATCTTGGAGATCTAGGGTCGATGTTACTCGAGAGAGAGATCTAGAGATGAGAGCTTATTCCTCAATGGTGTAGAAGCCCTGTAATTCGTCTTTATTGTCTTAGTGGATTGACTGATTGACTCCCTCCCATGGATGTAGGTTCAAATGACCGAATCACGTAAATCGTTTTATGTTCTCGCTTGCTTGTGTTCTTTGTGATTTCTTCTAGCCAAGTTCCATTTCCCACAACTTATCTACTAGACACATTGAGAATCTAGCACAAAAGTTGAAACTTGTTTTTCCAAAATTTAAACTTTGTTGATATTCCTCGGTATTTAAATCAGGAGAGCATGTTTGAGAGACTAATCGTTTTCAATATCCTTCTTTTGACTTACAGGAGGTTTCATGGGGATCGATCTCACTCATTGATTCAGAAAAGCGTCTTTTAGCCAACGCCTTGCTGGATTTCTCCAATGAACGCTTTGTTCTTCTGTCAGAAAGCTGCATTCCCGTTTACAATTTCCCCACAGTCTACAAGTACCTCATTAATTCGAAGCACAGTTTTGTGGAGTCCTACGATGAAGCTTCTCCTCGTGGGCGCGGTCGCTACAGTCGCGATATGTATCCCGACATCAAGCTCCGGCAATGGAGAAAAGGATCCCAATGGTTCGAGCTTAACCGTGACTTAGCCGTAAAAATTGTTGCAGATTACAATTACTACACTATCTTCGACAAATACTGTAAACCCGCCTGCTACCCCGACGAACATTACATCCCAACTTACATACACATGTTCTATGACAGATGGAATGCGAACAGGAGTGTCACTTGGGTCGACTGGTCCAGAGATGGGCCTCACCCTGCTACATATGGGAGCGAAAATATCACAGTAAAGTACATTCAGTCAATCAGAAATAATGGGAGTATCTGCACTTATAATAATGAGCCGACTTCTCTCTGTTATCTGTTTGCCAGAAAGTTTGCTCCCAATGCTTTACAAACTCTACTAAACCTCACTTCAGAAGTGATGAAATTTTGAATTTTGGCAATTGAGAAGGTAATGTGCTGTAATAGAGCTGACGTTTATAGTAATTGCTGTGCAGAAAATGATTTTGGGAATGCGAAGGTGTATGTATGTTTTGCTTTGGTGACTTATTTATTGGTTAAAGAAAAAATAATTATTCATTTTTGTGATATATTGGAATGGGAATTCTGTTTGCCTTCTGTTTATCAAAGTTTAGTCGGTTGTAAAAATTTAATTTAATTAGTTGTACAAATGTTGGAATATTACGTTTTCACTGTTAAAATCGCTCCTTCTATTAGTGTTTTTATGAGGTTCCTATAAGTATTAACAACTAAATATGAATGCAACCTGTTTTGTGTGGTATTCGAATGTTATTCTGTAGCAGTAGCCCTATCTTGTGGTGTCGCAACGCCGCACCAGTCCGCACGAAGCATCCCTCTCCCGGAATTCATCTCTATTGCTGCGTTCAGTTCTCCCCCGAAATATGTAGAATTTATCTGTTAATCAAGATATTCTTCGTCATGCCATTCTTTGTTTCAAAAACATGAAACCCCAACACTTTTTTGTCTAATTTATCTTTCTTTTCAAAATTTTAAATGTATTTCATTTTGCTATTTAATTCAACTTTTAAAGAAAAAGATTGTAGAGCTCCAATATTCCTTTTTGGTAACATGATTGATTACATTTATGTCACATGCGGACGACAACGTGGATCACATAATGTCATCAGTCAAGCAGTGTTATATGATTCATATCATCGACCGCACGTCCGGTTTAGCAGACATGCCATTTTCTCCTAATTATCTAGTCATGATGACAAAAGTTTTATAAAATCTATGTAACTTATTTTGGTTTTATAACCTTTATTGCCTCTAATAATTCTACGTTAGGATGAAAGGGATGCTGATGAAATTACCAAAATAGTTTAAATTTTGATACATATAAAAGCAGCTTGATAAAATCTCCGTTATAAAGTTCTAGGAGGAATGGATAGCTAAGAACTCTTGCTCACCCACTACCTATAGTTTATTTCCATATTCCAGTGGTAGCTAAAATGTTTAGTTTCCTACATAAATTAATCCAACTTATTATTCATCTAGAATGAATTATTAGATGAACATATAATATTATGAAAAACTTTAGCAAAGACCACTCAGGCACATTTATTTATGTCAATATGTTTGTCGTGGTGAATATTTTATGTTGATTTTATGAGTCAGTAAGATCTTCTAGATTTTAGTAATCATAAATTATACTAGAATTTAAGACTGATAATTTTTCAAATTAAATATTATTACTAAACTGCCACACCATTAAAATATATCTCACACTAGCTGGTGGCTAGTGTTTTAGAATAGGAAAATGTAGTATTCTTTATGCGTAAAAGCATGTAAAACCGAATATTGATGCCATGCCAGACAAGGAAGGATACAATTGTCCTTACTTAAATAGTTAAATATTACTCGAGTTATGTTACTAAATTATATATATATATATATATATATATATATATATATATATATATATATATATATATATATATATTCACTAAAATAAAATAATTTTTAAATATTATTTTGCCTCTTATTAACAATTAATTTAATTGAGATATTGATATATATGGCATTAAAGAATTGTAAAGAAGGTTAAATAAGTCAATCAAGTAAAATGGGCTTCCACCTGAACTTGCAGGCCTCTACAAAGTATTACAATATTATGTATAAATAACAAATTTGTGTCCTATGGAAAACAATTAGAGGTTTCCCCATAAAATATTTTGTGGGCCTTACGCAACTTTTGAAGTTTGGCCATTCATTAAGACTAACGGTATGTCATGGACTAACTTTCCTCAAGTCGCTCGTGTGGCTTTAGCGCTCTTCTCTAGCACTAAATCAGTCGAACCCTCGTAATGCTTGGACTTGTAAGCACAAAATGTTCTAAGAAGAGAGTAAAGAGAAATTAACACTTCAAACTTGAAAGAACACTTGAATGCCTATGAATGCTTAGGTGCTCACTTGGATGGTTGCAAATGAGAGGAGGGACTCATATTTATAGTACTCTCCCAAGCCATATGAATTTCTAGATTACATTAGAAAAGAATAATCTCTAGAGAGTTCTACACTTTTCTTTACATATACATGCTTCTAGAATATTCCACAATATTCTAGAGTTCTCTTGAAACTTGCTTTATTCAACATATTTCTAGAATTGTGTGAAACTTTCTAGAATTTCTTGAAATATTCTCCTTCTTTCTAGTCTTTTTTAGAATGTCATGGAATCTTCTTGAGTCCCTTAGATTGCTCTCTATATTCCGGTCTTTTATAGAATTTTCCTTTCCCATGGTTAGCTTGCCAATTTTTCTAGAATATGGGTGACAGGTAGCCATCTATAGATCACTAGAAAGGAATCCTAAATCTACAAATGAAGATTGAGCATTTGATTGAGCGCTCCATTGCCAACGGTGGTGAACAAGTCACATAAGAACTTTATTCAACACCATGCTCTTTAATTTCTTGCATGGTACATAACCCTTAAAAGTTGATGGTGTTACTTGATTTATCTTACATGCATGAGTTTCATGAGCATCCATTATCTTAATTAATCTTGTCAGCCGTCAGTTGGAACCTTTCAATCATTTTAATATATATATATATATATATATATATATATATATATATATATATATATATATAAATTTTTAAAATTTTAAAATAATATTTTAATTTTGAAAAATGATGCCGAAGAGAACTCATATGCCTAATAGTTTAGATAATCGAGCACAATATCATAAGTAATACACCCTCTGAAAGATAAGTATATTACTTGACGATAGACAGTGTTATATAAACTAAGAAATTATGACATCCCTCTCGTCTATAAAACCTTTTATGTTGCTGACAATTCTCCTATATATTATAAGTGTTTAGACATGGTTTAGATTATCTGGGTTTACTAATTTCTTATAGTAGCAAGCCCCGTATAGTTACATTTTAAGCAACCGAAGTTACTTAAGAAAATTCTCAATTAAGATCAGTGGTTTCGTCTTCAAGAAGTTCAAAGTTGAGTTTTCAAGATTGGACATAGAAGATTTAAGTGGGAAAGGCTCAAATAGGAATATTTATTTTTGAAGTCAAAAGGAATTAAAGGTAGAGGATGTCATAGATTCTAAGGAGAACCTTAATGACTTCCCAAACTATCAAATTTTTGGCTTTATATTTTCGAAGTAATATTTATTTAATGATTACTCCAGCCAATTATTTAAAAATTAAGACTTACACTTGCACAATATCTGATTGTGCAAAGAGCCTAAGAAGAAATGAGGGTTACATCGTACCGAATGAACAACCTTGGAATCTTAAAAAGAGTTAGGAAATATACTGCACAACATGATCGTGCAAAAGCCTAAAGATAGAGTGTGGGTTTACGTCGTACTACATGAAAGACCTCGAAAAACTATAATTTGTTATTATGTAAGACAGAGGAAAGTTTTGCTGAAAGATGATCCTCTGCTTCATGTTTTGCTTTGATTATCATCTAGAGCTATCCATCATCCGTTTGCATCGCCGTTATCTGCCTTATGAGTAGTTCTTTATGGGTTTAACTTTTATGTTTAAACTTGTGATTTTGGTTGAGTCTCAAGGCTTATCGTACGGTTTCGCCTGAACATGTGGCCTACTATTCTCTACCCTAGAGGTCTTCGTAGGTATGTTAAAATATACATAAATAAATCATGCCATAAGTTTCATTAAATGGAAAAATGTAGTAAATGAAATGTAACAGTGTGCACGTATTATCTCTGCTGCTGTTGGAAAGGTTAATACTAAAAAAATTGCATGAATATGTATAAATTATATAAAAACATAAGGAAAACACTACTATGTAGAACGAGTTAGGTGGCACATACAAAAGATCAGAGCCAAGTGTAAGAATTTCACGAAAGGGGGAGCTTAGAATCAGGACAGAAGCTTTGACAATTCTTGATAGACATTTGTAGGCATCATGTATGTGAGATCTAACATAGGGTAAAAGGCCCTCAGTAAGGCAATCAGGGAAGGGTAATCCTTAGCCCAACCTATGTGACTGATACATGAACTGGCCAAATGTGACATTCAAAATTTCTTAACTTTACAATCATAAAGATAGTTTAAACTTTTCGTTTTAACATGCAAAATATGATTTTCATCCAAAAAAGAGGCTGTATTGTATTTAATGTATTTTTGTAAATTGGGTAATTCATGAGTCACTCTTATTATTGGACTTGGGATCAACAACAACCCCTGAGAGTTAGGGCAAGTCTTTACTAAATGTTAGAGAACAGTAATACTAATCCTTGACCCTCCCATAGTCCTCGGGTTATGATATGCAATACTTCTCACATATCTAAATGATTTTCTCATCATTTCTCATGCCACCAAAACCTCCAACTTACACCAACCTGATAATCCATATGTGGCCACATTTTGAATATCCTTAGTTGCCAACAAGAGTCTGGATACCATATCCAAGACTCATCCCCTTGGTTTTTACTGTAGGTTAAGTGGTGCCAGGATAATTTTACTAAGGTATGTTAATTTAAAGGTTCCCAGATCACATCTTGGTGGGTCTTTAAGGATTTCTATTTTTAAGTTTGGTTTTAGTGATTTTTATATTTTGAGGATGATTTTCCTCAACAAATTATAGTAAGCCTGAATGTGCTTTGGAATTTTCAAAATCATATAAAGGTGTCCAAGATGTATTCCTGAAACACCCTTAACGTATCCTGGAACATTCTTAGTTCATTTAGTTGTTCCACACTGTTGAGCTAATCAGCCATTTACATTGTGTATTTTCATGTTTTAAACTATGATCAATTTTTTATGTCTTAATCAACCCATGAGTAGGGTATTGGTCAATTCTTGACATTATGGTAAAGATCATATGGAAAAAAACCTGAGGGTACATTTGAAAAGTACTAGGAAGTTTACACTCTTACCCTTCAATTGAGTTTGAGCTTGTAGGGAAAGCACAGTGAATCAGACAGCATCACGTGGAGTTCTGATGCCTCCGAGAATGACGGGGACGCCATGTGGATAAGTAGGAAATTTCGCCTTTTCCTATTTAATTAAATCTCAATAATTTTATGTAACTTTAAATTACATAACTTTATCTCAAAAAATCATAAAAATAAAAAAAAATGCCTCTAAACTCAGTGAACAGAGAAAAAAAATAATAAAAACAAAATTGAAAATAAATATCTTATATTTAATTTTTAATTAATTTTATACTCAAGAGAGTATTTTAATTATTAAAAATTAAATATAAATCCATAAATTATAAAATTTACAGAGATTATTCCCCCCACTCTTGGGAACATTCATAAATTTTTCTTAGATTAAGAGATGTTTCTAAAATGAAAATGAATAATTTTCTACCAACTTTGTAAATTTTTTGAAAAATAATTAAAATAAATGAAAAAATTGAAAATTAAAATGAGAATTGGCTAGAAAATTTAGGGTAATAAATTCAAGCACTAAATAAAAATTTCCAACCATTAAAAATTTAAAATAAAAATTTAGGAACCTACAGCCAAAATTATAAAATTTTGCATATTAGCCCAAATTGTTCCTAAAGCATGGTTTAAGATATTAAGCCTTATTTTTAGGGGATCGGCAACATAGTTACCCCTTTTGACCATGAAGTTATCCCTAATAACCTATGGTTAGTCCAATTTGATGCTAAAATTGGTTTAAACTTAACTTAACCCAAGCTTTGCCCAAAAGGTTCATAATTGGACTTAACCTATTTAGGCTTATGTTTGAGGCCTAATCCTGTCTAGACTTAGCCCTAAATTGTTGGATATAACCACCTTGAACCCAACCCAGCCCCTAAATGTTGAGTCTAATCACTTTAGACCCAATTTAAACCTAAGTCCAAACCAACTTTGACTTAACCCTAAATGTTTAGGTTCAACCTAAATTGAACCTAAACATAGGTCCAAACCAACTTGTGCATAACCCTAAATGTTTAGGTTTAACCTAAATTGAACCTAAACCTAAGTGCAAACCAACTTGGACTTAATACTAAATGTTTAGGTTCAACCTAAATTGAACCTAAACCTAAGTCCAAACTAAATTAGATTAGGTTCAATTTAACTTGAACCTAACCCTAGGTTTAACCTAACTTGAACTTAACCCTAAACCTTTGGTTTAACACAAATTGAACCTAACCCTAGGTTCAAGTTAACTTAAACCTAAATTTAGGTTCAACCTAACTTGAACCTAACTCTAAACCTTAGGTTCAACCAAAATTGAATCTCACTCTATGTTCAATTTAACTTGAACCTAACCATAGTTTCAGCCTAGTTTGAAGCTAACCCTAAAAACTTAGGTTCAGCCCAAAGTGAACCTAACCCTAGGTTCAGCCTAACTTGAACCTAACCCTAGACCTTAGGTTCAACCTAAATTGAACCTAACCCTCGGCACAACTTAACTTGAACCTAACCCTGGGTTCAACCTAACTTGAATAGGTTCAACCCAAGTTGAACCTGACCTTAGGTTCAACCTAACTTGAACCTAACCTTAATCCTTAGGTTCAACCTAAATTGAACCTAACCCTAAGTTCAACCCAAATTGAACCTACCCTTCAAAATCTTTAGGTTCTACCTAAATTTAACCTAAGCTTTAATTCTAATCTATATTATACTTATCCAACCCTTTAGTTCCAACCTACATTGAATCTAAACTCTAAGTCTAACCTAAATTAGACTTAGCCAACCCTTTAAGTTCAACCTACATTGAACATAAACCCTACGTCTAACTTATATTAGAATTAGCCACCCAAATTGAAATTAAACCCTAAGTTTAATCTGTATTAGGCTTATTCAACTTTTATAGGTTCAACCTCGATGGAACCTATAACCAAAGTCGAACCTAACTTAGACTTAGTTCAAATTGAACTTAGCCTTAGGTCTAACTCAACTTAGACCGAACTTATGTCTAACATAACATAGACTTAGTTCAAATTTAACTTAACCTTAGGTCTAACTCAACTTAGACCTAAACTAAGTATAACGTAACTTAAACTTAGTTCAAATTGAACCTAAATTTAGGTCTAACTCAACTTAGACTTAGCTTAAGTCTAACCTAACTTAGACTTATTTCAAATTGAACTCAACCTTAAGTCTAACTCAACTTAGACCTAACCTAAGTCTAACCTAACTTAGACATAGTTCAAGACTCAACCTAAGTCTAACCTAAATTAGACAGTTCAAATTGAACTTAACCTTAGGTCTAACTCAACTTAGACTTAACCTAAGTTCAACCTAACTTAAACTTAGTTCAAATTGAACCTAACTTTAAGTCTAACCCAAATTAAACCTAACCTAAGGCCAACCTTAGATTTAGTTCAAATTGAATTCCTCTGTGATCTAGTTTAATCTAGATATGTCCTTAGTCTAACTTAGACCAAATTAATTAAATCTCTGATCACCCTTATGACCTAAATTTTTATATAATTTTTAACTAATATTTTAAGGATATTACGCTTTAATGAAAGGTATTTATTATGTTTTTGGTTACAGGTTCAAGAAAATGAGTTTATGAAGAAAAAATTAAAAAAAAGAGTAAAAGGAGCAATAATGAGTCAAGTGAGGAAAAGAAGAAAAAAGGGGTGATACTGGCGCCTGGCGCCATATCTGGCGCCCAGGCACCAGAATCAGCAGGAAAATTTAGAGAATTCTTAGACAATTTTGTGACAGTTATTGATGACTCAGAAGAAATCTAGAAGTCTCTGGATAAATTCCCATATGTTATAAACAAGATACAATGAATATAACACAGGGAATTAGTTATCCAACGAAGAGGTGCGACTCAAAACCTTAAAGGACGCATCCATTCATGCAGGAGACTGACACCTAGGCGCCAGATCTGGCGCCTAGGCTCCACAGTTACCTTCTAGAATATTCAATAAATTTGGATAAATTTTGAAAAGATACCTGAAGCAACCCCTGGACATTTTCGAAGCTCTATAAATAGAGGACAATTCTACAGCAAATTGGTGGTCGTTTGGAGTGTGTAGGTGTCATAAGAGTGAAAGAGGTGTGTAATCTCATTTAGTTAAAGAGTGTGTAGTGTTATTTACCTTTCTTTATTGAGAGTTCAGAGTGTTTATAGTGTGATTGTTGGAGTTGGAGTCTTGTAAAAGTCAGTCGGGGTCAGAGAAACTTCAAAGGATTTCTTGGATATCATTTCAGATAAGTATTTATAAATTGGTTCTTAAGTTGTATACTTTGAATTTAAATTATATAAATATGGTTTGTGGTGTGAATCATATGCTTTCCGAGTAGTCTTCTTCTCTTTCTCCCTACGAATATGAAATGATTTAGATAAGGATTTAATTTAGTTTTGAGAACTTATTTTTCTTCATCCACAATTTGTGATGACACTTTACCTGATCTTCATTTACACTACAACTTGATCACTTGTAATGTTAAAATCTGTGGAGAGTTATTAAGATCTGACCTTGGGCTAAGAGTTCTTAACTTGTAAGTATCACATTTCCCTTTAAAAGGTAGATGGTAAATCCTTAAAGGGGAGGTGCAAATTGATAGGGAGATAATCTTTGAAGGGCGTAAAATTGAATATGTTTTTAGAGTATCAAGCTAAATTCTATCAATTTAGTTTAAGAGGAGGTGACATGTCACTAGTAGGCCCGACCACAGGCACCCTTGGGGAGGAAACTAGAAGTGAGAGCCTAGAAATTCGTCCCTTACTACTAACAATACATCATGATCCAATCTTCTAAAACTAGCCAATGTTCTTTATGCACTGGACCAAAGGGTAAAGAATATATATGCTCCTATTTGTCACAATACCACATTCTCAAAGTTCTCAAACTAATTTAGATGTTTACTAATCATGAAATATTTTGTATGGGGAAAGAATCTTTGTTTATTGTGTTAAAGCATTTAAATTACGATTTTATTTATAATTGCTACTTTAATAACTTGCATATTATTAATTGTTAGTTGATTGGTTTATAAATAGATTTTCTTCTTTCTTTCTTAATTATTTTTACTTAGTCTTCCAAGTGGGATCGATATCTGGGGTTTTTAAAAAGAAATCTCTATATTACTTGAAACGAAACGTATACTTGCGTAGTACCCCTAGTGTACGATTTATATTTATATGTATCAAAACTTTAATATTTAATTATTATACATCAGATTTGGGGTCAAGTTTGGCTATAATTTTATAAGCTATTTTTACTTACGTAATTGCGGTCGGGTCAAGTCTTTGGTGCCGTTGCTGAGGACTGCACTAAAAATTAAAAAATTAATTAAAAAGAATGATAAAATTTTTTACAATATATATATTTTAAAGTATATATTTTTTATTATTAATTAAAAAAATATTTTCTAATTCTTTTTATGTGAAGTTCAGGATCTGAAGGATTAATACCCTATAATTCTGAATTAGAACACACTGTAAGAAAAATTAGAAAAGAAAAATGAATTCATAATTTGCAAGAAATGACTAGTATACATTGAAATAATATGGAACAAAATATTGCAGAAAATGAACATCAAAATTTACAAATACCCTTAAGAGATTATGCTAACCCTACAGCTGATGAAATTCATTTAAGCATTCAAATCCATGCTGTAGAAACAAACTCATTTAAACTTAAACTTGCAATTATACAAATGATCAAAAATAATCATTTTGGAGGATCTCTTACTGAAGATCCTAATTTACACCTTGATAGTTTTCTAGAATTTTGTGCTACTTTCAAGTATGATAATGTTTCTGATGATGTTATTAGGCTTATAATTTTTCCTTTTTCTTTAAGGGATAAGGCTAAGATATGAATTAATTCATTAGCAACAAGATATATTAAAACTTAGGGAGAAATGGCTCAAAAATTTATAGCTAAGTATTTTTTGCCATCTAAAACTACAAAACTTAGAAATGATATAACTTCATTTACTCAATTTGAAGGAGAAACTATTTATGAAGCATGGGAACGATTTAAAGAACTCTTCGGAAGTGCCCACATCATACTTTACCAGACTGGTTAATTATACAAACATTTTATAATGGATTAATATGTTCTCTTAGATCTATTGTAGATGCTATTGCTGGTGGTTCCTTAATGGCTAAGTCATTTAATGGAGCTTATGCTTTAATAGAAGAAATGACAACTAATAATTTTCAATGGCCTTCTGATAGAGTAAATACTAAAAGAGTGACTGGTATTCAAGAAAATGAAGGCTTTTCTATTTTAGTATCTCATGTTGCTGCAATATCTAAGAAATTGCATAATTTGTCTCAATTATCACATTAAGTAATGATAATTCAGAAAGTACTGATGAATCTCAAACCTTAGAGACATTGCAAGCTATCGCTAGCAAAACTAATAACTCACATTCCAATTACTATAATCCAGGTTGGAAAAATCACCCTAACTTAAATTGGAATAATGCAAATCCACAATGGGGAAATAACCAACCTAACCCAATTAGAAATTGGAATAATCAAGGTAATTCTAACTATCGACCTTCTTATCTGATTTTAATAACCAGTAATTTAAGAAAAGAAATTGTCTATAGAAGAATTAATTTTACAAATGGGTAGTCAGTTGCAAAGTCAAAATGCCGCGATAAGAAATATCGAGAATCAAATGAGGCAAATTGCAAATGCAATTAACAACATATCACAAGGAACACTTCCAAGTATTGTTGAAATAAATCCATGAGAAAATGGAAAAGATCAAGAGCAAATTAAAGCTTTATTACTTAGAAGTGGAAAAGAATTAAGGGATGGAAATGAAAATAAAATTCAAAAAGAGACTGAAGTGATAGAAGTTGAGAAACCTAAGGAAATAATCCATGAATAAGAAAAACAATCTCTATCTCAAGATGAATTTGAAAAACCTCCACCCCCATTTCCACAACGACTGAAACAACAGAAATTGGATCAACAATTTTTGAAATTTTTTGAGGCATTTAAAAAGCTTACCATTAATATCCCATTTGCTGAAGCTTTAGAAAAAATGCCTAAGTATGCTAAATTTATGAAAGATATTCTTAATAAGAAAAGGAAATTTGAAGCTTTTGAAACTGTTACACTAAGCGAAGAATGTAGTGCAATTATTCAGAAAAATCTACCTCAAAAGCTTAAAGATCCTAGAAGTTTTACTATACCTTGTGTTATAGAAGACAGATTTCATGTAAAAGCCTTATGAAATTTAGGAGCAAGTATTATCCTCATGCCTTTATCCATCTTTAAGAGGTTAGATTTAGGAGAAATATCTCCTACAACTGTAACCTTACAATTAGCAGATTGATCTACTACTCACCCGAGAGGAATGATAGAAGATGTATTGGTAAAAGTGGATAAATTCATTTTCTCTATAGATTTTATAATTCTGGATATGGAAGAAGATGAAGAGAATCTTATTATTTTAGGAAGACCTTTCCTTGCTGCCGGACGTGCAATGATAGATGTACAAAAATGGGAGTTAACCATGAGAGGTAATGATCAAGAAGTAACATTCAATGTTCTTAAATCAATGAGGTATCCTAACAAGGAGAAGTGTTATAGAATGGATATCTTTGACTACATGATAACACAACATTATCTAGAAAAATGTCAGATCATTTCTAAAGAAGAAGTGTTTTTAGACCCTGAAGATTTAAGTGATGAAAATGATTCTGAAAAAGATATAAAAGATATTGATTATGTTAATGAAAATTAGGAAATATTGGATACAACTGTAAGTAATGAATTTAAACCATCAATTGAAAAGGCTCATAAATTGAAATTGAAGGAATTTCCCTCTCATTTAAAGTATGCCTTTTTAGGGAATTCATTAACTTTACCTGTCATTATATCTTCTGAATTAACTACAGAACATGAGATGAAATTGATTGAAGTATTAAAAGTATATAAAAAAGCTTTTGAATGGACAATAATAAATATTAAAGGAGTTAGTCCATCAATATGTATGCACAGAATATTATTGGAAGATGACAGTAAACCTAGTATTGAACCTCAAAGGAGATTAAACCCAGTTATGAAAGATGTTGTTAAGAAAGAAATGTTGAAATGGTTGGATGCTGGAATTATTTATCTAATATCTGATAGTCCTTGGGTTAGTCCCATTCATTGTGTTCCTAAGAAAGGAGGAGTGACTGTTGTTTAAAATGAAAATAATGAATTAATTCCAACAAGTCAAGTTACTGGTTGGTGAATCTGTATTGATTACAAAAAACTAAATGCTGCCACCAGAAAAGATCAATTTCTTCTTCCATTCTTAGATAAAATGCTGGATAGATTAGTGAGACATTCATATTTTTGCTTTTTGGATGGATATTTTGGTTATCATCAAATACCTATAACTCCTGAGGATTAAGAAAAGACTACGTTTACAATTCCTTATGGAACATTTGCTTTTCTAGAATGCCTTTTGGGTTATGTAATGTACCTACTACTTTTCAAAGGTATATGATGGCTATCTTTTCTGACTTAATTGAAAAAAGAATTGAAATTCTTTTGGGTAATTGTTTTTGTATTTGGAACTTCTTTTGATTCTTTCTTACATAATTTGACTAAAGTGTTAAAGCGCTGTCAAGAAACTAATTTAGTTTTGAATTGGTAGAAGTGTCAATTTATGGTCACATAAGGAATTGTATTGGGTCATAAATCTTCTAAAAATTGAATGGAAGTTGATGAAGCAAAAATCCAACTTATTGCTGGATTACAACCCCCAACTAATATAACATGTATAAGAAGTTTTCTTGGACATGTTGGATTTTATAGAAGATATATTAAAGATTTTTCCAAGATTACTAAACCTTTATGTCATCTTTTATAAAAATATATAAATTTGAATTTGATGAAAATTGCCTAAATGCCTTTAACTTATTAAAAGAAAAGCTAATCACAACACCAATCATAGTTGCACCTAATTTGGAAAAACTATTTGAATTAATGTGTGATGCGAGTGATTACACTATAGGGGAAGCTTTAGGACAAAGATATGACAAGATGTTTAAAGTTATATATTATGCCAGTAAAACTCTTAATGAAGCTCAAATTAATTATATTACTACTGAAAAAGAACTATTGGCTATAGTATATGCCTTTGAAAAATTTTGATCATATTTACTTGGGAATAAATATATTGTGCATACAGATCATTCTGCTATTAAATATTTGATAACAAAAAAAGAAGCTAAACTGAGATTAATTAGATGGATCCTTATTTTGCAAGAATTTGACTTTCAAATAGTTGATAGAAAATGGTCTGATAATCAAATCGCTGATCATCTATTAAGAATTGAAAATAATAAGGAAATGAATGATAAAAAAGAAATAAATGAATGTTTTTCTAATGAACAACTTTATACTGTTTCTGATGGATTAATCCAATGGTATTCTGATTGTCGACATATTTTTAGGTTTGTGTTTTGCAAAGGGGTCGCCTACAGAAGTTGTCGGCGATTTTTTTTAGGTTTTAAATTTAATTTAAATATATATATAATTTAGAAAGTAGTATTTGATTTTGAAAATAATTTTGAGTTTCAAAATTTTAAGATATGAAATCAAACTGATCTCACATCCCGAATAGTTTGTATAAACGAGCACCGCACCACAAACCGTATATCTATCCCGTGGAATGACACTATCGCTTGACGATGGGGCTCGATTAAATAAACTAGAAGATTTGTGACATCCGTTTGGTTTGCAAACCAATTTTATAAGCCAACAAGTTCCCCTGCTTAATATAAATGAATTAAGCAGGGTTTATATTACCTGGGTTCTTAAAGTTCCCTATAAGGGCAAGCCCCTATAGTTAATTACATCTTAAATGACGTAAATCATTTAAGAAAACTCTCGATAATGATCAGTGGTTTTGCTCTTAAGGATTTCAAAGTTTAAGGTTTTTAAAGGATCTGAGTTTTGGAAATTTCAATAGGGATTATCTCAAATTCGGAATAGTTTATTTTGGAGTCCAATAGAAGAGAGGTAGAAGAAGCTGGAGATCCAAGAGGAATCTTGGCAACTTCCCGACTATCCTATTGTTTGGCTTCAATTTGAGAAGAACTAATTAGTATTTCGATCTTGTCAATTTTAATTATTTAAGACTTATATTCTTATGACATGATCATACAAATAGCCTCGAAGATGTGAGGGTTTATGCCGTACCGAACGACTACCTCGGAGTCCTAAGATCGGTTAGGGCTTAATTTACATGATATGATTATGAAAATGCCTAACGAAGAGTTGAGGATTTATGTTGCACTAGACAAACCACCTCGAAGTCCTATGGCTTGGTAATTTAATTCTAAGAAAGTTTTGTTGAAGCAGATCCGAGTTTTGCTGATGACGATGGCCGAGCTGCCCACCATGCTCCGAGCTCCTTGTTGTTGTAGAGGTTTAGTTTTAGAAGTCATAAATAAGGAGATGGGAGAAGTGTTTTGGTTAAGAGAGAATCTTAAAATCCAAGTGTTTTTAATATTTTAATTAAAACAAATCTTAAAGTTGTTTAAAACAAAACCGATTAAGATCCCACGGTTCCGTCATCCCGGCACCATTATTTTCATCGAATTCACTTAGTCCAGATGAATTTGCTAAACTCAACTGAATGAGTTCCACACTTTCATTTAGACTGTGGGAAATCCCGTTAGCAACACGTGGGTTACATCATCCTAGGTATTCCCGATCATTCAACAAGACGTTTTAATTTAGTTGCAATTGTAGTTTTATTGTTCTGTTTGTGATTAAATTTTTAGTTGTTTTATATTTTGAAATGTTGTGGCGGTAATTTTTATCTTGTAATGACTTTTAATTTAGTTTTTGGTTTCAGTTCAGGGACTATCTTAAAGGTTTTTGTTTTCATGCAACAGTTGTTTATCATGCAAGAAAAGTAAAGTGCATTGCAATAAAGTAAATTGCAATAAAATAAAAGAGTACCTGGGGGGGTCTTCCCGTCATCCCAAGCGCCACTTAAAACACATGTTAAGGCATTTAAATATTTCAACAAGTACCTAGGTAAAGCTAAGGGAGAGATTTTGGTTGTCTACCAAAGTCCTAATCCAATAGCTAATCATCTCCTATGACGTGTAGGTTCTTGTGTTTTGGTTTAAGGATGACTCTCTTCACCTAAGAACAATTAAATTCAGTTGTTCTTATAAACATCCTATCATATTGAGGAAGTTCTTAAGACGAGTCTTAAACATCTTTTCAATACCTCTAAGATTGTTTTAAGTCCAAGAGAATTTAATTATACAAGTGAATTAATCATCCAGGAGTTTAAGTTTTGTTATCTTGCTCAGTGAACTAGGACATTTGAATATCCTATAAGTGAAGTAACACTTCACTTGATGCCTCATTTAAGAGTTATAATAATAAGAGCTTTAAAAGGGCAAATCAATTAATTAAATATTTTGATGATTTAAACTTAATGATTTAATTTTAATTTTGACTTAATTATAAAAAGTTAGTTTAAGTTTGGAATAATGTTCAAGTTATTTTAGATTTAATTCTTAAGGATTTAATTTAGGTTTGTTGTTAAATGATTTTAATTTAATTTAATTCAATTTAATTTAATTTTGATTTAATTTGATTTGATTTTAATTTAATTTAATTTAATTTTAATTTAATTTAATTTTAATTTAATTTTAGTTTTATTTAATTTTAATTTAATTTTAGTTTTAATTTAATTTTAATTTTAATTTAATTTTAGTTTAATTTTAATTTGGAGTATTATTTTAATTAATTAATTTTTTTTTGTTTATTAAGAATTAAGTATTATTGAAGTGGTTTATTTAGGGACTTTTAAATTAAAGAATAAATATCTTCTTAATAATATCCATACCTTAATAATTCCAATTTCCATCATTTTCCCAAAATTTCAATTAATTAATTAATTAAAGTTTATTTTAATTATTTTTTTTTTGAAATGGTTAGTAGGTTTCTAACCTCAATCATTTAAGTTTCAATCATCCAAAATCAGTTTAAAATCAAATATTTTACCCTCCCCTTTTTAATTAATCCTAAAATTTTAATTAAAGGTTGAAATTTTTAATTACCATTTTGCCCTTCAAGCTTAATAATTCTATAACTCACTAAATTAAGCTCAAATGAACTTAAAATTTTTATGTAACCTCACTTACATGTCAATTGAGACATTAGAGGAGAAAATGTGATTTTTCTGCATTTAATTTATTTATGTAATTATTTTTAATGGAAAATAGAGGATTTCAAGGAAAATTCAATAACATGACCAAGGAAATGTTTCTGTCCTTAAGAAAATTATGGGATATTACTAATGACCAAAGGACCATTTGAAACAATTTTGATGATTTTTTGAATTATATTTTATTTATTAGAATTATTTTGAATTTTGGAGTATTAATTAATTTTAAAATAAAATTAAAGTTGAAAAATGGATTTTATATTTTTGCTAAATCTCTCTAACCTCAAGGAATTCAGAGAAACAAATTTTGTATTTATCTGATTTTTTTTTTGATTTATTAGAATTATTTTAGTGAAAAGGTTGAAAAATACATTTTTTAATATTAAAAATTACATTAAGCCTTTAAAATTCAATATCTTATCCTAGAGACTTAAGAAAAATATTTGGTTTGTTCCTAAGTAATTAGAATTCAAAATGTGACATTTTGGTGATTTTTAATATTTTTATGATTTTTATTATTTTTTAATTATTAAAAATATTAAAATAATGATAAAAATCAACTTTTTTAGAAAATTATAATTTTAATTTTCCTAAGTTCCTCTGATATCAGAGAAGCTCCAAAACCATTTTTGTGAATTTTTGAAAAGTATTTTGTGAGTTATTAATTTTTAAAGTTTAATTTTACTCATGGGGCTTAATCAACCCATTTGGTGGATCAAATCAAGTCCAATTAGTTTCAAATTTTTATGTGAGACTCTCCTGACCCTAGAGGATAGTGAAGAACTATTTCCATGTCAATTTGATGTATAGTTAACCCTAATTAATTAAAGTTCAATTTTGGGTGTTTAGACCAATTAGAGTTATCCCAAGTGAATTGACTCAAAACTTATTTTTCCTAGGTTCCTCTGGTCATGAAAAACATCACCAAATTTTCCTAGAATTTATTTCTCAACATGCTAATTATTAGAATTAAAATACTCAAAATAGTAACATGCAATTGAAAAATCAATAACTTCTCATAGGGATTGCCTCTGACCTTGGAAAATTCAGGGAATGTTCCCAAGTTAAGAGGCTTTAAAAGCCCTATGGTCTCATGCCATGGTGAATTTTTTATATGCATGGAGAATTAAAATAGTACAGAGAGTAAATAAATTATTAAAAATAAAATACTTGATGAAATGACCTGATTTCTTTCCACATTATTCTCCTCTATTCACTGAGCAAGTGGATATTTTTATTTTATTTTTAGAATTTTTCTACACAAAGTTATGAATTTTTGAAGTTCTGGATATTTAATAAATAAGAAAATACCCTAATTTCCTACTTAACCACGCGGCGCCGCGTCAACCTTAGCGGATCCGAAAGGCCACGATGAGTCTCCTGGTTCGGCGCCGCCATCTGAGTCAGCTGCCACGGGGCCGACAGTTCACATACCGTCTCCTGGTCCGACACCATCTGAGCAGTCCGCTCGATACACGTGCGATCCAACGACTCCTAGTCATCGTCTACGACTAGTGTGAACCCGTGACCGTCCACACTAAAACTCTAAGATCTCACTCAATACTTAACGGATTTTTGTGTTCTTGTGCTCTATGGATTCATCTTGAAGAGACGAATACATCTATACGGTGATCATGCATTGAAATTAAGTCATTTGAAATGAAGAATGTTTAGAAGCTCGAGAAGAAGAGAGAGCTCATACCTTTGCTCAGAGAAGTGAAGCTTCGATTTGAGAGTTATGTCATGTTCGATTGGGTCCAAGCAAGCTGCAGATGAAGTCCCTTGGCCTGGTGAATTGCTTAGGTACAAAAGTGAACACATCTAATCACAAAGCTTGGAGGCTGGAGCAACTGGGTGGCCTAGAGAGGGGGCTTTCACTGGGGAAATTCTCCTCTTGGTCTGGTGAAGGTGTAGGACCAATCAATTTGGAGATTGGCTCACCGTAGTGAAGTGTCCCTGTTTTTGGGTGGAATTTGGACTCCGAAATCGAGCTCCGTTAATGGGGATTAGGGCAAATGGACACTGGAGCTCAATTGCTCTAAGTGTGGAGAATGGTCTGGGACAATTTTGGCAGAGTTTCAGTAGGTTTGTTTCAGCACCTCCTCCATGGCCGAGAGAGGTGGGGTTTAAATCTGAGTGGCTGGAGGGCCTCCCAGGGGGAGTTAGGGGTTGGGATAAACAGCCCTGGTGAGGAGAAGAATAGCCATGGTGGCCATTGGGCATGGGGCAACTCAACAGGTGAGAATTTCAAGCTTGGGCTCACATGGGAGCTCTCGGGTGCGGTGTTTTCCGGCAGCCCAGGTGGCTGGCCGGCAGGCATGGGTCACCTTCAGGGTCAGGAGGCTCAGGGCTTGATGTTTGTGTAGGGAATTGGCAATGGCCATGTGTAAAGTGGTTGAATTAAAATGGAATGGGGTAAGGGTGTGTTTTGGCTAAGTTTGGTCAAATGTATGGATTGGGCTAGGTGCACCTCCCCATGGCTAGTTTGGGTCGAAGAGAAAGTGGTTTAGGTCAGCTTAACTAGTGGGGAAGGGTCACCATCCAAGTACAATTAAGTTTAAGCAAGGTTTAGTGGAATCATGGAAGTGGCTAATCCCCTTAAAGGAATATTGAAAGAGCCTCCTCCTCTTGCCACCTTGGGTATGTTGAGGTGTCCAAGGCTTTCATGGCTCCCATGTGGCTTATGCATGGCTTCATGGCTCCATTTGGCTTGGGAAAAGTTAAGTCAACTTTCATGAGGAAGGATTTTGTGATTTTTGGCATTTTGGTGAGAGTTGTCATGAGGTTTGATTTGGAATGGTTTGATGATGAATTTGAAATTTAGGGAAGGTTTTAATTGGAATGAACGATGAAGTGTAGTATCATGTGGGCATTAGAGTCAAATTTGGGCCTTTGAAATTATTTTAGGAATGGGCTTTTTTTAGGAAGGCTTAAGGAAGTGGGCCTTAGGTTTTAAAATAAAGTTATGGATGGGAATTGTGTAAAAGGTTGGGCCAAACAAATGTTGGGTTTATTTTAGGATGTGCCATGATTGATTTGAAGCAAGTTTGAGGTGATTTGGAATTGGATTGGGTCTAATTTGAGTCTCTTTGGTAATAGAGTCCAAATGGGTCAAAATGAGCTATCTTGGGCTAAAGTTGGGCTAATGTTGAAATTGATGTAAAATTAATGTTGGGAAATGTTTATGGGGGTGTTACAAATAGGTTTCAACTTTGGTTGGGGTTTGATTTTGGGATTTGGGCCCATTTGGGTTAGGTTTGGGTGTAGGCCCATTTAGGGAATTTTGGGTTTGGGTTGAATTTGAGTAAGGTTTGGGTCCAAATTTTGGGCAAATCCTGTTATCGTTTTGTTTGTGGGGATTCTAGGAAGGTTTTAGAAAAGATTTGGGTCAAATAGGGATTGAATTGGGTTGGTTTGAGGTAGGTTTAGGTCATGGGTCAAAATTGGGCCTTAAGCTTAAAAATGAAATTGGATTCAAATGTCAATCAAATTGGGCTTGAATTTGGTCTAGATTGATATTTGGAATATTTAATTGAAGTTTAGAATTAAATTGGATCAAAATTGAGGTCAATTGGGGTGATTTGGTTTGACATTGGGTTCATTTGGGTTTAAAATGGGCTAAATTGGGGGTTTTGGTAAAAGTAGGGTAAATTGACAAAATTGGCCCATGGTGTAGTTGGACAAAATGAAATTAGGAATATTTGGGATTTTCGGGAATTTTTTGGGAATTTTTGGAATTTATAAAAGTTTGGCCAAAAGTGTATTTTTAGTGTATTCGGAGTGTATTTTTGGAAATTTTGGTATATTTGGCTATGGATGATCAATTTGAGTGATGTGGCAATGTTTGGGATTGGTTTTGAGGAATTTTGGGTAATTTGGAGATTTTGGAAAATTTGGGCAATTTCCAGGGCTTTTGGTAGGTTTGATGGGTTTAGGGTCCTCGGGGTAAAAAATTGAAATTTTGGAAGTATGAAGATTGATCAAATGTGAGTGAGATGGAATCACTTTGATTGAACCATGAAGCCATATTAAGCCCATATGAGCCATGAGAGGACTCATTGGAGGCATTCTCTATGTTGTTCCTAACCCTCTTAACCGTGGGCTTAGGGGTTAAGGTCCATCCATATGAATTACCTACATGAGCCGTGGAGTCGAGTCGGGTATGGTGTGGTTTTAGGATTTGGATTGTGTGTGCGAGAGTGTAGAGTGTGAGTGTAGTGAGTGTGTAAGTCAACCCTCACCGCACCGTGCCACCTGTGGTAGTCCTAAGGCCAAAGAGTCCTATAGGGAACTCATCCTTTAAACCTCCACATTCGATCTCAACCTCCAGGTGATTAGGGGTCTACAATCAAGCTTGTGGGGTTTCTCGGGAGACAATAAGTGGTTTAAATTTCTAAGGGATGGGTCCCAATTCTAGTCCTCTAAGATAGTCAAAGGAAAAGCCTAAGGCTAGATCCTAAACACTAAAGAGGGAAGAGAAGACCTTATCAAAAATGAGGTCAACAAATGGACCCCCAATAGGTGTGGTGTGCTAACCAAACACACCGCGCATATTGGCGTTGACCGAAGAGATCAACAAAACCAACACAGATGTCCAAGTGACAAACTTAGGACGAAGTAGAAGAATTTCCGCTGGGGAGTATCTGTTATACTTCCAAGACTGGAGATTCCTGAACTCTCGCTGGGGAATGGAAAATGAGATGAATTCCAAATCATATGATCTGGGGAATTCGATTTAGATTTCATTTCATGTTCAAGCTTTGATGTGTGAGTTTAGATTTTAGCTTGAGTTTTAATTTAGATTGAAGTTTGGTTTAAAATCAATTTGAGGAAATTTTGAATTTGAAATTTGGATTTGAAAAAATGAGAATCGAAACCTAGGTTTCAACCTCGGGATTGCAAAGAGAACTGGAATTTAGGTACCAGCCTCAGAGTGAGAATCAGAATTTAGGTACTGATCTCGGAATGAGAACTAGAATTTAGGTACTAGTCTCGAATGAGAACTGGAATTTAGGTACCATTCTCGAAAGAGAGTCGAAATTTAGGTATCGACCTCGAAAAGGATGAGAATCATAATTTAGGTACTGATCTCGGAATGAGAACTAGAATTTAGGTACTAGTCTCGAATGAGAACTGGAATTTAGGTACCATTCTCGAAAGAGAGTCGAAATTTAGGTATCGACCTCGAAAAGGATGAGAATCAGAATTTAGGTACTGATCTCGGAATGAGAACTAGAATTTAGGTACTAGTCTCGAATGAGAATTGGAATTTAGGTACCAGTCTCGGAAGCTTAGAATTGAAATTTAGGTATCAATTCGGAAGAGAATCGAAATTTAGGTATCGATCTCGAAAGAAGAGTCGGAATTTAGGTACCGATCTCGAAGTGAGAACTGGAATTTATGTACCAGTCTTGGAATTTTAGAATTCAAATTTAGGTATCAATTCGGAAGAGAATCGAAATTTAGGTATCGATCTCGAAAAGAGAGTCAGAATTTAGGTACCGACCTTGAAGTGAGAACTGGAATTTAGGTACCAGTCTCGGAAGTTTAGAATTGAAATTTAGGTATCAATTCGAAAGAGAATCGAAATTTAGGTATCGATCTCGAAAGGAGAGTTGGAATTTAGGTACCGACCTCGAAGTGAGAACTTGAATTTAGGTACCAGTCTCGGAAGTTTAGAATTGAAATTTAGGTATCAATTCGGAAGAGAATCAAAATTTAGGTATCGATCTAGAAAGGAGATTCGAAATTTAGGTACCGACCTTGAAGTGAGAATTGAAATTCAGGTACTAGTCTCGGAAGTTTAGAATTGAAATTTAGGTATCAATTCGGAAGAGAATCAAAATTTAGGTATCGATCTTGAAAGTAGAGTCGGAATTTAGGTACCGACCTCGAAGTGAGAACTGGAATTTAGGTACCAGTCTCGGAAGTTTTAATGTATGAAGAAGGACCCAGTCTCGTGCCATCAGAACCAAACCGAACCAAGTTCGTGGCTCTGTGTCAATGAACCTAGTCAATCTCCGTACAAGAGGGGAAGGAGATCACAGAAAATCAAAAGGATTTCGATGTGACGAAAAAAAAGGTGTAGGATTTTTGAAATTTGAAGTGTGAGTTTTCCGTGAGGAAGAATCATCCCGAAAGAGGGTTTCAAAGTAGTTTGAAGTAGATTTTGATCTGAGGAAGAGTTGAAGGATTTGAAAGAGATAGATTGAGATTGTAATTCCATTTGAGATTCATTTTTCATTTTGTTTGTCCTTTAATGATCCAATTCTATTTTTGTTGTTTATTTGATGTTCACGTGAATTTTATTTGGTGTTCATGTGAATTTTATTTGGTTTTCATGTGAATTTTATTTGGTGTTCATGTGGATTTGAAGTTCATTTGAATATTTGGATTTCAAAGAATGGTTCTTATTTATTTCTCTTTTCTTTTCTGTACTTTTTTCAAAGTTCATTTAACTCTAATGGCTTTTCCCAGTCAATTTGCACAAAAGAGGTGAAGGCAAAATGTGACATGATCACTTTCATTCCAATCTTGTTGAAGATACATCATACAACTCGATCTGAAATATTTCTCATACAATCCATGACTCAAAACGGACTATGTATGATTCTTGTTGATCCATCCAAAAAGGTATCTGTTAAAAATCCTTGTCTGAATAATGAGATACACGGCAGGAATGCTGCATGGATGTACAATGGAGGTGTGCTATTTCCCGTGTAACTCACAGCTCGTAGGGCCGGAGACTCTCCAATTCTAGATCTGGCTGGAAGTGGTAAGGTGCCTTTCTGTCGTCTATCCTTCTAAAAGTGACGGAGATCCGCTCCACTGGTACTCCCGGTATACAATGTTTTGCGATGTCTGCTCCATTTCCTTGTAATATCATGACGGAACCTGCCAAAGTGGTATCTCCACCGGCCCTTGGAACTTACCCTGGCCTGCTATCCGGAGGTCAGATCCGAACATGATATTGCATTGGTTGACGAACGAAACTGTGTAGAAAGGTCTGACAAAGTCATGGTGGTTTATGTGTGGAGGTATGCAGTCGCCCTTCTGATAAATGTTGATGATGCAACTGTTGGGTATGCAGTCTGCTGGCAGTACCCTCCATGCTATCATTCTTTTCACCATTCTTTTAATTATTCTCGGCATTGGATCCACCTCACCGTGATGGAGTATCCCCGGTGGATTTCCTTTTCGTCCTCTCGCGAAGTTATAGCAACATCCGCATTATATTGTGACTCTTCCTTTCCCTGGCATCCATTTTCGGGGTTCCGAATAAGTCTTTTCTCTCAGACGGCCTGCTCGACCCATCTTCTGAAGTTCTAAAATGCAATCCACAATCTGCTGTTGCTCGTACTCTGAGAATACACCTGTGTGTAACTCGAGGCCTTCCAAAATGTTGATTCTTTTGCCTCTAATCCTTTCAATGTATTAGAAAGTCTTCTTCTCAACATTTTGCATTCTTTCTAGTTCATATTCTAGGATGATCTGCAAGTGACGAGGCCTAGTAACGTATTGCGGGATGTATGGCTCAATCCCGTTACGTTCTCCTGCATACCTTGGCTCCTCTGGGATTGTCTCTATCGGGATATCCTCCGGGGTTGCTTCCGCAACAAGATTCTTCAGATATGGTATCTCTGTCCGGCGTCGAGGCACTGATTCTATTTCTGTTCTTCTTGGCACTTTTTCGATTTGTTCTGATTTTCTTGGCGTTGACTTTCTTCTTTCTGGTTCCTGACGAACCGGTATCTTTGAAACGCGTGTATTGGCGAATGTGGTTGTTTCCTCGTGTTGATCTGCTGCTAGTTTAGTCAACATCTTGCGGATACGACGATTCTTATTCCTTCTTTAAGTGGCAGTGAGAGTAGCTCTCCTTACCCCTTGAATTTCTGCGGGCGCGGCGCTGACGAGCTCGCCCTCGCCGTGGCAACTACCGACTTGATTTTCTTGCTTTCCTCGGTGTTTGTCTTTCTTTTCTTGTTGCTTGGATTGGTGGCTCGGGCCATCCATCTTCATCACTTTCCGGCTATGAAGCTCTTCTCGGTCTCATCGGGACCCAATCATTTTCTTCATACCGTAGGCTGGTCGGTGTGAAGTCGGAATCAATTTCTATCACTCGCTCCATCCTTCACCCTCTTTTCATCGAGTGCGAGACTCACGCCGTTTTTAAAGTTTAGGACCAACCGCCCGTTCTACATTTCCCTGCAAAGAAGACAAGGAAAGGATCAGGGGCTGTACTAAGAACAAGAACATTAAGAAAATATTTACCGTTGAAGATTCTTATTCTCTTATTTTAATTTTAATTTTTAAGTAGGAAAAGATGAAGAAAGATCAGGAACAAGATTTGATTTGAAAGGAAGGGTAAAACTTTATTATTATGATTTCACATATTTTATTTTTAGCACATATTTTATTTTATCCATTTTTATGTTTTTGGGTTCGGACCCAGTCACAAAGTGATTGCTTCACCCGTGTTTCTAGTGATAAGACTCCATTTTAGGGGCCACCCTTCGAAACATCAGGTTGCGTAATACTTCTTCAAATATCGTCCATTGATTAGAAGCATTTGTCGTTCTCCTTGGCAATTCACAAGTTGGTAGGAGCCTCCTGAATAGACTGCCTCGACCACAAACGGCCCTTCCCAAGTCTGTTCAAATTTGCCTCCTATCTTGCGATGTGCAAGAATAGGTCTTCTGAGAATAATAACTAAGTCACCAACTTTGAAAGTTCTTGGGCGGACCAGTTTACATTGGGCCTGGATCATCTTAGCTTGGCACAGTTCCAAATTTTGCTGCGCTGCAAGTCTCTTCCCTTCCAAGCTTTCCAGTTCTTCCAGTCGCAATCTGGCATTTTATTCTGTAGTAATTTTATTTGCAACTGCAATCTTGAGTGATGGAAGCTGGACCTCCAAAGGTAAAACGGCCTCGGACCCGTACACTAAAGCGTAAGGCGTAGACTGAGTAGGAGTCCTGAAAGTCGTCCTGTAGGCCCATATGGCTTTTAACAACTTCTCGTGCCAATTTCACTTGTTGTCATCCAAGGTTTTCTTTAAAATATGAACGAGAGTTTTATTAAAAGCCTCGGCTAAGCCGTTTGCTCTTGGGTAATAGATCATTGAGTATCGCCAATCGATCCCGTGTCTTCTGACAAAATTGTTGATTTTTGTACTTTTGAATACAGACCCATTATCTGAAATGATTCTGCGTGGTACTCCGAAACGGTATACAACTTGATTTTTGAAAAGCTGTAGCACGTGGTGTGCCTTTACTTCTCCGAGTGGAACCGCTCGCCCATTTAGAAAAGTAGTCTGTAGCTGCAAGGATGAAGTGATGTCCTCTTGAAGAAGGCGGTTCTATCAGACCCACTATATCTGTGCCCCAACACTCAAATGGCCACGACACAATTGTCGGATGTAGCTCATTTGGAGGTTGGTGTAGAACCACTTCGTGCACTTGGCACTGGTGACAGCTGTTGGCGACTTTCATACAGTCGGTCATCATTGAGGGCCAGTAGTACCCTAGTCTTTTAATTTTAGTTTTCATTTTCGGACCCGACTGATGAGTGCCACAGAGTCCTGAGTGTACCTCTTTGACAATTTCACGAGCCTCGGACCCGTTCAGGCATCTTAACCACATCTGATCAAAAGACCTTATGTATAATGTATTGTTTATTAATGTATAAGACGAGTTCTTTTCTTGATTTGATGGGCTAATGACTTATCGTCCGGTAATTTACCCGTTTGCGGTGTAGTCTATTAGTGGTTGACGCCGATCTTCGTGTTTTCGGTCACCTGCCGTAATCGATTCCTCTAATTTTCCCGATTTCGTATCATATCCATGTCGAGCCGTGATAGGACTCCGTCGTCCTTGAACCGACACTTCAACCGACTCATCTTGTAAGCGGTGCAAATTCTTTTGCAAGGCGAGCTAGCGCATCCGCGAGGGCATTTTCTCTTCTGGGGATCTTGTAGATTATTACATTCGGAATTTGTTCCAACAATTTCATGGCATACTGAAAGTATTGCTCGAGTCTTGGCTTTAAGATTCTGTATTGTCCTGCGACCTGTTGAATGATCAACTGAGAATCTCCGTAGATGTTGATATCCGTTATTCCCGTTTGAATGGTCAGTTCTAGTCCTGCTATGAGGGCCTCGTATTCTGCCTCGTTGTTTGTGCACGACTCTGTTAAGTGATAGGAGTATCTTAACATCCCCCGCTCCGGTGTTATAAAGATTAGTCCGGTTCCTGCTTTACCGGGTACTATCGTTTGCGATTCTTTGTCTTTCTCTGCTGAGGACGCTCCGTCGAAGTATAGTTCCCAACGTTGATCATTGGTGTCTTCTAGGCTTATTATCTGCTCGTCAGGCAAATCGTCGTCGAGAGGCGAATCTGCCGTAGAAGGATGTCGTTGCAAGGAAGTCGGCTAGTATTTTTCCCTTTACGGCGCGAAGAGGAACGAAAGTTATATCTAATTGCAATAGTATCATCGACCACCTGGCAAGTCTGCCAGAAAGTGTCAGTCGGGTCATCAAATATTGCAACGGATTAACTTTCTAAATGAGGTTGATCTTATGAGAAAGCATGTAGTGCCTGAGCTTTCGAGCGGCGAAGATCAGGGCCAAACAGTGCTTCTCAATCGGAGGATACTTTACTTCCGTCGGCAATAGACGACGGCTTAAGTAATAAAGAGCATTTTCTTTTCCCTCGTCATTGACCCTAGGCTAGCGAGGCTCCGAGAGAGTCGTTTAAAGCCGCGATATAAAGTATTAACGGTCTACCCGAGGCCGGGGTCTGCTAAGACGAGAGGTGTCATTAAGTATTGCTTAATGCCCTCGAAGGCCCGTTGGCATTTCTCTTCCCAAACAAATTTGGCGTCCTTTTTAACTAATGCCGAGAAGGGCTGACACCTACCTGACAAGTTCGAGATAAAGCGTCGAAGATATGCCAGCTTCCCTTGAAAGGATCGTAGCTGTTTTAAAGTTTTGGGAGGAAGCATCTCTAAGATAGTTTTAATCTTTTCTGGATCAACTTCGATTCCGCGATGTCGAACAACAAATCTTAAGAATTTTCCAGAGGTGACGCCGAAGGCGCATTTTAAGGGGTTCATCTTAAGGTTGTATTGCCTCAGTCGCTCGAAAACAATTCTCAAATCATACAGGTGATCTTCCTTCAGTTTGCTTTTGATGACCACATTGTTCACGTAGCACTCAACTTGGTTGTGAATGAGATCATCAAAAATCTTTGTCATTGCTCTTTGATATGTTGCTCCTGCGTTCTTTAGTCTGAATGGCATTACTGTGTAACAATACACTCCGATCGGCGTTCTGAAAGTCGTGAGCTTTTCGTCTTCCGGTGCCATCTTTATCCGGTTGTATCCCGATGATCCATCCATGAATGAAAATATTTCATGTGTTGAAGCAATGTCGATCATCGGTTTTGGAATTGGCGGTGGAAATTCATCCTTTGGACATGCTTTATTTAAATCCTCGAAGTCTACACGATTCCGATCCGACCATTTTTCTTTCGATCGGTACCACGTTGGCTAACCAAGTAGGGTATTGTTCTTCACGGACAAATTTAGCGTCGATTAGTTTCTTAAATTCGGCTATTACTTGTTGCTCAATTTCTAGACGCATTCTTCTGGGAGCTTGTCTGACTGGAACAGAAGTAGGATCTACTCCTAACTTGTGAGCTGCGACTTCAGGAGCTAATCTTGGAATTTCATCGTAACTCCAAGCAAAACAGTCCTTGAATTCTATTAATAGCTTGATCATTTCCTCGGAATCTTCTTTATTGAGTAAGGAGCTAACAAAGGTTGGTCTAGGCTTTTCGCTAGTACCTAAGTTAACTTCCATTAACTCGTCTATTGTAGATTTGATTTCTTCTTCAAATTCTGGTGGATCATCTCCGATTGGTAGATCTTCGAGGTCCTCTAAAGCTTCCAAGCAGTCCTTATCAGGCTCGCAAGTGACAACCAAGCAAAATTCCGTATCGTCAACTGAACCTACTGTGCCGAATCCGAGACCATGTTTTGAATTGGGAGGCCGACCGGCATTGTTCCATAGTCTTTCAAAATGTTGTGATTGACCCTTTGTCCATTATCGAGGTAAGAAACCACGTTGAATTAAATTTTGAACACAGGGAGAGTACCACTCAAACGGTAATTCCATTAATTCGGAAGAAGCGACATCTTCAAATTGTACGTCTTTTTCATTATTGGAAGAAGGAGTACCACGGTAATATTTGATTGGTTTAGTACCACCGCAATGCACTTCCTTGACCACCATACCCTCGATCTTATTAGACTGGATCGGGGTCAGGGCCATAGTGTGTACATGGTAGTTAATCTTCTCGTACATTGATTTATATTCTTCATTCTTTTCATGTTCAAGGGAGATCTTGAATTGTGGTTCCTTCTGGTTTATTGTAGCTGCTTCTTTCTTGATTTCTTCTTCTTCTTCAGAGCTGTTCTCCCAATTCACGTTGATTACTAGCTTTTTCTGTCCAACTGTCCCAACGTTTCATCCACGACCTCATCCCTGGCCTTGACCTCGGGTGCAAGTTGTGAAGAACCCTTCACCATCTCGCCGTAAGGGAGTGGTGAGTGACTGTTGGACTAGAACTTCAGGTTCTTTGTCGTCTTGAACTTCTTTTGCTTCATTTGGCATGGTATTTCTGGAGAAGATTGTCTTCTTTGGAGGCGCGTAGTAGGCTGCATCTTTATGAATTCCAATTTCATGTATGGAGAAAGATTGCAAGTCACCTTTAATGCAATGTTCTCCTCCATCGTAGTATTTTATGCACTGATGCAGAGACGACGGTACCATTTGGTTCTCATGTATCCACGGTCGGCCCAGTAGTGCGTTGAACGATGTTTCATAATCAATTATATGGAATTTTGCGGTCGTCTTTATTAAATCACCGGTCTTCATCAACAGCGTTATTGATCCGAGGGCTCTTTCTCCTTTCTGGTTGAATCCTCTTAGTAACATCTTGTCCGCTTCAAGCTCGCGAGCATCAATTTCCAAGTATGCTAACGTCCGAAGATTCATTATGTTTATTGACTCTCCTGGATCCACCAATACTTTGGAGAGCGTAAACTTTCCGATTGTAACTAAAATGTACAACGGTCGGTTGTGATCGGCTGTCCCAAGTAATAGATCACTGTCCGCGAAGGTAACACCTCACTGTCCCTTTAACGAGCAAACCTCGTCCAAGGAATCTCCAGCCATCTGAGCTAAACAAATCTCTGGATCAAGTAAGGCCTTGATCAGAGCTTCCCTCATCTCTTTTGATAAGATGAGAGCGTCGTAGATGCTCAGTTTGGCTGGTAGTTTCCTAAGATGGGCTAGCACGTTATAGTCCACTTTGTTACCATGTGTTTCAATTTCTTCCCGAATGGGCAATTCTTCTGCTGGGGTTGGTTCTTCCTGAGCAACCACCTGCTTTCGTTTATCTTTTGGACCCATTCTCGGAGGTAGAACCCTTCCGCTCCTTAAGTTGACTTCTGTGATTTCTTCTGAATCTGGTACTGAGTTTACTGGTGTCTCCTTTTGAATCGGCATGACAGGTTCTTCTGGAGTCGCTTCGGAATCCGAAAGCTCTAACTCTATTGTGATTGGGGTTCCTCGAAATTCACAAATAGATTCATTGCTTGTTGAACTTTCGTAGCCTTCTTAGTGAATGTCTTCTTCGTCATCGTGATTGTCGAGGTTGTGTATGATTTGAGAATTGTTATTTGTATCGGAATCGAGATCCGGATTAGGTTGGTTGTCGTTAGTTGCGTAATCGTTAGAAACAGTCAAAAAGTAGCCAACACCATAACTCTTATCATTATAAGATTTCGCCGGAGCGAGAAAATAATCATACAGAGTCAAAGGTTCGAGGAATTTTTCCCCGGAATCGGAAACAACCATCCTAGGATAAGAAGCCCCTAGTCTAGCCTTAAGAGCTTCGGTCTTTTCTTCTTCTACGATCTCCTTCTTTTCTTCGATCTTTTCTTGCTGGGGTGGTTCTTCACTCACAAGCGATAGCGCCGTTTTTACAGGTTTCAAACTTTGAATTGAAGCACACACCGAAGAGGTTTGGATGAGATCCAAAATTTTCTTCGATGACTTCGTCCAAGCGGTACTCCATCCATCATTCGTCGTGTAGGGATCTACAGGAACAATAGGATCCGTTGAAATAACATTGACGGAACCGCCCTTCAGGGTTCCTTCATGTATTCCTTCGGAATCGTTATGTTCCCTTTTCGGAGATTGTCGTAGAGCCAAGTCTTAAAGGTAATGCAATCCTCTATCTTGTGCCCGAGCATCCGGTGGTAAGGGCAATAGATGGGATGGTCTTTCTTATTGACTTCTTCTGGCTTCCTGGGTTCTGGTAGTTGAAAATCCGGAGTCTTCATCAAACTGCGGAACATCTTTAGCACTACCTCATTCTTGAATGGATATTCTCTATTTATAAGCTCCTTTAACGTGCGCCGCGGGCGAGGCGGTTGATCATACTGTTGAGTTGGCTGATAACCGGGTCGAGGTTGTTGGTAGTTCTGTTGAGGTTGTTGATAGCTGGGCTGCGGCTGCTCCGGCTGTATTTGCATTGGCTGCTTGCCCTTGTCGACTGCCGCGATGATCCCGAATTTCTTTTCAAGTGTCTTCACAGGCTTCTGTTTATTTGTTTTGTCGACGAAACTTAGTTGCTTCGCTTCCTCTTGCAAGCTTCCGGCCTTGCTTAACAACCTTTCGAAAGTCTTAATCGTAAATCCCTTAAGGAGAAGTGCTATCGGGCCGTGAATGCTTTTAAGCAAGATACCGACTGCATACTACTCTTGTAGCTGTGGCTCAAACTTCCTGCTTAGATCCCTCCATCGAAGTATGTAGTCCACTAAAGTTTTGTTCGGTTTCTTTTTCTCCACCACTAGATCATCGATGGTCATATGGTGTTGAGCTCCAGCAAACCGTTTCACGAAGAGGTTCTCTAATTCTGAAAATATCTTTACTGAACCGTTCGGTAACTCTGCGTACCAATCGAAGGCGATCCCTGACAGGCTGCTGACGAACTGTCGGAAGAGTAAGGCGTCACTTCCACCGGCGTTGCAACAACTTGCACAAAAATGTGCAACATGTTGTCGAGGGTTTCCGGTACCATCAAAAGTCTTGAACAGAGGTGGTACGAAGCCTTTTGGGTATTATACTGCATCAAATTCTTCGGGGTAAGGTCTACCCGTCTGAATAGATGCTCCGCTCTTAGACTGTGCTAAGGCTTCTCGCACCTGTTGTTCTACCATATTCTTGATGTCTTTCTTTGGAATCATATTCTGGGTAGAATCTTTCTTCGGCTGATCGTCTCCGTTAACGGATGTAATCTCTTTTCCTCCGTCTATAATATGAATAACTTCTGGAGGCGTTTCTCTTGGGGGTTGAACCTGACTCTGAAGAGTGGCTAGGGCTGCAGCCATCTCTTCCATCCTTTTTGCCATTTGAGAGATTGTATCATCTTTCTCTCGAAGTTGTGCTCTTAATGCTTCCGGTTCATCTCTCTCCGCAGCTGCCGGAGCACCTTGCGAAGCTGACGATGCTTTTGTCTCAACATCGTTGATCTCCATATATTCGTCATCCATGAATTCCGATGAATCGACTTCATGTCCAAACTTTTCTTTTCTTTCTCTTGCTAATCGTTGAATATCGGTCCTTAGCTTTTCCATAGCATCCTCCAGTGGTCTTTTTCGTACGGTTTCACAGTTATCATGCGATGGCTGTTGGATTTCCTTCTTGGGAGTCCCCTTCATCGTAGTGGCGCTCTCTTCGGACTCGAGTCTCTCGACGAGACTTTCCTTTCAAGTCGTTGTTTCGGTCTTAATTGGCCGGTAGTAGGACCCCATACCATCCTTCTAGCAGCAGAAGGCCTAGGACCGGATGGTCTGTCGGCTGAATGCTGGAAGGTGGTATCCTCCCTGATCTGTAAACCTGAAACAACAACAAGTGGACTAGCTTTCATCTTCTTATTCAGCTTTTCTGTGGCGATAAAGGGTTCTATTCGCGGCCCAAGGCGGGATTTGGCTGGCACCCGCCCTATCCTTCTTAAAATCTCTGATACAGGACATTTCTCTTTCTTTGCTAACTTTTCTATCACAGTCTGCAGTCGAGCAAATGGTGTGATCCTAGCCCTTTTCTTTCGGTTGTTGCTATAGTATGCGGGTTGAGGTAATGTAAAAGCAATCTTGCGGACATTTTCCTCGTCAGCTGTGGCGGAGAGGGGATGGAATCTACTCCCTTCCAAAAGCGGTGTATACTCAGGCAATGGTGTGTACTCAGGGATCTCTTCTAAGAAAGCGACTTCAGTAGCTCTGGCCTTTCTGGCAATCCTTCTACTTCTGTTCCTCCTCTAAGTCCGTGTTAGGGGTTGAACCCTTGAGCTGGACCCAATTTCGAAAACAAAAGGTCTCGCAGGGAGATTTGTACCCTCCACGGTAACAGGCTCGTTACAAACTTGGACTTCCTTCCCCTTTAGTTTAGCAGGAGCCGGGGTAGGTGCAGAGACGACTAGACCAGTGGGGGTTGAGACAACAGTCCTCCTACAAACAGTAGTATTCCTTTCGAGTGGAACCCTTTGCGGGGAGGGAACTCTTGAGCTGACTTCAGGTTGAATTCAATCACGGGCTCTTCAGTTTCTGACATTTTGTCCATTAGTGTGAAGAGAGTGACGTCAGCGATCTTGACATCTATGTTACCAAATCCTTGTCCAAAACGGATGATCCCATTGTCGGGCAGCTCATCCTTATAAACAGCGAAGTCCAAACCATTGGTGAAGGAGAAGATTAACTTTAGGGCATCCATTTTCTGCAGGGCAGATTCCGAATGTCAGTCCCGAATTATACTTCCTTTCGTCGTAAAGTTTAGGACGAAAAAGAAAGAGTCTAAACACATTTTCGTTTATGTTAGTGCATTTGTGATTTATAAAAGAGGTTGTTTATTAGGTAGTTTGTTTGTTAGAAAAAAAAACGATTAAAGGAAAAAGGTTATAGAAAAGGTAAAAGGCCTGATTTAGAATTGGAAAGGAAGAGAAAGACCTATGTAAGACTTCTCAACTTGAAGGATCGCTCCTAAGCTAACACCTATTGGGGGTCCACCCCACCTCAGAAAGAGGTAAAAGGATCTCAGAACCTCTCTGTTTAGGGGTGTCTAAACAGTGGATCCTAAATCCAAGAGAGTTGACTATACCCGTTCAAGACAGAAATGAACGTGGTATTTCAACGGAAGAATGGTAGCTTGGTCCACTAGGGACATGGAATTGCTACCGATTTATGAAAGAAAAACCATCTGATCAAAATGGAAAGAGGAACTAGTCCCCAGCGGAGTCTCCGGAAGTTGTCGACATATTTTAGGTTCGTGTTTTGCAAAGGGGTCGCCTACAGAAGTTGTCGGCGAATTTTTTTAGGTTCTAAATTTAATTTAAATATATATATATAATTTAGAAAGTAGTATTTGATTTTGAAAATAATTTTGAGTTTTAAAATTTTAAGATATGAAATCAAACTGATCTCACATCCCGAATAGTTTATATAAACGAGCACCGCACCACAAACTATATATCTATCCCGGGGAATAGACACACTGCTTGATGATGGGGCTCGATTAAATAAACTAGAAGATTTGTGACATCCGTTTGGTTTGCAAACCAATTTTATAAGCCGAAAAGTTTCCCTGCTTAATATAAACGAATTAAGCAGGGTTTATATTACCTGAGTTCTTAAAGTTCCCTATAAGGGCAAGCCCCTATAGTTAATTACATCTTAAATGACGGGAATCATTTAAGAAAACTCTCGATAATGATCAGTGGTTTTGCTCTCAAGGATTTCAAAGTTTAAGGTTTTCAAAGGATTTGAGTTTTGGAAATTTCAATAGGGATTAGCTCAAATTCGGAACAGTTTATTTTGGAGTCCAATGGAAGAGAGGTAGGAGAAGCTGGAGATCCAAGAGGAATCTTGGCATCTTCCCGACTATCCTATTGTTTGGCTTCAATTTGAGAAGAACTATTTAGTATTTCGATCTTATCAATTTTAATTATTTAGGACTTATATTCGTATGACATGATCATACAAACAGCCTCGAAGATGTAAGGGTTTATGTCGTACCGAATGACTACCTCTGAGTCCTAGGACCGGTTAGGGCTTAATTTACATGATATGATTATGAAAATGCCTAACGAAGAGTTGAGGATTTATGTTGCACTAGACAAACCACCTCGAAGTCCTATGACTTGGTTATTTAATTCTAAGAAAGTTTTGTTGAAGTAGATCCGAGTAATGCTGATGACGATGGCCGAGCTGCCCATCCTGCTCCGAGCTCCTTGTTGTTGCAGAGGTTTAGTTTTAGAAGTCATAAATCAGGAGATGGGAGAAGTGTTTTGGTTTAGAGAGAATCTTAAAATCCAAGTGTTTTTAATATTTTAATTAAAACAAATCTTAAAGTTGTTTAAACAGAACCGATTAAGATCCCACAGTTCCGTCATCCCGGTACCGTTATTTTCATCAAATTCACTTAGTCCAGATGAATTTGCTAAACTCAACTGAATGAGTTCCAAACTTTCATTTAGACCATGGGAAATCCCGTTAGCAACACGTGGGTTACATCATCCGAGGTATTCCCGATCATTCAACGAGGCGTTTTAATTTAGTTGCAATTGTTGTTTTATTGTTCTGTTTGTGATTAAATTTTGAGTTGTTTTATATTTTGAAATGTTGTGGCGGTAATTTTTATCTTGTAATGACTTTTAATTTAGTTTTTGGTTTCAGTTCAGGGACTATCCTAAAGGTTTTGGTTTTCATGCAACAGTTATTTATCATGCAAGAAAAGTAAAGTGCATTGCAATAAAGTAAATTGCAATAAAATAAAAGCGTACCTGGAGGGTCTTCCCGTCATCCCAAGCTGCACTTAAAACACATGTTAAGACATTTAAATATTTCAACAAGTACCTAGGTAAAGCTAAGGGAAAGATTTTTGTTGTCTACCAAAGTCCTAATCCTATAGCTAATCATCTCCTATGACGTCTAGGTTCTTGTGTTTTGGTTTAAGGATGACTCTCTTCACCCAAGAACAATTAAATTCAGTTGTTCTTATAAACATCCTATCATATTGAGGAAGTGCTTAAGATGAGTCTTAAACATCTTTTCAATACCTCTAAGATTGTTTTAAGTCCAAGAGAATTTAATTATACAAGTGAATTAATCATCCAGGAGTTTAAGTTTTGTTATCTTGCTCAGTGAACTAGGACATTTGAATATCCCATAAGTGAAGTAACACTTCACTTGATGCCTCATTTAAGAGTTATAATAATAAGAGCTTTAAAAGGGCAAATCAAATTATTAAATATTTTGATGAATTAAACTTAAAGATTTAATTTTAATTTTGACTTAATTATAAAAAGTTAGTTTAAGTTTGGAATAGTGTTCAAGTTATTTTAGATTTAATTCTTAAGGATTTCATTTAGGTTTGTTGTTAAATGATTTTAATTTAATTTAATTCAATTTTAACTTTAATTTAATTTAATTTAATTTTGATTTAATTTGATTTGATTTTAATTTAATTTAATTTTATTTTAATTTAGTTTCAATTTAATTTTAATTTAATTTAATTTTAATTTCATTTTAGTTTTAATTTAATTTTAATTTTAATTTAATTTTAGTTTTATTTTAATTTTAATTTTAATTTAATTTTAGTTTAATTTTAATTTTGATTATTATTTTAATTAATTGATTTTTTTTTGTTTATTAAGAATTAAGTATTATTGAAGTGGTATTTTTAGGGACTTTTAAATTAAAGAATAAATATCCTCTTAATAATATCCCTACCTTAATAATTCCAATTACCATCATTTTCCCAAAATTTCAATTAATTAGTTAATTAATGTTTATTATAATTATTTTTTTTTGAAATGGTTAGTAGGTTTCTATCCTCAATCATTTAAGTTTCAATCATCCAAAATCAGTTTAAAATCAAATATTTTACCCTCCCCTTTTTAATTAATCCTAAAATTTTAATTAAAGGTTGACATTTTTAATTACCATTTTGCCCTTCAAGCTTAATAATTCTATAACTCACTAAATTAAGCTCAAATGTACTTGAGATTTTTATGTAACCTCACTTACATGTCAATTAAGACATTAGAGGAGAAAATGTGATTTTTCTGCATTTAATTTATTTATGTAATTATTTTTAATGGAAAATAGAGGATTTCAAGGAAAATTCAATAACATGACCAAGGAAATGTTTCCGTCCTTAAGAAAATTATGGGATATTAATAATGACCATAGGACCATTTGAAACAATTTTGATGATTTTTTGAATTATATTTTATTTATTAGAATTATTTTGAATTTTGGAGTATTAATTAATTTTAAAATAAAATTAAAGTTGAAAAATGGATTTTATATTTTTCTTAAATCTCTCTGACCTCAAGGAGTTCAGAGAAACAAATTTTGTATTTATCTAATTTTTTTTTGATTTATTAGAATTATTTTAGTGAAAAGGTTGAAAAATACATTTTTTAATATTAAAAATTTCATTAAGCCTTTAAAATTCAATATCTTATCCTAGGGACTTAAGAAAAATATTTGGTTTGTTCCTAAGTAATTAGAATTCAAAATGTTACATTTTGGTGATATTTAATATTTTTATGATTTATATTATTTTTAATTATTAAAAATATTAAAATAATGATAAAAATCAACCTTTTTAGAAAATTATAAATTTAATTTTCCTAAGTTCTTCTGATATCAGAGAAGCTCCAAAACCATTTTTGTGAATTTTTGAAAAGTATTTTGTGAGTTATGAATTTTTAAAGTTTAATTTTACTCATGGGGCTTAATTAACCCATTTGGTGGATCAAATCAAGTCCAATTAGTTTCAAATTTTTATGTGAGACTCTCCTGACCCTAGAGAACAGTGAAGAACTGTTTCCATGTCAATTTGATGTATAGTTAACCCTAATTAATTAAAGTTCAATTTTGGGTGTTTAGACCAATTAGAGTTATCCCAAGTGAATTAACTCAAAACTTATTTTTCCTAGGTTCCTCTGGTCATGAGAAACATCACCAAATTTTCCTAGAATTTATTTCTCAACATGCTAATTATTAGAATTAAAATACTAAAAACAGTAACAAGCAATTGAAAAATCAGTAACTTCTCATAGGGATGGCTTCTGACCTTGGAAAATTCAGGGAATGTTCCCAAGTTTAGAGGCTTTAAAAGCCACTATGGTCTCATGTCATGGTGAATTTTTTATATGCATGGAGAATTGAAATAGTGCAGAGAGTAAATAAATTATTAAAAATAAAATACTTGATGAAATGACCTGATTTCTTTTCCACATTATTCTCCTCTCTTCACTAAGTAAGAGCTTATTTTTATTTTATTTTTAGGATTTTCTGCACAAAGTTATGAATTTTTGAAATTTTGGATATTTAATAAATAAGAAAATACCCTAATTTCCTACTTCACCACGCGGCGCCGCGTCAACCTTAGAGGATCCGAAAGGCCACGCGGCGTCTCCGGGTTCGGCATCGCCATCTGAGTCAGCTGCCACGGGGCCCACAGTTCACGTACCGTCTCCTGGTCCGACACCATCTGAGCCGTCCGCTCGATACACGCGTGATCCAACGGCTCCCAGTCATCGTCTACGACTGGTGTGAACCCGTGACCGTCCACACTAAAACTCTAAGATCTCACTCAATACTTAACAGATTTTTGTGTTCTTGTGCTCTATGGATTCGTATTGAAGAGACAAATACATCTATACGGTGATCATGAATTGAAATTAAGGCGTTTGAAATGGAAAATGTTCAGAAGCTCAGGAAGAAGAGAGAGCTCATACCTTTACTCAGAGAAGTGAAGCTTCGATCTGAGAGTTGTGTCACGTTCGATTGGGTCCAAGCAAGCTCCAGATGAAGTCCCTTGGCTTGGTGAATTGCCTAGGTACAAAAGTGACCACAACCGATCACAAAGCTTGGAGGCTGGAGCAAGCGGGTGGCTCGGAGAGGGGGCTTTCACTGGGAAATTCTCCTCTTGGTGCGGTGAAGGTGTAGGACCAATAAATTTGGAGATTGGCTCACTGTAGTGAAGTGTCCTGTTTTTGGGTGGAATTTGGACTCTGAAATTGAGCTGTGTTAATGGGGATTAGGGCAAATGGACATTGGAGCTCAATTGCTCTAAGTGTGGAGAGTGGTCTGGGATAATTTTGGCAGAGTTTCAGTAGGTTTGTTTCAGCACCTCCTCCATGGCCGAGAGAGGTGGGGTTTAAATAGGAGTGGCTAGAGGGCCTCCCAGGGGGAGTTAGGGGTTGGGATCAGCTGCCCTGGTGAGGAGAAGAACAGCCATGGTGGCCATTGGGCATGTGGCAACTCAGCAGGTGAGAATTCCAAGCTTGGGCTCACATGGGAGCTCTCGGGTGTGGTGTTTTCTGGCGGCCCAGGTGGCTGGCCGGCAGGTATGGGTTACCCTCAGGGTCAGGAGGCTCAGGGCTTGATGTTTGTGTAGGGAATTGGCAATGACCATGTGTAAAGTGGTTGAATTAAAATGGAATGGGGTAAGGGTGTATTTTGGATAAGTTTGGTCAAATGTATGGATTGGGCTAGGTGCACCTCCCCATGGCTAGTTTGGGCTGAAGAGAAAGTGGTTTAGTTCAGCTTAATTAGTGGGGAAGGGTCACCATCCAAGTACAATTAAGTTTAAGCAAGGTTTAATGGAATCATAGAAGTGGCTAATCCCCTTAAGGGAATATGGAAAGAGCCTCCTCCTCTTGCCATCTTGGGTATGTTGAGGTTTCCAAGGCTTTCATGGCTCCCATGTGGCTCATGCATGGCTTCATGGCTCCATTTGGCTTGGGAAAAGTTAAGTCAACTTTCATGAGGAAGGATTTTGTGATTTTTGGCATTTTGGTTAGAGTTGTCATGAGGTTTGATTTGGAATAGTTTGATGATGAATTTGAAAGTTAGGGAAGGTTTTAATTGGAATGGATGATGAAGTGTAGTGTCATGTGGGCATTAGAGTCAAATTTGGGCCTTTGAAATTATTTTAGGAATGGGCTTTTTTAGGAAGGCTTAAGGAAGTGGGCCTTAGGTTTTAAAATAAATTTATGGATGGGAATTTTGTAAAAGGTTGGGCCAAACAAATGTTGGGTTTATTTTAGGGATGTACCATGATTGATTTGAAGCAAGTTTGAGGTGATTTGGAATTAGATTGGGTCTAATTTGGGTCTCTTTGGTAATAGAGTCCAAATGGGTCAAAATGAGCTATCTTGGGCTAAAGTTGGGCTAATGTTGAAATTGATGTAAAATTAATGTTGGGAAATGTTTATGGGGGTGTTACAAATAGGTTTCAACTTTGGTTGGGTTTTGATTTTGGGATTTGGGCCCATTTGGGTTAGGTTTGGGTGTAGGCCTATTTAGGGAATTTTGGGTTTGGGTTGAATTTGAGTAAGGTTTGGGTCCAAATTTTGGGCAAATCCTATTATCGTTTTGTTTGTGGGGATGCTAGGAAGGTTTTAGAAAAGATTTGGGTCAAATAGGGATTGAATTGGGTTGGTTTGAGGTAGGTTTAGGTCATGGGTCAAAATTGGGCCTTAAGCTTAAAAATGAAATTGGATTCAAATGTCAATCAAATTGGGCTTGAATTTGGTCTAGATTGATATTTGGAATATTGAATTGAAGTTTAGAATTAAATTGGATCAAAATTGAGGTCAATTGGGGTGATTTGGTTTGACATTGGGTTCATTTGGGTTTAAAATGGGCTAAATTGGGGGTTTTGGTAAAATTAGGGTAAATTGACAAAATTGGCCCATGGTGTAGTTGGACAAAATGAAATTAGGAATATTTGGGATTTTCGGGAATTTTTTGGGAATTTTTGGAATTTATAAAAGTTTGGCCAAAAGTGTATTTTTAGTGTATTTGGAGTGTATTTTTTGGAAATTTTGGTATATTTAGCTATGGATGATCAATTTGAGTGATGTGGCAATGTTTGGGATTGGTTTTAAGGAATTTTTGGTAATTTGGAGATTTTGGAAAATTTGGGCAATTTCAAGGGCATTTGGTAAGTTTGATGGGTGTAGGGTCCCCGGGGTCAAAAATTGAAATTTTGGAAGAATGAAGATTGATCAAATGTGAGTGAAATGGAATCACTTTGATTGAGCCATGAAGCCATATTAAGCCCATATGAGCCATGAGAGGACTCATTTGAGGCATTCTCTATGTTGTTCCTAACCCTCTTAACCAGGGGCTTAGGGGTTAAGGTCCATCCATATGAATTACCTACATGAGTCAGGGAGTCCAGTTGGGTATAGGTGTGGTTTTAGGATTTGGATTGTATGTGTGAGAGTTTAGAGTGTGAGTGTAGTGAGTGTGTAAGTCAACCCTCACCAGACCAGGCCACCCAGGGTAGTGCTAAGGCCAAAGAGTCCTATAGGGAACTCATCCCTTAAACCTCCACATTTGATCTCAACCCTCTAGGTGATTAGGGGTCTACAATCAAGCTTGTGGGGTTTGTAGGGAGACAAGAAGTGGTTTAAATTTCTAAGGTATGAGTCCCAATTCTAGTCCTCTAAGATAGTCAAAGGAAAAGCCCAAGGCTAGATCCTAAACACTAAAGAGGAAAGAGAAGACCTCATCAAAAATGAGGTCAACACTGATATAGTCAATTATTTAGCTTATAACATTATACCCTATGGATTAGATCATCAACAGAAAAAGAAATTCTTACATGACGTGAAATTTTATTTTTGGGATAACCCCTTTCTGTTTAAACACTGTAAGGATTATGTTATACGAAGATGTGTTCTTTATGAAGAAACTTTCAAGATTATTCAAAAATGCAATAACTCTGAATTTGGTGGGCATTTCAGAATTGATAAAACTTCTTTTAAAATTTTACAATCTGGATTTTATTGACCTACATTATTTAAGGATGTTAACAGTTTTATTAAATCCTGTTATCGATGTCAACGTATAGGCAATATTTCTTGGAGAGATGAAATGACTCTTTATTTTAATTTGGAAGTGGAAATTTTTGATGTCTGGGGTTTAGATTTCCTGGGACCATTTGTACCTTCTTCAGGAAAAATTTATATACTATTGGCTGTTGATTATGTTTTGAAATGGATTGAAGCAAAAGCTTTACCTCATTGTGATGCCAAAAGTGTTGAAATACTTTTAACTGAAAATATTTTTATTAGATTCAGAATGCCATGAATAATTATCACAGATGGGGGAAGTCACTTCAAGAATTTTTTTTGATTCAGAGGTTATTGAGTAAATTTGGGATTAAGCATAGAATTTCAACAGCTTATCATCTCCAAGCTAGTGGATTAGCTGAAGTTTCAAATCGGGAGATCAAAAGAATTTTGGAGAAAACAATTAACCCAAAATGAACTAATTGGGCTGATAGACTCGATGATGCTTTATAGGCTTATAGAACTTCTTATAAAACTTCTATTGGGATGTCACCATATAGGCTCATATATGGAAAACCTTGTCATTTACTTGTTAAATTGGAGCATAAAGCTTATTGAACGATTAAAGAGTTTAACTATAAATTAAGTGATGTTGGAATAAACAAGTATTGCAATTGAATGAACTTGAAAAAATTAGAAATGATTCATATGAAAGTGATAGAATCTATAAAGAGAAAATGAAGAAGTTGCATGATAAAAGAATATTAAGAAAGACTTTTGAGCATGGACAAGAAGTTTTATTATACAATTCAAGATTTAAATTGTTTCCAGGAAAATTGAGATCCAAATGGATAGGGCCTTTGATTGTTAAGAAAGTTTATCCTTATCGAGCAGTGGAAATAATAGATCAGAAAACAAATTCTGTAATTAAAGTAAATGGACAAAGATTGAAGCCCTATATTGGAGGAAGTTTGTCATCTTTTAAAGATGTGCTATATTTAACCCATGTTGAGTAAAAAATTGGTTATGTCGGGCTGATGACATTAAACCAAACACTTTGTGGGAGGCAACCCATAGTATAATTTGATTTGTTTCGATATTGAGAGTGCTTTATATGTCACTTCACTTTGTTACATATCTTTTGATCCACATTTTTAGACCCTAATTATGGTATGAAACTTATGAAAATTTGACAAATGGAGAACCTGTGAATTTCAGAATTCTAGCGCCTAGGCACCAGAACTGGCGCCTAAGCTCCAGACATCCGAAATTCGGGCGCCTAAGCTCCAAAATTGGCGCCTAGGCACCACAGTTACGTATCATGGTAAAACCGTCCAATTTCAGTTTTTACCCACTCAAATCCCTATAAATCACTACTTCTTCATCCCCAAACGTCAAGCCATCAAATCTCTGTCTTAAAACTATACTTTTGAGAGAAAATAGAGATTTGATTACTTCCACGGAGAGACTTAATATGGAGAATGGAGGGAAAGCCAGGTTTGTACACAAGGATTCACAAACTTACTTTAAAGGCTACTTAGCCATGACATTGGAGAAGCTATTTGGTCAACTTGAGAAGATTGAAGGAGATTTGGTGCATATTAGAGAAATGATGTGCAAAATATACCATGAATATGAGCATATCGAATGGTGATCATTTGGCTACATTTGAAGACTATCAGGTAACCATGTATGCTCAAAACAAATAGATTGATGAAAAGACGGCCTTGGAATTTCCTTGTGTCCCTTTCTTCCAGTCTTTTGTTCGTAATGAATTACCTTGTGGAACTAACGAAGGTTCTGATGTGAATCTTTGAATTTAGGGTGAATTTATGTGGAGAAATTGATTGTAAATATGAAGTGTTAAGTGATTTGCTTGATGTTTTGTGTAAGTGATTTGTGTGATTGTTATGTATTATTGTGAGATGTGAGAAGTTGTTTATGTGTATTTTCTATATTTTTTGAACCTTATCTTGAAGATCTGAAATGGAATGAAGTAAAATTTGAGTTTGAAATGTATCAAATTGTGTTTGGAATGTATCATAAATTTGGAATCTATTTTGGACTTTTATATTTTTATGGGAGATGATTGATGAAGTTTATGATGTAATTTTAAGTTTACAGATGTTAGAACACCTAAATTACAAAATGTAAAAATTTGAGAATTTTTCAAAATTTTTAGCGATTCTGGCGCCTAGGCGCCGATCCACCTGAACCAAAATTTCATCTTTAAAACTAAACCCATCACCTTTTTCATCCCTAAGCTTCATCTTCTTCCCCAAAACTCGTGAAAACCAGTCCTAGGTCTCCATTTTGTGCTTGATTCGTGAAGTTTCAAAGCTTAAAAACATCGGACTTCAACTTCTCGATATTAGATCTACACTTTGGCATAGTTATTTTGAGTTTTCACCATGGATTTCTCTACATATGAATAGTACCAAAAATTTGGAAGAAAGATTTGATTTTTAAGTAGAAAATCGTATTAAGATTATATTTTGTGTCATGTTATGGATTTTATAAATTGTTTGAAATTATTTTTAAAATTACAGAATGGCACCAAAATCATAGAGAGGAAAGGAGTGGAGTGACTTTGATCTGTCAAAGTTTGCTAGCGCAAGTGCTCAAGAGCACTATAATGAATTCGCATCGGCTAGCAAATTTATAGCGGAACGAAGTTTTTTATCATCCTGACAGATCAATCAAAAATATCATTGCTGCTCGATAGTGGGAGCAATTTTGTTATTTCTCTGCTGTGGCCATCATTTCAATTGTTCAGAAATTCTATGCAAATTTTTCTGAAACAACTGATAATGAAGTTTATATTAGGGGAATGAGAGTTGAGTTCACTCCTGAATTCATCAACATGTTTTACGGCCTGCCCCTGCTACAGATTGCTTCTAAGATGTTTTTGTTCCTTCTGAAGGAGAGCATGATGAGATTTTAGCCTACCTGACTGATGGAAAAGGATTGTGGAAAATCTGAAACAATAAACGAGTAAAATTTTCCTCTTCTATGCTTAATGCTACTTCTAAAACCTAGCATTATTTTATTTCTACTCGTATTCTTCCATCAAATCACCTGAGTGAAGTGATGAAAGAATGAGCTGTTCTAAATTATTGCATTCAAGAAATGAAGCCATAGATGTGGGAGTCATTATATATGATGTGATCAACACTTCACCTAGATGAAGTATTATTTCTGGTTTAGGCTTCCAGGCTCTCATTTTCTCAATTTGCAAGAATGTCAGTATTACTTACTCTCATTCTGAAGAGATCCTTAAGCCATTGAAGCCAATTCGAATTCTCGCGTGGATACTTATGGAAAACAAAAAGCCAAGGTTCTATAGCATATACTTCTTCGATGTCTTCAACTTCTGCACCTGAACCTTCCACTTCTACTTCTAAGCCTCCACTAGATGTTTGGAATACTGTTTGTCAGAGATACTTGGGGCATCAAAGTGATATATTCTTGATGCAATGCAGAGTAGATGAGATTGATAGTAATATTGATCATGTGTCTGAGTATATACATAGGAAGAGTGATTATGATGGGGAATATAATGAAGCGCTTGTAAAAGTTTTGAAGGGTGATAAGAATATCGAATTTTCTACTTATTCTAAATTCACCCCATGGATTAATCCTAGAAGTCCTATTCATGATGATTCTTCCGACGATGAGGAAGAGACTAAGGATGATTAGACTTTTTTTTTGTTTTTCTTTGCTGATGTGCCTGTTATGTGTATTTTTATTTTTTCATGTATTATTGTAATGATTGAGTACTCTGTAGTAACCCAGTTATATTTTTGTTATCAGATTCCTTAGAATTTAATCCTATTTATGCTCCTATTGTTTTGTTAAATGTTTAAAATGTAAAAGAGTGTTAGTTTTCTTTATGCTATTTACTTTGCTACTCTTTTATATTGCTGCTTATACCTGTATTACCCTACAGTTTTAAATACCTTATTTAATGTACCTTCTTATTGTTTAGTTTAAAAATTTCATATTACAAAACGTTTTAACCTTATTAAAAGAACTAAGTTTGGGGGAGGGAAAAGAACTTAAATTTAAACTTTACTTGTCCTTAGTAAACAATATTTTCAAAATTAATAACATTACCTATGGAAGAAATGTTAATTTAAGATAGATATGATGTTGTTTTGATGAATATTATAATAAACTTATTAAAGTATTTTTATATAACAAGTGATAATTCTAAAAATTGTAATTATTTAATAAAAAAAGTGTAAGAATTTTGATTCAAATATCTAAATTAAAAAAATGTTGTATTTTTTAAAGTATTAAGGAATCTAGATGTTTACTTGAGAAGATAGAATTAAAACTCTATGAAAAATATTTTTGCTGAACACATATTCATTTAGTGAAAAATATGTTAAGTCTTTAAATATAAGTTAAGGATAGTGAAGTTTAAAATCATTAACAGGCTATCCAGATATAGTAATCCTCACTTGAAAAAGAAAAAAAAGAAAAAAAAGAAAAAAGAAAAAAAGTGAAAGGATTGAAAACAATCCCTGAAAAAAAAGGAAAAATATAGAATTGAAAAGCCTTCCAAATATGAAAAGAATAAGTGAGAAGAAACTTGAGGAGATGCTTAATGAAAAATTGGCTTCACTTGAATTATATTATAGGAAGAGACCTGATAACATTTTTTTTACTTAAGTATTATGTATAAGCATACTTACTAGTAGAGTTATCATAACAATCTTTTTCTTGTAAATCATCTTCATGTTATTAATATGATAAATTGCAATTATTTATTGAAATAGATAGGAGAAGAGAGTTCTTAACACTTAAATATTAAATATTTTACATATTTTGGTTTTAGCCTAAGATATATAAAAAGTCTTTTAAGTTTCATTATTCTATTTATAAAATAAACAGTTATAGAGTTACTAGAGGAAAAACAATGTTTAAGTTTGGGGGAATTGATCACCCTTAAAATTACCCAAATTTTTATATCATTTTTAACAAATATTTTAAGGATATTACACTTTAATGAAAGGTATTTCTTATGTTTTTGGTAGCAGGTACAAAAAAATGACTTTATGAAGAAAAAGAGTAAAAAAAGGAGTAAAAGGAGCAAAAATGAGTCAAGTGAAGAAAAGAAGAAAAAAACACTGATATTGGCGCCTAGGCGCCAGATCTGGTGCACATGCACTAGTCTCAGCAAGGAAATCTAGAGAATTCTTGGACGGTTTTGTGACAGTTATTGATGACTCAGAAGCAATCTAGAAGTCTCTGGAAATATTTCCATATGTTATAAACAAGATACAATGAATATAGACACAGGGAATTAGCTAATCAATGAAGAGGTGCGCCTAAAAACCTGAAGGGACACGTCTATTCGCGCAGAAGACTGGCACCTAGAAGCCAGATCTGACACCTAGGCGCCACAGTTACCTTCTTGAATATTCAATGAATTTGGACGAATTGAAGAGGTGCATGAAGCAACCCCTAGTCATTTTCGAAGCTCTATAAATAGAGGATGATTCTACAACAAAGTGGTGGTTGTTTGGAGTGTGTAGGTGTCATAAGAGTGAAAGAGGTGTGTAATCTCATTTAGTTAAAGAGTGTGTAGTGTTATTTACCTTTCTTTAGTGAGAGTTCAGAGTGTTTATAGTGTGATTACTGGAGTTGGAGTCTTGTAAAAGTCAGTCGGAGTCAGAGAAACTTCAAAGGATTGCTTGGATATCATTCCAGATAAGTATTTATAAATAGGTTCTTAAGTTTTGTACTTCAAATTTAAATTATATAAATATGGTTTGTGGTGCGAATCCTATGCTTTTTGAGTAGTCTTCTTCTCTTTCTCCCTATGAATATGAAATGATTTAGATAAGTACTTAATTTAGTTTTGAGAACTTATTTTCTTCATCCATAATTTGTGATGATACGTTATCTGATCTTCATTTACACTACAACTTGATCACTTGTAATGTTAAAGTCTGTGGAGGTTCTTAAGATCTGACCATGGGCTAAGAGTTTTTAACTTGTAAGTATCACATTTCCCTTGGAAAGGTAGATGGTAAATTCTTGAAGGGGGAGGTGCGAATAGATAGGGAGATAATATTTGAAGGGCGTAGAATTGAATATATTTTTAGAGTGATAGGCTGACTTCTATCAATTTGGTTTAAGAGGAGGTGACGGGTCACTAGTAGGCCCAACCATAGGCACCCTTGAGGGGTAAACTAGAAGTGAGAGCCTAGAAATTCATCCCTTGCTACTAACAATACATCCTAATCCAATCTTCTAAAACTAACCAATGTTCTTTATGCACTGGACCAAAGGGTAAAGAATATTTATGCTCCTATTTGTCACAATACTACATTCTCAAAGTTCTCAAACTAATTTAGATGTTTACTAATCATGAAATATTTTTGTGGGGAAAGAATATTTGTTTATTGTGTTAAAGCATTTTAATTAAGATTTTATTTATAATTGCTAGTTTAATAACTTGCATATTATTACTTGTTAGTTGATTAGTTTATAAATAGATTTCTTCTTTCTTTCTTAATTATTTTTACTTAGCCTTTGTTGACCTCATTTTTGATGAGGTCTTCTCTTCTTCTTTTTAGTACTTAGGATCTAGCCTTAGGCTTTTCCTTTGACTATCTTAGAGGACTAGAATTGGGATCAACCATCTAGAATTTCAAACCACTTCTTAACTCCCTGCAAACTCCACAAACTTGACTGCAGACCCCTAATCACCTAGAGGGTTGAAATCAAATGTGGAAGTTTAAAGGATGAGTTCCTATAGGACTCTTTGGCGCCTAGGATCGCCTCAGGTGGCTCGGTCGCAGTGAAGGGGCTGACTTACACACACACTACACTTATACACTACACTTTCACACACCTCCTAAAACCACACCCATACCTAACTTGACCTCCCGACTCATGTAGGTGATTCACATGGATGGTCCTTAACCCCTAAGCCCTCGGCTAAGAGGGTTAGGAACAACATAGTGAATGCCTCAAATGAGTCCCTTCATGGCTCATGTGGGCTTGATGTGGCTTCATGGCTCAACCAAAATGATTTAATTCCACTCAAATTTACCCAATCTTCAATTTTCCAAATTTTTAATTTTTGACCCCCGGGACCCTACACCCGCCTAACCTACCCAAAACCCTTGAAACTACCCAAATTTCTCAAAAATTTTCAAATCACCCAAAATTCTCCAAAATCATTCCTAAACATTTCTCTCCACTCAAATTGATCATCCATACCCAAAAATACCAAAAAATCCAAGAAAACCTCCCAATACCCTCCAAATACCCAAAATACCCCTCTTGACCCAAAAAATTCAAAAATTCAGAAAATTCCTAGAAAATTCCCAAAAATCCCAAATATTCCCAATTTCATTTTGTTTAACTACACCATGGGCCAATTTTGTCAATTTACCCTACTTTTGTCAAAACCCCCAATTTGACCCATTTTAACCCTAAATGAACCCAATGTCAAACCAAACCTACCCAATTGACCCCAATTCTGGTCCAATTCAATTTTAAACTTCAATTCAACATTCCCAACACCAATATAGACCAAATCCAAGTCCAATTTGATTGACATTTGGATCCAATTTCACTTTTGGCCTTAAAACCCAATTTGGACCCATGACCCAAACCTAACCCAAACTCACCCAATTCAACTCCAATTAACCCCAAATCTTTTCTAAATCCTCCTTAGCACCGCCACAAGCAAAACTCTAACATGATTTGCCCAAAATTTGGACCCAAACCCTACTCAAATTCAACCCAAAGCTAAAAGGCCCAATTTTGACCTAAACCCAAACCTAACCCAAATGAGCCCAAACCCCAAAATCAAAGCCCAACCAAAGCCAAAACCTCTTTGAAACACTCCCATAAACATTTCTCAACATTAATTTTACATCAATTTCAACCCTAGCCCAACATTGGCCCAACTTGGCCCACTTGAACCTATATTGGCCCATTCACCAAAAGAGCCCAAATTCAACCCAATTCAAACCCAAATCACCCCCAATTTGCTTCAAGTCACTCATGACACATCCATGAGCTAAACCCAACAATTATTTGGCCCAACCTCTTTACAAAATTCCCATCCATAAATTCATTTTGAAACTTAAAGGCCCATTCCTTAAAACATTTTAAAAGCCCATCTTTTACCACATCCAAAGGCCCAAAATTGGTCCCAAAGCCCATATGACATTTCCCCTCATCATACTTTTAATTAAAATCATCCCTAAGTCCTAAACCAATGATCAAATAATTCTAAATGAAGCTTCATCCAAATTTCCACCAAATTATCCAATATCCTTAAAATCCATTTTTATGAAATTGACCAAACTTTTTTCCAAGCCGAAGGTGAGCCATGAAGCCATGCATGAGCCACATGTGAGCCATGAGAGCCTTGGACACTCCACCATGCCATATTGGGTAAGAAGAGGGAGGGCTTTCCTTAATCCCTAAAGCTCATTAACCTTAATCATGTTTCACCTAAACTTAAATTTAATCCAAATATATTTGGATGGAGACTTCTCCATGCCAAACCAAACTGATCCCTTTGATCCCCCACAAGCATCCAAAGCCACCTTGAAGGGTGCACCAAGCCCAAATGGGTGGATTGACCCATTTAGACTCAAAACTAGCCATGCCCCATTCTACTTTGAATCAAAGCCTTTACACATGGCAATTGCCAATTGCTTGCACCAAGTCCCAGCCCTGACCCACCTGACCTTGAGGGTGACCCATGCCTGGCCGGCCGGCCACCAGGCTGCCGGAAAACACCATGGCCGAGACATGGGGAGGAGCCAAACTTTGGAATTCCACCTTGCTGAGCTGCCCCATGCCCAATGGCCACCATGGCTGTTCGCCCTCGACCTAAGCAATCGATCCCAACCCTTGGCCATCCCCGCGAGGCTCTCCAGCCACCTCTATTTAAACACCACCCCCTCTCGGCCATGAGAAGTGCTGAAACAAACCTTAAGGAAACTACGCCAAAATTGTTCCAAACTACTCCCCATACATAGAGCATTTGATCCCCACCGAAATCCCCCGCCATTTCCTCTCTCGTGAGCTCGATTTCGGAGTTGAAATCCAAGCCCAAAACCGGGACACTTCTCCACAATGAGCCAATCCCCAAATTGATTGGTCCTACACCTTCACGCGACCAAGAGAAGGTGTCCACCGGCAAAAGTCCCATCTCCAGGCCACCCGGCTTGCTCCGGCCCTCCAAGCTTTGTGATCGAGTCGTGGTCGAAATCTTACCTGAGCAATTCACTGGACCGGGAGACTTCATCCGGAGCTTGCTGGGATCCAATCGAAGGTGAAACAACCCTCAGATCGAAGCCACACTTCTCTGAGCAAAGGTATGGCCTCACTCTTCTTCCCGAGCTTTTGACCTTTCTCCATTTTTATTGCGTAAATTTCATCCCACATAAACCGTATGGATGTGTTCGTCTTCTCAAGATGAATCCATAGAGCATAAGAACACGAAAATCCATCGAGTATCGAGTGAGATATTAGGGATTTAGTGTGGACGGCTCTCGGGTGAGGACGCTCGGGGACGATGAACGGATGCCGTTCATTCAATACACGCGCGGACAGACGGCTCAGATGGCGTCGAACCAGTAGATGGTACGTGAACCGCGGGGCCCGGGCTGCTGACTCAAGCGGCTGTGTCGAATGAGAGCGCGCCGCGTGGCCGTTCGGAGATGCCGAGGATGACGCGGCGCCGACTCGGATAAATAGAAAATTAGGGATTTTTTTTGATTTATTTAATTCCCTAAACTTCAAAAATGCATAACTTTGTGTAGAAAAATCATAAAAATAAAATAAAAATACCCTCTTGCTCAGTGAACAGAGGAGAATAATGTGGAAAAGAAATTATTTAATTTCATCAAATATTTTATTTTTAATAATTTATTTACTGTTTGCATTCTTTTAATTCTCCATGCATATAGGAAATTCACCATGGCATGAGACCATAGGGCTTTTGAAGCCTCTAAGTTTGGGAACATTTCCTGAATTTTTCAAAGTCAGAAGCCACCCCTATGAGAAGTTATTGATTTTTCAAATTTATGTTACTGTTTTGAGTATTTTAATTCTAATAATTAGCATGTTGTGAAATAAATTCTAGGAAAATTTGGTGATGTTCCTTATGACCAGAGGACCCTAGGAAAAATATGTTTTGAGTTAGTTCATTTAAAATAACCCTAATTGGCTTAAACACCCAAAATAGGTCTCTAATTAATTAGAGTTAACCATACATCATATTGACTTGAAATCAATTCTCCATTGACCTTTAGGATCAGAGGAACTCACCATAAAAAATTGAGGTCAATTGGACTTGGTTAGCCCTACTAAATGGGTTGATTAAGTCATTTAGTTAATTTGAACTTTAAAAATTCATAACTTTCAAAATATCATTCAAAAATTCACCAAATTGGTTTTGGAGCCTCTCTGATATTAGGGGAATTTAAGAAAATTAAAATTTCAATTTTCTAAAAAAGTTGATTTTTAATATTATTTTAATATTTTTAATAGTTAAAAAATAATAAAAATCACAAAAATAATAAAATTCACCAAAATGTCACATTTTGAATTTTAATCACTTAGGAACCAACCCCATATTTTTCTTAGGTCTATTTAATGAGATATTAAATTTTAAAGCTCTAGGGTAATTTTAAAATTAAAAAAAATGTATTTTCTAGCATTTTCACTAAAATAATTATAATAAATCATAAAAAAATTAGAAAATTGCAAAAATTGATTCTATGATTTCCTTGATATCAGAGAGATTTTTGAAAAAATATAAAGTTCATTTTTCAACCTTTATTTTATTTTTAAATTAATTAACACTCCAAAACTTAAAATAATTATAATAAAAATAATATAATTCAAAAAATCACCAAAATTGGTCCAAATGGTCCTCTGGTCATTAGGAATGTCCCCTAATTTTCTTAAGGACAGAAACTTTCCCTTGGTCATGTTATTAAATTTTTCTTGGAAATCTCTATTTTCCACTAAAAGTAATTATATAAATAAATTAAATACAAAAAAATCACATTTTCTCCTCTCATGTCTTTATTGGCATATGAGTGAAGTCACATAAAAATTTCAAGTTCATTTGAGCTCAATTTAGTGAGTTATGAAATTGTTAAGCTTGAAGGTCAAAGTGGTAATTAAAATTTTAACCCTTAATTAAAACTTTAGGTTTAATAAAATTAACAAGTAAAATATTTGATCTTAATCTGATTTGGATGATTGAAATTTAAATAATTAAAGGGTAGAAACCCATTAAATAATTTAAAATAATTGAAATAAACCTTAATTAAATAATTGATTAAATTTGGGAAGAATAATAAAATTGGAATTATTAAAATGGGGATATTGTTAGGAAGAGATTTATTCTTTAAAGATCCCTAAATTAATCATCTCAATAATATTTAATTCCTAATTAAAAATGATAACTCAAATTTAAATTTCAAATGTTAAAGGATTAAATTGAAAAGTTAAATTATTAAACTCTTTTTAAAGTCTTGAATTAAATTAAAATTAAAAATCAAATGAATTAAATTAAATTAAAATTAAATAAAATAAAATTAAATTAAATCAAATTAAATTAAATTAAAGATTAATTAAATTAAAGATTAAATTAAATTAAATTAAATAAACAAATTAAATTAAATTAAATTAAATTAAATTAAATTAAATTAAATTAAAATTAAATCAAATTAAATTAAATTAAAGGAAATTAAATCAAATCAAATTAAATTAATTTAACATCAAATCAAACTAAATTGAATTAAATTGAATTAAATTAAATTAAATTAAATTAAATTTAAAATTAAATTGAATTAAATAACATCACCTAAAACAGAAGGAAATTAAATATAAAGTAAATTGAACACTATTCCAAGTTTAAACCCATTAATTGAATTTAAACTAAATCACAAATTTACCCTCGAAAGTTTTAGTTGTCATAACTCCTAAACAGAATATTAAATGAAATGTTACTTCACTTATAGGACATTCAAACATCCTAGTTCACTGAGTAAGATAATAACAAAACTTAACTAAACCTCGGACGATTAATTCATTTGTGTAATTGAATTCATTTAGACTTAAAACAACCCTAGAAATATTGAAAAGATGTTTAAGATTTGCCTTAAGCACTTCCTCGATATGATAGGATGTTCATAAGAACAATTGAACTTAATTGTTCTTTGATGAAGAAAATCGTCTTCAAATAAAAACACAAGGAACCTAGACGTCATAGGAAATGACTAGCTATAGGATTAGGAATTTGGTAGAAAACCATAACCCTTCCCTTAGCTTTACCTAGGAACTTGCTTAAATATTCTAATTTTGTCTTAAGTGCAGCTTGGGATGACGGGAAGACCCTCCAGGTACGCTTTTATTTTATTGCAATTTACTTTCTTGCAATTTACATTATTGTAATTTATTTAACCGCATTGCACTTACTTTTCTTGCATGATAAACAATTGTTGCATGAAAACCCACACCTTTAGGATAGTCCCTAAAACTCGAAACCAAAACTAAGTTAAAAGTTATTGCAAGATAAAATTCACCGCCACAACATTTCAAAATATAAAACAACTCAAAATTTAATCACAAATAGAACACAAAACTACAATTACAACTAAATTAAAATGTCATGTTGGATGATCAGGGAATACCTCGGATGATGTAACCTACGTGTTGCTAACGGGATTTCCCACGGTCTAAATGAAAGTGTGGAACTCATTCGATTGAGTTTAGCAAATTCATCCGGACTAAGTGAATCCGATAAAAATAATGATGCCGGAAGGATGGAACCGTGGGATCTTAACCGGTCGTCGTTATAATCAACTTTAAGATTTGTTTTAATTAAAATATTGAAAACACTTGGAAATTAAGATTTTCTCTAAACCAAAACACTTTTCTCATCCCCGATTTATGATTTCTAAAACTAAACCTCTGCAACAATAAGGAGCTAGGAGCATGGTGGGCAACGACGACCATCGTCATCGACAAAACTCCGAGTCTACTTCAAGCAAAACTTTCCTAGAATTAAATAACAAAGCCATAGGACTTCGAGGTAGTTTGCCTAGTGCAACATAAATCCTCAACTTTTTGTTAGGCATTTGCATTGCAAATTAAGCCCTAACTGGTCTTAGGATTCCGAGGTAGTCGTTTGATACGACGTAAACCCTCATATCTTCGAGGCTATTTGTATGATTCTATCATATAAATATAAGCCCTAATTAATTAAAATTGACAAAATCAAAACATTAAATAGACATTAGGACTTTCCTAAATTCAAGCCAAACAATAGGATAGTCGGGAAATTACCGAAGTTCACTTCAAATCCGTAATTTCTCCTACCTTTCTTCCTTTGAATTCTCAAAACAAAATGTTCTAAACTTGATCCATTCCCTATTGAAATTCCAAAATTCAATCCTTTGAAAACTTAAACTTTAAAATTCTTGAGAGCGAAATTATTGATTATTATCGAGAGTTTTCTTAGGTGATTCCGTCACTTAAGATGTAATTAACTATAGGGGCTTGCCCTTATAGGGAATTTTAAAGAACCCGGGTAATATAAACCTCGTTTAATACTTTCATATTAAGCGGGGAATTTGTCGGCTTATAAAATTGGTTCACAGACCAAACGGATGTCACAAATGTTTTAGTTTGTTTAATCGAGCCCCACCGTCAAGCAGTGTGTCTATCCTTAGGGATAAATACACGGTTTGTGGTGCGGTGCTCGTTTATGTAAACTATTTGGGATGTGGGATCGGTTTGATTTCATATCTTAAAATCTTCAAATTTAAAATTATTTTAAAAAAAAAATCAAATACTACTTTTCAAATTATTTATTAAAATTAAATTAAAAATTCGCCGACAACTTCTGTTAGGCGACCCCTTTTCAAAATACCACACAACCTAAAAATAGTGCCGACAGCCTTCCCTGTGGGATCGATATCTAGGTTTTTAAAAAGAAAGTCTTATATTACTTGAAACGATACGTATACTTGCGTAGTACCCCTAGTGTACGATTTATTTTTATATTTATCAAAACTTTATCTTTAATTATCGTACATTAGCCGTTTAATCAAATTTGGCGTCAAGTTCGACTATAATTTTATAAGCTATTTTTACTTGCGTAATTGCGGTCGGGTCAATCTCCAGGTCAACCCAACCTAACTTGGGTTAGCCTTAATCAACCCAAATCAATTAAATCATTGGTTCAACCCTACCTAACTTGGGTTAACCGAAATCAACCCAAATCAATTAAATCATCACGTCAACCTGACCTAATATAGGTTAACCTAAATCAACTAAATCATCGGGTCAACTGACTTAACTCATGTTAACCTAAATCAAATAAATTGTAGTTCAACATGACCTAACTCGGATTAGACCAAATCAATTAAATCATCGGGTCAACATTACCAAATCTGGTTAACCCAAACCAACTAATTCACTAAGTCAAATCTGACCTAAATCTAGTTAACCTAAATCAACTAAATCATCAAGTCAATCCATCGTAACTTGGGTGAAGTCAAATCAACATAACCACAAGGTTAATCCGATATAGTTCAGGTTAACCCAAATCAAATAGATCATAGGACCAATCCAACTTATATCTGACTAAACCATCCTTCCGATCAACCTGATCAAACTCTAGCTAACCAAAATTTACTTAACGCAATATGATAATTTGATTTAACTAAAGCTAACCCAAAAATAACTTTTCTTTGGATAATTGGAATGAACTCTGATTAACCTAACATGAGTGTCAAATTTATTCTTGAATTAAATCTCAACCCCAATCTAATCAAGGATTAATTTAATTCTATCCTAACATAGACTTAAAGATATAAATCAAGTCTAAATTAACACGGACTAATCCCAAATCTAATTTAAATTTCATTTAATATGAGAATTTGACGTGAAGCATTCCAGTTCAACCTAGTTTTTTTCTAAGTTAATCTAACTTAGTTTAACTTGTCTTGTTTTAAGTCAAATCTAAACCATGAAAGACTAGTTTGATCCCAATTAAACTAGTCAACCTCGATTATCCTATTAAGCTTTAGTCGATTAAAACAAGTTTAAGGATAATCTAAGAGAAAATTAGCCTATCCAGGTTAACTTAGATTTTTTACAGACTCTGTCTGGATTAATTTCACTTACCTCGAGCTAATCGACTGTAACTAAGGCGACTAAAGTTAAGTAGGGTTTGACTTCTCATTTGGGAATAAAAACACATTTAACTTTAGTCAAGGAAAGTTTGGACTGAAGTATCAAATCAACTTAAATGACATAAAGTTCACTGCAAAAGAATTAAAACTTAAAAATGAACCCAAAAATGCTACTTGATTTAAAAAAAATATTTTAAAATAATCAATTTTGAAGTAGGTAACCCATGGTTACTAACAAAATTTTTTCCATTCACTTGTGACTAATAAAAGCACAAACCTTAATGGCCTCGGAATGAAGAAACAATGGGATCTTGATTGGGTCATTCCCAAATAAAAAAATGAAACTTCAAAAATAAAATAAAAATATGATTGGCTAAGAAGTCTTTAGAAACCTACAATTTTCAACCCCTTGAAATCTAAAAAAGATATTAAAACTTATAATGAACAAAGATCTCCGAGTGCAACTTTAGCCCAACTGCTCTGGCTTATAAAGCTTTCTTGAACGACTTAATCCATGTTTGATGAAAAGAATCTTCCAGTCAAAGTAGGTTTAATTACCTCTCAAACTAAGTATATCAGAGTACTCGACGACCCTGGGATGACAGAGCCATGAACATCTTGACCAATTTGTCTAAAACTTAAAACAAAAACAAAAAAAAGATTCTGTTAATTTTGTTTTTTAGAGTTGTTGAAAGGACAGACGTCACCTAAGATTTTCTTTACACGTTATTAGAGTGTGCTAAATTTATTTTTCATGGATGATCATTAGAGCTACTTAAAACCTGGTGTGCAGGATTAACCTTGGCTAAACAAAGAAATGAAAGTCTAGGATATCTCAAAATCTTTAGGAATTTGCTACCTTTAGGATATGATTTTGACATTCCTCTCCTTGAAAAAAAACATTTAAATTTTATGAGAACAAATTATAATGTCAATGAAGAGTTTTTAAGTAATTTTCTTACTTAAAATGTAGTTAACTATAAGAACTTATCCTTATAGGAGGATGTAAACCCTAGAACAAGAACATCAACTTGAATTCTCAGGTAGTATACTTTCATAAGGTCTATTTAATAGTCGTGTCAAAATGATCATCTTTTGAACTTATGTTTTAAGTCATCAATATGAAAAGTTACCCTATGAAGGCTTCATATACATTTCTTTTATTTTTATTATTGTCTACCCCAGTTCTCTATTTTCTCCTCTTATAAGTTTACCAGCATGATCCGAGCTAGAGGATAATTCAAAGCAGAACGCAACATGAAAATAAACAAATTAGGGACTCCTCAACTACAACAGAGACATCAAGCAATGCGATGGAATGAAGACTGATGATGGCACACCCTAATTACATGCAAAATAAATTTAGAGTGACATCTGGCTTTTGTCTTCAACAGCCAAGCAAAATAGACTTAGCATAAAATATATATTACTTTTTTGGTTTGGTGAATTAGTTATTTATTTTAATTTAGGACAACCCAGTCAAGATGTCGATGACTTTGCATCATCCCAAGGTTGTCAAGTTTCCTAATCAACTCATTCTGAGAGGCAGTCAAACCTACTCTGACCGAAAGATTCTTGTCAGCAACAATGGTTGTGTCTGTCCAAGTGATTTTTGTACACCTAGATAGCATGGTTAAAGTTTCATTTAGTGATCTTCGTTCATTAGCTCTAATGTCTTTTTTAGATTTAGGGGTTGAAAATTTTAGGTTTCTTAAGACTTCTTTGCTGATTAGATTTTTTTTATTTTGTGTTTTATTTTTTATAATTGAAATGACCACATCAAGATCCTATGGTTTCATCTTCCCGAGATCATTGTAGTTTATGGTTTGATTAGCCACAAGTGGCCGGAAGATACTTTGTTAGAGGCCATGGGTTGACTCCTCCAAAATATCCTCTCATGCTAGGTTGCATTTTATGGTTAAAGTTTAAGTTTTAGTGTTTTTTATGGTAAATTTTATGTTTTAACTTTTAGATTGATTTGTGCTTTGGCTCAAATTGTCCCTAACTGACATTAAGTTTGCTTTTATTCCAATATAAGAGTTAAAACACTTCTTAACCTCAAGCCATTTAAGTTGAGCTGAGTTCGGATTATCCCTAGTTAGTTGAAGTTGATCCAAAGTGAGTTTCTAGCCAATCTAAGTTAGCCAGTGTTCAGCTTGGGTTATTTTTGAATTAGTTTTGGTTTGACCCGAGCTTTAATAGGATTTACCTAAGTTTCCTTATTTTGATTGGGTTTAAGCTATGCCTAATTAATTTAAACTAAGTTAGGGTTAGATTGAGTAGATCCAAATCGGGTTGAGTTAATTTTGAGCTAACCCAGGTTAAGCTAGGTTGACTCAAGTCAAGCCTTTTGAGTTAAGCCAAATCTAACTTAAGTTAGGCTTGGATGAAGTTTAAGATAATATAGATTTCATTTATCCTTTAATTGAATTAAGTTTAAGTTGAGTTAAACTTGAGTCAATTTTTGATTAAAGCCTATTTAACTTAGACTTAGGGCCTATTTGGGGCAGCTTATTGAACTGTGGTGGCGGTATGAAAACGTCACCTCCTGTTTGATAAAAGCATTCGGGTCAACTTATTCTGACCGCTGCTATAATCGCGTCAGTATTTTGTGAAGAGCAGCGAAAGCGGAAGGGGAGCCGCATCCCGCTTATGGTTGCAGTGTTCGGGCAAGTAATTCCTTCCGTGCCCTTCTCCGTCGCCCTCGTCCAAGCCCGATCTCTCCTCTTCCCTTCGCTCCTTGGGCCCTCATGGCTAGGGCTTTCGCTCCTTTCCGTTGCTTCGTTCCTGAAATCTCTAGGCTCACTCTGCCTGAGGTTCACAAGGCAGCCTCCTCTCCGTCTCATTCCAGCAAGCCGAAAAGAGCTCCATCCTCTCTATTAGCAACCTAGGCAAGCGATCTTTCCCCTTCTCCCTCTTATCCGAGAGCTCCATCCTCTTCTTCATCAAGGTGAGTCGAAAACCTTCTCTCCTTTACTAAAACCAGTATTTCTTCAGATTCTTGCACATGAAGCGACTGTAGAATTTGTTATACAGTACTATGTTGCTTTATCACTTTCTGATTCTATTGCTATATCTTCAGACATACTTGCAGATGATATGATTCCCAGAATTCTTGCTCTCGTCCAAAGCTGCTTGTTATCAAAATCTAATTCTGCAATTACTAATATGTTTGAGAAAACCCCAAAATCTATATTTTGGTTGAGGATAGTTGAAGCGATTAAGGACAGATATGCTGTGGAAAGATTGTCCGAAGTGTTACTCAGGCAGTACGTCAACTAAAACAGTCAGTGATGGGGAAGTGTATTGGGTTCTCTGCTTGCTATTTAACCGGTGCTTCAAGCTCGAAAATACCAAGAGGTAGTCTCGTTTTTTTTTGGTGATTTCTTTACAGTTCAGCAATTGTGATATCTTTGATATTTATATAAACAAACACACACACACACACACACACTATTTTATCCCCATTTACACTTGGAAGGGCTAATTTATTTATTCAAACCTAGTTTGGATGACTTCAGCCCTGTTTCCCCCATTAGCTAGTTTTGTAGTCTCAATTTGACTCTGCTGAATGCTAATGTGCAATGTGCTACCATACTGACCATTGTATCAATATTATATATATTTAGCTTAAAAAGGCATCAATATTAGCTTAAACATGAGGTACACTCAAATGAAGTTCTGTTTGTCAGCCAATATTTAATTCTTTAATATGTATTGAAACCTCGTTTAACGATTAGTGATTTCAGAACCTTCTTTAACTCTAGTTTAGGCTATTTTTTCTCATTTTTAAGTTCTTAATTTTAACCAATCTGCTTTGTATTTTTGTGGTTCTATTTTTGATATATTTTAAATGGTGGATGTTCTATTGCAAGATTATCTAGGTTGTCGATGGCTAGATTCCAATGTGAAATGGATGGGGCTATTCCTTTAAAAAATGAGATTTGGATTTCTTTTTCTTCAATTTATTATTGGTAGATGTTTTAATGTGAGGGTATACTCTACTGTACATTGTATGAATTTCTGGTAGCAAATATTCAATTGACTATATGATTCACTCATGATGGAGAGAATGATTGCTTCATCTTTTGTGGGTCCCAACCATTAGGTTAATGGGAATGTTTCATATGATTCGTCTCCCTTTCAACTTGGTATTCATTGTTTGGAGTGTAATTAGAAACTAGTGCCACCTCTAGATTTGCATTTGTATGTAGTATTGAGGATGTGATGAGGAGCCCCATATTCATTTGAGAATATTGACGTTGTCCCTTCAATAGAGATCGTGAGAACTTAGTATGATCATATTGTTCTAGTAAAATTTTATATTTAAAAATATTTATTTTTAAATTTGAAATAAGATTTTATATCTTAATAAAATTTTATAAGTAAAGAGTAGCATAAATTGTTATTTTTTTTACAAACAACTGCATATAAGCTGTTTTCAAATCACAGAAATCAAACAGCTCAACAGCTTATTCATTTTAGGGGCATAAGAGTCATTTATTCATAAACAACTGCGAATCAGCTGTTTTCCAAACGCTCAAACCAAACAGACAGACAGCTTATTCGAATCAGCTGCTTATCAGCAGATTATCAGAATAAGCAGCTTATCTGAATAAGCTGAATAAGCTGCAGCTGCCCCAAACAGACCCTTAAGTTCACTTTGAAATAGAGTTACAGATTTGGTTCATTTGAGTTAAGTCAGATTGTTCCGGGATGTTTGAGTTGGTTTGGGTTGACCCTAGCTAGGATAAATTAACCTGATGATTTAAGTTGATTTAGATTAACTTGAGATAGTTTAAGTTGACCCGGTGATTTAAGTTGATTTAGGTTAACCCGAGTTAGGTTGGGTTGACCTGGTGATTTTAGTTTTTTTGAGTTAAACCAATTAGGTCGGGTTGACCTGGTCATTTAAGATGATTAGGGTTAACTAGAATTAGGTTGGGTTGACCCGGTCATTTATGTTGACTTGGGTTAACCTAAGTTAGGTCGGTTTGACTCGGTGATTTATGTTGATTTGGATTAACTTATGTTAGGTCAGGTTGACCCGATGATTTAAATTGATTTGGGTTAACCCAAGTTAGGTTGATATGACCATCAGTGATTTAAGTTGATTTAGGTTAACCCGTGTTAAGTTAGATAGATCTGATGATTTAAGTTGATTTGGGTTAACCTGAGTTAGTCTGGGTTAGCCTGGTGATTTAGGTTGATTTGGGTTAACCAGAAATAGGTTGGGTTGACCCGGTGATTTATGTCGATTAGGGTTAATCTAAGTTAGGTTGGGTTAGCTTGGCAATTTAAGTTAATATAGGCTTAAGTTGGGTTAGACCTGGAAGGTTTCATGTTGTGCTAGGTTTTAGTTATGTTATGTCTAAGTTGGATTAGACCTAGGATGATTTAGTTGAGCTACGTTAAGTTGGATTAAACCTGTAAGAGTTCATGTTGAACTAGGTATAAGTTGAAATAGACTCAGAAGGATTTAAGTTGTACTAGGTCTAAGTTAGGTTATACCCAGTGTGGTTTAAGTTGAATTAGGTCTAAGTTAGTTAAAACTTAGTAGGTTTTAGTTATACTAGGTCTAAGTAAGGTTAGACCTAGGAGGGTTAATGTAATGCTAAGTCCAAGTTTGGTTAGACCTAGATCAAACCCTAGTTAGACTTGAGTTGGGTTAGGTCTGATTAGCGATCAAACCTAAATTGACTTCAATTGGGTTGGGTCCAATCTAAGTCTACTTGGGTTAGGTCTAAGTTAGGTTTAGACCTAAGACAAGTTCAATCAAAACAAGTTCAATTTTATTTGGGGTGGCTTCATGATTAAAGGGGAAATCAGGATGTCAATCGCTTAAAACCTTCATTAGGCTAAATCCCCACAGTTGATTTAGTGTTTTGAATTAAATGTCGGGGATAATTTGGGCTATGTTATAAAATTCTAATTTTTACACTTTTATCAATAGGTTCGTAAATTTCATTTTTAGGTTTTGAGGGGTGATAATTGTCACTTTGAGGTTTAGGATTACTATCTTAATTTTTTTTAAAATTTTCCTTTTCATTTTTAATTTTAATTCTTTTGATGTTTATTTCAATTTTTATAATTAACTTTCAAAATAATTATGTTTTTGGTAGAAATTTGGTCATTATAAGGTTTGGGAGGCCCCTTGCCTTAGAAAAATCATGGGATGTCCCCAATGGTAGAGGAAAATATCCTTTAAAATTTCATTTTTTGTCTTATATTTAATTTTTAATATTTGAAATACTCTTTGGAGTATTTAATTAGTTAAAAATTAATTATAAATTAATTATTTTCAAAATTTATTTTTTTCCTCAGTTCCCTGAGTCCATAATTTTTTTTTTGTTTTTTATGATTTTTATTTCCAATATTTTGAATTCTTACATTTTTATTTAATTTTCTAGATTTATTTAGTTCAGGAAACACAAATCTCCTACTTATCCACACGGCACCGCGTCATCCCTTGTACGCTCCGAACTCATGCGACGTCTTCTTGTTGTGTGCACTTTCCATGCGGGCGCTGAGGTGGCCCGTGGTTTGGTGTTCTCCTATCTCTCGGTTATGTGATCCAGCTCGATCTCTACCATCTGTTTCTATACACAAAAACAGACAACATTGGTTCATTGTCCCCACGAGATAGTTAACTTTGAACCGTCTATGTTAAAATGTTAATATCAAACTCGATTCTTAACCAAATCACTCAGGCTTTTTTCTACACCTTCATCTAATCGAGACGAAGCTATCTATGGGGTAAGTGGAGGTGCATTGTACATTCTTTCATAAATGACCAAACATATGCTCAATTTAGGGATATTTTATCCATATCTTTTCCCAATAGGTGTGGCCTTGATTGGGCTTGAGAGAGATGATCGCCTTGATGCCACGTCCCTCCTCCTTGCTTCAATTCAATTTGAAATTGGTCCTAGCTATGAACTAGGCCAAATGTGTCTTAGGTTTGTGTTGGGATGGTTTGCAGGGCTCGGGAAGGCTTAATATTGATTAAGGTAGTTAGCCTAAGTCCCCGTGAACCTTGTGAATGGTTTGGATTGAATTTTTGTTATGTTTGATTTCAAGGTCAAATATGCCCTGGATTTTAGCGGCCAAATTAGGGGTTTGTAGTGGCTTAAATGGCTTAAGGATGGTGAAAAGAGTTTTCATTGGTTAAGGGGGTGTACTTTTGATGTTGGGAGCATAAGGATTAAGTGGTTGTGTGAGGTGTTTAGTGTTGTTCTGAGGGGTGGTGGCTATTTATAGCTAAGGGAAGCCAAGGGAGAAACTTGGTGACCCAAGGAAAAAAGGTTAAGATTTTCATGCCTATTTTATACTGATTTTGATGATATTGCACTTTAAAGAAGGGTTTTTTTAGTGTTTTTCTGCAGGTATGAAGATTTAAGGACAAAGGAGCGAAAATATGCAAAAAGAAGCGAATTTGGAACCAAAAGGACTAAAATATGAAAATTTGACTTAGGGCACTGATTGCGAGGTCGATGGCACCGACGACGTGATTTTCACAAGAGTTTAGAATATATTCCAAGCGAGGCTGTCAACGGTAGAGGTCAGTTTAAAGCACTATTTCTAGAAGGCCGCCAACGGCGCCTTTGAGGCCACCGACGGCAGGATCGGCGGTTCTTTCACAAAATACGTCGAATTTGGACGATTTTCGAAGGGATGCCTTGGAGAATCTTCAACAACTTTAAAAAGAACCGTTTTAGGCTAAAAAATTATCCTTTTGAAGTCCTCTAAAAGTCACTAAGAGTCTGTAAAAAGTACTATTAGAAATTTCTAATAGTTACTTAGTGTCCTATAGAGAGTCCACTGATGTCTATTGTTATTAGTAAGTGTTAATTAGTGAGTTCAAATAGAGATTGTGAGGAATTCTTCGAAGGATAGTAAGAGTGGAAGGGGAGTGAGAGATCTCTTTTGCATTGCCGTTTCGAAGGAAAATTTCGTGTACTGTAAAGAAGGAAGAGATTCAGAGGAACTTCAAGGAATTTGCTTGGGGAGGAATTTAAGATAAGTTGTGTTTATTTACTCTAGTCTGTAGTACTTTACTTTTATATATGAAATTCAAGTTTTATTGCATCTTTTCCATGAATTCTGAGTAGTTATTCTATCTTTCTATTTTTTTTGATATTTTTGTGATATGATAAATAAAATTAATGTGCCATAAAAGATTTAAAAAAGTTGTGATAATCGATCTTAATTTACTTTAACTTAGATCTTAATTTACTTTAACTTAGATTTAAATTTGGTTATGAAAATCTTATACCCTACGATTTGGAATTAGAACGCACTGTTAGGATAATTAGAAAAATGAGAAAAGAACCTATAAATTCTGAAATAATGGAAAACAACGTAAACAACCAAATAATAGAAAATGAACATCAATCTTGACCATTAAGAGATTATGCTAACCCTACATTAGATGAAATTCGCCTAACTATCCAAAATCCTGATGTAGCAGCTAATTCATTTGAGCTTAAACCTACAATTATCCAAATGATACAAAATAATCAATTTGGTGGAACTTCAAATGAAGATCCTAATTTACATCTTGCAAGTTTCTTAGAACTTTGTGCTATTTTTAAGTACGACAGAGTGTCAGATGATGTTGTCAAACTTAGACTTTTTTCCTTTTTCACTAAGGGATAAGGCTAAGGCTTGGTTAAATTCGTTAGCACCTGGATCTATTAGAACTTGGGGAGAACTTTCACAAAAATTCTTATCAAAATATTTTCCACCATCTAAGACTGTTAAGCTTAGAAATGATATCACATTTTTAGGTCAGTATAAGGGTGAATCGATATATGAATCTTGGGAAAGATTTAAAGAACTTTCTTAGGAAATTTCCACATCATGTTTTACCAGATTGGTTAATTATTCAAACATTTTATAATTGATTAGTAGCATCTCTTAGATCTATAATTGACGCTGCCGCTGGTGGATCACTAATGTCTAAACCTTTTGAAGAAGCCTATGCGTTAATAGAAAAAATGGCTACTAATAATTTTTAATGGCCTGCTGAAAAAGGAAATCCTAAGAGAGTAGCCAGTATTCATGATTCTGATTCTTTAACTATGATAGTTTCTCAAATTGCTGCTCTTTCAAAGAAAATAGATCAATACAGAATGAATCGTTCTCAAACACCTCCAGTGTTAAAAGAAAATTCATTAGGACAAATTGTAGATGCTCAATCTTCATATGAAACTATTAATTTAATAAATAATAGACAAAATAACCCTTATTCAAACTATTTTAATCCAGGTTGGAAAAATTATCCAAACTTTAATTGGAATAACTAAGATAATGCAAATCTTGTTAATCCTCAGTGGGGGAACAATCCTGTAAACTCATTAATAAATATAAACAACCTGGGTAATTCTAATTATAGACCTTCTAATGTACCGGGTTTTTATAATAATTCACAATTTAAGGAGAAGAAGTTGTCTATGGAAGAATTTATTTTGAATATGGGTAATCAATTACAAAGTCAAGGAGCTGCTATTAAAAACATAGAAAACCAATTAAGGCAAATTGCTTCTGCATTAAGCAATAGACCTGTTGGAACTTTATCTAGCAATGTTGAAGTAAATCCTAAAGATCAAGGAAAAGAACAGATTAAGGCTATTCAATTGAGAAGTGGAAAAGAGTTGGAAACAAGAGTTCAAAAAGAAACTATTGTTGAAAAGGAAAAAGAAGAAACTGAAGGAGAAAAAGAAAGTTTATATCCTGATTTTCATCTGAATCCTATGAAAATTACTATTGAAAAACCATCACCACCATTTCCTCAAAGACTAAAGCAACAAGATAAAGAAAAAAGATTTTCTAAATTCTTAGGCATTTTGTAAAAATTGTTGTCAGCATATTTTTAGGTTATGTGTTTTGCAAAGGGGTCGCCTACAGAAGTTGTCGGTGAATTTTTTTAGATTTTAAATTAAATTTAAATATATATATATAATTTAGAAAGTAGTATTTGATTTTGAAAATAATTTTGAGTTTCAAAATTTTAAGATATGAAATCAAACTGATCTCACATCCCGAATAGTTTATATAAACGAGCACTGCACCACAAACTGTAGATCTATCCCAGAGAAGAGACACACTGCTTGATGATGGGGCTCGATTAAATAAACTAGAAGATTTGTGACATCCGTTTGGTTTGCGAACCAATTTTATAAGCCGACAAGTTCCCTCGCTTAATATAAATGAATTAAGTAGGTTTTATATTACACGGGTTCTTAAAGTTCCCTATAAGGGCAAGCCCACTATAGTTAATTACATCCTAAGTGACGGGAATCACTTAAGAAAACTCTCGATAATGATCAGTGGTTTTGCTCTCAAGAATTTCAAAGTTTAAGGTTTTCAAATAATTGAATTTTGGAGTTTCAATAGGGAATATATCAAATTTTGAACAGTTAATTTTTGTGAATCCGAAGGAAGAGAAGTAGGAGAAGTTGAGGATCAAGAGGAATCTTGGCAACTTCCCAAACTATCCTATTATTTGGCTCGAATTTAAGAAAATCCTAATATTATCTGATATTTCAATCTTGCCGATTTTAGTTAATTAGGACTTATATTCGTATGACATAATCATACAATCAGCCTAGAAGATGTGAGGGTTTATGTCGTACCAAACGACTACCTCGGAGTCCTAAGACCGGTTAGGGCTTAATTTACATAACATTATCATGCAAATGCCTAACGAAGAGTTTAGGATTTATGTTGCACTAAGCAAACTACCTCAAAATCCTATGGCTTTGTTGTTTAAATTCTAGGAATGTTTAGTTGATGTTGATCCGAGTTTTGCTGATGATGATGGCCTTGCAGCCCACCATGCTCCGAGCTCTTTGTTGTTGCAGAGGTTTGGTTTTAGAAGTCATAAATCAGGAGATGAGAGAAGTGTTTTGGTTTAGAGAAAATCTTAAAATCCAAGTATTTTTAATATTTTAATTAAAACAAATCTTAAAGTTGTTTAAACAGAACCGATTAAGATCTCACGGTTCCATCATCCCGGCACCGTTATTTTCATCGAATTCACTTAGTACAGATGAATTTGCTAAACTCAACTGAATGAGTTCCACACTTTCATCTAGACCTTGGGAAATCCCGTTAGCAAAACATGGGTTACATCATCCGATGTATTTCCAATCATTCAACGAGACGTTTTAATTCAGTTGCTATTATAGTTTTGTTGTTCTGTTTGTGATTAAGTTTTGAGTTGTTTTATATTTTGAAATGTTGTGGCGGTGAATTTTATCTTGTAATGATTTTTAATTTAAATTAGGTTTCAGTTCAGGGACTATCCTAAAGGTTTTGGTTTTCATGCAACAGTTGTTTATCATGCAAGAAAAGTAAAGTACAGTGCATGTAAGTAAATTGCAATAAAGTATATTGCAATAAAATAAAAGCGTATCTGGAGGGTCTTCCTTCATCCCAAGCTGCACTTAAAACACATATTAAGGCATTTAAATATTCCAACAAGTACGTAGGTAAAGCTAAGGGAAAGATTTTTGGTTGTCTACCAAAGTCCTAATCCTATAGCTAGTCATCTCCTATGACGTCTAGGTTCTTGTGTTTTAGTTTAAGGATGATTTTCTTCATTGAAGAATAATAAAATTCAATTGTTCTTATAAACATCCTATCATATTGAGGAAGTGCTTAAGACGAGTCTTAAACTTCTTTTCAATACCTCTAGGATTGTTTTAAGTCCAAGAGAATTTAATTATACAAGTGAATTAATCATCCGGGAGTTTAAGTTTTGTTCTTTTGCTTAGTGAACTAGGACATTTGAATATCCTATAAGTGAGATAACACTTCACTTAATACCTCATTTAAGAGTTATAATAACAAGACCTTTAAAAAGGGCAAATCAACTCATTAAGTATTTTAATGATTTAAACTTAATGATTTAATTTTAATTTTGACTTAATTATAGAAAATTAGTTTAAGTTTGGAATAGTGTTCAAGTTATTTTAGATTTAATTCTTAATGATTTCATTTAGGTTTGTTATTAAATGATTTTAATTTAATTTAATTTAATTTAATTTAATTTAATTTTGATTTAATTTAATTTAATTTAATTTAATTTTAATTTAATTTAATTTCAATTTAATTTTAATTTAATTTAATTTAAATTTAAATTTAAATTAATTTAATTTAATTTTAATTTAATTTAATTTCAATTTAAATTTAATTTTAATTTAATTTTAATTTGATTTAGTTTTAATTTAGTTTAATTTTAATTTAGTTTAATTTAATTTAGTTTAATTTAACTTAATTTGATCTCAATCTATTTTTCTTTTAATTTAATTTAATTTGATTTTAATTTAATTGAGATTATTCTTTTAATTTTTTTAATTAAGACTTAAGTATTATTGAAGTGATTTATTTAGGGATTTGTAAATTAAAGAATAAATATCCTCTTAAATAATATCCCTACTTTAATAATTCTAATTTCTATTATTCTCCCAAAATTTCAATTAATTAATTAATTAAAGTTTTATTTTAATTATATTTGAAATGGTTAATAGGTTTCTACCCTTAATCATTTAAGTTTCAATCATCCAAAATCAGTTTAAAATCAAATATTTTACCCTCCTTTTTTTATTAATCCTAAAATTTTAATTAAGGGTTAAAGAATTTAATTACCATTTTTGCCCTTCAAGCTTAATAATTCTATAACTCACTGAATTAAGCTCAAATGAACTTGAAATTTCTATGTAACCTCACTCACATGTGAATTAAGACATTAGAGGAGAAAAATGTGATTTTTATGTATTTAATTTATTTATGTAATTATTTTTAATGGAAAAAGGGGGTTTTCAAAGAAAATTCAACAACATGACCAAGGAAATGCTTCTGTCCTTAAGAAAATTATGGGATGTTCCTAATGACTAGAGTACCATCTGAACCAATTTTGGTGATTTTTTGAATTATCTTTATTTATTAGAATTATTTTGAGTTTTGGAGCATTAATTAATTTTAAAATAAAATTAAAGTTGAAAAATGGATTTTATATTTTTCTTAGATCTCTCTAACCTCAAGAAGTCCAGAGAAATAAATTTTATATTTTTCTGATTTTTTTTATTTATTAGAATTATTTTAGTGAAAAGGTTGGAAAATACATTTTTAATATTAAAAATTACATTAAGCCTTTAAAATTCAATATCTTACCCTAGGGACTTAAGAGAAATATTTGGTTTGTTCCTAAATGATTAGAATTCAAAATGTGACATTTTGGTGATTTTTAATATTTTTATGATTTTTATTATTTTTTAATTATTAAAAATATTAAAATAATGATAAAAATCAACTTTTTTAGAAAATTATAATTTTAATTTTTCTAAGTTCCTCTGATATCAGAGAAGCCCCAAAACAATTTTTGTGAATTTTTGAAAAGTATTTTGTGAGTTATGAATTTTTAAATTTTAATTTTACCCATTTTTGCGCTTAAGAGGCTTAATCAACCCATTTGGTGGGGTTAATCAAGTCCAATTGGTTTCAAATTTTTTTGTGGTGTTCTCTTATCCCTAGAGGATAGTGGAGAATTGTTTTTAAGTTAATTTGATGTGTGGTTAACCCTAATTAATTAAACTTCAATTTTGGGTATTTAGGCCAATTAGGGTATTTAGCTCAAAACTTATTTTTCCTAGGTTCCTCTGGTCACAAGAAACATCACAAAATTTTTCTAGAATTTATTTCTCAACATGCTAATTATTGGAATTAAAATACTCAAAACAGTAACATGAACTTGGAAAATCAATAACTTCTCATAGGGATGGGCTCTGACATTGGAAAATTCAAGGAATGTTCCCAAGTTCAGAGGCTTCAAAAGCCCTATGGTCTCATGCCATGATGAATTACCTATGCAAATGGATAATTAAAACAATGCAGAGAGTAAATAAATCATTAAAAATAAAATACTTAATGAAATTACTTGATTTCTTTTTCACATTATTCTCCTCTGTTCACTGAGCAAGCGAGTATTTTTATTTTATTTTTAGGTTTTTTCTACACAAAGTTATGAATTTTTGAAGTTCTGGTAATTAAATAAATAGAAAAATACCCTATTTTCCTACTTATCCACGCGACGCTGACTCAACCTCGATGCCTCCAAAGCTCCATGCGTCGCCTCTTGATTCGGCGCCTCCATTTGACTGGGATGCCACGAGGCCCGCGGTTCATGTCCCGTTGCGCTGTTCGGCTTGATCCCGACCGTCCGCTCAATACACGCGCGATCCAACAGCTCCCAGTCATCGTCTACGACTGGTGTGAACTCGTGATCGTCGACCTTCTAACCCTAATTTCTCACTCGATTCTCAACAGATTTTTGTGTTCTTATACTCTATGGATTCGTCTTGAAGAGACGAACACATCCATATGGTAAACATGCATTAAAATTAACTCAAACTAAATGGAGAATCTCCAGAAGCTCGGGAGAAGGAGAGAGCTCATACCTTTGCTCAGAGAAGTGAAGCTTCAATCTGAGGACTATGTCACCTTCGATTGGGTCCAAGTAAGCTCCAGATGAAGTCCCTTGGCCTGGTTAATTGCCTAGGTACAAAAGTGACCACAGCCGATCATAAAGCTTGGAGGCTGGAAGCAATGGCTAGCCTGGTGAGGGGGCTTTTGTCGGGAAACTTCTCCTCTTGGTGCGGTGAAGGTGTAGAGTCAATCAATTTAAGGATTGACTCACTCGTGGTGAAGCGTCCTGGTTTTGGGCTTGGATTTCAACTGCGAAATTGAGCTCACGGAGAGGAAATGGCGGGGGATTTCGGTGGGGATGAAGTTCTCAGGGTGTGGGGAAGAGTCTGGAATGATTTTGGCAGAGTTTCCTTAAGTTTTGTTTCAGCACCTCCCTTGGCTGAGAGGAGGGGGTGTTTAAATAGGAGAGACTGGAGGGCCTCCCAGGGGGGTTTAAGGGTTGGGATCAGCTGCTCTGGTGAGAAGAAGAACAGCTGCAATGGCCATTTGGAGTGAGGCAGCTCAGCAAGGTGGAATTCTAAAATTTAGCTCCTCCCAAGGTCTCGGCCATGGTGTTTTCCGACGATCCAGGCGGCTGGCCGGCAGGCATGGGTCACCCTCAGGTTTAGGTGAGTCAGGGCTTGATGTTAGTGAATTCAATTGAAGCTTGACATGTGTAAAGTGGTTTGATTCAAATGGAATGGGGAGGTGGCTCTTCTGCACTTGGTTTGGTCAACCCATGGAAATGGGCTTGGTTCACCTCCCCATGGCCGATTTGGGCTGAGGGAGGATCATTTGCATCAGCTAGAAAGGGGTGGTGAAGTCCCCATCCAAAGTGATGTGGCTAATCTTGGTTTAGTGTGTAGCATGGAAGGGGTTAAAAAGCTTAATGAAGGTTTAAGAAAGAGAGCCCCCTTTTGCCATTAATGGGTTGGTCACATGTCAAACATCCCATGGCTTCATATGGCTTGTACATGGCTTGTCTTTGGCTCACATATGGCTTGGCAAGAGTTTGGTCAACTTTCATGGAAAAGGTCTTTAGGAATTTTTTGGAAATTTTGAGGTTATTTGATGGGATTTGGCATAATACCATTTTGGTTTGATTTTCATGATGGGTTTAGCACTTAGGGAATGATATCAATTAAGTGAGGATGAGATTTGATTGTAATGTGGGCTTTAGGATGGGTTTGGGCTTATGAATTTGGTAGAAGTGGGCTTTTAAGAAGGTTTAGGGGAGTGGGCCTTTATGTTTAGCAGTGGGCTTTTAGATGAAAAATTTTGCAAAGGGCTGTGCCAAATAAATGTTGAGTTTAGTTTAAGGATGTGTCTTGAATGATTTGCAATGGGTTTGGTCTCATATAGGCTTAATATGACTTCATGGCTCAACCAAAGTAATTACATTGCACTCATATTTGATCAATCTTCATTCTTCCAAAATTTCAATTTTTGGCCCCGGGGACCTTACACCTACCAAACCTACCAAAAGCCCTTAAAATTGCCCAAATCTTCCAAAATTTCCAAATCACCCAAAATTCCCCAAAATTAACCTTGAACATTTCCTCACCAATCAAATTGATCATCCATAGCCAAAAATACCAAAAATTCTAAAAGTATCCCCCAATACCCTCCAAATTACCAAAATGCCCCTCTTGACCCAAAAATACAAAAATTCAGAAAATTCCTAGAAAATTCCAGAAAATCCCAAATATTCTCAATTTCATTTTGTCCAACTATACCATGGGCCAATTTTGTCAATTTACCCCAATTTTACCAAAACCCCCCAATTTAGCTCATTCTTAACCCAAGTGAACCCAATGTCAAACCAAATCTACCCAATTGACCCCAATTTTGGTCCAATTCAATTCTAAATTTCCATTTAATATCCACAATATTAATCTAGACCAAATCCAAGTCCAATTTGATTAACATTTGATTCCAATTTCACTTTTGACCTTAAAGCCCAAATTGGACTCATGACCCAAACTTAGCCCAAACCAAACCAATTCAACTCCAATTGACCCCAAACCTTTTCTAAACCTTCCCTAACATCCCCACAAACAAAAAACTAACATAATTTGCTGAAAATTTGGACCCAAACCTCACTCAAATTCAACCCAAAACCAAAAAGCCCAATTTTGACCTAAACCCAAACCTAACCTAAATATGCCCAAGTCCCAAAACCAAAACCCAACCAAAGTTGAAACCTCTTTGAAACACTCCCATAAACATTTCCCAACATTAATTTTACATCTAATTCAACCCTAGCCCAACATTGGCCCAAATTAGCCCAATTTGACCTACATTGGCCCATTTACCAAATGAACCCAAATTCAACCCAATTCAATTCCAAACTACCTCAAATTTGCTTCAAATCATTCAAGAGACATCCTTAAAATAAATTCAACATTTATTTGGCATGGCTCTTTGCAAAATTTTTCATCTAAAAACCCATTGCTAAACATAAAGGCCCACTCCCTTAAACCTTCCTAAAAGCCCACTTCTACCAAATTCATAAGCCCAAACCCATCCTAAAGCCCACATTTCAATCACATCTCATCCTCACGTAATTGATATCATTCCCTAAGTGCTAAACCCATCATTAAAATCAAACCAAAATGGTATTATGCCAAATTCCATCAAATAACCCCAAAATTTCCAAAAATTCCTAAAGCCCTTTTCCATGAAAGTTGACCAAACTCTTGCTAAGCCATATGTGAGCATAAGACAAGCCATGTACAAGCCATATGAAGCCATGGGATGTTTGACATGTGAACAACCCATTAATGGCAAAAAGGGGGCTCTATTTCTTTAACCTTCATTAAGCTTTTTAACCCCTTCCATGCTATACACTAAACCAAGATTAGCCACATCACTTTGGATGGGGACTTCACCACCCCTTTCTAGCTGATGCAAATGATCCCCCCTCAGCCCAAATCAGCCATGGGGAGGTGAACCAAGCCCATTTCCATGGGTTGACCAAACCAAGTGCAAAAGAGCCACCTCCCCATTCCATTTGAATCAAACCACTTCACACATGTCAAGCTTCAATTGAATTCACCAAGATCAAGCCCTGACTCACCTGAACCTGAGGGTGACCCATGCCTGCTCGCCCGGCCGCCCGGATCGCCGGAAAACTCCATGGCCGAGACCTCGGGAGGAGCTAAATTTTGGAATTCCACCTTCTTCGAGTTGCCTCACTCCAAATGGCCATCGTGAACTGTTCTTCTCCTCACTAGAGCAGCTGATCCCAACCCTTAAACCCCCCTGGGAGGCCCTCCAGCCTCTCCTATTTAAACACCCCCTCCTCTCGGCCAAGGGAGGTGCTGAAACAAACCTTAAGGAAACTCTGCCAAAATCATTCCAGACTCTTCCCCACACCTGGAGAACTTGATCCCCACTGAAATCCACCTGCCATTTCCTCTCTGTAAGCTCAATTTCAGAGTTGAAAACCAAGCCCAAAACTAGGACACTTTACCACAGTGAGTCAATCTTTAAATTGATTGACTCTACACCTTCACCAGACCAAGAAGAGAAGTTTCCCAGCAAAAGCCCCCTCACCAGGCCAGCCATTGCTTCCAGCCTCTAAGCTTTGTGATCGGCTGTGGTCACTTTTGTACCTGAGCGATTCACCGGGCCAAGGGACTTCATCCGGAGCTTGCTTGGACCCAATCGAAGGTGACATAGCCCTCAGATTGAAGCTTCACTTCTCTGAGCAAAGGTATGAGCTCTCTCCTTTTCCGAGCTTCTGGAGATTCCCCATTTAGTTTGAGTCAATTTCAATGAATGTTTACCGTATGGATGTGTTCGTCTCTTCAAGACGAATCCATAGAGCATAAGAACACAAAAATCCGTTGAGAATCGAGTGAGAAATTAGGGTTAGAAGGTCGACGGTCACGGGTTCACACCAGTTGTAGACGATGACTGGGAGCCGTTGGATCGCGAGTGTATTGAGCAGACGGTCAGGATCGAGCCGGACAGCGCAACAGGACATGAACCGCGGGCCGCGTGGCATCCCAGTCAGATGGCGGCGCCGAATCAAGAGGCGACGCGTGGAGCTTCGGAGGCGTCGAGTTGAGTCGGCGCCGCGTGGATAAGTAGGAAAATAGGGTATTTTTCTATTTATTTAATTACCAGAACATCAAAAATTCATAACTTTGTGTAAAAAAATCCTAAAAATAAAATAAAAATACCCCCTTGCTCAGTAAACAGAGGAGAATAATGTGGAAAAGAAATCAAGTAATTTCATTAAGAATTTTATTTTTAATTATTTATTTACTCTCTGCATTGTTTTAATTCTCCATTTGTATAGGCAATTCATCATGACATGAGACCATAGGACTTTTGAAGCCTCTGAACTTGGGAACATTCCTTGAATTTTCCAAGGTCAGAGGCCATCCCTATGAGAAGTTATTGATTTTCCAAGTTCATGTTACTGTTTTAAGTATTTTAATTCCAATAATTAGCATGTTGAGAAATAAATTCTAGAAAAATTTGGTGATGTTTCTTGTGACCAGAGGAACCTAGGAAAAATAAGTTTTGAGTTAATTCACTTGGAACAACCCTAATTGGCATAAATACCCAAAATTGAACTTTAATTAATTAGGGTTAACCACATTAAATTAACTTAAAAATAATTATCCACCAATTGGACTTGATTAACCCCACCAAATGGATTGATTAAGCCTCTTAAGCAAAAATGGGTAAAATTAAACTTTAAAAATTCATAACTCACAAAATATTTTTCAAAAATTCACAAAAATGATTTTGGAGCTTCTCTGATATCAGAGGAACTTAGAAAAATTAAAATTATAATTTTCTAAAAAAGTTGTTTTTTTATCATTATTTTAATATTTTTAATAATTAAAAAATAATAAAAATCATAAAAATACTAAAAATCACCAAAATGTCACATTTTGAATTGTAATCATTTAGGAACAAACCAAATATTTTTCTTAAGTCCCTAGGGTAAGATATTGAATTTTAAAGGCTTAATGTAATTTTTAATATTAAAAATGTATTTTCCAACCTTTTCACTAAAATAATTCTAATAAATCAAAAAAAAAATCAGAAAAATATAAAATTTATTTCTCTGGACTCCTTGAGGTCAGAGAGATCTAAGAAAAATATAAAATCAAATTTTCAACTTTAATTTTATTTTAAAATTAATTAATGCTCCAAAACTCAAAATAATTCTAATAAATAAAATATAATCCAAAAAAATCACCAAAATTTGTCCAAATGGTCCTCTAGTCATTAGGAATATCTCATAATTTTCTTAAGGACAGAAACATTTCCTTGGTCATGTTATTGAATTTTCCTTGAAAACCCCTATTTTCCATTAAAAATAATTACATAAATAAATTAAATACAGAAAAATCACATTTTCTCCTCTAATATCTTAATTGATATGTGAGTGAGGTTACATAAAAATTTCAAATTCATTTGAGCTTCATTTATTGAGTTATAGAATTATTAGGCTTGAAGGGCAAAATGGTAATTAAAAATTTCAAAAAAAGGAGGGTAAAATATTTGATTTTAAACTGATTTTGGATGATTGAAACTTAACTAATTAAGGGTAGAATCCTATTAACCATTTCAAATATAATTAAAATAAAACTTTAATTAATTAATTAATTAAAATTTTGGGAGAATAATAGAAATTGGAATTATTAAAGTAGGGATATTATTTAAGAGGATATTTATTCTTTAATTTAAAAATCCCTAAATAAATCACTTCAATAATACTTAAGTCTTAATTAAAAAAAAATTAATTAAAAGAATAATCTCAATTAAATTAAAATTGAAATTAAATTAAAATCAAATTAAATTAAATTAAAAGAAAAATAACTTGAGATCAAATTAAGTTAAATTAAACTAAATTAAATTAAATTAAATTAAAATTAAACTAAATTAAAATTAAATCAAATTAAAATTAAATTTAAATTAAATTTAAATTGAAATTAAATTAAATTAAAATTAAATTTAAATTAAATTTAAATTGAAATTAAAATTAAATTGAAATTAAATTAAATTAAAATTAAATTAAATTAAATTAAATTAAATCAAAATTAAATTAAATTGAATTAAATTAAATTAAAATCATTTAGTAACAAACCTAAATGAAATCATTAAGAATTAAATCTAAAATAACTTGAACACAATTCTAAACTTAAACTAATTTTCTATAATTAAGTCAAAATTAAAATTAAATCATTAAGTTTAAATCATTAAAATACTTAATGAGTTGATTTGCCCTTTTAAAAGCTCTTGTTATTATAACTCTTAAATGAGGTATCAAGTGATGTGTTATCTCACTTATAGGATATTCAAATGTCCTAGTTCACTGAGCAAAAGAACAAAACTTAAACTCCCGGATGATTAATTCACTTGTATAATTAAATTCTCTTGGACTTAAAACAATCCTAGAGGTATTGAGAAGATGTTTAAGACTCGTCTTAGGAACTTCATCAATATGATAGGGTGTTTATAAGAACAACTAAATTTAATTTTTCTTAGGTGAAGAGAGTCATCCTTAAACCAAAACACAAGAACCTAGACGTCATAGTTGATGACTAGCTATAGGATTAGGACTTTGGTAGACAACCAAAAATATTTCCCTTAGCTTTACCTAGGTACTTGTTGGAATATTTAAATTCCTTAATATGTGTTTTAAGTGCAGCTTGGGATGACGGGGAGACCCTCCAGGTACGCTTTTATTTTATTGCAATTTTCTTTATTGCAATTTACTTACATGCACTGTACTTTACTTTTCTTGCATGATAAACAACTGTTGCATGAAAACCAAAACCTTTAGGCTAGTCCCTGAACTGAAACCAAAATTAAATTAAAAGTCATTACAAGATAAAAATTACCGCCACAACATTTCAAAATATAAAACAACTCAAAATTTAATCACAAACAGAACAATAAAACTACAATTGCAACTAAATTAAAACGTCTCGTTGAATGATCGAGAATACCTCAGATGATGTAACCCACATGTTACTAACGAGATTTCCCACGGTCTAAATGAAAATGTGGAACTCGTTTAGTTGAGTTTAGCAAATTCATCTGAACTAAGTGAATTCGATGAAAATAACGGTGCCGGGATGACGGAACCGTGGGATCTTAATCGGTTCTGTTTAAACAACTTTAAGATTTGTTTTAATTAAAATATTAAAAACACTTGGATTTTAAGATTCTCTCTAAACCAAAACACTTCTCTCATCTCCTGATTTATGACTTCTAAAACTAAACCTCTGCAACAACAAGGAGCTCAGAGCATAGTGGGCAGCACGACCATCGTCGTCAGCAAAACTCGGATCTACTTCAACAAAACTTTCTTAGAATTAAATAACCAAGCCATAGGACTTCGAGGTGGTTTTCCTAGCGCAACATAAGTCCTCAACTTTTCGTTAGGCATTTTCATAGTCATTCTATGCAAATTAAGCCCTAACTGGTCTTAGGACTCCGAGGTAGTCGTTCGATACGACATAAAAACTCACATCTTCGAGGCTATTTATATGATCATGTCATACGAATATAAGTCCTAATTAAATAAAATTGACAGGATCAAAACATTAAATAAACTCCCAATTTGAAGCCAAACAATAGGATAGTTTGGGAAGTTACCAAGATTCTTCTGGGATCCTCAGCTTCTCCTACTTCTCTCCCTTTGGACTCTTAAAATAAACTGTTCCAAATTTGAGCTAATCCCTATTGAAAATTCCAAAATTCAAATCCTTTGAAAACCTTAAACTTTGTAATTCTTGAGAGCAAAACCACTGATCATTATCGAGAGTTTTCTTAAGTGATTCCCGTCACTTAGGATGTAATTAACTATAGGGGCTTGCCCTTATAGGGAACTTTAAGAACCCAGGTAATATAAACCCTGCTTAATTCCTTTATATTAAGCAGGGGAACTTGTCGGCTTATAAGATTGGTTCGCAGACCAAACGGATGTCACAAATCTTTTAGTTTATTTAATCGAGACCCATCATCAAGCAGTGTGTCTATTCTTCGGGATAGATACACGGTTTGTGGTGCGGCGCTTGTTTATATAAACTATTTGGGATGTGAGATCAGTTTAATTTCATATCTTAAAATTTTCACATTTAAAATTATTTTCAAAATCAAAAGCTACTTTCCAAGTAATATATACATTTAAATTAAATTTAAAACCTAAAATTCGCCGACAATTTCTGTTAGGCGACCCATTTTTTAAAAATACAACACATAACCTAAAATTCTGCCGACAACTTCTGGCGACTCCGCTGGGAAAAAAGTTCCTCTCTCCATTTTTGATTAGATGGTTTTGCTTTCATAAATCGGTAGTAAGTCCATACCCCTAGTGGACCAAACTACTATTCTTTCAGTTGGCATACCCCGCTCATTTCTGTCTTGAATGAGTATAGCCAACTCCTCTCGGATTTAGGAGCCACTGTTTAGACATCCCTAAACGAAGAGGTTCCGAGATCCTTTTAGCTCTTTTCTGAGGTGGGGTGGACCCCCAATAGGTGTTAGTTTAGGAGCGGTCCTTCGAGTCGAGAAGTTTTGCATAAGACTTTCTCTTCCTTTCCAATTCTGAATTAGATTCCTTACCTTCTCTACACCTTTGAACATTCTGTTCCTAATAAACAAACCCTCTAATGAATGACTCTTTTAACAAATAACTCCTTTTATAAATACATGAAAAAAAATGTGTTAGGACTCTTTTAGATTCATTTCTTTTCGTCCTGATGAGAAGAAGCATAACTTGGGACTGAAAATCAGAATCTACCTTGCAGAAAATGTCTGCCCCAAAGCTGATTTTCTCCTTTACCAACGGACTTGACCTAGCTGTCTACAAGGGGGAGCTTCCTGACAATGGAATCATCATTTTCAGGCAAGGATTCAAGAATACAAATGTTAAGATCACTGACGTCACCCTTTTCACACTTACAGACAAAGTGCCTGAAACTGAAAGACCTTTGATCAAGTTTAACCTCAAGTCAACTCAAGAGTTCCCTCCCCTGCAAAGGGTTTCGGCTAAGAGGAATACTACTGTTCATAGAAGGACTGTTGTCTCTACCCCCACCGGTCTAGTCGTCTCTGCACCTACCCCGGCTTCCGCCAAACTGAAGGGGAAGGAAATTCAAATTTATGACGAGCATGTTTCCGTGGAGGGTACAGATCTCTGAGCGAGACCTTCTGTTTTCGAAATTGGGTCCAACTCAAGGGTTCCACCCCTAACACGAACTCAGAGGAGAAACAGGAGTAGAAATATTGCAAGGAAAGCCAGAGCTGCTGAAGTTGCTTTCTTGAAGAACTGCCTGAGTATACACCACTGCCTGAGTACACACCATTACCTGAGTACATACCATTGCCTGAGTATACACCGCTTTTGGATGGAAGTAGATTCCATCCCCTCTCCACCACAACTGACGAGGAAAATGTCCGCAAGATTGCCTCTACATTACCTCGACCCGCATACTATAGCGACAGTCGAAAGAAAAGGGCTAGGATTACACCATTTGCCCGACTACAGACTGTGATAGAGAAGTTAGCAAAGAAAGAGAAATGTCCTGTAGCAGAGATTTTAAGAAGAATAGGGTGGGTGCCAGCCAAGTCCCGTCTTGGGCCGCGAGTAGAACCCGTTAACCCCACAGAAAAGCCGAATAAGAAGATGTAAGCTAGTCCACCTATTGTTGTTTTAGGTTTACAGATCAGGGAGGATACCACCTTCCAACATTCAACCGACAGACCATCATGTCCTAGGCCTTTCGCTACTAGAAGGATGGTATGGCGTCCTACTACTGGCCAATTAAGACCGAAACAATGACCAAAAAAGGAAAGTCTCGTCAGGAGACTTGATTCTGAAGAGGGCGCCACTGCAATGAAGGGGACTCCCAAGAAGGAAATCCAACAGTCATCGCATGATAACTGCGAAACCGTACAAAAAAGACCATTGGAGGACACTATGGAAAAGCTAAAAACCGACATTCAACGATTAGCAAGAGAAAGAGAAGAAAAGTTTGGAGATGAAGTTGACTCGTCGGAGTTCATGGATGACGAATATGTGGAGATCAACATGGTTGAGACACGAGCATCGTCAGCTTCGCAAGGTGCTCGCGGCAACTGCGAGAGAGATGAACCGGAAGCATTAAGAGCACAAATTCGAGAAAAAGATGATACAATCTCTCAAATGGCAAAAGGGATGGAAGAGATGGCTGCAGCCCTAGCCACTCTTCAGAGTCAGGTTCAACCCCCAAGAGAAACACCTCTAGAAGTTATTCATATTACAGACGGAGAAAAAGAGATTACATCCGTTAACGAAGAAGATCAGCGGAAGAAAGACTCTACTCAGAATATGATTCCAGAGAAGGACATCAAGAACATGGTAGAACAGCAGGTGCGAGAAGCCTTAGCACAGTCTAAGAGCGGAGCATCTATTCAGATGGCTAGACCTTACCCCAAAGAATTTGATGCAATACAATACCCAAAAGGCTTCGTACCACCTCTGTTCAAGACTTTTGATGGTACCGGAAACCCTCGACAGCATGTTGCACATTTTCGCGCTAGTTGTTGCAACGCCGGTGGAAGTGACGCCTTACTCTTCCGACAATTCGTCAGTAGCCTGTCAGGGATCGCCTTTGATTGGTACGTAGAGTTACCGAACGGTTCGGTAAAGACATTTTCAGAATTAGAAAACCTCTTCGTGAAACGGTTTGCCAGAGCTCAGCACCATATCACCATCGGTGATCTAGTGGTGGAGAAACATAAACTGAACGAAACTTTAGTAGACTACATACTTCAATGGAGAAATCTAAGCATGAAGTGTGAGCCACAGCTACAAGAGCAGCATGCAGTCGGTATCTTGCTTAAAAGCATTCATGGCCCGATAGCACTTCTCCTTAAGGGATTTACAATTAAGACTTTTGAGAAGTTGTTAAGCAAGGCCGGAAGCTTACAAGAGGAAGCGAAGCAACTAAGTTTCGTCGACAAAACAGACAAACAGAAGCCTGTGAAGACACTTGAAAAGAAATCTGGGATCGTCGCGGCAGTTGATAAGGGCAAGCAGCCAAGAATATCCATTCAAGAATGAGGCAGTACCAAAGATGTTCCACAGTTTGATGAAGACTTCAGATTTTCAACTGCCAGAACCCAAGAAGCCGGAGGAAGTTAATAAGAAAGACCATCCTAACTACTGCCCTTACCACCTGATGCTTGGACATAAGATAGAGGATTGCATCACCTTCAAGAGTTGGCTTGAAAACAATCTCCGAAAGGGGAACATAACGATCCCAAAGGAATACATGAGGTTTTGTCAATGTTATTTCAACGGATCCCATTGTTCCGATAGACCCTTACACGACTGATGATGGATGGAGTGCTGCTTGGATGAAGTCATCGAAGAAAATTTTGGATCGCATCCAAACCGCTTCGGCGCGTGCTTCAATTCAAAGTTCGAAACCTGTCAAGCCGGCGCTATCGCTTGCGATTGAAGAACCACCCCAGAAAGAAAAAATCATAGAAAAGAAGGAGATCGTAGAAGAAGAAAGGACCGAGGCTCCTAAGTCTAGACTAGGGGCTGCTTATCCTAGGATGGTTGTTTCCGATTCGGGGGAAAAATTCCCCGAACCTCTGACTTTATATGATTATTTGCTCGCTCTGGCGGGATCTTATAATGATAAGAGTTATGGCGTTGGCTACGTTTTGTCTGTTTCTAATGATTACGCAACTAACGACATCCAATCTAATCCGGATCTCGATTTCGATACCAATAACAATTCTCAAATCATACACAACCTCGACAATCACGATAACAAAGAAGACATTCACCAAGAAGGCTACGAAAGTTCAACAAGCAATGAATCTATTTGTGAATTCCAAGGAGCTCCAATCACAATAGAGTTAGAGCTTTCAGATTCCGAAGTGACTCCAGAAGAACCTGTCATGCTGATTCAAAAGGAGACACTAGTAAACTCAGTACCAGATTCAGAAGAAATCACAGAAGCCAACTTAAGGAGCGGAAGGGTTCTACCTCCGAGAATGAGTCCAAAAGACAAAGGAAAGCAGGTGGTTGTTCAGGAAGAATCAACACCAGCAGAAGAATTGCCCATTCGGGAAGAAACTGAGACACATGGTAACAAAGTGGACTATAACGTTCTAGCCCATCTTAGGAAACTACCGACTAACCGAGCATCTACGATGCTCTCATCTTATCAAAAGAGATGAGGGAAGCTCGATCAAGGCCTTACTTGATCCAGAGATTTATTTAGCTCAGATGGCCGGAGATTCCTTAGACGAGGTTTGCTCGTTAAAGGAACAGCGAGGTGTTACCTTCACGGACAGTGATCTACTACATGGGAAAACACCATGGCCGAGACCTTGGGAGGAGCCAAATTTTGGAATTCCACCTTGCTGAGCTGCCTCACTCCAAATGGCCATTGCGGACATGTTCTTCTCCTCACCGGAGCAGCTCGATCCCAACCCTTAAACCCCACAGGAGGCCCTCCGAGCCTCTCCTATTTAAACACCCCCTCCTCTCGGCCAAGGGAGGTGCTCGAAACAAACCTTAAGGAAACTCGCCAAAATCATTCCGGACTCTTCCCCACACCCGGAGAACTTGATCCCCACTGAAATCCCCCTGCCATTTCCTTTCTGTGAGCTCAATTTCAGAGTTGAAATCCAAGCCCAAAACCAGGACACTTATCCACAGTGAGTCAATTCTCGAATTGATTGACTCTACACTTTTACCAGACCAAGAGGAGAAGTTTCCCAGCAAAAGCCCCCTCACCAGGCCAGCCATTGCTTCCAGCCTCCAAGCTTTGTGATCGGCTGTGGTCACTTTTGTACCTAGGCAATTCACCAGGCCAAGAGACTTCATCTAGATCTTGCTTGGACCCAATCGAAGGTGACATAGCCCTCAGATTGAAGCTACACTTCTCTGAGCAAAGTTATGAGCTCTCTCCTTCTCCTAAGCTTCTGGAGATTCCCCATTTAGTTTAAGTCAATTTAAATGCATGTTTACCGTATGGATGTGTTCGCCTCTTCAAGATGAATCCATAGAGCATAAGAATACAAAAATCCGTTGAGAATCGAGTGAGAAATTAGGGTTAGAAGGTCGACGGTCACGGGTTCACACCAGTCGTAGACGATGACTGGGAGCCGTTGGATCGCGAGTGTATTGAGCAAATGGTCGGGATCGAGCCGGACAGCGCAACGGGACATGAACTGAGGGCCGCGTGGCATCTCAGTCAGATGGCGGCACCAAATCAAGAGGCGACGCTTGGAGCTTCGGAGGCGCCGAGGTTGAGTCAGCGCCGCGTGGATAAGTAGGAAAATAGGGTATTTTTCTATTTATTTAATTACCAGAACTTCAAAAATTCATAACTTTGTGTAGAAAAATCCTAAAAATAAAATAAAAATACCCTCTTGCTCAATGAACAGAGGAGAATAATCTGGAAAAGAAATCAAGTAATTTCATTAAGAATTTTATTTTTAATGATTTATTTACTCTCTGCATTGTTTTAATTCTCCATTTACATAGGCTATTCATCATGGCATGAGATCATAGGGCTTTTGAAGCCTCTAAACTTGGGAACATTCCCTAAATTTTCCAAGGTCAGAGGCCATCCCTATGAGAAGTTATTGATTTTCCAAGTTCATGTTACTGTTTTAAGTATTTTAATTCCAATAATTAGCATGTTGAGAAATAAATTCTAGAAACTTTTGGTGATTTTTCTTGTGACCAGAGGAACCTAGGAAAAATAAGTTTTGAGTTAATTCACTTGGAACAACCCTAATTAGCCTAAATACCCAAAATTGAAATTTAATTAATTAGGATTAACCACATATTAAATTAACTTAAAAACAATTCTCCACTGTCCTCTAGGGATAGGAAAACACCACATAAAAATTTGAAACCAATTAGACTTGATTAACCCCACCAAATGGGTTGATTAAGCCTCTTTAGCAAAAATGGGTAAAATTAAACTTTGAAAATTCATAACTCACAAAATACTTTTCAAAAATTTACAAAAATGATTTTGGAGCTTCTCTGATATCAGAGGAACTTAGAAAAATTAAAATTATAATTTTCTAAAAAAGTTGATTTTTATCATTATTTTAATATTTTTAATAATTAAACAACAACAACAACAACAACAACAAAGCCTTAATCCCACTAAGTAGGGTCGGCTACATGAATCCTTTTTCTCCATTGCGTCCTATTTAGTGTCAAATTTTCGTTTAATTCTAATAAATTAAGATCATTTTTTATGCAATAAGCCCAAGTTTTCCTAGGTCCGCCTCTCGCCTTTCTTAACATAAGTTGTATTTAAAACATCTACTCTCCTAATCGGATCATCGTGTGGTCGACGTCTAATGTGACCAAACCATCTAAGGCGACTCTCTCTAATTTTATCCGTCATCTGGTGCAACTCCAACCCTTTTACGGATATATTCATTTCGCATTTTGTCTCTAAGTGTAAAGCCACTCATCCACCTAATCATTCTCATCTCGGCAACACTTAACTTAACATTATGCTTCTCTTTTAAAGGCCAACATTCAACACCATAGAGCATCGAAGGTCTCACCACCATCTTATAAAATTTTCCTTTCAGTCTAAGCGGTACTTTTCTAGCACACAATAGGTCGTACGCATTCCTCCACTTCAACCAATCAACCTGAATTCTACTATTAACATCCCCATCATATCACCATCGCTTTCAACAATGGACCCGAGATATCCAAATCGTTCACACCTTTTAATAATTTGATCACCCAAAGTTACACTCGCCGTCACTAGACCTACTATTACTAAAATTACATTCCATGTATTCGAGTTTTAGTTATACTCAAACGAAGACCTTTAGACTCCAATGTAGACCTCCATAATTCAAGTTTTTCCTGGACTTTTTCGCTTGTCTTATCCACAAGGAGGATATCATCAGCAAAAAACATACACCAAGGTACATCCTCTTGTAAATGCCCAAGTAAGACCATCCATAAATAAAGCAAAAAGATATGGGCTTAAAGCCGATCCTTGATGTAAACCAACGAAATAGTAAAATACTTGGTCAATCCTCCTTCGGCTCGAACACATGTAACGACTCTAAGCATACATATCTTTAATGACTTGAATATAAGTCATATCAACACCTTTCTTCTCAAGGACTCTCCAAAGAACATCTCTAGGAACCTTATCGTAAGCTTTTTCTAAATCAATAAAAATCAAATGTAGATCCTCCTTATTATCTCCGTACTTCTCCATCAAACCTCTCAATAAATATATAGCCTTCCATGGTAGACCTGCCCGACATAAAACCAAATTGATTATGAGAAATCTTCGTAATACGTCTTAACCTATGTTCAATTACCCTCTCCCATAATTTTAAAGTATGACACATCAATTTAATTCCTCTATAATTTGCACACTCTTGTGCATCTCCTTTATTCTTAAAAATGGGGACCAAAATGCTCTTTCTCCACTCCTCGGGCATCCTTTTAGTTTTTAAAATAATATTAAAAAGTTTAGTAAGCCAGAAACCCCCAAATCACCTAAACATTTCCACACTTCAATTGGGATATCATCAGGTCCTACAGACTTTCCCCCTTGGTTTTCTTTAAAGCCTCATCAACTTCTTTTTTACTAATGCGACGGTAAAAATGAAAATTTTTATTATTATTAACGATATTAAGATCACTAAGGTCAATTGTACTTTCAAGCATCATCATTAAAAAGTTTATCAAAATAACTCACCCACCTATGTTGAATATCTTTTTCTAAGAAAAGCACTTTTTGATTTTCATCTTTAATACATTTTACTTGAGTTAAATCTTTACATTTCTTTTCTCTTTGTTTGGCTAGTTTATACATATATTTTTCACCTTCCTTAGTATCTAACATGTTATAAAGATCACTAAAAGCAGAATTTTTAGCGTCACAGATTATTCTTTTACACTCCTTGCAGGCCGTTTTATATTTTTCCCAGTTCTCTACGCTTTTACATTTAAACCAATTTTTATAGCACAACTTCTTATATTTTATCTTTTCTTGCACATTATTATTCCACCACCAACTATTTTTATTTATAGAAACTTTTTCTTTTGATTCTCCAAGTACATCTTTAGCCACTTGTTTAATAAGTATTAGTTAATTTTTCCCACATAATATTCGCGTCTTCATGAACATCCCAAATATTTAAATCTTGAATTTTACTCATAAAAATAATTTTATTTGTGTCTTTTAGGTGCCCCCATCTTATTCTACGATGTTGAATCCTAATATTCTTTATTTTACAACTTTTCATCTTAAAATCTAGAACTAATAATCGATGTTGGGTACTTAATTGCTCACTTGGAATAACCTTACAATCCTTACAATCTCGACGATCTCTTCTTCTCATAAGAAAATAATCAATTTGTGTTTTATTAGATCCATTCTTATAAGTAATAAGATGCTCATCTCTTTTCTTGAATAAAGTATTAGTAATAATCATATTATACGCTAAAGCAAAATCTAAAATGGCTCTACCTTCTTCATTAATCGCTCCATAACCGTAGCCACCATGAATATTTCTGAAATCTTCTACCACTCTACCGACATGTCCATTTAAATCTCCTCCAATAAAAATTTTTTCTTCAAGGGGTATCAAGTGTATTAAGTCTTCTAGATCATTCCAGAATTTATCTTTAGAGCCTATATCTAAACCAACTTGAGGAGCATAAGCACTTATAATATTAAAAATCTTAGTATCAATAATAATCTTAAGTGCTATAATTCTATCTCCAACTCTATTAATTTTGACAACATTATCTTTCAAACTCTTATCTATAATTACACCTACACCATTTCTAAGTACGACTCTTACCGAATAACATAGTTTAAAACCTAAGTTATCAATCTCCTTAGCTTTTTCTCCAACCCATTTAGTTTCTTGAATACATAGGATATTTATCTTTCTATGGATCATAATATCAACCAATTCCATTAGTTTACCATTGAGAGTACCTATATTCCAGGATAAAATAATAAAAATCATAAAAATACTAAAAATCACCAGAATGTCACATTTTGAATTTTAATCATTTAGGAACAAACCAAATATTTTTCTTAAGTCCCTAGGGTAAGATATTGAATTTTAAAGGCTTAATGTAAATTTTAATATTAAAAATGTATTTTCCAACCTTTTCACTAAAATAATTCTTATAAATAAAAAAAAATAAAAAAAATATAAAATTTATTTCTCTGGACTCCTTGAGGTCAGAGAGATCTAAGAAAAATATAAAATCTATTTTTCAACTTTAATTTTATTTTAAAATTAATTAATGCTCAAAAACTAAAAATAATTCTAATAAATAAAATATAATCCAAAAAAATCACCAAAATATGTTCAAATGGTCCTCTAGTCATTAGGAATATCCCATAATTTTCTTAAGGACAGAAACATTTTCTTGGTCATGTTATTGAATTTTCCTTGAAAACCCCTATTTTAAATGAAAAATAATTGCATAAAGAAATTAAATACAGAAAAATCACATTTTCTCCTCTAATATCTTAATTGATATGTGAGTGAGGTTACATAAAAATTTCAAATTCATTTGAGTTGATTTAGTGAGTTATAGAATTATTAGGCTTGAAGGGCAAAATGGTAATTAAAAATTTCAACCTTTAATTAAAATTTTATGATTAATCAAAAAAGGGAGGGTAAAATATTTGATTTTAAACTGATTTTGGATGATTGAAACTTAAATGATTAAGGGTAGAAACCTATTAACCATTTCAAATATAATTAAAATAAAACTTTAATTAATTAATTAATTGAAATTTTGGGAGAGTAATAGAAATTGGAATTATTAAAGTAGGGATATTATTTAAGAGGATATTTATTCTTTAATTTAAAAATCCCTAAATAAATCACTTCAATAAAACTTAAGTCTTAATTAAAAAAAATTAATTAAAATAATAATCTCAATTAAATTAAAATTGAAATTAAATTAAAATCAAATTAAATTAAATTAAAAGAAAAATAACTTGAGATCAAATTAAGTTAAATTAAACTAAATTAAATTAAATTAAATTAAAATTAAACTAAATTAAAATTAAATCAAATTAAAATTAAATTTAAATTAAATTTAAATAGAAATTAAATTAAATTAAAATTAAATTAAAATTAAAATTAAATTGAAATTAAAATTAAATTGAAAGTAAATTAAATTAAAATTAAATTAAATTAAATTAAATTAAATTAAATTAAAATTAAATTAAATTGAATTAAATTAAATTAAAATCATTTAGTAACAAACCTAAATGAAATCATTAAGAATTAAATCTAAAATAACTTGAACACTATTTCAAACTTAAACTAGTGTTCTATAATTAAGTCAAAATTAAAATTAAATCATTAAGTTTAAATCATTAAAATACTCAATGAGTTGATTTGCCCTTTTAAAAGCTCTTGTTATTATAACTCTTAAATGAGGTATCAAGTGATGTGTTATCTCACTTATAGGATATTCAAATGTCCTAGTTCACTGAGCAAAAGAACAAAACTTAAACTCCCGAATGATTAATTCACTTGTATAATTAAATTCTCTTGGACTTAAAACAATCCTAGAGGTATTGAAAAGATGTTTAAGACTCGTCTTAGGAACTTCATCAATATGATAGGATGTTTATAAGAACAACTAAATTTAATTTTTCTTAGGTGAAGAGAGTCATCCTTAAACCAAAACACAAGAACCTAGACGTCATAGTTGATGACTAGCTATAGGATTAGGACTTTGGAGACAACCAAAAATATTTCCCTTAGCTTTACCTAGGAACTTGTTGGAATATTTAAATGTCTTAATATGTGTTTTAAGTGCAGCTTGGGATGACGGGGAGACCCTCCAGGTACGCTTTTATTTTATTGCAGTTTTCTTACATGCACTGTACTTTACTTTTCTTGCATGATAAACAACTGTTGCATGAAAACCAAAACCTTTAGGCTAATCCCTGAACTGAAACCAAAATTAAATTAAAAGTTATTACAAGATAAAAATTACCGCCACAACATTTCAAAATATAAAACAACTCAAAATTTAATCACAAATAGAACAACAAAACTACAATTGCAACTAAATTAAAACGTCTCGTTGAATGATCGGGAATACCTCGGATGATGTAACCCACTTTCGTTGCTAAAGAGATTTCCCACGGTCTAAATGAAAATGTGGAACTCATTCGGTTGAGTTTAGCAAATTCATCCGGACTAAGTGAATTCGATGAAAATAACGGTGCGGGATGATGGAACCGTGGGATCTTAATCGGTTCTGTTTAAACAACTTTAAGATTTGTTTTAATTAAAATGTTAAGAACACTTGGATTTTAAGATTCTCTCTAAACCATAACACTTCTCTCATCTCCCGATTTATGACTTCTAAAACTAAACCTCTGCAACAACAAGGAGCTCGGAGCATAGTGGGCAGCACGGCCATCGTTGTCAGCAAAACTCGGATCTACTTCAACAAAACTTTCTTAGAATTAAATAACAAAGCCATATTACTTCGAGGTGGTTTGCCTAGCGCAACATAAGTCCTCAACTTTTTGTTAGGCATTTGCATAATCATTCTATGCAAATTAAGCCCTAACTGGTCTCAGGACTCTGAGGTAGTCGTTCGGTACTACATAAACCCTCACATCTTCGAGGCTATTTGTATGATCATGTCATACGAATATAAGTCCTAATTAATTAAAATTGACAGGATCAAAACCTTAAATAAACTCCCAAATTGAAGCCAAACAATAGGATAGTTTGGGAAATTTCCAAGATTCTTCTTGGATCCTCAGCTTCTCCTATTTCTCTCCCTTTGGACTCTTAAAATAAACTGTTCCAAATTTAAGCTAATCCCTATTGAAAATTCCAAAATTCAAATCTTTTGAAAACCTTAAACTTTGTAATTCTTGAGAGCAAAACCACTGATCATTATCGAGAGTTTTCTTAAGTGATTCCCGTCACTTAGGATGTAAATAACTATAGGTTGCCCTTATAGGGAACTTTAAGAACCCAGGTAATATAAACCTTGCTTTATTCCTTTATATTAAGCAGGAGAACTTGTCGGCTTATAAGATTGGTTCACAGACCAAACAGATGTCACAAATCTTTTAGTTTATTTAATCGAGCTCCATCATCAAGCAGTGTGTCTATTCTTCGGGATAGATACACGGTTTGTGGTGTGGCCCTCGTTTATATAAACTATTTTGGATGTGAGATCAGTTTAATTTCATATCTTAAAATTTTTAGATTTAAAATTATTTTCAAAATCAAAATCTACTTTCCAAGTAATATATACATTTAAATTAAATTTAAAATCTAAAATTCGCCGACAATTTCTGTTAGGCGACACCTTTTTTAAAAATACAACACATAACCTAAAATTATGCCGACAAAATGTTGATGATGTAACTGTTGGTTATGCAGTCTGCTGGCAGTACCCTCCACGTTATCATTCTTTTCACCATTCTTTTAATTATCCTTAACATTTGATCCACCTCACTATGACGGAGTATCCCTGGTGGATTTCCTTTTCTGTCCTCTGCGAAGTTATAACAACATCCGCATTGTATTGTGACTCTTTCTTTCCCCGACATCCATTTACGGGGTTCCGAATAAGTCTTTTCTATCGACATGACTCGCTCGACCCATTTTCCGAAGTTCTAAGATGCAATCCACAATCTGCTGTTGCTCATACTCTGAGAATACACCTGTGTGTAACTCGAGGCCTTCCAAAATGTTGATTCTTTTGCCTTTAATCCTTTCAAAGTATTCGAATGTTTTCTTCTCAACATTTTGCATTCTTTCTAGTTCATATTCTGGGATAATCTGCAAGTGATGAGGCCTAGTAATGTATTGCGGGATGTATGGCTCAATCCCGTCACGTTCTCCTGCATACCTTGGCTCCTCGGGGATTGTCTCTGTCGGGACATCCTCCGGGGTTGCTTCAGCAACAGGGTTCTTCAGATAAGGTATCTCTATCTGACGTCGAGGCGATCTCTCTGCCTCTCATCTTTTCAGAGTTTTCCTTATCCTTTCTGTTGTTCTTGGAGCTTGTTCTCTCTTTTCAGTTTCCTGATGAACCGGTATCTTTGAAATGTGTGTGTCGGCGAAGGTGACTGTTTCCTCGTGTTGACCTGATGCTAGTTTAGTCAACATCTTGCGGATACGGGGATTCTTATTCCTTCTTTGAGTAGCAGTGAGCGTAGCTCTCCTCACTTCTTGAATTTCTACGGGCGCGGCGCTGAATAGCATGCTCTATGCCGTCGCAACTACCGACTTGATTTTCTTGCTTTGCTTGGTGTTTGTCTTTCTTTTCTTGTTGCTGGATTGGCGGCTTGGGCCACCCATCTTCATCACTGTCTGACTATGAAGCTCTTCTCGGTCCACTGGGACCCAATCATTTTCTTCATACTCGTAGGTCGGTCGGTGTGAAGTCAGAATCAATTTTTATCACTGCTCCATCCTTCACCCTATTTTCATCGTGTGCGAGACTCACGCCATTTTTAAAGTTTAGGACCAACCGCCCGTTCGACATTTCCCTGCGAAGAAAACAAGGAAAGGATCAGGGGCTGTACTAAGAACAAGAACATTAAGAAAGTATTTATCAGTGAAGATTCTTATTCACTTATTTCAATTTTAATTTTTAAGGAAAGAAGGAAAAGATGAAGAAAGATCAGGAACAAAATTTGATTTGAAAGGAATGGTAAAACTTTATTATTATGATTTCACATATTTTATTTTTAGCACATATTTTTTTAATGATTTTTTTTTGTCATCCTTTTTTATGTTTTTGGGCTCGGACCCAGTCATAAAGTGATTACTTCACCCGTGTTTCTAGGGATAAGACTCTATTTTAGAGGCCACCCTTCAAAACATCAGGTTACGTAATACTTCTTCAAATATCGTCCATTGATTGGAAGCATTTGTCGTTCTCCTTGGCAATTCACAAGTTGGTAGGAGCCTCCTGAGTAGACTGCCTCGACCACAAACGACCCTTCCCAAGTCGGTTGAAATTTGCCTCCTATCTTGCGATGTGCAAGAATAGGTCTTCTGAGAACAAGAACTAAGTCACCAACTTTGAAAGTTCTTGGGCGGACCAGTTTATCATGGGCTTGGATCATCTTAGCTTGGTACGAGTTCCAAATTTTGTTGCGCTGCAAGTCTTTTCCCTTCCATGTTTTCCAGTTCTTCTAGTCGTAATCTGGCATTTTCTTCTGTAGTAATTTTATTTGCAATTGCAATCCTGAGTGATGGAAGCTGGACTTCTAATGGTAACACTGCCTCGGACCCGTATACTAAAGCATAAGGTGTAGACTGAGTAGGAGTCCTGAAAGTCGTCCTGTAGGCCCATAAGGCTTCTAACAACTTCTCGTGCCAATTTCTCTTGTTGTCATCCAAAGTTTTCTTTAAAATTTGAACGAGAGTTTTATTAAAAGCCTCGGCCAAGCTGTTTGCTCTTGGGTAGTAGATTGTTGAGTATCGCCAATCGATTCCATGTATTCTGACAAAATAGTTGATTTTTGTGCTTCTGAATGCGGACCCATTATTCGAAATGATTCGCGCGGTACTCCGAAACGGTAGACAACTTGATTTTTGAAAAGCCGTAGCACGTGGTGTGCCTTTACTTCTCCGAGTGGAACCGCTTCGCCCATTTAGAAAAGTAGTCCGTAGCTGCAAGGATGAAGCGATGTCCTCTTGAAGAAGGTGGTTCTATCGGACCCACTATATCTGTGCCCCAACACTCAAATGGCCACAACACAATTGTCGGATGTAGCACGTTTGGAGGTTGGTGTAGAACCACTTCGTGCACTTGGCACTAGTGATAACTCTTGGCGACTTTCATGCAGTCGGTCATCATCGAGGGCCAGTAATACCCTAGTCTTTTAATTTTCATTTTCATTTTTGGACCCGACTGATGAGCGCCACAAAGTCCTGAATGCACTTCTTTGACAATTTCACGAGCCTCGGACCCGCTCAGGCATCTTAACCACATCTGATCAAAAGACCTTCTGTATAATGTATTGTTTATTAATGCGTAAGAGAGAGTTCTTTCTTGATTTGATGTGCTAATGACTTATCGTCTGGCAATTTTCCTATTTGCAGGTAGTCTATTAGCGGTTAACGCCAATCTTCTGTGTTTTCTGTCACTGCTGCAACTGATTCCTCTGCTTTTTCTGATTTATGTATCATATCCGAGTCGAGTCGTGATAGGACTCCGTCGTCCTTGAACTAACCCTTCAATCGACTCATCTTGTAAGCAGGCAAATTCTTTTGCAAGGCGAGCTAGCGCATCCGCGAGAGCATTTTCTCTTCTGGGGATCTTGTAGATTGTTACATTCGAAATTTGTTCCAACAGTTTCATGGCATACTGAAAGTATTACTCGAGTCTTGGCTTTAAAATTCTGTATTGTCCGGCGATCTGTTAAATGATCAACTGAGAATCTCCGTAGATGTTGATATCCGTTATTCCCATTTGAATGGTCAGTTCTAGTCCTGTTATGAGGGCTTCATATTCTGCCTCGTTGTTTGTGCATGGCTCTGTTAAGTGGTAGGAGTATCTTAACATCCCCCGCTCCGGTGTTATAAAGATTAGTCTGATTCCTGCCTTACCGGGCACCATCGTTTGCGATCCTTTGTCTTTCTGTGCTGAGGACGCTCCGTCGAAGTATAGTTCTCAACGTTGATCATCGGTGTCTTCTAGGCTTATTATCTGCTCGTCAGGGAAATCATCATCGAGAGGCGAATCTGCCGGTAAAGGATGTGCTGTAAGGAAGTCAGCTAGTATTTGTCCCTTTACGGCGCGAAGAGGAACGAAAGTTATATCAAATTGCAATAGTATCATCGACCACCTGACAAGTCTGCCAGAAAGTGTCGATCGGGTCATCAAATATTGCAACGGATTAACATTCGAAATGAGGTTGATCTTATGAGAAAGCATGTAGTGCCTGAGCTTTTGAGCCGCGAAGATCAGGGCCAAACAATGCTTCTCAATCGGAGGATACTTTACTTCTGTCAGCAATAGACGACGGCTTAAGTAATAAAGAGCATTTTCTTTTCCCCCGTCATTGACCTGGGCTAGCAGGTCTCCAAGAGAGTCGTCTAAAGCCGCGGTATAAAGTATTAACGGTCTACCCGAGACTGGGGCTGCTAAGACAGGAGGTGTCATTAAGTATTGCTTAATGTCCTCAAAGGCCAGTTGGCATTTCTCTTCCCAAACAAATTTGGCGTCCTTTTTAACTAATTCCAAGAAGGGCTGACACCTACCTGACAAGTTCGAGATAAAGCGTCGAAAATATGCCAGCTTCCCTTGAAAGGATCATAGCTGTTTTAAGGTTTTGGGAGGCGGCATCTCTAAGATAGCTTTAATCTTTTCTGGATCAATTTTGATTCCGCGATGTCGAACAACAAATCCTAAGAATTTCCCAGAGGTGACACCGAAGGCGCATTTTAAGGGATTCATCTTAAGGTATTATTGCCTCAGTTGCTCGAAAACAATTCTCAAATTATACAGGTGATCTTCCTTCAGTTTGCTTTTGATGACCACATCGTCTACATAGCACTCGACTTGGTTGTGAATGAGATCATCAAAAATCTTTGTCATTGCTCTTTGATATGTTGCTCATGCGTTCTTTAGTCCGAATGGCATTACTGTGTAGCAATACACTCCGATCGGCGTTCTGAAAGTTGTGAGATTTTCGTCTTCTGGTGCCATCTTTATCTGGTTGTATCCTGATGATTCATCCATGAATGAAAATATTTTATGTGTTGAAGCAATGTCGATCATCAGTTCTGGGATTGACAGTGTAAATTCATCCTTTGGACATGCTTTATTTAAATCCCTGAAGTCTACACAGATTCTGATCTGACCATTTTTCTTTCTGACTGGTACCACGTTGGCTAACCAAGTAGGGTATTGCTCTTCACGAACAAATTTAGCATCGATTAGCTTCTTAACTTCAGCTATTACTTGTTGTTCAATTTTCAAACGCATTCTTCTGGAAGCTTGTCTGATCGGAACGGAAGTAGGATCCACTCCTAGCACGTGAACCGCAACTTCGGAGCTAATCCCGGCATTTCGTCGTAACTCCAAGCAAAACGAGTCCTTGAATTCCATTAATAGCTTGATCATTTCCTCGGAATCTTCTTTATTGAGTAAGGAGCTAACAAAGGTTGGTCTAGGCTTTTCGCTAGTACCTAAGTTAACTTACATTAACTCACCTATTGTAGATTTGATTTCTTCTTCGAACTCTGGTGGAGCGTCTCCAATTTGCAGATCTTCAAGCTCTTCTGTAGTTTCCAAGCAGTCTTCATTAGGTTCGCAAGTGACAACCAAGCAAAATTCCGTATCGTCAACTGAACATACTGTGCCGAATCCGAGACCATGTTTTGAATTGGGAGGCCGACCGGCATTATTCCATAATTTTTCGAAGTGTTGTGATCAGCCTTTTGTCCATTGTCGAGGTAAGACACCACGCTGAATTAAATTTTGAACACAGGGAGAGTACCACTCAAAAGGTAATTCCATTAATTCAGAAGAAGTGACATCTTCAAATTGTACATCGTTTTCAGTATTGGAAGAAGAAGTGCCACTGTAAAATTTGATTGGCTTTGCACCGCTGCTTTGTACTTCTTTGACCACCATACCCTCAATCTTATTAGACTCGATAGGGGTCATGGTCATAGTGTGTACATAGTGGTTAATCTTCTAGTATATCGATTTGTATTCTTCGTTCTTCTCATCTTCAAGAGAAATCTTGAATTGTGGTTTCTTCCGGTTTATTGTAGCTGCTTCTTTCTTGACTTACTCTTCTTCCTCAGAGATGTTCTCCCAATCAACGTTGATCACCGGTTTTTTCTGTCCAACTGTCCCAGTGTCTCTTCCACGACCTCGTCCCCGGCCTCGACCTCGGATGCGAGTTCTGGAGAAACCTTCACCATCTCGCCGTAAGGGAGTGGTGAGTGACTGTTGGACTAGAACTTCAGGTTCTTCATTGTCTCGAATTTCTTTTGCTTCATTTGGCACAGTGTTTCTGGAGAAGATTTTTTTTTCGGAGGTGCGTAATAAGCTGCATCTTCATGGATTCCAATCTCATCTACGGAGAAAGGTTGCAAATCACCTTTAATGCACTGTTCTCCTCCTTCGTAGTATATTATGCACTGATGCAGAGATGATGGTACCATCCGGTTTTCATGGATCCACGGCCGGCCCAGTAGAGCGTTGAACGATGTCTCAGAGTCAATTGTGTGGAATTTTGTGATTGTCTTTGCTAAGTCACCGGTCTTCATCAACAGTGTTATTGATCCACGGGCTCTTTCTCCTTTCTGGTTGAATCCTCTTAGTAACATCTTGTCCGCTTCAAGCTCGCGAGCATCAATTTCCAAGTATTCTAGCGTCCGAAGATTCATTATGTTGATTGACGCTCCTGGATCCACCAATACTCTGGAGAGTGTAAATTTTCCGATTGTGACTGAAATGTACAACGGTTGGTTGTGATCGCCTGTCCCAAGTAGTAGATCACTGTTCGTGAAGGTAACACCTCGTTGTTCCTTTAACGAGCAAACCTAGTCTAAGGAATCTCCGACCATCTGAGCTAAACAAATCTCTGGATCAAGTAAGGCCTTGATCAGAGCTTCCCTCATCTCTTTTGATAAGATGAGAGCGTAGTAGATGCTCAGTTTGGCTGGTAGTTTCCTAAGATGGGCTAGCACGTTATAGTCCACTTTGTTACCATGTGTCTCAGTTTCTTCCCAAATGGGAAATTCTTTTGCTGGGGTTGATTCTTCCTGAACAACCACCTGCTTTCCTTTGTCTTTTGGACCCATTCTCGGAGGTAGAACCCTTCCGCTCCTTAAGTTGACTTATGTGATTTCTTCTGAATCTGGTACTGAGTTTACCGGTGTCTCCTTTTGAATCGGCATGACAGGTTCTTCTGGAGTCGCTTCGGAATCTGAAAGCTCTAACTCTATTGTGATCGGAGCTCCTTGGAATTCACAAATAGATTCATTGCTTGTTGAACTTTCGTAGCCTTCTTGGTGAATGTCTTCTTTGTCATTGTGATTGTCGAGGTTGTGTATGATTTGAGAATTGTTATTGGTATCGAAATCGAGATCCAGATTAGATTGGTTGTCATTAGTTGCGTAATCGTTAGAAACAGTCAAAACGTAGCCAACGCCATAACTCTTATCATTATAAGATCCCGCCGGAGCGAGCAAATAATCATACAGAGTCAAAGGTTCGAGGAATTTTTCCCCCAAATCAGAAACAACCATCCTAGGATAAGCAGCCCCTAGTCTAGCCTTAAGAGCCTCGGTCCTTTCATCTTCTACTATCTCCTTCTTTTATATGATCTTTTTTCCTGGGGTGGTTCTTCAATTGCTAGTGATAGTGCCGGCTTGGCAGGTTTCAAACTCTGAGTTGAACCATGCTCCGAAGCGGCCTGGATGTGGTCCAAAATTTTCTTCGATGACTTCGTCCAAGCGGTACTCCATCCATCATCAGTCGTGTAAGGGTCTATCGGAACAATGGGATCCGTTGAAATAACATTGACAGAACCTCCTTTACGGGGTTCTTTCATGTATTCCTTTGGGATCGTTATGTTCCCCTTTCGGAGATTGTTGTCAAGCCAACTCTTGAAGGTGATGAAATCCTCTATCTTATGTCCAAGCATCCGGTGGTATGGGCAGTAATTGGGATGGTCTTTCTTATTAACTTCCTCCGGCTTCTTGGGTTATGACAGTTGAAAATCCGAAGTCTTCATCAAACTGCAGAACATCTTTGGCACTGCCTCATTCTGGAATGGATATTCTCAATTTATAAGCTCCTTTAACGTGCATTGTGGGCGAGGCGGTTGTTCATATTATTGAGTTGGCTGATAACCGGGTTGAGGTTGTTGGACGTTCTGCCGAGGTTGTTGATAGGCTGGCTGCTGGTCGCTCCGCTGTATTTGCATTAGGTCGCTTGCCCTTATCGACCGCCGCGACGATCCTGTATTTCTTTTCAAATGCCTTTACGAGCTTCGTTTGTCTGTTTTGTCGACAAAACTTAGTTGATTTGCTTCCTCTTGCAAGCTTCCGGCCTTACTTAACAACTTCTCAAAAGTCTTAATCGTAAATCCTTTAAGGAGAAGTGCTATCGGGCCGTGAATGCTTTTAAGCAAGATACTGACTGCATGCTGCTCTTGTAGTTGTGGCTCACACTTCATGCTTAGATTTCTCCATCGAAGTATGTAGTCCACTAAAGTTTCATTCGGTTTCTGTTTCTCCACCACGAGATCACCTATGGTGATATGGTGCTGGGCTCCGGTAAACTGTTTCACGAAGAGGTTTTCCAATTCTGAAAATTTCTTTATCGAACCATTCGGTAACTCTGCGTACCAATCGAAGGTGATCCCTGACAGGCTGCTGACGAATTGTTGGAAGAGTAAGGCGTCACTTCCACCGGCGTTGCAACAACTAGCGCGAAAATGTGCAACATGCTGTCGAGGTTTCCGTACCATCAAAAGTCCCGAACGAGAGGTGGTACGAAGCCTTTTGGGTATTATACTGCATCAAATTCTTCGGGGTAAGGTCTACCCGTCCGAATATATGCTCCGCTCTTAGACCGTGCTAAGGCTTCTCGCACTCGTTGTTCTACCATGTTCTTGATGTCCTTCTGCGGAATCATATTACGAGTAGAGTCTTTCTTGGTCGATCGTCTCCGTTAACGGATGTAATCTCTTTTCCTCCGTCCGTAATATGAATAACTTCGGAGGTGTTTCTCTTGGGGGTTGAACCCGACTGCGAAGAGTGGCTAGGGGCCGTAGCCATCTCTTCCATCCTTTTTTCCATTTGAGAGATTGTATCATCTTTTTCTCGAATTAGTGCTCTTAATGCTTCCGGTTCATCTCTCTCCGCAGCTGCCGGAGCACCTTGCGAAGCTGACGATTCTCGTGTCTCAACCATATTGATCTCCACATATTCGTCATCCATGAACTCAGACGAGTCAACTTCATCTCCAAACTTTTCTTCTCTTTCTCTTGCTAAACATTGAATGTCAGTTCTTAGCTTTTCCATAGCGTCCTCCAATGGTCTTTTTTGTACGGTTTCGCAGTTATCATGCGATGACCATTGCATTTCCTTCTTGGGAGTCCCCTTAATTGCAGTGGCGCTCTCTTCGGACTCGAGTCTCCTGACGAGACTTTCCTTTTCTGGTCGTTGTTTCGGTCTTAATTGGCCAGTAGTAGGACGCCATACCATCCTTCTAGCAGCAGAAGGCCTAGGACCGGATGGTCTGTCGGCTGAATGCTGGAAGGTGGTATCCTCCCTGATCTGTAAACCTGAAACAACAATAGGTGGACTAGCTTTCATCTTCTTATTCGGCTTTTCTGTGGCGCTAACGGGTTCTACTCGCGGCCCAAGACGGGACTTGGCTGGCACCCGCCCTATTCTTCTTAAAATCTCTGATACAGGACATTTCTCTTCCTTTGCTAACTTCTTTATCACAGTCTGTAGTCGAGCAAATGGTGTAATCCTAGCCCTTTTCTTTCGGCTGTGACTATAGTATGCGGGTCGAGATAATGTAGAAGCATTCTTGCGGACATTTTCCTCGTCAGCTGTGGCGAAGAGGGGATGGAATCTAATTCCTTCCAAAAGCGGTGTATACTCAGGCAATGGTATGTACTCAGGTAGTGGTGTGTACTCAGGCAGCTCTTCCAAGAAAGCAACTTCAGTAACTCTGGCTTTCCTTGCAATCTTTCTACTCCTGTTTCTCCTCTGAGTTCGTGTTAGGGGTGGAACCCTTGAGCTGGACCCAATTTTAAAAATAGATGGTCTCGTACGGAGATCTGTACCCTCCACGGTAACATGCTCGTCACAAATTTGAATTTCCTTCCCCTTCAGTTTGGCGGAAGCCGGGGTAGGTGCAGAGACGACTAGACTGGTGGGGGTAGAGACAACGGTCCTCCTATGAACGGTAGTATTCCTCTCGAGTGGAACCCTTTGCGGGGAGGGAACTCTTGAGTTGACTTGAGGTTGAACTCGATCGAAGGTCTTTCGGTTTCGGGCACTTTGTCCGTAAGTGTGAAAAGGGTGACGTCGGTGATCTTGACATTTGTATTACGGAATCCTTGCCGGAAACGGATGATTCCATTGTCGAAGCTCCTCCTTGTAGACGGCTAGGTCGAGTCCGTTGGTAAAGGAGAAAATCGGCTTTGGGACGGACATTTTCACGCAAGGTAGATTCGATTGTCGGTCCCAAGTTATGCTTCTTCTCATCAAGACGAAAAGAAAGGAATCGAAAAGAGTCCGAACACATTTTTGTTCATGTATTTATAAAAAGGAGTTATTTGTTAAAAGAGTCATTCATTAGAGGGTTTGTTTATTAGGAACGGAATGTTCAAAGGTGTAGAGAAGGTAAGGAATCCGATTCAGAATTGGAAAGGAAGAGAAAGTCTTATGCAAAACTTCTCGACTCGAAGGACCGCTCCTAAACTAACACATATTGGGGGTCCACCCCACCTTAGAAAAGAGGTAAAAGGATCTCGAAACCTCCCCGTTTAGGGGTGTCTAAACAGTGGCTCTTAAATCCAAGAGGAGTTGGCTATACTCGTTCAAGACAGAAATGAACGGGGTATTCCAACGGAAGAATGGTAGTTTGGTCCACTAGGGGCATGAGCTCACTACCGATTTATGAAAGCAAAGCCATCTGATCAAAGTGGAGAGAGGAACTACGCCCCAGCGGAGTCGCCAGAAGTTGTCGGCATATTTTCAGGTTATGTGTTTTACAAAGGAGTCGCCTACAGAAGTTATCAGCGAATTTTTTTAGATTTTAAATTTAATTTATATATATATATATAATTTAGAAAGTAGTATTTGATTTTGAAAATAATTTTGAGTTTCAAAATTTTAAAATATGAAATCAAACTGATCTCACATCCCGAATAGTTTATAAAAACGAGCACTGCACCACAAACTGTATATCAATCCCGGAGAATAGACACACTGCTTGATGATGGGGCTCGATTAAATAAACTAGAAGATTTGTGACATCTGTTTGGTTTGCGAACCAATTTTATAAGCCGACAAGGTCCCCTGCTTAATATAAATGAATTAAGAAGGGTTTATATTACCTGGGTTCTTAAAGTTCCCTATAAGGGCAAGCCCCTATAGTTAATTACATCCTAAGTGACGGGAATCACTTAAGAAAACTGTCGATAATGATCAGTGGTTTTGCTCTCAAGAATTTTAAAGTTTAAGGTTTTCAAACAATTGGATTTTGGAGTTTCAATAGGGAATATATCAAATTTGGAACAGTTAATTTTTGAGAAGCTGAGGATCAAGAGGAATCTTGGCAACTTCCCAAAATATCCTATTGTTTGGCTCGAATTTAAGAAAATACTAATATTATCTGATACTTCAATCTTGCCAATTTTAGTTATTTAGGACTTATATTCGTATGACATAATCATACAATCAGCCTAGAAGATGTGAGGGTTTATGTCGTACCAAACGACTACCTCGGAGTCCTAAGACCGGTTAGGGCTTAATTTACATAACATGATCATGCAAATGCCTAAGGAAGAGTTGAGAATTTATGTTACACTAAGCAAACTACCTCAAAATTATATGGCTTTGTTGTTTAAATTCTAGGAATGTTTAGTTGATGTAGATCCGAGTTTTGCTGATGACGATGGCTTTGCTTCCCACCATGCTTCGAGCTCTTTGTTGTTGCAGAGGTTTGGTTTTAGAAGTCATAAATCAGGAGATGAGAGAAGTGTTTTGGTTTATAGAAAATCTTAAAATCCAAGTGTTTTTAAAATTTTAATTAAAACAAATCTTAAAGTTGTTTAAATAGAACCGATTAAGATCCCACGGTTTCGTCATCCGGGTACCGTTATTTTCATCGAATTCACTTAGTCTAGATGAATTTGCTAAACTCAACTACATGAGTTCCACACTTTCATTTAGACCTTGGGAAATCCTGTTAGCAACACGTGGGTTACATCATCCGAGGTATTCCTGATCATTCAACGAGACGTTTTAATTTAGGTTCAATTATAGTTTTGTTATTCTGTTTGTGATTAAGTTTTGAGTTGTTTTATATTTTGAAATGTTATGGCGGTGAATTTTATCTTGTAATGATTTTTAATTTAATTTTGGTTTCAGTTCAGGGACTATCCTAAAGGTTTTGGTTTTCATGCAACAGTTGTTTATCATGCAAGAAAAGTAAAGTACAGTGCATGTAAGTAAATTGCAATAAAGTAAATTGCAATAAAATAAAAGCGTACCTGGAGGGTCTTCCCGTCATCCCAAACTGCTCTTAAAACACATATTAAGGCATTTAAATATTCCAACAATTACCTAGGTAAAGCTAAGGGAAAGATTTTTGGTTGTCTACCAAAGTCCTAATCCTATAGCTAGTCATCTTCTATGACGTCTAGGTTCTTGTGTTTTGGTTTAAGGACGATTTTCTTCATTGAAGAACAATTAAATTCAATTGTTCTTATAAACATCCTATCATATTGAGGAAGTGCTTAAGACGAGTCTTAAACATCTTTTCAATACCTCTAGGATTGTTTTAAGTCCAAGAGAATTTAATTATACAAGTGAATTAATCATCCGGGAGTTTAAGTTTTATTCTTTTGCTCGTTGAACTAGGACATTTGAATATCCTATAAGTGAGATAACACTTCACTTGATACCTCATTTAAGAGTTATAATAACAAGAGCTTCAAAAAGGGTAAATCAACTCATTAAGTATTTTAATGATTTAAACTTAATGATTTAATTTTAATTTTGACTTAATTATAGAAAATTAGTTTAAGTTTGGAATACTTGTTCAAGTTATTTTAGATTTAATTCTTAATGATTTCATTTAGGTTTGTTATTAAATGATTTTAATTTAATTTAATTCAATTTAATTTAATTTTGATTTAATTTAATTTAATTTAATTTAATTTTAATTTAATTTAATTTCAATTTAATTTTAATTTAATTTAATTTAATTTAATTTCAATTTAAATGTAATTTTAATTTAATTTAATTTCAATTTAAATTTAATTTTAATTTAATTTTAATTTGATTTAATTTTAATTTAGTATAATTTTAATTTAATTTAGTTTAATTTAACTTAATTTGATCTCAATCTATTTTTCTTTTAATTTAATTTAATTTGATTTTAATTTAATTTCAATTATAATTTAATTGAGATTATTCTTTTAATTTTTTTAATTAAGGCTTAAGTATTATTGAAGTGATTTATTTAGGGATTTTTAAATTAAAGAATAAATATCCTCTTAAATAATATCCCTACTTTAATAATTCCAATTTCTATTATTCTCCCAAAATTTCAATTAATTAATTAATTAAAGTTTTATTTTAATTATATTTGAAATAGTTAATAGGTTTCTACCCTTAATCGTTTAAGTTTCAATCATCCAAAATCAGTTTAAAATCAAATATTTTACCCTCCCTTTTTTTGATTAATCCTAAAATTTTAATTAAGGGTTAAAGAATTTAATTACCATTTTTGCCCTTTAAGCTTAATAATTCTATAACTCACTAAATTAAGCTCAAATGAACTTAAAATTTCTATGTAACCTCACTCACATGTCAATTAAGACATTAGAGGAGAAAATATGATTTTTCTGTATTTAATTTATTTATGTAATTATTTTTAATGGAAAATAGGGAGTTTTCATAGAAAATTCAACAACACGACCAAGGAAATGCTTCTATCCTTGAGAAAATTATGGGATGTTCCTAATGACTAGAGGACCATCTGGACCAATTTTGGTGATTTTTGGAATTATACTTTATTTATTAGAATTATTTTGAGTTTTGGAGCATTAATTAATTTTAAAATAAAATTAAAGTTGAAAAATGGATTTTATATTTTTCTTAGATCTCTTTGACCTCAAGGAGTCCAGAGAAATAAATTATATATTTTTCTAATTTTTTTTTAATTTATTAGAATTATTTTAGTGAAAAGATTGGAAAATATATTTTTTAATATTAAAAATTACATTAAGCCTTTAAAATTCAATATCTTACCCTAGGGACTTAAGAAAAATATTTGGTTTGTTCCTAAATGATTAGAATTGAAAATGTGACATTTTGGTGATTTTTAATATTTTTATGATTTTTATTATTTTTTAATTATTAAAAATATTAAAATAATAATAAAAATCAAATTTTTTAGAAAATTATAATTATAATTTTTTTAAGTTCCTCTAATATCAGAGAAGCTCCAAAACCATTTTTGTGAATTTTTTAAAAGTATTTTGTGAGTTATGAATTTTTAAAGTTTAATTTTACTCATTTTTGCTTAAGAGGCTTAATCAACCCATTTGGTGGGGTTAATCAAGTCCAATTGGTTTCAAATTTTTATGTGGTGTTGTCCTTCCCTAGAGGACAATGGAGAATTATTTTTAAGTTAATTTGATGTGTGGTTAACCTTAATTAATTAAAGTTCAATTTTGGGTATTTAGGCCAATTAGGGTTGTTCCAAGTGAATTAACTCAAAACTTATTTTTTCCTAGGTTTCTCTAGTCACAAGAAATATCACCAAATTTTCCTAGAATTTATTTCTCAACATGCTATTTATTGGAATTAAAATACTCAAAATAGTAACATGAACTTGGAAAATCAATAACTTCTCATAAGAGTGGCCTCTGACCTTGGAAAATTCAGGGAATGTTCCCAAGTTCAGAGGCTTCAAAAGCCCTATGGTTTCATGCCATGCTAAATTGCCTATGCAAATGGAGAATTAAAACAATGTATAGAGTAAATAAATCATTAAAAATAAAATACTTAATGAAATTACTTGATTTCTTTTCCACATTATTCTCCTCTGTTCACTGAGCAAGAGGGTATTTTTATTTTATTTTTAGGATTTTTCTACACAAAGTTATGAATTTTTAAAGTTCTGGTAATTAAATAAATAGAAAAATACCCTATTTTCCTACTTATCCGCGCGGCGCTGACTCAACCTCGGCGCCTCTGAAGCTCCACGCGTCGCCTCTTGATTCGACTGAGGAAGGTGGCTCTTCTGCACTTGGTTTGGTCAACCCATGGAAATGGGCTTGGTTCACCTCCCCATGGCTGATTTGGGCTGAGGGAGGATCATTTGCATCAGCTAGAAAGGGGTGGTGAAGTCCCCATCCAAAGTGATGTGGCTAATCTTGGTTTAGTGTGTAGCATGGAAGGGGTTAAAAAGCTTAATGAAGGTTTAAGAAAGAGAGCCCCCCTTTTGCCATTAATGGGTTGGTCACATGTCAAACATCCCATGGCTTCATATGGCTTGTACATGGCTTGTCTTTGGCTCACATATGGCTTGGCAAGAGTTTGGTCAACTTTCATGGAAAAGGGCTTTAGGAATTTTTTGGAAATTTTGGGGTTATTTGATGGGATTTGGCATAATACCATTTTGGTTTGATTTTCATGATGAGTTTAGCACTTAGGGAATGATATCAATTAAGTGAGGATGAGATGTGATATTAATGTGGGCTTTAGGATGGGTTTGGGCTTATGAATTTGGTAGAAGTGGGCTTTTAGGAAGGTTTAAGGGAGTGGGGCTTTATGTTTAGCAATGGGCTTTTAGATGAAAAATTTTGCAAAGGGCCATGCCAAATAAATGTTGAGTTTAGTTTAAGGATGTGTCTTGAATGATTTGAAACAAATTTGAGGTAGTTTGGAATTGAATTGGGTTGAATTTAGGTTCATTTGGTAAATGGGCCAATGTAGGTCAAATTGGGCTAATTTGGGCCAATGTTGGGCTAGGGTTGAAATTGATATAAAATTAATGTTGGGAAATGTTTATGGGAGTGTTTCAAAGAGGTTTCAACTTTGGTTGGGTTTTGGTTTTGGGACTTGGGCTTATTTAGGTTAGGTTTGGGTTTGGGTCAAAATTGGGCTTTTTGGTTTTGGGTTGAATTTGAGTGGGGTTTGGGTCCAAATTTTGGGCAAATTATGTTAGTGTTTTGTTTGTGGGGATGTTAGGGAAGGTTTAGAAAAGGTTTGGGTTCAATTGGAGTTGAACTGGTTTGGTTTGGGCTAAGTTTGGGTCATGAGTCCAAATTGGGCTTTAAGGTCAAAAGTGAAATTGGATTCAAATGTTAATCAAATTGGACTTGGATTTGGTCTAGATTGATATTGTGGATATTAAATTGAAGTTTAGAATTGAATTGGACCAAAATTGGGGTCAATTGGGTAGATTTGGTTTGACATTGGGTTCACTTGGGTTAAGAATGGGCTAAATTGGGGGTTTTGGTAAAAGTGGGGTAAATTGAAAAAATTGGCCCATGGTGTAGTTGGACAAAATAAAATTGGAAATATTTGGGAGTTTCTAGAATTTTCTGGGAATTTTCTGAATTTTGGTATTTTTGGGTCAAGAGGGGCATTTTGGTAATTTGGAGGGTATTGGGGGATACTTTTGGAATTTTTGGTATTTTTGGCTATGGATGATCAATTTCATTGGTGAGGAAATGTTCAAGGTTAATTTTTGGGAATTTTGGGTGATTTGGAAATTTTGGAGGATTTTTGGGCAATTTTAAGGGCTTTTGGTAGGTTTGATAGGTGTAGGGTCCCCGGGGCTAAAAATTGAAATTTTGGAAGAATGAAGATTAATAAAATTTGAGTGAAATGGAATCACTTTGGTTGAGCCATGAAGTCTTATTAAGCCTATATGAGCCATGAGAGGACTCATTTGAGGCATTCACTATGTTGTTCCTAACCCTCTTAACCAGGGGCTTAGGGGTTAAGGTCCATCCATATGAATTACCTACATGAGTCAAGGAGTCAAGTTGGGTATGGGTGTGGTTTTAGGATTTGGATTGTGTGTGTGAGAGTGTAGAGTATGAGTGTAGTGAGTGTGTAAGTCGACCCTCACCGGACAAGCCACCCGGGGTGGTCCTAAGGCCAAAGAGTCCTATGGGAACTCATCCTTTAAACCTTCACTTTTGATCTCAACCCTCTAGGTGATTAGGGGTCTACAATCAAGCTTGTGGGGTTTGCAGGGAGACAAGAAGTGGTTCAAATTTCTAAGGGATGGGTCCCAATTCTAGTTCTCTAAGGTAGTCAAAGGAAAAGCCTAAGGCTAGATCCTAAACACTAAAGAGGGAAGAGAAGACCTCATCAAAAATGAGGTCAACAATTGTCAATAAATATTCATTTTGTTGAAGCTTTGGAATAAATGTCTGATTATGTTAAATTTATGAAGGATATACTCAATAAAAAAAGAAAGTTACTAGATCATGAGACTGTTGCACTCAGTGAAGAGTGTAGTGCAATAATTTAAAGAAAGCTTCCTGAAAAACTTAAAGATCCTGGTAGTTTTACTATCTAGTGTGCTATTGGTAAAAAATTTTATGGGAGAGCATTATGTGATTTGGTAGCTAGCATAAATTTGATGCCTCTATCAACTTTTAAAAGGTTGAGAATTGGAGAGAAATCACCAACTTCTATAACTCTATAGTTAGCTGATCGATCTATTACACATCCTAAGGGAGTTGTAGAAGATTTTCTGGTCAAGGTTGATAAGTTTATTTTTCATGTTGACTTTATCATCTTAGATATGGAAGATGATAAATAAATTCCAATCATTTTAGGAAGACCATTCCTAGCTACAGGAAAAGCCATGATAGATGTTCAAAAAGGAGAGTTGACAATGAGAGTGAATAATCAAGAAGTAACCTTTAACATCTCAAAGTAAATGAAATATCCTTCAATAGAAAAAGATGATGAATGTTTCAGAATGGATATATGTGATTATCTGAAAAGAGAATATTTCAAGGAAAATTTTGAAGAAAAAGATAATTATAATGAAATTGATAATGAAGAAGCTAATTATATTCAGGAGAAATTTGAAACGCTCAATTCAACAGTACCAGAAAATGAAACATTAATTTCATCTATTGTAAAACCCCTGAACTTGAATTAAAAAATCTTACAAATCATTTGAAGTATGTATTGTTAGGAGAGTTTTTAACATTACCAATAATTTTATCCTCAGTCTTAAATGAAATTCAAGAACAATAATTAATGGATACATTAAAAAAATATAAAAAAGCTTTTGGTTAGACTTTAGCTGATATTAAAGGAATTAGTCATTCGATTTGTATGCACATAATTTTATTAAATGAAGAACATAAACCAAGAATTGACTCTCAAAGGAGACTGAACCCTATAATGGAAGAAATAGTTAAAAAAGAAATTTTAAAATGGTTAGATGCTAGAATATATATCCTATTTCGGATAGTACTTAGGTAAGTCCAATTCATTGTGTTCCCAAGAAAGGAGGAGTAACTGTTGAAGCAAATGAATATAATGAATTAATACCTATCAGACAAGTTTCTGGATGGCGAATTTGTATTGATTATCAAAAATTACCGCCACCCGAAAAAGATCACTTTCCTCTTCCTTTTCTAGACCAAATGTTGGATAGACTTGTTGGACATAAGTACTACTGCTTTCTGGATGGATATACTGGTTACCATCAAATACCTATTGCTCTTGAGGATCAAGAGAAAACAACTTTTACTAGTCCTTATGGAACTTTTGCTTTTCGAAGAATGCCTTTTGGACTATGTAATGCACCTGCAACATTCCAAATATGTATAATGTCTATCTTTAGTAAATCAATAGATAATGGAACATAAGTATTTATGGATGATTTCTTTGTGTTTGGAACATCATTTGATGCATGCTTAAATCATCTGGAAAAAGTTTTGGAGCTATGCGAAAGAACTAACTTAGTTCTAAATTGGGAGAAATGTCAATTTATGGTTGCAGGAGGAATTGTATTAGGGCATAAAATTTCAGAAAATGACATTGGAGTAGACCCTGCAAAAATTTAAGTAATAGCCAAATTACCACCGCCTACTACAGTGAGAGGGGTAAGAAGTTTTCTTGGACATGCTGGTTTCTACAGGCAATATATTAAAGATTTTTTAAAAATTACCAAACCTCTATGCCAACTTTTAGAAAAAGACAAGAAATTTGAATTTATCAAATACTGTTTAAATGTCTTTGAATTATTAAAGGAAAAATTAATCACAGTATCTATAATAGTTTCACTTGATTGAGAGAAACCATTTGAATTAATTTGTGATGCTAGTGATTATGCTATTGGAGCTGTTTCTTGGTCAAAGATATGATAAAATTTTTAAGGTAATACGCTACGCTAGTAGAACTCTTAACAATGTTCAAATTAACTACATAGTTACTGAAAAAGTGTTTCTAGCTATTGTATAGGCTTTTGATAAATTTAGATCATATTTCATTGAAACTAAATGTATTGTGCCTACCGATCACTCAGCTATTAAATATCTGATGCAAAGAAGGATACAAAACCAAGATTAATTAGATGGGTACTTTTAATGCAAGAATTCGATTTTGTGGTGATTGATAGAAAAGGAACTGACAATCAAATTGCTGATCATTTATCGAGACTGTAATATCACGAATCATCTGATACCGATAATGAAATTACAGACAGTTTTTTTGATAAAAAAATTTATAATATTAATGAGTGGAAAAGACCTTGGTATGTTGATATTGTTAACTATATAGTAAGCGATATTTTTCCACCTATGCTAACTTTGAAGCAACAAAAAAAATTCATTCATGATGCAAATGCATATTTTTGGGATGAACCATATTTATATAAGCAATATAACGATCTTATTATTAGGAGAAGTGTGCCTTATGAAGAAACTGAACAGATTATTCAAAAATGTCACGATTCTGATTTTGGAGGACATTTTGGCATTGACAGAACTGCGCATAAAATTTTTATTGGCCTACTCTTTTTAGAGATGTTTACAGATATATCAAAACTTGTGATAGATGCCAACGAGTAGGTAATATAAATATAAGAAATGAAATGCCTCTAAATTTCATGTTAGAAGTGGAAATTTTTGATGTTTGGGGATTAGACTTCATGGGACCATTTATTACTTCTTTTGGGAACTTATATATTTTAATTGCAGTTGATTATGTATCAAAGTGGATTGAAGCACAAGCTTTACCTCGTTGTGATGCTAAAAGTGTTTCAAGAATCTTAATGAAAAATAGTTTCACAAGATACGGAATGGCGAGAGTGATTATCACTGACAAAGGATCCCATTTTAGGAATAAATACATTCAAAGATTGGCAGAAAAATTTAATATTGTTCATAGATTCTTGTTGACCTCATTTTTGGTGAGGTCTTTTCTTTCCTCTTAGTGCTTAGGATCTAGCCATAGGACTTCTCCTTGACTATCCTAGAAGACTAGAGATGGAACCCACCACTTATAAATTCAAACACCTCTTAATTCTTCTTGAACCCCACAGATGATCATAAACCTACAAGCCTCCTTGGAAGGTTAAAAGTCAAATGTCGAGGTTCAAGGATGAATTCCTATACGATGCTCAAGCCTTAGGAAAACCCTGGGTGGCTTGGTCTTGGTGAGGTCTGGTTTGCATACACTACACTCTCACACCCAACCTAAACCCTAAATCATCCTCACCCAATCTTGACTCCTGGTTCATTGGAGCACTTATGTGGCTAAGCCCAAACCCCTAGCCCTTGGCTAAGAGGGTTAGGAACAACCTATGAGATGTTCAAAATGGACACTTCTTGGTCTATGGCCCACTTTAAACTTGCCCATTCCCCTCTACCATGATCAAATTTCACTTTTGCCAAAATTCCTGGTTTTGACATTGGGTCCACAAATTTACCCAAAATTACCTAAATTGCGCCTACAACCCCAAAACTCTCCAAAATTTTCCAAAAATTATCCAAAATTCCTAAAAATCCTAAAAATCAATTTGAAACAGTTCCCACCTCTTAAATCCACCAAAATACCCCAATACCCTCCAAATAACCTCCAAATACCCTAAAATACCCTTTTGGCCAAAAAATCCACAAAATTCCCAAAAAATTTCAAAAATCTCAAATATTCCCAATTTCATTTTGTTAAGCTATTCCATAGGACAATTTTGCAAATTTAGCTCACTTTTACCAACATACCCAATTTGACCCATTTTTAATCTAAATGGACCCAATGTCAAACAAATCAACCCATTTAACCTCAATTTTGTTCCAATTCAATTCTAAACTTTAATTCAATATCCTGAATACCAACTTAAACCAAATCCAAGCCCAATTTGATTAACATTTGAATTCAATTTCAATTTGAAGCTTAAAGCCCTGTTTTGGTCTATGACCCAAACTTACCCCAAACTAAACCAATTCAATTCCAATTAACCCCAAATCTTTTCTAAAACCTTCATAACATTTCCCTAATAAAAAATTGACATTCATCTAGCCCAAATTTTAGTCAAGGTAAAACCCAAGCGTAAGCTTAAATTCACCCCAAATTAAAAGCCCAAAATCCAAACCTAAGCTCTAAAATATTTTAAAAGCCCAAGTTTTCAATCCAAGGCTCACATGACATTCATCTTCATAATGAATTCAATTAAAATCTTCCCTAAGTTTCAAAGTCATCATTAAGCCATTCCAAATCAAGCTTCATCCAAATTTTCATCAAGATATAAAAAAAATCCCAAAATCCTTTCTCATGCAAATGAGCCAACTTTTTCCAAGCCAAAGGTGAGCCAAGGAGCCATGCACAAGCCACATGATAGCCATGGGAGATCTTTCCACCTCACCATACCCAAAGTGGCAAAAGGAGGGAGCCCTTTAATGATTCCCTTAAGGGTGATTCAGCCTTTTCATGACTCTCCTAAACATTGCTTAATGCCTAATTGTAATTGGATTGTGACTTGACCCCACTAATCAAGCTAACGCAACTGGTTTCCCTCAGCCCAAAATCAGGACTTGGGGAGGTGCACCAAGCCCATTTCCATGGATTGACCAAACCAAGCTCAAAATACACCCCCATTCCATTTTGATCAAGCTCTTTACACATGGCCAACCTTCATTGATTACACAAAACTCAATCCCTAGACACACTGAGTCAGATGGTGACTTGACCCTAGCCGGACCACCACCAGAGTCGCCGGAAAACACCAGGCAGAGAGCCTCATTTGAACTCAAAAATTAAAAACTCCCTTGTTGAGCTGTCCCATGGCCAATGGTCACTGGAGCTCTTCTTCTCCTCCCCTGAGCAGCTGATCCCAGCCCTCAATTGATCCTGGGAAGCCCTATAACCATGGATATTTAAACACCACCACCTCCATGGGCAAAAGGGTTGATGCACTGGACCTTAACCAAACTCTGCCAAATTGATCCCAAACTCTTCACACAACCTAGAGCAGTTGATCCCTACTGTTCCCCTGCCCTAATCCCCATTGATTGAGCTCAATTTCAGAGCTCAATTCTCAGGCCAAAACAGGACACTTCACCACAGTGAGCAAAACCCCAAATTGATCGACCCTACACCATCACCAGACCAAGAGAAGAAGTTCCCTATTGGAAGCCCCCTCACTAGGCCACCCATTTGTGCTGGAGACCAAAGCTTGAAATCGGGTTTGGTGGAAATCATACCTAGGCATTTCACCACAGCTCCAGGCTTCATCCCTAGCTTCCCTGGACTCCAATGAACGTGCCAAGCCTCTCTGATTGAAGCTTCACTTCTCAGAGCCAAGATATTGAACTCCTTCCCGAGAGCTCATTTCAACTCTCTATTTTGTCTGAGTTAATTTCAAAGCATCATAGCCGTATAGATGTGTTCGTCTTGTCGAGATGAGTTCATGGAGCCTAAGATCATGTAATTTGGTTGAGTATCGAGTGAGATCTTAGGGTTAGAAGATGGATGGTTCTCGGGTTAGAACGACTGGGGACGATGAACGGATGCCATCCATTCGAGCGTGTATTGGACGGACGGTGGAGATCAAGCCGGACGAGGAGACGGAGCGGAACAGTGGGCCACGTGTCATCCCAATTAGATGGCAATGTCAAATGAGGAAGCTACACGTGTGGATTCAGAGCTGCCTAGGATGACTCGGTGCCGCGCTGGATAAGTAGAAAAATAGGGGATTTTTCTATTTAATTAATTCAACAAACTTTAAAAATGCATAACTTTGCATATAAAAATCATAAAAATAAAAGAAAAATACCCTCTTGCTGAGTGAACAGAGGAGAATAATGTGGAAAAAGAATTAAGTTAGTTTGTTAAGTCTATGATTTTTAATGATTTAAATTCTCTTTTCAATGTTTCAGTTCTCCACTTGCATACATGTTCACCATAGCATGAGACCATAAGGCTTTTGTTGCCTCCGACCTTGGGAACATTCTCTGAATTTTTCAAGACCAGAGACTATTTCTATGTGAAGTTATCTATTTTCTAAGTTCACAATCATGTTCTTAAAAATTAATTGTGAAAATTAGCATGTTGATTGTAAAAATCTATAAAATTTAGCGAAAGTATCTCATCACCAGCGGACCCTAGGAAAATTATAGTTTGACCTAGCTTCTTAAAAATAACTCTAATTAGCCTAAACACTTAAATTGAATTTTAATTAATTATGATTAACTACACATTAAAATCACTTGAAATTAATTCTCCACTGTCACTTAGGATACAGAGAACCTCCCATAAAAATTTGAAGTCGATTAAAAATGATTTAATCCACTAAATGAATTATTTAAGTTACATGACCATTTTTAAACTTTAAAAATTCATGAAACTCAAAATACATTTCAAAAAATTCACCAAATTAGTTTTGAGGCCTCTCTGGGATCAGAGAAGTCTAAAAAAATTAAAATTGAAATTATTCTAAAAATTTCATTTTTAACCTATGTTTACATATTTTAATAATTAAAAATTATAAAAAATAACATAATATAAGAATTCACCAAAATGTCACATTTGGTCTCCTAATCACTTGACAACCATCAAAATATTTTTCCAAAGTTTCTAAGTTAAAATATGAATTTTTAAAGGCCTAGGATAATTTTTAATATTTAAAAATGAATTTCCTTAACCTCCCACTAAAATAATTCTAATAAATCAAAGAAAAATCAGAGAAACATAAAATTTATTTTTCTGGATTCCTTGACTACAGAGAGATTTTCTAAAAATATAAAATTAATTTTTCCACATTTAAAATATTTTAAAATTAATTAATACTCCAGAATTTAATATAATTCCAATAATTAAATTAAAACTAAAAAAATCACCAAAATTAGTTCAAGTGATCCTCTGGTCAGTTGGAATATTCCATAATTTTCCTAAGGATAGAAACCTTACCTTGGTCATGCTGTTGAATTTTCATTGAAAACCCTTATTTTTCATTAAGATAATTATATAAATTAAATTAAAAATGGAAAAATCACATTTTCTCCTCTAATGTCTTAATTGACATGTGAGTGAAGTGACATAAAAATTTCAAGTTCATTTGAGCTCAATTTAGTGAGTTATGAAGTGAATATGCTTAAAAGGGGCATAAAAGTAATTAAGAATTTTAACCTTAATTAATACTTTAAGTCTAATCAAAGGGAGGGTAAAATATATGATCTTAATTTTCTCTTAGATGATTGAAACTTAGGGAATTAAGAGGTAGAAACTCATTTAATCACCTACAACATAAAAAAATGAAACTTTAAATAATTAAACCATTTAAAGTTTGGAAGAATAATTAAAATTTTGGATTATTAAATTAGGGATATGACTTAGGAAGATATCAATTCTTTAATTTAAAGTCCCTAAATGGATTAATAATATTCAAACTCTTAATTAACTCTAAAACATAATGATGATTGAAATTAATAATCTCTAATTAAATTAAAGCTTAAAGCATTAAATAATTTAATAATCAAATTAAAATAAATTTAAAATATTAAAGCTAATTTGAAATCACTTAAAACTTAACTTAAAACAAATTTAAAACATTAAATAATCTTGAAACAATTCATAATTAAAAATGTGGAAATTAAACCAATTAAAGCCAACCTAAAGTACTATAATTAATTCAAATCAAATTATCAAAATTTAATGAAATTAAATGATTTAAACACCTCTTTCAACCTAAATGATTTAAAAACATATAAGAATCAATCTGAAACCTTACTATTAAATTGGATTGTTTTAAATCATCAACTCAACTTTAATGATTAAATTCCTCAATGAACTAATCTGTCCCCGGAGGCTCTTACAGTTATAACCTTTAAATGGAGCATCAAGTGAAATGTCACTTTACTCATCGGATGATCAAATGTCCAAGTTCACTGAGCAAGAAATAAACTTAATTAAATTCTTGGATGATTAACTCACCTCTACAATAAAACTCATTTGGACTTGAAATAATCCCAGAAGCATTGAAAAGATGTTTAGGACTAGTCCTAAGCACTTTCTCATTATGATGGGATGTTTTAGAAGAAAAATTGAACTTAATTATTCTTTGGTGAAGAAAATCATCCTTAACAATACAAAAGAACCTAGACGTCATAGGAATTGACTAGCAATAGGATTAGGATCTTGCTAGACAACTAGAACCTTCCCTTAGCGTTACCTAGGTATTTCTTGCAAATATTTGAATGCCCTGACGTGTGTTTTAAGTGCAGCTTGGGATGACGAGAAGACCCGCTAGGTACGCTTTTATTTTATTGCAATTTATTTACCTGCGCCGTACTTTCTTTCTTGTAAAATTTGCATGTTAAGCAAGAATGTCACCCTGCATGAAAACTGAAACCTTTAGGATAGCTACAAAACTGAAACCCAAAACTAAATTAAAAATCAATACAAGCTAAATTCACCACCACAACATTAAAAAAAATATAAAACAACTCAAAATTTAATCACAAACAGAACAACAAAACAACAACTACAATTAAATTAAAATGTCTCGTTGAATGATCGGGAATCCCTCGGATGATGTAACCCACGTGTAACTAACGAGATTTTCCATGGTCTAAATGAAAGTGTGGAATAAATTTAGTTGAGTTTAGTAAATTCATTTAGACTAAGTGAATCCGATGAAAATAGCGGTGCTGGGATGATGGAACCGTGGGATCTTAATCGGTCCTGCTTAATCAACTTTAAGATTTGTTTTAATTAAAACATTGAGACATCTGAACCTTAAGACTTTTCTAAACCAAAATACTTCTCTCATCTCCTGATTTTCACCTTCTAAAACTAAACCTTATGCAATAACAGGGAGCTTAGAGCATAGTGGGCAGCACAGTCATCTTCATCAGCAAAACTCGGATCTACATCAGCAAAACCTTCTTTAGAATTAAATAACCATGCCATAGGATTTCGAGGTAGTTTTCCTAGTGCAACATAAATCCTCAACTTTTTTGTCAGGCAGTTTTATAATCATGTTATGCAAATTAAGTCCTAACCGGTCTTTGGACTCCGAGGTAGTCGTTTGGTACGACATAAACCCTCATATCTTCAAGGCTATTTGTATGATCATGTCATACGAATATAAGTCTAATTAATTAATATTGGTAGGATTGAAACATTAAATAAATCCTCAAATTGAAGCCAAATCATAGGATAGTTGGGAAGTCATCGAAGTTCACTTCGGGTCCGTGACATCCCCTACTTCTCTTCCTCTGGACTCCTAAAACAAGCTGTTCCAAATTTGAGCTATTCCGTATTGAAATTTCTAAAACCCAATTGTTTGAAAATCATAAACTTTGAAATTCTTAAGAGCAAAACCACTGATCATTATTGAGAGTTTTCTTAAATGATTCTCGTCATTTAAGATGTAATTAACTATAGGGGATTGCCCTTATAGGGAACTTTAAGAACCCAGGTAATATAAACACTGTTTAATTCCTTTATATTAAGCAGGGGAACTTGTCGGCTTATAAAATTGGTTCGCAGACCAAACGGATGTCACAAATCCTTTAGTTTATTTAATTGAGCCCCATCATCAAATAGTGCATCTATTCTTCGGGATAGATACACAGTTTGTGGTGCGGTGCTCGTTTATATAAACTATTTGGGATGTGAGATTGGTTTGATTTCATATCTTAAAATTTTCAAACTTAAATTTTTTTAAAAAAATTAAAATGCTATTTTTCAAATTAAATATATTTTTAAATTAAATTTAAATCGTAAAATTTCACTGACAATTTCTGTAGGCGACCCCTTTTCAAAATACAACAAAATCTAAAAATATGTCGATAATTTCTTGCTACTCCACTGGGGATCTACTCCTCTCTCCATTTTTGATCAGATGGTTTTGCTTTCATAAATCGATAGTAAGTCAATGCCCTTAGTGGATCAAACTATCATTCCTCCATTGACATATCTTGTTCATTTTTGTCTTGAACAGGTATGATCAACTCTTCTTGGATTTTGAAGCCACTGTTTAGACACCCCTAAATAGAGAGGTTCCCAAATCCTCCTTTTGTTACCTCTCCAAAGAGGCGAGGTAGACTCCCAATAGGTGTTAGCTTAGGAGTGGTCCTTCGAGTTGAGAAAACTTACGAAACTTTCTCTTCATTTCCAATTTTGGATTGGGTCCCTTACCTTCTCTATAACCTTTCTCCTGTAATTGTTTCATTCTTAACAAGTAAACCCTCTAATAAACAAGCCCTTAATAAACAAACTTTTTTAATATCTCAAATGCACGCATAAAATAGAATCTGAAATTATCTTGTAAATAATACTAAGAAAGCGAAAAAAATGAAAATGTGTTCAGACTCTTTTTGGAGAAATTCTTTTTCATCTTAAAGAGTTTTGTGATGGAAGGAAGCATAATTTGGGACTAACGTTCGGAATCTACCCTGCAGAAGATGTCTGCGCTGAAGCAAATTTTCTCCTTCACCAACGGGATAGACTTAGCTGTCTACAAGGACGAGCTGCCTAATGATGCGGTCATTCGCTTTGGACAAGGATTCGACAATACATACATTATGTTCGCCGATGTTACTCTTTTCGCGCTGATGAACAAAGTATCAGAAACTGAGAAACCCATAATTTAGTTCAACCTGAAGTCGACTCAAGAGTTCCCTCCCCTGCAAAGGATCCCAGTTGAAAGGAACACTGATGTTCATAGGAGGTTAGCTGCTACCTCCAGAACTGTCATCTCTACCCCCACCGGTCTGGTCATTACTGCACCTACCCCGGTTCCAGCCAAACTGAAAGGAAAAGAAGTCCAAGTCGGTGATGAGCCTGTTACCGTGGAGGGTTTAAATTTTGCTGTAATACCGTCTGTCTTTGAGATAGGGTCCAGCTCGAGAGTTATACCCTTAACCCAAACTCAAAGAAGAAATAAGAACAGAAAGATTGCTAAAATCAAGAAGACCAAGGCTGCTGAAGTTGCTTTTCTGGAAGAGATTCCTGAGGAAGAAGAAGAACTGCCTGAGATCTCACCACTGTTGGGAGGGAGTAGGTTCCACCCTCCTTCTGCTGCATCTGATGAGGAAGATGCCCGAAGGATCGCCACTGCGTTACCCTGAACTGCGTACTATAGCGATTATAAGAAGAAAGAGATTAAGTCTACGCCGCTTACCCGTCTGCGAGCAGTAGTAGAGAAATTAGCTAAGAAGGAAGGTTGCCCCGTGTCAGAGATTTTGAGAAGAATGGGACGAGTACCAGCTAGATCCCGCCTCGGACCATGAGTAAACCCTGTCACTGCCCTAGAGAAGCCAAGGAAGAAAGTACGAGCTAGTGAGAGAAGTTCGCCTGTTGTTGTATCAGGTCACCATATTAGGGAAGACACCACCTACCGACATACAACCGACAGACCATTTTGTCCTAGGCCTCCTACAGCTAGAAGGATGGTGTGGCAACCTATTATTACCGAACCGATACCAATAGAACACTTTGGAAAGAGAAGTCTCGTCAGAGAACTCGAATCTGAAGAAAGTGCTATAGCTTTAAAGGAAACTCCTGAAAATGAAGTTCCATAGTCATCGCCGGACAACTGCGAGACCGTTTAGAAAAGACCACTTGAGGATGCCATAGGGAAGCTAAGAACTGACATCCCACGACTGGCAAAAGAAAGAAGAGAACTGGGAAATGAATTGGATTCGTTAGAATTCATGGATGAAGAATATGTTGAGATCAACATGGTTGAAACCCGAGCGTCGTCGGCTCTGCAGGGAGCTCCATCAACTTTAGAAAGAGATGAACCAGAAGCAATGAGAGCACATCTTCAAGAAAAAGATGACATGATTTCTTAGATGGCAAAGAAGATGGAGGAGATGGCGGCCGCCTTAGCCACTCTCCAGAGTCAGCTTCAACCTCAGAAGGAAACACCCCCAGAGATCATTCACATTGCAGATGGAGGAAAAGAAGTTACATCCATCAACGGAGATGAACAACCAAAGAAAGATTCTGCGCATAGTATGATTCCCGAAAAAGATGGTGGAACAGCAGGTGCGAGAAGCCTTAGCCCAGTCTAAGAGCAGAGCATCTATTCAGATGGGATGACCTTACCCTGAGGAATTTGATGCAGTCCAATATTCGAAGGGCTTCGTACCACCTTTGTTTAAGACTTTTGACGGTATAGGAAACCCCCGACAGCATGTCGTACATTTTCGTGCTAGTTGCTGCAATGCCAGTGGGAGCGACGCTTTGCTCTTTTGTCAGTTTGTCAGCAGTTTGTCAGGGATTGCCTTCGATTGGTATGCAGAATTGTCGAATGGTTCAGTCAAGACCTTTGTAGAATTGGAGAACGTCTTCATTAAGCAGTTTGCCGGGGCTCAGCACCACATCACTATCGGTGATCTAGTGGTGGAGTAAAAGAAACCGAACAAAACTTTAGTAGATTACATACTTCGATGGAGGAACTTAAGTATGAAGTGTGAACCACAGCTTCAGGAACAACATGCGGTCGGTATCTACTAAAGAGTATACATGGCCCGATAGCACTTCTCCTTAAAGGATTCAGAATTAATACTTTCGAGAAGTTGCTTACTAAGGCCGGGAGCTTGCAGGAGGAAGCGAAACAGCTGAGTTTCGTTGATAAGACTGATAAGCAGAAGCCCATAAAGGCGTTTGAAAAGAAATCTGGGATCGTTGCGGTAGTGGATAAAGGTAAGCAGCCACAACTAAGTTATCAACCACCACAACGGACTTATCAACAACCTCAATAGAGCTATCAACAGCCTCAACCAACCTATCAATCATGGCAGCATGACCAACCGCCACCTCATCCACCACGTGCCCTGAAGGAACTTCTGAATAAGGAATACCGCTTCAAGACTAAAACAGTGGCTAAGATGTTTCGCAGTTTGATGAAGACGCCTGACTTTCAACTACCAGAGCCCAGAAAGCCAGAGGAAGTTGACAAGAAAGATCATCTGAATTACTGTCCCTACCATAGGATGCTCGGACATAAGATAAAAGACTGCTTCACCTTCAAGAATTGACTCGAGGATAACCTCCGGAAAGGGAACATAACGATCCTGAAGGAATACAAGAAGGAGCCCCAAAAAGGAGGTTATGTCAATGTTATTTCAACGGATCCTATTGTCCCAATACACACGCACACGACCGATAATGGATGGAGTACTGTCTGGACGAAATCTTCAAAGAAAATTTTGGATCACATCCAGGCCGCTTCGGCGCGTGCTTCAACTCAGAGTTTGAAATCTGCCGAGCCGGCACTATCGCTTGCGATTGAAGAACAGCCCTAGAAGGAGGAGAAGATCGTGGAAGAATCGAAGACCGAGTCTTCGAAGGGTAGAGTAGGGGCTGCTTTTCCTGGGATGGTTGTTTCTGATTTGGGGGAGAAATCCCTCTGACCTCTGACTTTGTATGATTATCTGCTAGCCCCGGCGGGATCTTATAATGATAAGAGTTTTGGTGTTGGCTACGTTTTGACTGTTTCTAACCATTATGTAACTAACGACAACAAATCTAACCTGAATCTCAATTTTGATACGATTAACAATTCTCAAATCATACGAAACCTTGACGTCCACGACGGAGGAGAAGGCGTTTACAAGAATGACTATGAAAGCTCAAGAAGCGACGAGTCTGTTTGTGAATTCCGAGGAGCTCCAATCGCGATAGAATTAGAATTGTTAGATTTCAAAGCAAATTCAGAAAAGCCAGTTGTTCCAATTCAAGAGGAGACACCGGCAGATTTGGAAGAAATAACAAAAGCCAATCTAAGAAGCGGAAAAGTTTTACCTCTGAGAATTGGTCCAAAGGATAAGGGAAAGCAGGTGATTGCTCAGGAAGAACCAACCCCAACGGAAGAATTGCCCATTCGGGAAGAAATTGAAGAACTTGGTAATAAAGGGGATAATAAAGTGCTAGCCCATCTTAGGAAGCTACCGACCAAACTGAGCATCTACAAAACTCTGATCCTATCAAAGGAGATGAGGGAAACTCTGATGAAGGCCTTACTTGATCCAGAAATTTGCTTTGCTCAAATGGCCGGTAATTCCTTAGACGAGGTTTGCTCGTTAAAAGAACAGCGCGGTGTTACCTTCACGGACAATGTTCTACTACTTGGAATAGCTGATCACAATCGACCGTTGTACATTTCAATCTCCATCGAAAATTTCACACTCTCCAGAGTGTTAGTTGATCCAGGAGCATCAATCAATATAATAAACCTTCGGACGTTAGCATACTTAGAAATTGATGCCCGTGATCTTGAAGCAGACAGAATGTAACTAAGAGGATTCAATCAAAAAAGGAGAAAGAACCCTTGGATTGATAACACTATTAATGAAGATAGGTGATTTGGTAAAGACAACCGCAGAATTCCACATATATGATTCTAAAACATTGTTCAACGCTCTACTGGGTCGGCCATGGATCCATGAAAACTGGATGGAACCATCGTCTCTGCACCAGTGCATAAAATATTATGAAGGAGGATAAGAACAGTGTTTCAAAGGTGACTTGCAACAGTTCTCCGTGCATGAAATCGAAATCCATGAAAATGCAGCCTACTACGCGCCTCCAAAGAAAACTATCTTTTCCAAAAATGCCAAAGAAAATGAAGCAAAAGAAGTTCAAGATGATGAAGAGCCTGAAATTCTTGTTCAACAGATATTCACCACTCCCTTACGGCAAGATGGTGAAGGTTTCTCTAGAACTCGAACCCAAGGTAGAGGCTGGGGACGAGGTCGAGGAAGAAACGATGGAATAGTTAAACAGAAAAAGCCGGTCATCAATGTTGATTGAGAGAATAGTTCTGAAGAAGAAGAAGAAGAAATAAAGAAGGAAGCAATGAAGATAAGCCAAAGGAAACCCCAGTTCAAGATCTCTCTCGAAGATGAAAGAATGAAGAATACAAATCAATGTACGACAAGATTAATCATCATGTACATACTATGATCCTAACCCCGATCCACCCTAGTAAGATCGAGGGTATGGTGGTCAAGGAAGTGCATAATGGTGGTGCTAAGCCGATTAAGTTCTACCGTGGTGCTTCTTTTTCCAAAATTGAAAATGATGTACAATTAGAAGATGTTACTTCATCTGAATTAATGAAATTGCCTTTTGAGTGGTATTCTCCTTGTGTTTATAATTTGATTCAGCGTGGTATCTTGCCTAAAAAATGGACAAAAGATCAATCACAGCGCTTTGAAAAATTATGGAATGATACCAGTCGACCGCCCAACTAAAAGTGTGGTCTTGGATTCGGCACAGTAGCGCCAGTCGATGATTTGGAATTCTGCTTGGTTGTCACTTGTGAGCCTTATGAAAACTGCTTAGAAGCTTCAGATGATCTCGAGGATCTACTAATCGGAGACGCTCCGCCAGAATTCGAAGAAGAAATTAAATCTACAATAGACTAGTTAATGGAAGTTAACTTAGGTACTAACGAAGAGCCTAGGCCGACCTTTGTTAGCTCCTTACTCAACAAAGAAGACTCCGAAAACATGATCAAGCTATTAATGGAATTCAAGGACTGTATTACTTGGAGTTATGATTAAATGTCAGGATTAGCTCCAGAAGTTGCAGTTCACATGCTAAAAGTGGATCCCACTGTTGTTCCAGTCAGACAAGCTCTGAGAAGAATGCGTCTAGAAATTGAACGATAAGTAATAGCTGAAGTTATGAAGCTAATAGATGCTAAAATTGTCCGTGAAGAACAATACCCTACTTGGTTAGCCAACGTGGTGCCAGTCAGAAAGAAGAATGGTCAGATCAAAATCTGCGTGGATTTCAGAGATTTGAATAAAGCATGCCCGAAGGACGAATTTCCGCTACCAATTTCAGAATTGATGATCGACATCGCTTCGACACACGAAATCTTCTCTTTCATGGATGGATCATCAGGATACAACCAGATAAAGATGGCACCAGAAGACGAAAAGCTCACAGCCTTCAGAATGCCAATCGGAGTATACTGCTACATAGTGATGCCTTTTGGATTGAAAAACGCAGGAGAACTTATCAAATAGCAATGACAAGGATTTTTGATGATCTCATTCACAACCAAGTCGAGTGTTACGTGGATGTGGTCTTCAAAAGCAAACTGAAAGAAGATCACTTGTATGATTTGAGAATTATTTTCAAGCGATTAAGACAATATAACCTTAAGATGAATCCCTTGAAATGCGCCTTCGGCGTCACCTCTGGGAAATTCTTAGGATTCATTGTCCGACATCACAGAATTGAAATCGATCCGGAGAAGATTAAAGCTATCTTACAAATGCCATCTCCCAAAATCTTAAAAAAACTACGATCCTTCCAAGGGAAGTTGGCATATCTTCGACACTTTATCTCGAACTTGTTAGATAGGTGTCAGCCCTTCTCGACATTAGTTAAAAAGGAGGCAAAATTCGTTTGGGAAGAAAAATGCCAGCGGGCCTTCAAGGACATTAAGCAGTATTTAATGACACCTCCTGTCTTAGCAGCCCAGTCTCGGGCAGACTGTTGATACTTTATACCGCGGCGTTAGACGACTCCCTTGGAGCCCTGCTAGCCTAGGTCAATGACGAGGGTAAAGAAAATGCTCTCTACTACTTAAGTCGTCGTCTAATTCCGACGGAAGTAAAGTATCCCCTATTGAGAAGCATTGTTTAGCCTTGATCTTCGCCGCTCAAAAGCTCAGGCATTACATGCTTTCTCATAAGGTCAACCTTATCTCAAGAGTTAATCCATTGCAATGTTTGATGACCCGTCCGGCGCTTTCTGGAAGACTTGCCAGGTGGTCAATGATACTATTGCAATTCAATATAACGTTCGTTCCGCTTCGTGCCGTAAAGGGACAAGTCCTAGCAGACTTCCTTGCATCGCACCCTTTACCGGCAGAATCGCTTCTCAACGACGACTTGCCAGACGAGCAGATAATGAGCCTAGAAGACCCCGATGATTGGCAATGGGAATTGTATTTTGACAGAGCATCTTCAGCACAGAAAGACAAAAAATTGCAAATGATAGTGCCCGGTAAGGCAGGAATCAGATTAATATTTATAACACCGGAGCGGGGAATGTTAAGGTACTCCTACCATTTAACAGAACCGTGTACAAATAATGAAGCAGAATACGAAGCCCTTATAATCAGACTGGAACTGACCATTCAGATGGGGATAACAGATATCAACATCTACGGTGATTCACAGTTGATTATACAGCAGGTTGCAGGACAATATAGAATTTTTAAGCCAAGACTCGAACAGTACTTTCAGTATACCATGAAGTTGTTAGAGCAGATTTCGAAAGCAATGATCTACAAGATCCCCAGAAGAGAAAATGCCCTTGCAGACGCGCTAGCCTGCCTTGCAAAAGAATTTGCCTGCTTGCAGGATGAATCAGTTAAAATGTCAGTTCAGGGACGACAGGTCCTCTCACAGCTCGACATGGATGCAATACACCGATCAGAAGGAAAGGAAGAAGAATCAGTTTCCATAGTGACAGAAACTACAGAAGATTGGCGACGACCATTAATAGACTACCTGCAAACAGGAAACCTACCGGACTATAAGTCATTAGCCCATCAGATCAAGAAAAGAACTTTGTGGCACTCATCAGTCAGGTCCGAAGATGAAAATGAAAATTAAAAGATTAGGGTACTACTGGCCCTCAATGATGAACGACTGCATGAAATTTGCAAAGAGTTGTCACCAGTGCCAAGTGCATGGAGTGGTTCTACATCAACCACCAAATGTGCTAAATCCGACAATTGCATCGTGGCCATTTGAGTGTTGGGGCACATATATCGTGCGTCCGATGGAACCGCCTTCTTCAAGAGGACATCACTTTATCCTTGCAGTTACAGATTACATTTCCAAATGAGCAGAAGCTATACCTCTCAGAGAAGTGAAAGCACATAATGTGTTATAGTTCTTCAAGAATCAAGTTGTCTACCGTTTCGGGGTACCGCGTAGAATCATCTCAGATAACGGGACCGCTTTCAAAAGCACAAAGATCAACAATTTTGTCAAAAGGCACGGGATCGATTGGCGATACTCGACGATCTACTTCCCAAGAGCAAACGGCTTGGCTGAGGCTTTTAACAAAACTCTCATCCAAATCTTAAAGAAAACTTTAGACGACAGCAAGAGAAATTGGCACGAGAAGTTGTTAGTAGGCTTATGGGACTACAGAATGACTTTCAGAACTCATACTCAGTCTACGCCTTACGCCCTAGTGTACGGGTTCGAGGCCGTCTTGCCCTTGGAAGTTCAGCTTCCAACTCTCAGAATTGCAGTTGCAAACAAGATCACTACAGAAGAGAATGCCAAATTACGATTAGAAAATTAGAAAGCTTGGAAGGGAAACGTCTTTCAGCGCAGTAGAATCTCGAACTGTATCAAGCCAAGATGATTCAGGCCCACGACAAACTGGTCCACCCAAGGACATTCAAAGTTGGTGACTTGGTTCTAGTTCTCAGGAGACCTGTTCTTGCACACCACAAGATAAGAGGTAAATTTGAACCAACTTGGGAGGGGCCGTTTGTGGTCGAGACAGTCTACTCTGGAGGTTCCTACCAACTGGTTAATTACCTTGGAGAAAGACCTATGCTTCCAATCAAAGGATGATATTTGAAGAAGTATTACGTAACCTGATGTTTCGAAGAATGAACTTTAAAAAAAATGAAGTCTCATTCCTAGAAGCACGGGTGGAGTAATCATTTGTAACTGGGTCCGAACCCAAAATATAAAAATGGATGATAAAAATAACAAAAAAAGAAAATGTGTTAAAAAGAAAATATGTGGAATCATAATAATGAAATTTTGATCCTTCCTTTCAAATCAAGTTCACTCCTGATATTTCCTCACCTTTTCATACTCTTATTAAAATTTGAAAGAAATGAATAATTTTTCATCGATGAGTGATCTTTCTTACTGTTCTCGTTCTTAGTACAGCTCCTGATCCTTTCCTTATATTTCACAGGTAAATGTCAAACAGGCGGTTGGTTCTGAACTTTAAAAATGGCATGAGTCTAGCACTCGATGAAAAGAAGATGAAGGATGGGGCCGTGATTGAGATCGACGCTGATTTCACACCGGCTGGGCTACAGTACAAGGAAACTGATTGGACCCCAATCGACCGGGAAGAGTTTCGCTGTGAGACAATAATGAAATTGGGTGGCCTGAATCAGCAAGCTATCGACAAGAAAAGGAGAGTAAACGCCACTCAGATGACTGGAGTAGACAAGAAAATCAAGTCCGTGGTTACTACAGCAGAGGGCAGGCTTGTCAGCTCCATGCCCACAGAAGTTCAAGAGGTAAGGAGAGCTACTCTCACTCCTACCCAACGAAGAAACAAGAACCGCCGCATTCGCAAGATGTTAAGCAAGCTAGCAGCAGATTAACATGAAGAGACAGTTGCTACCGTCAGTACAAATACTTCAAAAAAATAGGTTCATCAGGAACCAGGAAAAAGGAGATCAACTCCAAGAATGGCAGAAAAGATGAAAGAAATCCCGAGGAAAGCAGAAATAGAATCAGCACCACGACGCCAGACAGATATACTAGTTTTGAAGAGTCTTGTCGTGAAAACAACCCCGGAGGATGTCCTGACAGAGACTATCCCAGAGGAGCCGAGACATGCAGGAGAGCGTGCTGGGGTTGAACCATACATCCCACAGTATGTTACCAGACCTCGCCAATTGCAAATAATTTGGGAATACAAGCTGGAGAGATTGCAAAAAAGTTGAAAAGAAAACTTTTGAGTATTTTGCAAGAATTCGAGGCAAGAGGATCAATATCCTGGAGGGCCTTAAACTGCATACGGATGTGTTCTCAGACTACGAGCAGCATCAAATTGTGGACTGCATCATCGAACTTCAGAAAATGAGTCGAGCTGGTCGTTTGAGAGAGAACACCTACTCAGAACCTCGAAGATGGATGAAAGGAAAAGGAAGAGTTACAATCCAGTGCGGGTGTTGCTACAACTTCGCTGAGGACAGAAATGGAAATTCACTAGGGATACTCCGTCATAGTGAGGTGGATCTGATGCCAAGAATTATCAGGAGGATGGTAAAAAGGATGGTGACATGGAGGGTATTGCTGCGGATTGCATACCCAACAAGCTGCATCATTAACATATACGAGGAGGGCGGCTGCATACCGCCACACATAGATCATCACGACTTTGTCAGACCTTTCTGCACGGTGTCTTTTGTCAACCAATGTAACATCATGTTTGGATCTGACCTCCGGATAGCAGGCCCCTGAGAATTCTGAGGGCTGGTGGAGATACCTCTACCGGTAGGTTCCGTCTTGGTGCTAAAAGGAAACAGAGCAGACATAGCAAAACACTGCATTCCAGGGGTGCCTGTTCAGCGAATCTCCATCACTTTCAGGAGGATGGAAGACAGCAAAATGCCTTTCCACTTTCAGCTAAATCCAGAATTAGAGAGCCTTCAACCCTACGAGCTATGAGCTACATGGTAGATAGCACACCTCTAATGCACATCCAAACGGCATATCCTGCTAAGGATGGCTTGGAAGGTGATGTTATTTTCCATGTGTCTCACTATTCAGAAATGAATTTCGACAGAGGCTTTTGGAATAAACTTGAAAGAATCTTACACAATCCATTTTTGGATTTATGTGGATTGTATGAGATACTGAATTTTCAAGGAAAATATCATCATGTTTTGGATCAAGTTATATGATGTATTTTCAACAAATTGGAATGGAAACGACCATGTCGTGTTTTGCCTTCACCTCTTTTGTGCAAATTGACTGGAAAATGTCATTAAATTAAATGAACTTCGAACGAAGAATGAAAAAAAAATGAATAAAGAACTCTTTTTAAGAATCTGAATGTCAAAACAAACTCGAAATTAATGTGAACTCTAATTGAACACAAAAATAAAAACAAATCACTAAAAAACTAAACAAACAATGAAAATAAAGTTTCGAATCAGAAATCCCCAGCCTCCGGCTGTTCTCAAATCTTTTCGACTCCTCTCCTCTTTTGAGAAGGTCGACTGAGTCCATTGACACAGAACCACGAAATTTTCGATTTGGTTCTGATGACATGGATTCATATCCTTTGCCAAACAATCAAACTTTGATCAACTCTTTCAGGATGTGAAGCACTTTCATGTCTCATTCCAATCCTCTACTACACCTAATTTTCTGCAGAATCTTCAAAACCCAAATCAAATACCAACTTTTGGGATTGGTACCTAAATTTTAGTTCCCATCCTTCTGAGACTGGTACCCAAATTCCAGTTCTCATTCCGAGATCGATACTCAAATTTCGATTCTCTTCTCTGAATTTCCACCAATTTTCGCATTCCTTCCAAGAAACTTTTCTACATTCTAATCCTCCGACTTGGGTATAAGATCGACAAGGCATCCTAATCTCAGTGTCCACTAATCTTGCACTCTACCGAGAAACTTTTTCGCATTTTAATCCTCCGACTTGGGTATAAGACTGACAAGGCATCCTAATCTCGGTGTCCGCTAAATTCACATTCTTCCGAGAAACTTTTCCGCACTCTTGAAATTCCGAGGTCGGTACCTAACTTCTGACTCCCTTCCGAGACTGGCACCTAACTTCTAGTTCTCACCCTTTTCGAGGTCGGTACCTAATTTCCAACTCTCTTCCAAGACTTGTACCTAACTTCCAGTTCTCACCCTTTTCGAGGTCGGTACCTAACTTCCGACTCTCTTCCGAGACTGGTACCTAACTTCCAGTTCTCACCCTTTTCGAGGTCGGTACCTAACTTTCAACTCTCTTTTGAGGCTGGTACCTAACTTCCAGTTCTCATTTCGAGATTAGTACCTAAATTCTGATCCTCATCCTTCTCTATCGGTACCTAAATTCCGATTCTCTCTTCGAGGCTGGTACTTAAATTCCAGTTATCTTTGCAATCCCGAGGATGGAACCTAGGTTCCAATTCTCATTTTAAATTCAGAACTTCTGTGAAATCCACCTCGAAATCAATCTTAAGTCAAATTTCAACCAAAATTGAAACTGAAATCGAAAATTCAAACTCAAAATTGAAACTTGAAAAAAAATAAAAAAATGAAATGAATCTAAAATCCAATCTCTTGAAACCTTGTGATTTGAACTTCACCTCCTTTTCCCCAGCAAGAGTTGTTTTTTACGTCTTTTTTGGTTCAGTTGATCCCTTCGGTCAACGTCAATATGCGCAGTGTGCTCCTTTAGCACACTACACCTATTGGGGGTCCATTTGTTGAACTCATTTTTGTGAGGTCTTTTCTTTCCTCTTAGTGTTTAGGATCTAGCCATAGGACTTCTCCTTGACTATCCTAGAAGACTTGAGATGGAACCCACCACTTAGATAGGGTTGTCAAAACGGCTCATTGTTCGCGAACAACTTGTGTTCGGCTCGTTAAGAAACTCGTGTTTGGCTTGTTCGCTAAGTTAACGAGGCTTAACGAGCCGAACACGAACAATGATTTGTTCGTTCGTGTTCGACTCGTTTTGGCTCGAAATACTTATTCCTCGATTATAAATATATATATATATATATATATATAAATTAATGAATAGTATTTTTAAAAAAATTAAAAGATTTATAATCGATTAAAATTATTAATTAAGTAAATATAATAAAAAGTATTAAATTAGATTCAAATGATATTTTGATATAAACTATGATTCTTAAATATTGTCTCAAACCTTAACATTTTATGATTATGTGATTAGGATTGTGAAAACGACTCTTTGTTCGTGAACAGCTCGTGTTCGGCTCGTTAAACAAACGAGCCGAACACAAACACACTTTTTGGGCTCGAAATATAAATGAGCCGAACAAGAGCTGAGCCTTGGCTCGCTCGTGTTTGGCTCGTTTACACCCCTACACTTAGAAATTCAAACACCTCTTAGTTCTTCTTGAACCCCACAGATGATCATAAACCTCCAAGCCTCCTTGGAAGGTTAAAAGTCAAATGTGGAGGTCCAAGGATGAATTCCTATAGGATGCTCAAGCCTTAGGAAAACCCTGGGTGGCCTGGTCTTGGTGAGGTCTGGTTTGCATACACTACACTCTCACACCCATCCCAACCCTGAATCATCCTCACCCAATCTTGACTCCTGGTTCATTGGAGCACTTATGTGGCTAAGCCCAAACCCCTAGCCCTTGGTTAAGAGGGTTTGGAAAAACCAATGAGATGTTCAAAATGGACACTTCTTGGTCCATGGCCCACTTTAAACTTGCCCATTCCCCTCTACCATGATTAAATTTCACTTTTGCCAAAATTCCTGGTTTTGACATTGGGTCCTCAAACTTACCCAAAATCACCTAAATTGCTCATACAACCCCAAAACTCTCCAAAATTTCCCAAAAATTACCTATAATTCTTAAAAATCCTAAAAATCATTTTGAAACAGTTCTGACCTCTTAAATCCACCAAAATACCCCCAATATCCTCCAAATACCCTAAAATACCCTTTTGGCCAAAAATTCCAAAAATTCTATAAATTTCCCAAAAAATTCTAGAAAATCCCAAATATCCCCAATTTCATTTTATTCAACTACATCATAGGCTAATTTTGCCAATTTAGCTCACTTTTACCAAAATCCCCAATTCGACACATTTTTAACCTAAATTGACCCAATGTCAAACCAAATCAACCCATTTGACCTCAATTTTGATCCAATTCAATTCTAAACTTTAATTCAATATTTCAAATTCCAATCTAAACCAAATCCAAGCCTAATTTGACTAACATTTGAATTCAATTTTAATTTGAAGGTTAAAGATCAATTTTGGTCTATGACCCAAACTTAACCCAAACCAACCCAATTCAACTCCAATTGACCCCAAATCTTTTCTAAAACCTTCATAACATTTCCATAAACAAAACTTGACATTAATCTAGCCCAAATTTTTTTCAAGGTCAAACCCAAGCTTAAGCCTAAATTCACCCCAAATTAAAAGCCCAAAATCCAAACCTAAGCCCTAAAACATTTTAAAAGCCCAAGTTTTCAATCCAAGGCCCACATGACATTCCTCTTCATAATGAATTCAATTAAAATCTTCCCTAAGTTTCAAATTCATCATTAAACCATTCCAAATTAAGCTTCATCCAAAATTTCATCAAGATATCAAAAAAAAAAAATCCCAAAATCCTTTCTTATGCAAATGAGCCAACTTTTTCCAAGCCAAAGGTGAGCCAAGGAGCCATGCACAAGCGACATGATAGCCATGGGAGATCTTTCCACCTCACCATACCAAAGTGTCAAAAGGAGGGAGCCCTTTAATGATTCCCTTAAGGGTGATTAAGCCTTTTCATGACTCTCCTAAACATTGCTTAAGCCTAATTGTACTTGGATTGTGACTTGACCCCACTAATCAAGCTGACCCAACTGGTTTCCCTCAGCTCAAAATTAGGACTTGGGGAGGTGCACCAAGCCCATTTCCATGGATTGACTAAACCAAGCTCAAAATACACCCTCCCCCATTCTATTTTGATCAAGCTCTTTATACATGACCAACCTTCATTGATTACACAAAACTCAATCCCTGGACACACTAAGTCAAATGGTGACTTGACCCTGGCTGGACCACCACTTGAGTCGCCAGAAAACACCAGGCCAAGAGCCTCATTTGAATTTAAAAATTCAAACTCCCTTGCTGAGTTGTCCTATGGCCAATGGTCACTGGAGCTCTTCTTCTCCTCCCCTGAGCAGCTGATCCCAGCCCTCAATTGATCCTGGGAAGCAACACCACCACCTCCACGGGAAAAAGGGTTGATGAACTGGACCTTAACCAAACTTTGCCAAATTGATCCCAAACTCTTCACACAACCTAGAGCAGTTGATCCCTATTGTTCTCCTGCTCTAATCCCCATTGATTGAGCTCAAATTCATAGCTCAATTCTCAGGCCAAAACAGGACACTTCACCACAGTGAGCAAAACCCCAAATTGATCAACCCTACACCATCACCGGACCAAGAGAAGTTCTCCAGTGGAAGCCCCCTCACCAGGCCACCCATTTGTGCTGGAGACCAAAGCTTGAAATCGAGTTTGGTGGAAATCATACCTAGGCATTTCACCACAGCTCCAGGCTTTATCCTTAGGTTCGCTGGACTTCAACGAACGTGCCAATCCCCTCTGATTGAAGCTTCACTTCTCAGAGCCAATATATTGAACTCCTCCTTCCTAAGAGCTCGTTTTGATTCTCTATTTAGTCTGAGTTCATTTCAAAGCATCATAGCCGTATTGATGTGTTTGTCTTATCGAGACGAGTTCATGGAGACTACGATCATGTAATTTGGTTGAGTATCGAGTGAGATCTTAAGGTTAGAAGATGGATGGTTCTCGGGTTAGAATGACTGGGGACGATCGGATGCCGTCCATTCGAGCGTGTATTGGATGGGCTGTGGAGATCAAGCTGGACGAGGAGACGGAGCGGAACAGCGGGCCGCGTGGCATCCCAGTCAGATGGCAGCGTCAAATGACGGAGCGACGTGTGTGGCTTCGGAGCTGCTTAGGATGACTCGGTGCCGCGCTGGATAAGTAGAAAAACAGGGGATTTTTCTATTTAATTAATTCATTAAACTTTAAAAATGTATAACTTTACATATAAAAATCATAAAAATAAAAGAAAAATACCCTCTTGCTCAGTGAACAGAGGAGAATAATGTGGAAAAAGAATTAAGTTAATTTATTGAGTCTATGATTTTTAATGATTTAAATAATCTTTGTAATGTTTCAATTCTCCACGTGCATACATGGTTCCACATAGCATGAGACCATAGGACTTTTGTAGCCTCCGACCTTGGGAACATTCCCTGAATTTTTCAAGACCAGAGGCTATGTCTATGTGAAGTTATCTATTTTCTAAGTTCACAAACATGTTCTTAAAAATTAATTGTGAAAATTAGCATGTTGATTGTAAAAATCTAGAAAAATTAGGGGAAGTATCTCATGACCAGCGGACCCTAGGAAAATTATGGTTTGACCTAACTCCTTAAAAATAACTCTAATTAGCCTAAACACTTAAAACTGAATTTTAATTAATTAGGAGTAACTACACATTAAAATCACTTGAAATTAATTCTCCACTGTCACTTAGGATACAGAGAACCTCACATAAAAATTTGAAGTCAATTAATAATGATTTATTCCACTAAATGAATTATTTAAGTTACATGACCATTTTTAAACTTTAAAAATTCATAAAACTCAAAATACATTTCAAAAAATTCACCAAATTAGTTTTGAGGCCTCTCTGGGATCAGAGAAGTCTAAAAAAATTTAATTTTTCTAAAAATTTCATTTTAAACCTATTTTTACATATTTTAATAATTAAAAATTATAAAAAATTACAAAAATATAAAAATTTACCAAAATGCCACATTTGGTCTCTTAATCACTTGGGAACCTTGAAAATATTTTTCCAAAGTCTCTAAGTTAAAATATAAATTTTTAAAGGCCTAGGATAATTTTTGATATTTAAAAATGAATTTCCTTAACCTCCCACTAAAATAATTCTAATAAATCAAAGAAAAATCAGAAAAATATAAAATTTATTTCTCTAGATTCCTTGACTACAAAGAGATTTTCTAAAAATATAAAATTAATTTTTCCACCTTTAAAATATTTTAAAATGAACCAGAATTTAATATAATTCTAGTAATTAAATTAAAACTAAAAGAATCACCAAAATTGGTCCAAGTGATCCTCTAGTTAGTAGGAATATCCAATAATTTTCCTAAGAATAGAAACCTTACCTTGGTCATGTTGTTGAATTTTCATTGAAAACCCTTATTTTTCATTAAGATAATTATATAAATTAAACTAAAAATGGAAAAAATCACATTTTTTCATCTAATGTCTTAATTGACATGTGAGTGAAGTGACATAAAAATTTCAAGTTCATTTGAGATCAATTTAGTGAGTTATGAAGTGAATATGCTTAAAAGGGGCATAAAAATAATTAAGGATTTTAACCTTAATTAATACATTAAGTCTAATCAAAGGGAGGGTAAAATATCTTATCTTTATTTTCTCTTAGATGGTTGAATCTTAGGAAATTAAAAGGTAGAAACCCATTTAATCACCTACAACATAAAAAAATGAAACTACCATTTAAATTTTGGAAGAATAATTAAAATTTTGGATTATTAAAATTAGGGATGTGACTTAGGAAGATATCAATTCTTTAATTTAAAGTCCCTAATTGGATTAATAATATTCAAACTCTTAATTAACTCTAAAACATAATGATAATTGAAATTAATAATCTCTAATTAAATTAAAGCTTAAAACATTAAATGATTTAATAATCAAATTAAAATAAATTTAAAACGTTAAAGCTAATTTGAAATCACTTAAAACTTAACTTAAAATAAATTTGAAACATAAAATAATCTTGAAACAATTCATAATTAAAAATGTGTAAATTAAACCAATTAAAGCCAACCTAAAGTACTATAATTAATTCAAATCAAATTATCAAAATTTAATGAAATTAAATGATTTAAACACCTCTTTCAACCTAATTGATTTTAAAACATTTAAGAATCAATCTGAAACCTTACTATTAAATTGGATTGTTTTAAATCATCAACTCAACTTTAATGGTTAAATTCCTCAATGAACTAATCTGCCCCTGGAGGCTCTCACAGTTATAACCTTTAAATGGAGCATCAAGTGAAATGTCACTTTACTCAACGGATGATCAAATGTCCGAGTTCACTGAGGAAGAAACAAACTTAATTAAATTCTTGGATGATTAACTCACATGTACAATAAAACTCCTTGGGGTTGAAATAATCCCGAAGCATTGAAAAGATGTTTAGGACTCGTCCTAAGAACTTTCTCAATATGATGGGATGTTTTAGAAGAACAATTGAACTTAATTGTTCTTTGGTGAAGAAAATCATCCTTAACAAAACACAAGAACCTAGACATCATAGTAATTGACTAGCAATAGGATTAGGATCTTAGTAGACAACCAGAACCTTCCCTTAGCTTTACCTAGGTATTTCTTGCAAATATTTGAATGCCCTGACGTGTTTTTTAAGTGCAGCTTGGGATGACAAGAAGTCCTGCCAGGTACGCTTTTATTTTATTGCAATTTATTTACATGCGTCGTACTTTCTTTCTTGTAAAATTTGCATGTTAAGTAAGAATGTCACCCTGCATGAAAACTGAAACCTTTAGGATAGCCACAAAACTGAAACCCAAAACTAAATTAAAAATCAATACAAGATAAAATTCACCGCCACAACATTCAAAAAAAATAAAATAAAATAACTCAAAATTTAATCACAAACAGAACAACAAAACTACAACTACAATTAAATTAAAATGTCTCGTTGGATGATTGGGAATCCCTCGGATGATGTAACCTACGTGTTGCTAACTAGATTTCCCACGGTCTAAATGAAAGTGTGGAACTCATTCAGTTGAGTTTAGCAAATTCATTTGGACTAAGTGAATCCGATGAAAATAGCGGTATCGGGATGACGGGACCGTGGGATCTTAATCGGTCCTGCTTAATCAACTTTAAGATTTATTTTAATTAAAACAATGAGACATTTGAACCTTATGACTTTTCTAAACCAAAACACTTCTCTCATATCATGATTTTCACCTTCTAAAACTAAACCTTCTGCAACAACAAGGAGCTTGGAGCATAGTGGGCAGCACGTCCATCTTCATCAGCAAAACTCAGATCTACATCAGTAAAACTTTTTTTAAAATTAAATAACCAAGCCATAGGATTTCGAGGTAGTTTGCCTAGTGCAACATAAATCCTCAACATTTTTGTTAGGCACTTGCATAATCACGTTATGTAAATTAAGTCCTAACCGGTCTTTGGACTCCGAGGTAGTCGTTTGGTACGACATAAACCCTCACATCTTCAAGGCTATTTGTATGATCATGTCATATGAATATAAGTGCTAATTAATTAATATTGGCATGATTGAAACATTAAATAAATCATCAAATTGAAGCCAAATCATAGGATAGTTGGGAAGTCACCGAAGTTCACTTCGGGTCCGTGACATCCCCTACTTCTCTTCCTTTGGACTCCTAAAACAAGCTGTTCCAAATTTGAGCTATTCTGTGTTGAAATTTCTAAAATCCAATTGTTTGAAAACCTTAAACTTTGAAATTCTTGAGAGAAAAACCACTGATCATTATCGAGAGTTTCTTAAATGATTCCCGTCATTTAAGATATAATTAACTATAGGGGTTTGCCCTTATAGGGAACTTTAAGAACCCAGGTAATATAAACCTTGCTTAATTCCTTTATATTAAGCAGGGGAACTTGTCGGCATATAAAAATTGTTTGCAGACCAAACGGATGTCACAAATCTTCTAGTTTATTTAATCGAGCCCCATCATCAAACAGTGCATCTATTCTTGGGGATAGATACACAGTTCGTGATGCGGTGCTCGTTTATATAAACTATTTTGGATGTGAGATCGGTTTGATTTCATATCTAAAAATTTTCAAACTTAAAATTATTTTTAAAAATTAAAATGCTATTTTTCAAATTAAATAAATATTTAAATTAAATTTAAAACGTAAAATTTCATCGACAATTTCTGGAGGCAACCAATTTTCAAAATACAACAAAATATAAAAATATGCCGAGAATTCTCTACTGCCTATCATCCTCAAACTAGTGGTTTAGTTGAAGTTTCTAATCGTGAGATTAAACAAATTTTAGAAAAGACTGTAAATCCTAATAGAGTAGATTGGTTTGCGAGACTGGATACTGCATTATGGGCGTACAGGACTGCTTATAAAACTCCTATTGGTATGACTCCTTACAGGCTTATATATGGAAAAACTTGTCGCTTACCAGTAGAATTGGAACATAAAGCATATTGGGCGATTAAAGAATTCAACTATAATTTGAAAAATGTTGGTGAGAAGAGATTGTTGCAATTGAATGAATTAGAAGAATTAAGAAATGAATCTTACGATAACGACAAAATTTATAAGGAAAAACTGAAGTTAATGCATGATCTGAAGATTAACCTGAAGAACTTTGAACCAGGGCAAAAAGTTTTGCTTTATAATACAAGGTTGAAATTATTCCCTGAGAAATTGAAGTCTCGTTGGTTAGGACCCTTTACTGTGACTCAGGTGTACACTTATGGAGTTGTTGAAATTGAAGATCAAAAGACTGGGAATATATTTAAAGTAAATGGACACAGAATAAAACCATATTTTGAAGGTAAAAGACTAAATTTTAAAGTGGTTTTAATGCTCAATCAACCTGAATAACACCTGCTTAGGTCAGGCTAACGACATTAAACCAAGCGTTTTATGGGAGGCAACTTATAGTTATCTTTTTTTGTTGTGTGTTTATTTGAGTTTACCATTAGTTTGTAGTAACATTGAATTCTACTGCTTGAATTTCACATTTGATTATCAAGAATTTGGGTCCATAGAGAAAATTTGGAATGTAAAAGATCACGGTGTAAAAGTGTAAATTTTTACCTAGGGCGCCGACGGCGCGCTCGATGCCGCCGATGGCCGATTTTTCCCGAGAGCCCTGGAATTAATTGCATAAGGCTCGCCGACGGCGCATACGAGGCCGCAGACAGTAGGATCGGCGAGTGGGCAGTTTTTCGAGTTCGAAATGATGGTTTTTGGCTGTTTAAAAATCACAAAAACGAAAACGAATGGAAACCACTTTCCATTCCTCTCTAATGGCCTCCAATTCAGTAGATTACCAAAGATTTCAAGTTTACAATCGGAGAAAATTCGTCAGTGCCGAGGCGCAAGGAATTTTCAACAAAGTGATGTACAAAAGAAGGATAACCAAGGAAAGAGGTTTCGTCAATTGAGGATTATGCAATTCTTCATCACCAATTGAAGAAATGATTGTAAGGCGAAGATGGGAAGTGTTTTGCTATACTACTGCCATAGTATTTGTTCCAGTGGTTAAGGAATTCTACCCCAATTTACATGGAATCAACCTAGGAAGCATCTATGTGCAAGGTAGGTTGATAACATTCAATTCTGGAAGAATTAATGAGTTATACATGCTTGAGAATGTTCCTGTCTGCCACTATTCAAATTTCGTGCCGACGAAAGATAATATGAATGAAATATACCAATTTTGACAGACAAAATCGATGAATGGGAAGTTAGATAAAACGGGTACGTTAATTTCTCTGCAACACTTTTAAATCCCGTTTCGAAAATTGTCATTTTTTCCTATCTGCGAAATTATTGCCGACGATGAAAATCGGCAAAGTCACGAAAGAAAGTGCAATTTTAAACTACTGCATTCAAATGGGATGGCCCATTGATATTGGATCAATTATTATGATGCCTGTGTTTGATCTAATCGTTCAAGGTTCGTCTCAAGAGCTTGGACATCCTTCCACAATATTCTCAATATGTAGTTTGTTTCAAGTTTCATACGAGATTTGGGAGAAAGTTCTACTACCTTGGAAATCTTTAGATTCAACTCGTATGTTCCCAGCCAATGATGACGAGAATGACACGGGCGTGATCATGGATCAAGTATCTCAAGAATTCTATTCCTATTCAACCTTTAGTAGCGGACAAGACACCAATGATCTTACATCGAATCAAGAATCTGGAGAAGCGGGCACAAAATTTAATGAGTACAACTAATAATATGTCTGATTTATTTGATCATATTGATTAGAGGATGAAAGAACATTTGGATCATACTGGGCAATTTGAAGCGAGTCTGATACGCTTAATGAAGAAGATGGGATGGGTTGATGAAGATTCAACTGATGAATTTCCATTCCAAACTTTTTACAACATGTTTGTCCATGTTCAAGCAATGGGTGATATCAGAGGAGAAACCAGTACAAATTCTGAAGAGTAGTAGAATTGATTTATTTATTTGTTTCTTTATGTGTGCTTGATTTGAACTTTATTTATTGTGTTTGCTTTCGTAGTTTGCTTTTTAATCTCAGTATAGATGAGATTATGATTCTAACGTTTATTTTCAGCGTTTTGAGTGTTGTGACTTGGATTGCGATGCTGATTAAATAGATATAGGTTGACAAAATACCTGTTTATGTGTGTTATGTACTGTGTGTTGTAAACACTTGGATACAATATATAAATGTGAAGTTTTGTTGTGTGTATGTTTATTTGTGTTAATTCATCACTTAATCGCTTAAAATATATGTTTAAAAGGATCGAACGGATGACGACAAGGCTTAAAATTGATCTAAATCGAGAAAATTTGAAAAATGATAAATTTTTTAGAATCTCGCCGACAGCGTGCTCAAGGCTGCTGACGACGCAATTTTTCCAAGAAGAATGGAATTTAATTCAATAGAGCCCACTGACGGCACGAACGATCCGTCGACAGCGAGATCGCGAAAATTACCTATTTATCGGATTTTGACCGGTCAAATGCCTTTATTCATCATCTTCTTCCCCTTTTTACTCAAAATTTTGACCCAAGGCTTGATAGATCTCAGATTTGGAGCGATTTCAACAATTTATAACGCCGGATTTCATCTTCCCTTGGTAAGAGCTTCACTCCTATGCAAAAAATTTTTATTTCCACCTTGAATTTCTTCCACATTAAGAAATTTTGGGAAATTTGAAAATGTGGAGAAAAGACTTGGAAGGAATTCATGGAAATTGATTTAGATTACTTTAAACCCCATTTAGAAGCTATTGTATTATTATTTTGGAGATTAGTTTGGATTTTTTGTAATTTTGATAGATCAAACAATGACTCCATGACAAAAGAGAAGACTTGTATTCGACGAGAGTCGATTCATAAATGCGAAAGCACAATCGAGGTACACTTCAATCTATCAAAGTAAGAAGTGCATCCAAGATTGAGTTTTTTAGAATCCTGGAGAAGTGGAACGAGTTATCAAAGAGAGAGGTTGGGAGAACTTCTGTTACACAATAAACGAAGCTGCTATCGAAGTTGTGAGGGAATTCTACTCAAACCTGACTCAACTTGAGGGCGAGCTTATCCAAGTAAGGGGATTTTCTGTCGACTTTAATGTTAATCGCATTAACACTTTTTACAAGCTTCACGACTATTTTTCTAGCGAGTATGAAACATTTGGAACAATGGAGGGTCTGTTGAACAATGTTATTGACTTTCTCACTGATAGAAAAGGAGCTTGGAAAATTAAAAATCGTGAACGGATTAACTTTCCATTGTCCATGTTGAATGCCACTGCTAAGGCTTGGCATTATTTCATTTGTTCGATTCTGCTGCCCACCTACCATCATAGTGAAGTCTCAAGAGACAGAGCAGTTCTGAATTTTTGTATTCAGAACAACAGATGCATTAATGTGGGGAGAATAATTTAAAAGAATATTATGGCCACTATGAAGAGTGAGACAAGTGGATATTTAGAGCATCCTGGCCTCATTTATGCACTTTGTCAATTATCTGGAGTTAAAGCGAGAGATGATGACGAATGGGTGTATCCGATAAAAACCAATAGTAAAGCAAATATAAAGACTTATGAATCCCATGTGGAATGGAGATCAGGGAGTAGGAGAAAGGCAACTTCTACTAGTAGAGACATTCATTCTACTAGCTATGACCCTCGTGCCTCTAGTCCCTCAACCTTATATGATTTGATGAATGCCATGCCTCTGCAGAGGAAAAGTTTTGAGTAGTTGGATGAAAAATTAGAAATAATTGATCACAGGATTGAAGGTTTAGAGAGAAGACACAATCACGATAGTGAGTATCTTCAGAGGCACTCTGATTTTGAGATGGCATATTATGATGCTCAGGCCAGATACTATAGAGGAGAGCCTGATGTGACTTTTCTAGAATGCCCCCAGTATACTCAGTATCAGCCCAATCCTCCTACTGACCATGCTGATGAAGATATTGTATGGGATTTTGATGCCTGATAGTAATGTGATGTGATGTATTTGTTTGTTTTAGTTTGTTGTAGTACTTTGATTTTTATTGTATTCTGTAGACCATGCTTGTTTTTGGGATATGTGTCTGGTTTGGCAGTTTGCATTTTCATTTCCGGATGTTTGTGAAATTTGTGATGGTAATGTAATTATGAACTGAATAGTCTAAAATAGTAAATTGTTTGTTCTGTGTTGTGAAATGCATATGTCTTGTGTAGTTAGTTGTTGATGTTTAGTTTTATATACTTGTTTTAAAATTTCATTACCCCAGCAAATTCTATAAATTGATATGTGTGTAGAAAGGTTTTTAAATATTACAGGTCAGTTGAAGTTAGAAATTTTGAGAAAAACCTTTAAATTTCAAAAAAAGACAAAAATGCCTAAAGTGCAAAGGTATGAATTTTTAATTTTAGAATTTTTCTTTCCATCATGTATTATTTCTATTATAGAAAACTTTAAGTTTGGGGGAGGGAAGAAAAATCTTAACTATTATATGTTCTCAAATAACATATTTTCAAAAATTATAATATGCTTTTTGTGATAAAATTTAATTCAGATAACTATATTTAGATTTTATCTTAATATTATAGAAAATTCAAAGAAATATTTTTGGTAATGTAAATTAGTTTTGTAGGATAAGATATTTAGTATAAAAGGATAAGATTATAGTTAACTATTTAAAATAAAGAGAACTATATTTTGAAATATTAAGAATCTTAGAAATTCAGTTAAGAAAGAAAAGGTTGGGATTCAATAATATAAAAACTAAAAATTACATATAAGGTAAAGAATGTTTGAAAGTTTCAAATTTAGGAAAAGAAGAGTGAAGTTCAAAATTATTAACAAGCTATCCAGATATAGTAATCCTCAATTGAAAAAAAAAAATAAAATAAAAAGAAAGACAAAGAAAAGGATTGAAAAACAATCCTTGAAAAAGAAAAAAAAAGTGAGGAGAAACTTGAGGAGATGTCTTATCAAAAATTAGTTTCGCTTGGACTAACCTAAAGGGAAAACTAAAAGCATTTCTGAACTTATATTTATGACTAAGTTCCTTACTTGTAGTTTCCTCATGAATTTCCTATCTTCTGAATATTCTAAGTGAAATGATATTGCAATATATAGTCATTCTTGAAATGAATAGAAGACTAGAACTCTTAGACTTGATGACTAGATAGTCTTATACCTGCAGAATTAATCTAATTACTTAAAATTTTTCTAAGAATTCTTGTTATAATATTTATTTAAATCAAAATTATAGTATGTCTGAATTAAAACTTTACCACAATACATCATAACTTTTATGTAGTACTAAAGATTACTTGAGCATAAGTAATAGTTAAAGTTTGGGGATTTTGACCCAAGGAATAATGAATAAGATTTTCATGCCTATTTTATACTAATTTTAATGATATTGCACTTTAAAGAATGATATTTTTGGTATTTTTCTGTAGGTATGAAGATTTAAGGATAAATGAGCAAAAATATGCAAAAAGGAGCGAATTTGGAGCAAAAAGGACTAAAAAATGAAAAATTGACTTAGGGCGCGGCGCCGACGGCGAGGTCGATGGCACCGACAGCGAGTTCGATGGCGCTGACGGCGAGGTCGATGGCTCCGACGGCGTTATTTTTCTGAGAGTTCAAAATATATTCCAAGGGAGGCCACTGACGGCGGCAGTCGAGGCCGCTGACGGTGAGGTCAGTTTAAAGCACTCTTTCTAGAAGGCCGCCGACGGTGCCTTCGAGGCCACCAACAGCTGGATCGGTGGTCCTTTCACAATATACGACGAATCTGGACGATTTTCGAAGGGATGCCTGGAAAACCCTTGGAAACTCTTCAATAACTTTAAAAAGAACAGTTTTAGGCCAAAAAATTATCCTTTTGAAGTCCTCTAAAAGTCACTAAGAGTCTGTAAAAAGTACTATTAGAGATTTCTAATAGTTACTTAGTGTCCTATAGAGAGTCCCTAGTGTCAATTGTTATTAGTAAGTGTAATTAGTGAGTTTAAATAAAGATTGTGAGGAATTCTTCAAAGGATAGTAAGAGTGGAAGGGCAGTGAGAGATCTCTTTTGCATTGTCGTTTCGAAGGAGAATTTCGTGTACTGTAAAGAAGAAAGAGATTTAGAGGAACTTCAAGGAGTTTGCTTGGGGAGGAATTTAAGATAAGTAGTGTTTATTTACTTTAGTCTGTATTACTTTACTTTTATATATGAAGTTCAAGTTTTATTGAATCCTCTCCATGAATTCTGAGTAGTTGTTCTATCTTTCTCCTTGTTTTGATATTTTTATGATATGATAAATAGAATTAATGTGACATAAAAGATTTAAATAAGTTGTGATAATCTTTAACTTAAATCTTAATTTACTTTCAATCTGGCCAATTGAATAGTTAAAATCTGTTGAGTTTAACAACTATAATAAAGATTACATCTGATATTCAGGGAGGTCAGAGTCCTTGGAAGGAGGGTGCAAATAAATAGGGAAATAATATTAATCGAGCGTAGAATTGAAGATTTTAGAGTGACAGACTAAAATCCTTAATTCGGTTCTATCGTTTAGGTGCTGAAGTGTAGATTGTTAGCCCTCAGGCGAGGGGAACGTGGGAGCTCCGAAGTGAGAGCCGGTATCCTCCCAGTCTAGCCGCAGATTCAGTAACCAAGCATAGGATTAGTGAATGTTCTTTATGCCTGGACCAAAGGTTAAAGAATATGTATGCTCCTATTTGGCACAACACCATTTTAAAACTAATTCTAATTATCTATTCACTTAAATCTCTTAACAAAGGAGAAAGATTCTTACTTATATATTTGAACTTAACTTTAGTAGTATTAGTTAATTGTTAGTAGAACTAGTTTAATTTAAACCTCATATTATTATCGATTGTGTATTAGTGACAGATAGGCAATTTTGATTTATTTGTGATTCTGAATTGATTTCTATTATCCTAGTCTATAGCCTCTAAAATATTCCCTGTGGGATCGATATCCAGGACTCCACTAGAGCCCTATATTACTTGAGTGATACATATACTTGCGATTCAAGGTAACTCTGCGATTAAAAGTTGGCACTTTTGCTGAGGATTTAGATCTTCTAGTAGTGGTGTTGAATTCTCAAATTTTTAAGTATATTAAAAATCGTGGTCACTTGGATGTGCATGGGGATCCCTAGTAACTTCTCATAACATGTGTTGAGAATTTCAGAGGCTTTTGGTACGGGTTATAAGCTTTTCAATTTTTTCAAGTGTTGGGCATGGTGGTGTCAGAGGGTGAAGGTGGCATGGAGGAGGGGTGGCAAAGACCAAATTTGGTCTGGATTTACTCATCTTCGCATGGTTTGGCTCCCCGAGGATTGAATTTGACTTGGGTGCCATGTGTTCACCCGTCATGGTAAGTGGTTCAATTTTGTCATTTAGTGCTTGGATTTAGTTTTGTTTGGTTGTTTGTGCCACCCACTTGTCTTGGTATGTCATGGTTGTGTCATATGTGACCCATCAAGAAGAAGCCATGAGGAGGATGGGCCATGAGAGAGATGGGCCATGGGCTTGGTTTTTGGTTTTAGAGCTAACCTAAGTGTGTTTAGGTTTAGCCTAAAAGCTCAAGCCTAATGGGATTCTGTAATTCACCTAATTAAATAATTAGGTGAATTATAGGGGGTTGACACCCAATTTGAACCCTAGAGAGTTTGATGACTTGACTGGTTTGAGTGGGGCTTAATTTTGTGGCAATGAGGTCAATTGGTCAAGAATTGACTCAACATTGGGTTAGAACCATTTAGTCTGGTCACCCATAGTGCCATCAAGCCTTGGGGTTAGATTGGTGTGCTGGTATTTCATGGTGATTTTAGGTTTAATTGGGCTTGGGAAGGCCTTAGGTGAAGCTAAGAATCAATTTAGGTAGATGTTCCTTTCCCATTAAAAAGTTTAGTGTCATGGTGGTCCCTAGAGTCTATAGGGAGACTTTAGGATTTTGGGTTTCATAGGTGACCCAAGGCATGTCTTACCTAAGTGGGGTCAGCTTGGGTCTTTCACATGGCAAAACCTAACCAGCCAAACTAAGGGTTGAGGGCTTGGGCTCAACCTCATGAGGCATAAGGGAACATGGTCTTGGTGTGGGGTTTATGTTTCGGTGGGTGGGTGAGCCTCAAAAAAGTGATTTCAACAGTAACATACAGGTGATGTACTTTAGAGCCTTTGGAACCATAGCACAACCAAACATATGTTGTTCAAAATACAAAAACTCACATTGCTCGCTGAGATATCCTCGCAAGTGACCTCGATCCGCGAACAACGCAGTAACTTATGCTTTCAAAAATATGTTATAGTTAATACTTTGACCCAAATAATAATAGCGGCTAGTGTATATAAATATAATTTTATGGAAAAAATTTTACACACTAGAGGTACTACGCAAGTATACATATCGTTTCGAAGTAATATAGGGCTTTAAATAAAGACCCCGAGTATCGATCCCACGAGAAGGTTTATAGATTTTTAAATATTTAAATTTTATTTTTATGTATTTCTTTTAAAGTTTTAAATTTAATATTTAATTTACTAAAAGCGAGAATTAAAGCGAGTACTAAAATAATGAGTGATGTAAATAATAATAAGCAAACAACTTTCTTCATTTCAATTAATCCAAGACTTTTTAGATAATCTAATATTCGTGGAGAATATAAATTTATGGTATTGTGCCGAATAAAAGCGATTCTATTCTTTACCTTCGCTCGATAGTATAAAGAACATTGGCTAATCTATAGATCGGGTACGGATGTATTGTTAGTAGAATGGGTTAATCTAGGCTCACACTACTAGATGTCCAAGGGTGGCTATGGTCGGCCCTACTAGTGACCCGTTCCCTCTCTATAAACCAAATTACAAGAATTTAGTCTGTCACTCTAAAATCTTATCAATTCTAGGCCCATTGAATAATATTTTCTTATTTATTTGCACTTCACCTTGAATACCCCGCACAAGGCCTTCGACTACCCAAGGATTCATGTGATATCTACTAGTTAAGAGTACATCTCCTTCTAGGTCTCAAAACTCTTCAACATATTTTAACAATTTAAATGGCCAATTTAAATAGTAAATTAAGATCCGGTATTAATATCATCACAATATTTAAAACATATTTTAGTTTCTAATTCTCCAACAAATTTTAGATTATCTTATTTATCTTTTCATAATTGAAAGGAGAAAGTAAAGTAACTACTCAGAACACATTGAATCTAAATAACAAAACATATAAATAAAACTTTGAATAAAATTACAAATACTTATCTCAAGTGTTTCTCCAATTGAACCTCTGATTCCTACTGACTCCAAAGCGAAATAGACTTCAAAAGCACAAACTCTTCCAAACTCTCAATACAAACTCTAAATAAAATAAACTCACTAATTTATGAAGAAAAGTAAACTAAAAGTATGGCCCTTAAAATTATCTCTCTAATTTTGGATTTCTTATTGGGCTACTTGGGGTGGGTGTTTTTTCTGTAGGAATAGCCTCCTATTTATAGGCTTCAAGGGTTGCCTAAGGCACATCTTCAAAATGTGTCCAAGTTTAATGAATGTTCTAGAAAGTGTGTCTGGCGCCTAGGCGCCGGCATCTGGCGCCTAGGCATCGGACTCCGCGTCCAGTTCTTCGCACCTCTTCACTTTGGATCGCACCTCTTCGCAAACAAACCGTTTCCAAGCGTCTAAATACAATGTATCACATATTCTATAATCCAGGAATAACTGTCAATCTTCTAGATGGTCCAATAACCGCTCTAACCGTCAAAATAACCGTCCAAAGTAGTTACAAAAACCGTCACAGATTTGGTATCAATCTGGCTCTTAGGCGTCGGATTCTAGCGCCTAGGCGTCAGGCTCATTATTTTGGCAATTTTGCATTTTGGCTCCATTTTTGCTCCTTTTTGCTCCTTTTTCATCCTTTTTCATCTTTTTTCCTTTTTGAACATTTTTGCATCACCTACATCCAAAAACATAAAATACCTTTCATTAAAGCATAATATCCTTAAAAATTTGATAAAAATCAAGGCATAAAAATAGGTATTTTTTCATGGATCAAAATCCCCCAAACTTAAAAGTTACTTGCCCTCAAATAACCCTTTTTATTATATAAAATGTATAACATTTGGAATAAAGGTAAATATTTAAGATTCCTTGTAATTTTTGATTTTATAAAGGCTTTAGTAAATCATTAACCAAATTTCACTAACTAAGTTTAATTTTAAGAATCTAAAGAATATTTAACTACCAAATTGTAAGACTTCAATAATTTTTCATTCATTTCGAAAATAATTGTAGTTTATTATATTAAGATCACATAAATTATTTACAAGAAAAAGGATATTCATGAAAATCGTTTCTAATAAGGATACATGCATAAAAATTAAGTAAAATATGTAATTAGTTTTCTTTTTATAAGATAATTCAAGTGAAGCCAATTTTTGATTAGGGATCTCCTCAAGCTTCTCCTCACTTCTTCTTTTTTTTTATTTTTTCACAGTGAGGATTACTGTATCTGGATAGCTTGTTAATGGTTTTGAACTTCACTATCCTTAACTTATATTTTCAAACTTATATATTCTCACGTAATTACTATAACATGAATAGTTTTCAAAAAGACTTATAATCCTTTTCTTTTTCAAGTTATAATTCTTGATTTCTTAATACTTCTAAAATTCAATTATCTCTATCATGAATAGAAAAAATTCTTAATCTTACTCTTCTTTAAGTTGAATAACTCTATTCTTAAAATCAATCAAAGTTATTAAAATTTTTTGTTAAGTTTACTAAATTATTTATAATTTCAAAATTTTAAGTGATCTTAAGTAGATTTTTCATTCCTTATGTTATGTTAATATTTCTTTTAGAAAATATTAGCACTTTAAGGACAAATAAAATTTAAATTTGCATGTATTTTCTAAATTTAGCGGTGAAAATTTAGGACAGGTAGGGAACTGAACAACATGCTCACCCTTCAAGAATCTAACTAAAGACTCTGAATACTCAGCATCATAATCACTTTTCCTTTGGGTATATTCAGATAGATGATCAATCTTCTTATCTATAGTATCTACTCGCGAGTGAGTTAGAAATAACTCATTCTGCTGCTCCAGAAATTAATCATGCATTGATTCCCAGAAACTAGATGGTGGCTCAGCCGTAGAAGTAGAAGGTCCAGAAGTAGAAGCTCTACCTGGAGTAGGTACAGAAGTAGAAGGAGCAGTAGATCTCTTTCCACGAAGACGATCATAAATACTAACACTCTCCTGCCCAATAGGCTTTTTAGTCTTCAGCTTCTCCTCTGAAATATCAGCAATAACTCCATTGCTCACACATAAAGAATATATCAAGGATTGGAATCCTAATCCATAAGTGTTGAATCTTGCAATAGACTCCACAGAATCATAGATAATGCTGCCAACATCTATCGGCTTCCTCTCCTGAATGCAGTAGTTCAGAATAGCTCTATCTCTGGTAACTTCACTCAGGTGGTTGGAAGGAAGTAGTCTAGCAAAAATAAAATAGTGTCAGGCCATTGAAATACCATTCAGCTTAGAAGATTTAAAGTTTACCCGTTTGTCGTTTCGGATCTTCCAAGCTCCAGTGTCATCAGTCAGATATGCAATTATCATCTCCAAATCTCCTTCAAATGGAGATAGACCAGAATAGTAACATTCGACGATAGATGGTAGGCCGTAGAAAATATTGATCCATTCTGGAGTGAATTCCACTCCGACACCTCTAACAAAGACCTTATAGTCTTCCGCATCCATAAAGTTGGCATAAAACTCTCGTATAACAGGAATAACATCAACGTCAGTGAAATAACAAAATCGCTGCCAGTTGTGTGCAACGATCATGTTCACGATCATCTCTCCAGGATTATAAAAACTGCGCTCCGAGATAAATTTCCTTGATGACGCAAATTCATGATAACGAAAGTGCGCTGCCACAGTAGCGGACTTGCTGCTGTCAAAATTTTCTCGTGCTTTTCCACGCTTAGATTTAGGTGTCATCTAAACGTGAAAGAAAACACAAATAAATAAAGGAATCAAAGATCTAAACTCTTTCAATCTTGAGAAACTTAAAATGAGTTAAGAAAATCCATAGAGAATTTCTAAAAATCAAAAATTTTCTCCAAAATTTTAGTTTTTAGCAAAAATAGGAAAATCCATGGTAGAAATCAAAAATAAAAGGATTAGAAGTTAGATCTGACCTTAAGATGAAGAAATTGAGTGATTTCGGGCTCTAATACGTGACGTTTTGACCTCAAGATGGATCTAAGGGGTGTGTTTTCGCAAAAATGAGGAAGGGGATGAAGCTTAGGCGTCGTCCATGGCTTTTGGGGGTTTAAATCCCGATTTTCGGGTAGCAGGCTGAACCGGCTCTTAGGCGCCTAATTCTGGCGCCTAGGCGCCAGACTCGCCTTACAAAAATCATTTTTTTAAAAATTAATTTTCCACAAAAACTCACAAATTCAACTTCTAATTACTCACATAAGAGTATTGCTTTAGTTTCTAACTTCCAAAATATTTTCCAAATTTTTTTAAAAAATTAAAAATTAAATCCATCAATTAAATACAAGTTTAAGTCAAACTCTTCTAATTCCATTCATAATCTTCAATTTCGGGCTCAATACAATACAGATAAGTACAATAATAAGATTCAAGTCTTACTAATAATCAAACAAAATAATTTCAAAGCAAATATAGCACACATTGAATAAAACAAACACACAAACAACACAATCGATTTACCAAATCGATACAACGACACACTAGATAAAGTCTCGATCTAACCACATTTACTACCTAATCTTCAAATTAGAAATTTCCATTTTCATCGCAATGAAGATTACTTGTCCTACTTGGGAAGAACACTAACACCCTTGGAAAATCCGTAGCCGTTTTCTCGTCGATCCATTTGTTCTTCGCATACATCTCCACTTGAGCATCTTGATAGGCCACTAGATGATCGAATTGAAGCTTTGTCTGACATTCCAGATGCTCGATTTGATGGTACATCTCATGGAGGCGATCTCCAATGCTTTTGAATTCTGCTTCAAAATTATCTAGACAACTCGAAAACTTCTCTAAACTAACAGTAATGAAACCATTGAACTAGGGTTGAGGATCCTTAGAATACTTATCTCTAGCCTCTTCTCCATGATTTCTTCTATCCATTTCTTCAAAATCTTTTCCTATCTCCTCAAGTATGAAGTGTAAAGGTCGTAACTATGGTTGCTTAGGGATTGGGGATGAAGATGGGGTAGTTTATAGGAGAAAATCATGTGAAAAACTGAAAATTTTTTGTTTTTACACGACCCAGTAACTGTGGCGCTTAGGCGCTAAATCTGGGGCCTAGGCGCCGTACCCATCGACACATAGTTTACTCGGTGCTTAGGCGCCGGATTTTGGCGCCTAGGTGTCGAAACCATGTTCGACTCCGTTTTGCCTAATGTCAAATTTCAAAGTTTCGATCTCAAAAATAGGTAAATTAGAATGGTAAGATCAATATAAACTCAGTAATTAAAACAATGAAAGTTAACTTGATCTCCTCTTTACTCACATACAAAATGGAGTGATCCAAAGTCCAAACTTTATATACTTCAAGATAATCTTTAGCTTAAGTCAATAAAGACTTGTTAGCATCCAATTTTCTAAATTTATATAAAATTAGTCAAGACCGAGGCATAACCTTACATTAAAAATGGAAAAACACACAAAAATAACTATGGGTTGCCTCCCACAAAGCGCTTGGATTAACATCGTCAGCCCGACCTAATTAAGTCTTTAATCAGGTAGACTCAACTCGTAAGCCTCTTTATAAATCATTTTTATTTCTCCCAAATCAGGCTTCAGTCTTAATCCGTTAACTTTTAATATTTTTCCCGTTTTGGGGTCTTTAATATCCACCGCTCCATAATAGTATACATTCTCAATTATATATGGTCCCATCCATTTAAATCTTAATTTTCCAGAAAAAAGTCTTAAACGAGTATTAAATAATAATACTTCTTGTCCAGTCTTGAATATTTTTCCTAAAATCTTTTTATCATGTAATATCTTCATTTTCTCTTTATAAATCTTTGCATTTTCATATGACTCATTTCATATTTCATCCATCTCATTTAATTGTAATAATCGTTTTTCTCCTGCAGTATTCAAATCAAAATTAAACTCCTTTATCGCTCAATAAGCTTTATGTTCAAGTTCAACAGGTAAGTGACAATGTTTACCATAAACTAATCAGTAAGGTGACATTCTGATTGGTGTCTTATAAGCTGTTGTACAAGCCCATAATGCAGAATCAAGTCTATCAACTTGATCAGTTCTTTTAGGATTAACGGTCTTCTCTAAAATTCTTTTAATTTCTTTGTTTAATACTTCGACCATTCCACTTATTTGTGGGTGATAAGCGGTTGTAATTCTATGTTTGATTCCAAATTTTTCCGGTAATGATTGAATTCTTATGTTTCTGAAATGACTTCCACCATCTGTGATAATTACTTTAGGCATTCCAAATCTAGAAAAAATCATTTTCTTTAAAAATTTCGAAACACTTTTGGAATCACGGTTAGATAAAGCTACAGCTTCAATCCACTTTGAAACATAATCAATTGCTAATAAAATTTAAATCTTTCCAGATTATGGTACAAATGGTACCATAAAGTCTAAACCCCATATATAAAAAATTTCAACTTCCAATATATAGTTTAAAGGCAATTCATCTTTCCTAGATATATTTCCCATCCTTTGACATCGATCACATGTTTTAACATAATGTCTCACATCTTTGAATAAGGTAAGCCAATAAAATCCTGAATTTAAAATTTTAAATGCAGTTTTATCTACTCCAAAGTGTCCTCCAAATTAAGAATTTTTGAATAATAGCAAAAGTTTCTTTATAAGGTACACATCTTAGAATTACAAAATCTCTTCCCAATTTAAATAAATGAGGATCTTCCCAAATATAAGATTTAGCATCATTTTTAAATTTATTAATATATTTGTTATTCAATCCATAAGGTAGAATATTGCTAACTAAATAGTTAACTTTATCCGCATACCAAGGTGTTTGGCATCCTTGAATAACATATAACTGTTCATCAGGAAATTTCTCATTTATATTTTCTTCAATAAAAATATCTTTCTTAATTCTAGATAAATGATCAGCAATTTGGTTATCAGTTCCTTTTCTATCTACTATTTTTGAGTCAAATTCTTGGAGAAGTAAAACCCATCTTATTAGTCTAGGTTTAGCATCTTTTTTTGACATTAAATATTTAATAGCGAAATGATCAGTATGAACTATGCATTTGGTACCAAGAAGATAAGGTCTAAATTTATCAAAGGCATAGACTATAGCTAAAAGCTCTTTTTCAGTAGTAGTGTAATTTCTTTGAGTTTCAGTAAGAGTTTTACTAGCATAATATATAACTTTGAAAGTTTTCTCATATTTTTGTCCCAACATAGCTCCAATTGCAAAATCACTTGCATCACACATTAATTCAAAAGGTCTATTGCAATTAGGTGCAATAATTATAAGTGCAGTTATTAATTTTTCTTTTAAAATATTGAAAGCATTAACACAATTTTCATTAAATTCAAATTTAGCTTCTTTTTCCAATAAATGACTAAGAGGTTTATCAATTTTAGAAAAATCCTTTATATATCTTCTATAAAATCCAGCATGTCCCAGAAAACGTCTCGCATCGATAACGAGTAGTAGGTGGTTGCGGTTCAATGATAATTTTCACTTTTGCTTGATCAACTTCCATCCCTTTTGTGAAATTTTATGACCAAGTACAATGCCTTCTGTGACCATAAATTGACATTTTTCTCAGTTAAGAAGTAAGTTTGTTCCTTCACATCTTTTCAGAACTTTGAATATATTTTCCAAGCAAGATTCAAAAGAAGTTCCAAAAACTAAAAAATCGTCCATAAATATTTCAATTCCTTTGTCAATCAAATCACAAAATATTGACATCATACATCTTTGAAAAGTTACAGGTGCATTACATAAACTGAAAGACATTCTTCAAAACGCAAATATTCCATAAGGACTTGTAAATGTTATTTTCTCTTGGTCCTCAGGAGCGACAGGTAATTGATGATAACCAAAATATCCATCCAGAAAACATAAATATGAGTGTCCAGCTAATTTATGAAGCATTTGATCCAAGAAAGGTAAAGTAAAATGATCCTTTCTAGTGGCGTTATTTAATTTTCGATAATCAATGCAAATTCACCATCCAGTAACTTGTCTTGTAGGAATTAGTTCATTTTTATCATTGACAGTTACTCCTTTCTTCGGAACACAATGAATAGGACTCACCCATTGACTATCCAAAATAGGATAAATAATTCCACCATCTAACCATTTTAAAATTTCTTTTTTAACAACCTCTTTTATAATAGGATTTAATCTTCTTTGAGGTTCAATAATAGGTTTAAAATCTTCTTCCATTAAAATCCTATGCATACAAATGGAAGGGCTTATTCCTCTTATATCGACAATAGTCCAACCAAAAGCTTTCTTATAATTCTTTAACACTCTTATTAATTTTTCTTCTTGATCTAAGCTTAGTTTAGAAGAAATAATAACGAGATAAAGTTAATGAATTTCCAAGAAAAACATACTTTAAATGTGCGAGTAACATTTTTAATTCCAGTTCGAGGGCTTTTTTAATTGAGGGTAAAAGTATATCATTTTGAGTTATGTCTAAAATTTCCCAGTCATCTTTAATATAATAAGTTTCTTTAAATAATACTTCTTCTTTTAGTTCTTCATTTTCGTCAGTTAATAAATTAATTTTTTCTTCAGAAATGACTTTACATTTTTCTTGATAATATTTTTCAATTATATAATCAATAATATCCATTCGATAGCATTTTTCTTTATCAGGGTACTTCATTGATTTAAGGACATTGAATTTAATCTCTTGATCATTAACTCTCATAGCTAATTCTCCTTTTTGTACATCAATCATAGCCCGTCCGGTAGCTAGAAAAGGTCTCCCTAAAATAATAGGTATTTCTTTATCTTCTTCTATATCAACCACAATGAAATCCACAGGGAAAATAAATTTATCCACTTTAACAAGAAAATCCTCTATAACTCCTTTAGGGTAAGTGATAGATCTATCAGCTAACTGAAGGGTTACAGTGGTGGGAGTAATCTCTCCTAAATTCAACATTCGAAAAATAGAAAATAGCATGAGATTAATACTTGCTCCTAAATCACATAAAGCTTTTCCACAAAATTTTTCTTTAATAGCATAAGGTATAGTGAAAATTCCAGGATCTTTAAGTTTCTGAGGTAATTTCTTTTGAATTATTGCACTACATTCTTCACTTAATGCAACAGTTTCAAAAGCTTCAAATTTTCGTTTCTTACTTAAAATATCCTTCATAAATTTTGCATAAGTTGGCATCTATTCAAAAGCTTCAGCAAAAGTTATGTTAATGGTAAGTTTCTTAAAAATTTCAAAGAACTTAGAAAATTGATGATCAAGCTTCTACTGTTTTAATCTATGAGGAAAATGTGGTGGTGGTTTTTCAACTTCCACGTTAATAGGAATAACAGTCTGATCTTTACTAGGAGAAGGAGTTTCTTTAGGTTTTTTAATCTCTTCAATCTTAATCTCATTTTCAATTTCATTCTGAATTCTTTCTTTTAATTCCTTTCCACTTCTAAGTTATACAACTTTAACATGTTCATGTTCTTTTCCAGTTTCTTTTGGATTGATTTCAACATTACTAGGAAGTGTTCATGGAGGTCTGTAATTAATTAAATTAGTGATTTGTCCCATTTGATTCTCAATATTACGAATAGCAGTGTTTTGATTTTGTAATTGATTACTCAGCTGTAAAATTAATTCTTCTATAGATAATTTTTTTTGTTAATTATTAAATCCAGGAGGTTTATAGTTTGAATTTACTCAATTGTTCTAATTTCTAGTTGGATGAGATTGATTATTACCCCCATTGTTGTTGTGAATTATTCCAGTTAAAATTAGGGTGATTTTTCCATCCAGGATTATAATAATTTGAATAAGAATTATTTTTACTAGCAATAGCTTGTAAAGTTTCAATAGTTTGAGAATCTTCCATATTAGCAGAATTGTTATGTGATACATTGATAGTAAAATTATCTAATTTCTTAGAAATTGCAGCTACTTGTGAAGCTAAGATAGAAAAGGCTTCGTTATCATGAATACTTACCATTCTTTTAGGATTAATTCTTCAGAAGGCCATTCAAAATTATTGTTAGCCATTTCTTCAATTAAAATATAAGCTTCTTCAAATGATTTAGCCATTAAAGAACCTCCAGCAGCAGCATCAATAATTGATTATAGTGATCCAATAAGTCTATTATAAAATGTTTAAATAATTAACCAATCAGGTAAAGCATGATGAGGACATTTTCTTAATAGTTCTTTAAATCTTTCCCAAGTTTCATAAATTGTCTCCCCGTCAAATTGACTAAATGAAGTAATGTCATTTCTTAATTTAGCAGTTTTAGAAGGAGGAAAATATTTAGCAAGGAATTTTTATGCCATTTCAGCCTATATTTTAATAGAACCTGTTGCTAATGAGTTCAACCACATCTTTGCTTTATCTCTTAAAGAGAAAGGAAAGAGTCTAAATCTAATAGCATCATCAGAAACATTGTTATATTTAAAGGTAGCACAAAGTTCTAAAAAACTAGCAAGATATAAATTTGGATCCTCATTTGGTGTTCCCCCAAATTGATTATTTTGAACCATTTGAATAATAGACGGTTTAAGCTCAAAAGAATTAGCATCTACAGTAGGTATTTGAACACTATTATGAATTTCATCAACTGTAGGGTTAGCTTAATCCCTTAATGGTTTGTAAACATTTTGTTTATTAATTTCAATTGGATTTTGTAAATTGTTATGTAGATTAGCCATCTCGTGATATTTTTAAATTTGTTTTCCTTTTTTAATTCTTCTAACAGTTTTTTTCTAATTCAGAATCTAAAGGTAATAATCCTTCAGAACCAGAACTACGCATAAAAGTAAATAAAAAGTAAAATAAAATAACAAGAAATAAAATCTCTACTTACTTACTTTTTTTATAAATGTTTTTGTATTTAATATTTTTGTATTTTGACAATAAAAGAAATAAATAAAATAAAATAAATACTTAAAATCTAAAAATTTGCCCTCCCCGGCAACGGCGCTAAAAAACTTGACCTCAATCCGCGAACAACATAGTAATTTATGCTCTCAAAAATATGTTATAGTCAATACTTTGACCCAAATAATAATAGCGGCTAGTGTATATAAATATAATTTTATGGAAAATATTTTACACACTAGAGGTACTACGCAAGTATACGTATCGTTTCAAGTAATTAGGGCTTTAAATAAAGACCCCAGTATCGATCCCACGAGGAGGTTTATAGATTTTAAAATATTTAAATTTTATTTTTATGTATTTATTTTAAAGTTTTAAATTTAATATTTAATTTACTAAAAGCAGAATTAAAACAATACTAAAATAATGAGTGATGTAAATAATAATAAGCAAACAACTTTCTTCCTTTCAATTAATCCAAGACTTTTTAGATAATCTAATATTCGTAGAGAATATAAATTTATGGTATTGTGCCAAATAAAAGTAGTCCTATTCTTTACCATCGCTCGATAGTATATAGAACATTGGCTAGTCTATAGATCAGGTCTGGATGTATTGTTAGTAGAATGGGTTAGTTTAGGCTCACACTACTAGATGTTCAATGGTGGCTATGGTCGGCCCTACTAGTGACTCGTTCCCTCTCTATAAATAAAATTAAAAGAATTTAGTCTGTCACTCTAAAAACTTATCAATTATACACCCATTGAATAATATTTTCCTATTTATTTGCACTTCACTTTGAATACCCCGCACAAGGCCTTCGACTACCCAAGGATTCATGTGATATCTACTAATTAAGAGTTCATCTCCTTCTAGGTCTCAAAACTCTTCAACAGATTTTAACAATTTAAATGGCCAATTTAAATAGTAAATTAAGATACGGTATTAATATCATCACAATATTTAAAACATATTTTAGTTTCTAATTCTCCAACAAATTTTAGATTATCTTATTTATCTTTTCATAATTGAAAGGAGAAAGTAAAGTAACTACTCAGAACACATTGAATCTAAATAACAAAACATATAAATAAAATTTTGAATAAAATTACAAATACTTATCTCAAGTGTTTCTCCAACTGAACCTCTGATTCCTACTGACTCCAAAGCGAAATAGACTTCAAAAGCACCAACTCTTCCAAACTCTCAATACGAACTCTAAATAAAATAAACTCACTAATTTATGAAGGAAAGTAAACTAAAAGTATGGCCCTTAAAATTATCTCTCTAATTTTGGATTTCTTATTGGGCTACTTGGGGTGGGTGTTTTTCTCTATAGGAATAGCCTCCTATTTATAGATTTCAAGGGTTGCCTAAGGCAAGTTCAATGAATCTTCTAGAAAGTGTACATGGCGCCTAGGCGCCGGACTCCGCGTCCAGTTCTTCACACCTCTGTCGGCATATATTTTTATAGGTTTTAAATTTAATTTAAATATGTATAAGATTTAGAAAGTAGCATTTGATCTTGAAAATAATTTTAAGTTTGAAAATTTTAAAATATGAAATCAAACCAATCTCACATCCCAAATAGTTTATATAAACGAGCACCGCACTACAAACTGTGTATCTATCCCGAAGAATAGACACACTGCTTGATGATGAGGCTTGATTAAATAAACTAGAAGATTTATGACATCCGTTTGGTCTACGAACCAATTTTATAAGCCGACAAGTTCCCCTGCTTAATATAAAGGAATTAAGCAGGGTTTATATTACCTGGGTTCTTAAAGTTTCCTATAAGGGTAAGCCCCTATAGTTAATTACATCTTAAGTGACGGGAATCACCTAAGAAAACTCTCGATAATAATCAGTGGTTTTACTCTCAAGAATTTCAAAGTTTAAAGATTTCAAACAATTGGTTTTTGGAAATTTCAATAGGGAATGGATCAAATTTGGAACAGTTTATTTTAGGGAATCAAAGGAAGAGAAGTAGGGGATGTCACAGACCCGAAGTGAACTTTGGTGACTTCCCAGCTATTCTATGGTTTGGCTTCGATTTAGGGAGAGTTATTTAATGTTATAATCTTGCCAATTTTAGTTAATTAGGACTTATATTCGTATAATACAATCATTTAAATAGCCTTGAAGATGTGAGGGCTTATGTCGTACCAAACGACTACCTCGGAGTCCTAAGACCGGTTATGACTTAATTTGCATAACATTATTATGCAAATGTCTAACAAAGAGTTGAGGATTTATGTTGCACTAGGCAAATCACCTCGAAGTCCTATGGCTTTGTTGTTTAATTCTAAGAAAAGTTTAGCTGATGTAGATCCGAGTTTTACTGACGACGATGGTCGTCCTGCCCACTATGCTCCAAGCTCCTTGTTGTCGCAGAGGTTTAATTTTAGAAGGTGAAAAATCAGGAGATGAGAGAAGTGTTTTAGTTTAGAGAAATCTTAAAATCCAAGTGTTTTTTTTAATGTTTTAATTAAAACAAATCTTAAAGTTGATTAAACAGAACTGATTAAGATCCCACGGTTCCGTCATCCCGTCACCGTTATTTTCATCGGATTCACTTAGTCCAGATGAATTTGCTAAACTCAATTGAATGAGTTCCACACTTTCATTTAGACCGTGGGAAATCCCGTTAGCAACACGTGGGTTACATCATCCGAGGTATTCCCGATCATCAAACGAGACGTTTTAATTTAGTTAAAGTTGTAATTTTTGTTGTTCTGTTTGTGATTAAATTTTGAGTTGTCTTATATTTTGAAATGTTGTGGCGGTAAATTTTATCTTGTATGACTTTTAATTTAGTTTTGGGTTCCAGTTTTATGACTATCCTAAAGGTATCAGTTTTCATGCAATAAGCTTATTTATCATGCAAGAAAAGTAAAACGCAGTGTAGGTAAATAAATTGTAATAAAGTAAATTGCAATAAAGTAAATTGCAATAAAGTAAAAGCGTACCTGGAGGGCCTTCTCTTCATTCCCAGCTGAGACTTTAGTATTGCATTGCATGTATGTGTTTATAATTTTGTAGAAATTAAAGTATGCCAGAAAACAGGAAGAAGTAGAACTAACAAAAAGTAACTACTCAATCCTATGATGTCTATGTTTAGATCCAGGTTGTCTACCAAGTCCTATGATGTCTATGCAAATTTCTATATTGTGTTTCAATAAACTTTGTTTAAATTCAAGTGAGGATGGTTTCGTTAAGCAGACATATTAAGTTTAATAGACCTCAGAAGTATTCAAACAGTCAAAGAAGGATGCAGGTCCATGCTTCCCTCTCATATCCTGATGAAAAGTCTCGGGCTCATTTAGACTTATTATGTTGCTTAACAATTCACCCTACCTATACCCTAATGCTTAATAAACACACTTGTTCGGGGTAGGTTGGGGCAGATGGGTTTAGGTGTGGTTTGGATTTGGATTGGTGGCAATTGGTAGTTTGATTTGGACTTATGGGAGTGATGTAAAGATTTGTTTGCGTTTGTGTTTGGATTTGGTTTTAGTTTATATTTAAATTTGGTTTGTGTTTGGATTTGGTTTGGGTTTAGGTTTAAATTTGAGTTTGAAATGTGAATTGAGAAGTTTATGTGGACATCGGGTAAAATTTGGGTTACTCCACACATTCACTAAGCATAAGGGTTTTCTTATTATGTTTTCTACACCAAGTTGTGATTTCCTAGAAGTCTTTATGAAGGGAAAAATGAACCATGCCCCAGGAGGCCTATCCTAGGTTTGATTGTTATCGTGTTGGTATTGTATTGTGGTCGGGACTGTTCTTGTATGTCGTGATTGTTGTGTTGTGGTTGTGTTACTATTATGTGTTATCATTGTTGTATGTTGTATGTTATTGTTTTATTTTGTTTAGGTGTTATATTATTATTGTATGTTATTTTATTCTTATGTTATTTTATACGATGTTATGTTATTATTATTTTATTATGTGTTGTTTAAACATATCATCTTTTATTTGTAATTAAATTTATTATCTTATTTAATTCATTGTGACTTATTTACTTTATTATCATTTATTTTGTTTTTTTTGTTTTATTTAATTAATTGATTGTTATTTATTTGTTTTATTTAATTAATTGTTATTTATTTATTTTATTTTACTTTAACTTGATATTTATTTATTATTATTTTAGTTTTAATTTAATTTATTATTTAATTTAATTAATTTAATTCAATTTATTAGCATTTACAATTATTATTTAATTTAATTTAATTTAATTTATTTAATTTATTTTATTTTAATTTATTATTTATTTTTAATTTAATTTAATTTAATTAATTATTATTTATAATTATTATTTAATTTAATTTAATTTAATTTAATTTAATTTAATTTAATTTAATTTAATTTAATTTAATTCAGTTTATTTCATTTTAATTTATCATTTATTTGCATTATTATTTAATTTAGTTTAATTTATTTAATTTAATTTATTATTTATTTAATTTAATTTAACTTAACTTAACTTTATTTATTTATTTAATTTAATTTAATTTATTTAATTAATTTATTTTAATTTAATTTATTATTTATTTACATTATTATTAAATTTAATTTAATTTAATCTAACTTTATTTATTTATTTTATTTTATTTAATTTAATTTATTAATTTCATTTCATTTCATTTATTATTTATTTAGATTATTATTTAATTTAATTTAACTTAATTTATTTAACTTAATTTAATTTATTTATTTAATTTAATTTGATATTAAATTATTTATGTATTTACATTATCATTTAATTTAATATAATTTTGATTTATTTAATTTAATTTATTTATTTAATTTATTTAATTTAAAATATTATTTATTTAATTATTTTTTGTTTACTTAATTATTATTTAATGTAATTTATTTAATTTAATTATTATTTAATTTAATTATTATTTGATTTTAACTATTTAATTTTAATTTAATTCATTATTCATTTATATTATTTAAATTATTTTTTCAATTTATGTATATATGTATAATTCATTTTTTTATCCTTACATTTTTATAAGTTATTTTGTTTTAATTAATTATATGTACATTTTTATTACTTAAATATTATTGATTTATTATTATTAATTTATATTATTAATTTAAATTATTTATTATTATCTTTTTTATTATTATTTATTTATTTATAAGACTTTTCATTTTCTCTCTCTTAAATTATTCTTTTCTTTATTTAAAGTTATTATCATTTATATTAAGTTATTATTTCTTAAATTTATTATTTACATGTATATTTATATTTAGATTATTTTATTTACCTATTTTTATTATTTATTTATCTATTTATAAAGCTTTTTAAATATTCTCTCTCCTAAATTATCCTTTCATTTATTTTAAATTATTACCATTTATTTAAGTTATTATTCATTAAAATTATCATTCACATATGTATATTAAAAAAAACACTTTTATTTACTTCCTTTATTTTCATTATTTATTTTACTTATTAATTTACATATATATATTATTATTCATTTATTTATATTTTAGTAGTTATAATGTTTTTAAAATTAGTGTAGTTATTCTTATTTAGTATGGTTATATTTTATTTTACATTTAGTATTAAATTTAATATAGTATAGTTTATTTTAGTTAAAAATTTGTAAAAATATTATTTAATTTATTTAAATTTATAATTATATCACTTATGTTTTTACATTCATTATTATTTATTTTTGATTTTTTTTTTATTTCATTTTCTTTCGGTTTTATTTTTATTTTATCCTTATGTTCATTTTTCTTTTTTATTTTATTTTCTTTATGTTATGTTTATTTCTTTTTACTTTTCATTTCCTTTATGTTGTATTAAAAATTTAAAAAAATCATTTTTTTAAGGTAATAAAAACTAGGTGAAAAGATTAGGTGGTATTTTTGTAAATATTTAACACTAGCCATATAACTTTGCATAAATAGAAATTGTTAAGCTTAAACATGAATAAAATTTAAATGGCATGAAGATTTGTAAAGGAAATAACCTACACATGATTTTTGAAAACATACATGGAGATATTTTTTTTAAAAAAAAACTAAATTGGTTTGCATAAAAAGGAAATCCCTAAGCATGGAAGAGTTTAACACATAATTTTTGTAAACCTATGTAGAGGAAGAAGAACTTTAAAGAAAATACATGTATGTGTGATTTTAGGCTAAGCATGAGAGGGTTAAAATGTTTCTTTGAAGCTTAAGTGTTCATAAGATAAAAGAGAGGGGGAAGAATCTTACCTTGCTTGGAGGAGATGATGGAAGAAACCTTGAAGAAGCCCCTGATGAAGCTCACGGCTAGGAGGATTTTTTGGGAGTGGAATGGCTAAGTGTAAGAGTGTGTGTAAGTGAGTGTGTAAGGGTGTGTAAAGTGGGATTATGGGGGGATTTATGGAGAGAGGCTCACGGCTAAGAATTACGGAGGGGGTAAGGGAGTTATGAGGTGGAGGCATGATGAAGGTAAGGAGGAGGTAAGGAGGAGGTGAGGTGGAGGCATGGTGAAGGTAAGGTAAAGGTAAGGAGGAGGTGAGGTGGAGGCATGGTGAAGGTAAGGAGGGAAGACTTTTTTTTTTTTTTTAATGTATTATATTTTTTTTTTTCTTGTAGGGCTGCCGTGAGGTGTAAAAAAAAAGGAAGTATGTGGGTGTGTGTGAGTGGGTGTATTTTAATTTGGTGAATTTTGGATTTTGGGTCCATTTTAAGAACATTGGGCTAACTTGAATTTAGATTGGGCTAGAGCTCGAATGAAGCCCAAGTTCCTTGATCAATATTGTCCACATGATTGTAATGAAGATTTTCATGAAGACACAAAGTGGTTTTGAGCTCATTTGGAGGTTCAATTTTGGCATGGATTGGATTTTTGATTATTTTGGACCATGTTGGGTTCGGGTCAAGCTATCTTGAGTTTGAGTTGGAATGGGGTTCAGAGGTCTTCAACAATATTGTAGATATGGTTGTCTCAAAGATTTTTCAGGAAGACATGAAATGATTTTGACAAGGTTTGGAGGGTCAATTTGGTGGATTTAAAACATGTGTTCAGCTTGGGTCAAAATTGGGGTTTCTTTGGTCCAAAATAGATTTGGATAAGACCTGAGCTCAAATTATGGCAATTGATGATCCAATTCAGTTTAAGGAGGTGTTATAAAGAGTTTGAAATTGAAATTTGGGAGGAATTGATTGACATTGGGTCACTTTAGGAGTTTTGGGTTATTTAGGCAAAATTGGGGATTTTGATTTCAAGTGGAATTAGATTCAAATGTGGGTCATATTGGACTTGAATTTGGTCTAAGTTAATATTGGGGATGTTGAATTTTGGTTTAGAATTGAATTTGATGAAAATTGGGGTCAATTGGGTCAAGATTGGGTTTGGTTTAGGCACCTTTATGTTAAATGGGCCAAGTTGGGATTTTGGATTGAAAGTGTATTAATTTGGCAAAATTGACCCATAGTGTAGTTGAACAAAATGAAATTGGGAATATTTGGGATTTTCTGGAACTTTCTGGGAATTTTTAGAATTTTTGGATTTTTGGGGTAAAAGGGTATTTTGGTAATTTTGGGGGGGGTTTAGGGGTATTTTTGGAATTTTTGGTATTTTTGGCCAAAGATGGTCAATTTGAATGGTGGGAAATGTTTAAGGACTTATTTTGAGGAATTTTGGAGAATTTAGGTAATTTTGCAAAATTTGGGCAATTTTAAGGGTATTTGGTAGGCTTGGTGGGTCCGGGGCCCCGGGGGTCAAAAATTGAAATTTTGGAAAAATGAAGGTTGATCCAGTGTAAGTGAAATGGAATCATTTTGGTTGAGCCATGAAGCCATATTAAACCCATGTGAGCCATGAGAGGACTCATTTAAGGCATTCATTATGTTGTTCCTAACCCTCTTAGCCAGGGGCTAGGGGTTAAGGACCATCCATATGAATTACCTACATGAGTCGGGAAGTCGAAGTTGGGTGAGAGTGTGGTTTTAGGACTTAGAGTGTATGTGAGAGTGTAGTGTGTGTACAAGTCAACCCTCACCAGACCAGGCCATCCAGGGTATTCCTAAGGCCAAAAAGTTCTATAGGGAACTCATCCTTTAAACCTCCATATTTGATCTCAACCCTCTAGGTGATTAGGGATTTACAATCAAGCCTGTGGGGTTTGCAGGGAGTTAATAAGTAGTTTGAATTTCTAAGTGGTGGGTTTTGTTTCTAATCCTCTAAGATAGTCAAAGCAAAAGCCTATGGCTAAATCCTAAGCACTAAAGAGGGAGAAGAGAAAAGACGTCATCAAAAAAATGAGGTCAACAAATGGACCCCCAATAGGTGTGGTGTGCTAACCAAGCACACCGCACGTATTGGTGTTGACCGAAGAGATAAATAAAACCAACACAGATTTTCAAGTGACATACTTAGGACGAAGTAGAAGAAGTTTCACTGGGGAGTATCAGGTATATTTCCAAGACCGGAGATCCCTGAACTCTCGCTGGGGAATGAAAAAGGAGGTGAATTCCAAATCACAAGATCTGGGGAATTCGATTTAGATTTCATTTTATTTTTAAATTTCAATTTTCAACGTGTGAGTTTAGATTTCGATTTGAAGTTTAATTTAAAATCAATTCAAGGAAATTTTGAATTTGAAATGAGAATTGAAACCTAGGTTCCAACCTCGGAATTACGAAGAGAACTGGAATTTAGGTACCAGCCTCGAAGGTTTAAAGGTTCAATGAGAATTGGAATTTGATTCCATTCTTGAAGGTTTAATGAGAATTGGAAATGGATTCCAATCTCGAAGGTCTAATGAGAATTGGAAATTGATTCCATTCTCGAAGGTCTAATGAGAATTGGAAATTGATTCCAATCTCGAAGGTCTAATGAGAATTGGAAATTGATTCCATTCTAGAAGGTCTAATGAGAATTGGAAATTGATTCCAATCTCGAAGGTCTAATGAGAATTGGAAATTGATTCCAATCTCGAAGGTCTAATGAGAATTGGAAATTGATTCCATTCTTGAAGGTCTAATGAGAATTGGAATTTGATTCCAATCTCGAAGGTCTAATGAGAATTGGAAATTGATTCCAATCTCGAAGGTCTAATGAGAATTGGAAGGAGCTGGTAAGTGTACCAAGCTGAAAATACTTGACTTAGAAATAAATCGAGGAAAATATTCAAATTTCAAAAGAGTTTCCAACAGATTTCGATTGAGGAAAGAATTTGAAAGATTCGAATTAAAGGATTCAGATTGAAATTCAATTCAAAGTTTAGATTCGTTTTGTTTGCCCTTTAATGTTCCAATTTTATTCTTTATTGTTTATTTAGTGTTCATGTGAATTTGAAGTTCATTTTAATATTTAGACTTTCAAGAGAAGTTCTTGTTTATTTTCTTTTCTTTTCTGTTCTTTGTTCAAAGTTCATTTAACTCTAATGGCGTTTCCCAGTCAATTCGCACAAAAAGAGGTGAAGGCAAAATAAGACGTAGTCGTTTTCATTCCAACTTGCTGAAAGTACATCATACAACTTGATCTGAAACATATCTTATACAATCCATATAAGCTCAAAATGGATTGTGTATGAATAGTAACATCACCTTCCAAGCCACCCTTGGCGGGAATGTCGTATGGATGTGCATTGGAGGTGTGCTATCTACCATGTAACTCAAAGCTCATAGGGCCAGAGGCTCTCTAACTCTGGATCTGGCTGGAAGTGGTAAGGCATCTTTCTGTCATCCATTCTACTGAAAGTAACGGAGATCCGCTCTACAGGCACTCCTGGAATGCAATGCTTTGCTATGTTTGCTCCATTTCCTTGTAGCACTAGAACGGAACCTACCGGTAATGGTATCTCCACTGGCCCTCGGAACTCACCGGGCCTGGGATTCGGAGGTCAGATCCAAACATGATGTTGCACTGGTTGATGAACGACACTGTGCAGAAAGGTCTAACAAAGTCATGATGGTCTATATGTGGAGGTATGCAGTTGCCCTCCTTGTAACTGTTGGGTATGCAATCTACAGGCAAAACCCTCCATTTTATCATCCTCTTTACCATTCTTTTAATAACATTCAACATTGGGTCCACCTCACTGCGACGGAGTATCCCTGGTGGATTCTCTTTCCTGTCTACTGTGAAGTTGTAGCAACATCCGCATTGGATTGTAATTCTTCCTTTCTCTGGCATCCATCTCCGGGGCTCTGAATATGTCTTTTCCCTCAGGCGACCAGCTCATCCCATCTTCTGCAGCTCAAGGACGCATTCTACAATTTGTTGTTGTTCATATTCTGAGAATACATCTGTGTGGAGTTCGAGGCCTTCTAGAATGTTGATCCTCTTGCCTCCAATTCTCTCAAAGTATTCAAAGGTCTTCTTTTCAACTAATTGCATTTTTTCTAGCTCGTATTCAGGAATTATCTGAAATCCTCGGTGTCTGGTAACGTACTGTGGGATGTATGGCTCAACCCCAGCACGCTCTCCTGCATGTCTCGGCTCCTCGGGGATAGTCTCCGTAGGGACATCCTCCGGGTTGCTTTTGCAACAAGACTCTTCAGATCTGGTACATCCGCTCGGCGTTGAGGCACCGACTCTATTTCTGCTCTTCTTAGGATTTCCTTCTTTCTTTTAACTGTTTTCGGAGCTGATCCCCTTTCTTCTGGTTCCTGACGAACCTGTCTCCTTGGAGCATTTGCATTGACGGTACCCACTGTCTCTTTATGTTGATCTTCTGCTAACTTGGTTAACATCTTGCGGATGCGACGATTCTTATTTCTTCGTTGGGTAGCAGTGAGAGTAGCTCTCCTCCCCTTGAATTTCTGCGGGTGTGGCACTGACAAGCTTGCCCTCTGCTGTGGCAACTACGGACTTAACCTTCTTATCTTCTCTGGTTGCATGAGCGGTGTTTGTTTTTCTTTTCTTGCTGCTGGATTGGTGGCTTGGGCCACCCACTTTCATCACTGTCTGGCTATGGAGTTCTTCTCGATCAACTGGGATCTAATCATTTTCTTCGTATTATAGTCCGGCTGGTGTGAAGTCTGAGTCAATCTCTATCACTGCTCCATTCCTCACCCTCTTTTCATCAAGTGCTAGACTCACGCCATTTCTAAAGTTTAGAACCAACCGCCCGTTCGACATTTCCCATCGAAAAAAAAACAAGGAAAGGATCAGGGGCTGTACTAAGAACAAGAACAATAAGAAAGACATTTATTAATGTAAATTCTTATTCACTTCTTTTAAATTTAAGGAAAGTATGAAAAGATGAGGAGAGATCAGGAATGAAATGATTTAAAAAGAAAGATGAACATTTTATTATTGCAATTTCACATGTTCTGTTTTTAACATTTTGGTTAATGACATTTGTTATCCATTTTATTTTAGGTTTGAACTCAATCACAAGTGATTATCCCACCTGTGTTTCTAGGGATGAGATTTCACCTTTGAAGTACACCCTTTGAAACATCAGGTTGTGTAATACTTCTTCAAATATCGTCCATTGATCAGAAGCATATGTCGTTCTCCTCGGCAATTTACCAGTTGGTAGGAACCTCCAGAGTAAATTGCCTCGACCACAAACGGCCCTTCCCATGTCAATTCAAATTTACCTCCTATCATGCGATGTGCAAGAATAGGTCTCTTGAGAACTAGAACCAAGTCACCGACTTTGAAAGTTCTTGGGCGGACCAGTTTATCATGGGACTGGATCATCTTAGCTTGATACAGTTCCAAATTCTGCTGCGCTGCAAGTCTTTTTCCTTCCTAACTTTCCAACTCTTCCAGTCGTAATCTGGCATTCTCTTCCGTAGTAATTTTATTCGCAACTACAATTCTGAGAGATGGAAGCTGAACCTCCAAAGGTAAAACTGCCTCGGACCTATACACTAGAGCGTAGGGTGTAGACTGAGTAGGCGTTTTGAAAGTCGTCCTGTAGGCCCATAAGGCTTCTAACAATTTCTCGTGTCAATTTCTCTTGTTGTCGTCCAAGGTTTTCTTTAAGATTTGAACGAGAGTTTTATTAAAGGCCTCAGCCAAGCCATTTGCTCTTGGGTAATAGATCGTTGAATATCGCCAATCGATCTCGTGTCTTCTGACAAAATTATTGATCTTTGTACTTTTGAATGCAGACCCATTATCTGAAATTATTCTACGCGGTACCCTGAATCGGTAGACAATTTGATTCTTGAAGAACTGTAGCACGTGGTGTGCCTTTACTTCTCTGAGTGGAACCGTTTCTACACATTTAGAAAAGTAGTCTGAAGCTGCAAGAATGAAGCGATGTCCTCTAGAGGATGGCGGTTCTATCGGACCCACTATATCTGTGCCCCAACACTCAAACGGCCACAACGTGATTGTCGGATGTAGCACATTTGGAGGTTGATGTAGAACTACTCCATGCACTTGACATTGGTGACAGCTCTTGGCGACATTCATGCAATCGATCATCATTGAGGGCCAGTAGTACCCTAGTCTCTTAATCTTTATTTTCATCTTCGGACCCAACTGATGAGCGCCACAGAGTCCTGAATGTACCTCTTTAACAATTTCACGAGCCTCGGACCCGCTCAGGCACCTTAGCTACATCCGGTCAAAAGCTCTTCTGTATAACGTATTTTTTATTAATGCATAAGACAGAGTTCTTTCTTGATTTGATGGGCTAACGACTTATCTTCCGGTAGGTTTCCTGTTTGCAAATAGTCTATTAATGGCCGCCACCAATCTTCTGTATTTTCTGTTATTGCTGCAACTAATTCTTTTGCTTTTTCTGATTTGCGTACTGTATCCATGTCGAGCTGTGATAGGACCTGTCGTCCCTGAACTGACACTTCAACTGACTCATCCCGTAAGCAGGCAAATTCTTTTGCAAGGCGAGCTAGCGCATCTGCAAGGGCATTTTCTTTTCTGGGAATCTTGTAGATCGTCACATTTGGAATCTGTTCCAACAACTTCATGGCATACTGAAAGTACTGCTCGAGCTTTAGTTTCAGATTTCCGTACTGTCCGGCGACCTGTTGAATGATCAACTGGGAATCCCCGTAGATGTTAATATCTGTTATCCCCATCTGAATGGTTAATTCCAATCCTGTTATGAGAGCTTCGTATTCTGCTTCGTTGTTTGTACACAGTTCTGTTAAGTGGTAGGAGTACTTTAACATCCCCCGTTCCGGTGTTATAAAGATTAGTCTGATTCCTGCCTTACCGGGCACTATCGTTTGCAATTCTTTGTCTTTCTGTGCTGAAGATGCTCCGTCGAAGTATAGTTCCCAATGTCGATCATCGGGGTCTTCTAAGCTCATTATTTGCTCGTTGGGCAAATCATCGTTGAGAGGCGATTCTGCCGGCAAAGGGTGTGCTGCGAGGAAGTCTGCTAGGACTTGTCCCTTTACGGCACGAAAAGGCACGAAAGTTATATCGAATTGAAATAGTATCATCGACCACCTGGAAAGTCTGCCAGAAAGCGTTGGACGGGTCATCAAATATTGCAACGGATTAACCTTCGAAATAAGGTTGATCTTATGAGAAAGCATGTAGTGTCTGAGCTTTTGAGCGGCGAAGATCAGGGCTAAACATTGCTTCTTGATCGGGGGATACTTTATTTCCGTCGGGATTAGACGACGGCTTAGGTAGTAGAGAGCGTTTTCTTTTCCCTCATCATTGACCTGGGCTAGCAAGGCTCCGAGAGAGTCGTCTAAAGTCGCGGTATAATGTATTAACGGTCTACCTGAGACTAGGGCTGCTAATACAGGAGGTGTCATTAAATACTGCTTAATTTCCTCGAAAGCCCGCTGTCATTTCTCATCAAAAACGAATTTGGCGTCCTTTTTAACCAATGTCGAGAAGGGCTGACACCTACCTGACAAATTTGAGATAATGCGTCGAAGATATGCCAACTTCCCTTGAAAGGATCGTAGTTGTTTCAAGGTTTTGGGAGGAGGCATTTCTAAGATAGCTTTAATCTTCTCCGGATCGATTTCAATTCCGCGATGTCTGACAACGAATCCTAAGAATTTCCCAGAGGTGACGTCGAAGGCGCATTTTAAGGGATTCATCTTAAGGTTAAATTGTCTCAGTCGCTCGAAAATAATTCTCAAATCATACAGGTGATCTCGTTTAAGTTTACTTTTGATGACCACATCATCCACGTAGCACTCGACTTGGTTGTGAATGAGATCATCAAAGATCCTCGTCATTGCTCTTTGGTATGTTGCTCCCACGTTCCTCAACCTAAACGGTATCACTGTGTAGCAATACACTCCGATCGACGTTCTGAATGTTGTGAGCTTTTCATCTTCTGGTGCCATCTTTATATGGTTGTATCCTGAAGATCCATCCATGAATGAGAAGACTTCATGTGTTGAAGCGATGTCAATCATTACTTCTGGAATTGGTAGTGGAAATTTATCTTTTGGACATGCCTTGTTCAAATCTCTGAAATCCACGCAGATTCTGATCTGACCATTCTTCTTTCTGACCGGTACCAAGTTGGCTAACCAAGTTGAGTATTGCTCTTCACGGAAAAATTTAGCTTCTATTAGCTTCTTAACTTCGGCTATTACTTGTTACTCAATTTCTAGACGCATTCTTCTGGGAGCTTGTCTGACTGGAACAGCAGTGGGATCCACTCCTAGCCTGTGAACTGCGATTTCTGGAGCTAATCCTGGCATTTCGTCATAACTCCAAGCAATGCAATCCTTAAACTCCATTAATAGCTTGATTATATCTTCGGAGTCTTCTTTATTGAGTAAGGAGTTAACAAATGTAGGCCTAGGCTCTTCGCTAGTACCTAAGTTAACTTCCGTTAACTTGTCTATTGTAGATTTGATTTCTTCTTCGAATTCTGGTGGAGCGTCTCCGATTGGTAGATCTTCGAGATCTTCTGAAGCTTCCAAGCAATCTTCATTAGGCTCGCAAGTGACAACCAAGCAAAATTCTGTATCGTCAACTGATCCTACTATGCCGAATCCAAGGCCATGTAGGACACCACGTTGAATTAAACTTTGCACACAGGGAGAATACCACTCAAAAGGTAATTCCATTAATTCAGAGGAAGTAACATCTTCAAATTATACATCATTTTCAGTTTTGGAAGAAGAAGCACCACGGTAGAATTTGATTGGCTTAGCACCACCACCATGCACTTCCTTGACCACCATACCCTCGATTTTATTAGAATAGATCGGGGTCAGGGTCATAGTATGCACATAGTGATTTATCCTCTCGTACATTGATTTGTATTCTTCATTCTTTTCATCTTCGAGAGAGATCTTGAACTGTGGTTTTTTCTGACTTATTGTCGCTGCTTCTTTCTTGATTTCTTCTTCTTCTTCTAAACTGTTCTCCTAATCAACATTGACGAATGGTTTTTCCGTCCAACTTGTTCCAACGTCTCTTCCACGACCTCGTCCCCGGCCTCGACCTCGGGTGCGAGTTCCGGAGAAACCTTCACCATCTCTCCGTAAGGGAGTGGTGAGTGATCGTTGGACTAGAACTTCAGGTTCTTCATCGTCTCGAACTTCTTTTGCTTCATTTGGTACGGTGTTTTTGGAGAAGATTGTTTTCTTCGGAGGCGCGTAGTAGGCTGCATCTTCATGAATTCCAATCTCATGTACGGAGAATGGTTGCAAATCACCTTTGATGCATTGTTCCCCTCCTTTGTAATACTTTATGCACTAATGCAGAGACGACGGTACCATCCGGTTTTCATGGATCCATGGCTGACCTAGTAGAGCGTTGAACGATGTCTCAGAATCAATTATGTGGAATTTTACGGTTGTCTTTGCTAAATCACCGGTCTTCATTAGAAGTGTTATTGATCCGAGAGCTCTTTCTCCTTTCTGATTGAACCCTCTTAATAACATCTTGTCTATTTCAAGCTCGCGAGCATCAATTTCCAAATACGCTAGCGTCTGAAGATTCATTATGTTGATTGATGCTCCTGGATCCACCAACACTCTGGAGAGCATAAACTTTCCAATAGTGACTGAAATGTACAACGGTCAGTTGTGATCAGCCGTTCCCAGTAGTAGGTCATTGTCTATGAAGGTAACACCTCGTTGTTCTTTTAACGAATAAACCTCGTCTAGGGAATCTCCTGCCATTTGAGCTAAACATATCTCTGGATCAAGTAAGGCCTTGATCAGAGCTTCCCTCATCTCCTTTGATAGGATCAGAGCGTCGTATATGCTCAGTTTGGCTGGTAGCTTCCTAAGATGGGCTAGCACGTTATAGTCCACTTTATTACCATGTGTTTCAGTTTCTTCTCGAACGGGCAATTCTTCTGCTGGGGTTGGCTCTTCCTGAACAACTGCCTGCTTTCCTTTATCCTTTAGACACATCCTGGGAGGTAGAACTTTTCCGCTTCTTAAGTTGACTTCGGTAATATCCTCTAAATCTGATGCTGGATATGCCGGTGTCTCCCCTTGAATCGAAATGACAGGCTCTTCTGGAGTTTCTTCGGAATCTGATAGTTCTAATTCTATCGTGATCGGAGCTCCTTGAAATTCACAAATAGACTCGTTGCTTGTAGTGCTTTCATAGCCTCCTTTGTCAACATCTTCTTCATCGTAGTCATCGAGGTTATGTATGATTTGAGAATGGTTAATGGAATCGAGATCCGGATTAGGTTGGTTGTCGTTAGTTACGTAATCGTTAGAAATAATCAAAATGTAGCCAACACCGAAACTCTTATCATTATAAGATCCCACCGGGGCGAGCAAATAATCATACAGAGTCAGAGGTCCGAGGGATTTTTCCCCCAAATCGGAAATAACCACCCTAGGATAAGTAGCCCCTAGTCTACGCTTCGGAGCCTCGGTTTTCTTTTCTTCCACGATCTTCTCCTCCTTCTGGGGCAGTTCTTCGATCGCAAGTGATAGTACCGGCTCGGCAGGTTTCAAACTTTGAGTTGAAGCACGCACCGAAGCGGTCTAGATATGATCCAAAATTTTCTTAGATGACTTCATCCAAACGGTACTCCATCCATCATCGGTCGTATACGGGTCTATCGGAAAAATAGGATCCGTTGAAATAACATTGACGGAACCTCCTTTTTGGGGCTCCTTCATGTATTCTTTCAGAATAGTTATGTTCCCTTTTCGGAGATTGTCATCAAGCCAGCTCTTGAAAGTGATGCAATCCTCTATCTTATGCCCGAGCATTTGGTGGTAGGGGCAATAGTTCGGATAATCTTTCTTGTTGACTTCTTATGGCCTTTTGGGCTCTGGTAACTGGAAATCTGATGTCTTTATTAAACTGCGGAACATCTTCGCTACTGCTTCAGTCTTGAATGGATATTCCTTATTCAGAAATTCTTTTAGGGTGCGCCGTGGACGAGGCGGTTGTTCATAATTCTTAGACGACTGATAGCTCGGTCGAGGTTTTTGGTAGTCCTGCTGAGGTTGCTGGTATGTTCGTTGCGGTGGTTGATAACTGGGTTGCGGTCGCTCTGGCGGTATCTGCACTGGCTGCTTGCCCTTATCTACTACCGCGACGATTCCGGATTTCTTTTCAAATGTCTTAACGGGCTTCTGTTTATCAGTCTTGTCCACAAAACTTAGCTGCTTTGCCTCCTCTTGTAAGCTCCCGGCCTTGCTAAGCAACTTCTCGAAAGTCTTGATTGTAAATCCTTTGAGGAGAAGTGCTATAGGGTCGTGAATATTCTTAAGCAGGATGCCAAATGTGTGTTGTTCTTGAAGCTGTGGCTCACACTTCATTCTTAAATTCCTCCATCGAAGTATGTAATCCACCAGGATCTCGTTCGGTTTCTGTCGCTCCACCACTAGATCACCGATGGTGATATGGTTCTGAGCTCCGGCGAATCGCTTAATGAAGAGGTTTTCTAGTTCCGAGAAGGTCTTAACTGATCCATTCGTCAATTCTGCGTACCAGTTGAAAGCAATCCCTGATAAACTGCTGACGAACTGTCAGAAGAGTAAAGCTTCACTCCCACCGGCATTGCAACAACTAGCACGAAAATGTGCAATGTGCTGCCGAGGGTTTCCGGTACCATCAAAAGTCTTGAACAGAGGTGGTACGAAGCCTTTTGGGTATTGGACTGTATCGAATTCTTCAGGGTAAGGTCTACCCGTCTGAATAGATGTTCAGCTCTTAGCTTGTACTAAAGCCTCTCGCACCTGTTGCTCTACCATGTTTTTGATGTCCTTTTCTAGAATCATGCTTTGTGCAGGATCTTTCTTTTGTTGCTCATCTCCGTTGACGGATGTAATCTCTTTCCCTCCATCTGTAATGTGGATAATCTCTGGGGGCGTCTCTTTCTGAGGTTGTACTTGACTCTGGAGAGTGGCTAAAGCTGCAGCCATCTCTTCCATCCTCTTTATCATCTGGGAAATCGTATCATCTCTTTCCTGAAGTTGTACTCTCATCACTTCCGATTCATCTCTTTCTGCAGCTGCTAGAGCACCTTGCGAAGCTGATGATGCTCGTGTCTCAACCATGTTGATCTCAGCATAATCGTCATCCATAAATTCTGATGAATCAACTTCATTTTCCAACTTTTCTCCTCTTTCTTTTACCAACCGTCGGATATCCGTCCTTAGCTTTCCTATAGCATCCTCGAGGGGTCTCTTCCAGACGGTCTCGCGGTTGTCGTGTGATGGCTATTGAACTTCTTTTTCGAGAGTTTCTTTTATTGCAGTAGCACTTTCTTCTGATTCGGGCTCTTTGACGAGGCTTTTCTTCTCGGGACGTTGTGTTGGTCTCGGCTCGGTAATAATAGGTCGCCACACCATTCTTCTTGCGGCCGAAGCCTGGGACCTGGATGGTCCGTCGGCTATGTGCTTGGAAGGTGGTATCCTCCCCAATTTGCAGACCTGATACAACAACGGGTGAACTGGCTTTTATCCTCTTCTTTGGTTTCTATATGGAAGTAACATGCTCTATTCGTGGTCCGAGGCGAGATTTAGATGGCACCCGTCCCATCCTTCTTAAGATTTCTGACACGGGACACTTTTCTTTCTTGGCCAATTTCATTATTACTGCTTGCAGCCGGGTAAACGGCATAGTCTTAACCCTTTTTTTCTTGTAGTTATTGTAGTATGCAGGTCGGGGTAATGTATCGGCGATTCTTCGGACATCTTCTACATCCGATGCAGCAGAGAGAGGGTGGAACCTACTCCCTTCCAATAGTGGTGTATACTCAGGCAGTTCAGGTATCTCTTCTAGGAAAGCTACTTCAGCAGCTTTAGCCTTCTCGATTCTGGCTATCTTTCTACTTCTATTCCTCCTCTGAGTCTGAGTCAAGGGTGCAACTCTTGAACTAGACCCAATTTCGAAAACAAGCGGTATTACAGTGAAATCTGTACCCTCCACGGTGACGGGCTCATCATAGACTTGGATTTCCTTCCCCTTCAGTTTGGCAGGAGCCAAGGTAAGTGCAGAGATGACTAGACTGGTGAGACAACAGTCCTCCTACGAATAGCAGTACTTCTTTCAGCTAGAACCTTTTGCAGGGGAGGGAACTCTTGAGTTGATTTCAAGTTGAACTCAATCAGAGGTTTCTCAGTTTCATGCACATTGTCCGTAAGTGCGAAGAGAGTGACGTCAGTGATCTTGATATCTGTATTGTCGAATCCTTGTCTGAAACGGATGATCCCATTGTCAGGTAGCTCATCCTTGTAGACAGCTAAGTCCGGTCCGTTGGTGAAGGAGAAGTTTAACTTTGGGGTAGACATTTCTGCAAGGCAAATTCTGAATGTCAGTCCCGAATTATATTTCCTTTTGTCGCAAAACTTAGGACGAAAAAGAAAGAGTCCAAACACATTTCTGTTTATCTTAATGTACTTGTAATTTTTAAAGGAGTATGTTTATTAGAAGGTCGCTTATTAGGGAATTCCTTTGTTAGAAACAAAACGATTAAAGGAGAAAGGTTATAGAAAAGGTAAAGGACCAGATTTAGAATTGGAAAGGAAGAGAAAGTCTTGTAAGATTTCTCGACCCGAGGGACCGATCCTAATCTAACACTTATTGGGGGTCCACCCCACCTCAGAAAGAAGGTAAAAGGATCTCGGAACCTCTCTGTTTAGGGGTGTCTAAACAGTGGCTCCTAAATCCAAGAGAGTTGGCTATACCCGTTCAAGACAGAAATGAACGTGGTATGCCAACAGAAAGAAGGGTAGTTTGATCCACTAGGGACATGGATACACTACTGATTTATGAAAGTAAAACCATCTGATTAAAATGGAGAGAGGAACTATTCCCCAGCGGAGTCACCAGAATTTGTCAGCATATATTTTAATAGGTTTTAAATTTAATTTAAATATGTATAAGATTTAGAAAGTAGCATTTGATCTTGAAAATAATTTTAAGTTTGAAAATTTTAAGATATGAAATCAAACCGATCTCACATCCCAAATAGTTTATATAAACGAGCATCGCACTACAAACCGTGTATCTATCCCGAAGAATAGACACACTGCTTGATGATGAAGCTCGATTAAATAAACTAGAAGATTGTGACATCTTTTTGGTCTGCGAATCAATTTTATAAGTCGACAAGTTCCCCTGCTTAATATAAAGGAATTAAGCAGGGTTTATATTACATGGGTTCTTAAAGTTCCCTATAAGGGCAAGCCCCTATAGTTAATTACATCTTAAGTGACGGGAATCACCTAAGAAAACTCTCGATAATAATCAGTGGTTTTACTCTAAAGAATTTCAAAGTTTAAGGTTTTCAAACAATTGGTTTTTGGAAATTTCAATAGGGAATGTATCAAATTTGGAACAGTTTATTTTAGGGAATTAAAGGAAGAGAAGTAGGGGATGTCACGGACCCGAAGTGGACTTCGGTGACTTCCCAGCTATCCTATGGTTTGGCTTCGATTTAGGGAGAATTATTTAATATTATAATCTTGCCAATTTTAGTTAATTAGGACTTATATTCGTATAATACAATCATTTAAATAGCCTTGAAGATGTGAGGGCTTATGTCGTACCAAACGACTACCTCTGAGTCCTAAGACCGGTTAGGACTTAATTTGTATAACATTATTATGCAAATGCCTAACAAAGAGTTGAGGATTTATGTTGCACTAGGCAAATCACCTCGAAGTCCTATGGCTTTGTTGTTTTATTTTAAGAAAAGTTTAGCTGATGTAGATCCGAGTTTTGCTGACGACAATGGCCGTGCTGCCTACTATGCTCCAAGCTCCTTGTTGTCGCAGAGGTTTAGTTTTAGAAGGTGAAAAATCAGGAGATGAGAGAAGTGTTTTGGTTTAGAGAAATCTTAAAATCCAAGTGTTTTTTTTAATGTTTTAATTAAAACAAATCTTAAAGTTGATTAAACAGAACCGATTAAGATCCCACGGTTTCGTCATCCCGACACAGTTATTTTCATCGGATTCACTTAGTCCAGATGAATTTGCTAAACTCAACTGAATGAGTTCCACACTTTCATTTAGACCGTGGGAAATCTCGTTAGCAACACGTGTGTTACATCATCCGAGGTATTCCCAATCATCCAACGAGACGTATTAATTTAGTTAAAGTTGTAATTTTTGTTGTTCTGTTTGTGATTAAATTTTGAGTTGTCTTATATTTTGAAATGTTGTGGCGGTAAATTTTATCTTGTATGACTTTTAATTTAGTTTTGGGTTCCAATTTTATGGCTATCCTAAAGGTTTCAGTTTTCATGCAATAATCTTATTTATCATGCAAGAAAAGTAAAACGCAGTGTAGGTAAATAAATTGCAATAAGGTAAATTGCAATAAAGTAAAAGCGTACTTGGAGGGCCTTCTCGTCATTCCTACTCGAGACTTTAGTATTGCATTGCATGTATGTGTTTATAATTTTGCAGAAATTAAAGCATGCCAGAAAACAGGAAGAAGTAGAACTAACAAGAAGTAACTACTCAATCCTATGATGTCTATGTTTAGATCCTGGTTGTCTACCAAGTCCTATGATGTCTATGCGAATTTCTATATTGTGTTTCAATAAACTTTGTTTAAATTCAAGTGAGGATGGTTTCGTTAAGCGTACATATTAAGTTTAATAGACCTCGGAGGTATTCAAACGATCAAAGAAGGATGCAAGTCCATGCTTCCCTCTCATATCCTGATGAAAAGTCTCAGGCTCATTTAGAATTATTAAGTTGCTTAACAATTCACCCTACCTATACCCTAATGCTTAATAAACACACTTGTTTGGGGTAGGTTGGGGCAGATGGGTTTAGGTGTGGTTCGGATTTGGATTGGTGGCAATTGGTAGTTTGATTTGGACTTATGGGAGTGATGTGAAGATTTGTTTGAGTTTGTGTTTGGATTTGGTTTTGGTTTATGTTTAAATTTGGTTTGTGTTTGGATTTGGTTTTGGTTTATGTTTAAATTTGGTTTGTGTTTGGATTTGGTTTGGGTTTAGGTTTAAATTTGATTTTGGAATGTGAATTGAAAAGTTTATGTGGACATCGGGTAAAATTTGGGTTATTCCACGCATTCACTAAGCATAAGGGTATTCTTATAATGTTTTCTACACCAAGTTGTGATTTCCTAGAAGTCTTGAAGGGAAAAATGAACCATGCCCCAGGAGGCCTATCCTAGGTTTGATTGTTATCGTGTTGGTATTGTATTGTAGTCGGGACTGTTGTTGTATGTTGTGATTGTTGTGTTGTGGTTGTGTTATGATTATGTGTTATCATTGTTATATGTTGTATGTTATTGTTTTATTTTGTTTATGTGTTATATTATTATTGTATTTTATTTTATTCTTATGTTATTTTATACGATGTTATGTTATTATTATTTTATTATGTGTTGTTTAAACATATTATATTTTATTTGTAATTAAATTTATTATCTTATTTAATTCATTGTGACTTATTTACTTTATTATCATTTATTTGTTTTTTTTGTTTTATTTACTTAATTGGTTGTTATTTATTTGTTTTATTTAATTAATTATTATTTATTTATTTTATTTTACTTTAACTTGATATTTGATTATTATTATTTTAGTTTTAATTTAATTTATTATTTAATTTAATTTATTATTTAATTTAATTAATTTAATTCAATTTATTAGCATTTACAATTATTATTTAATTTAATTTAATTTAACTTTATTTAATTTGTTTTATTTTAATTTATCATTTATTTTTAATTTAATTTAATTTAATTAATTATTATTTACAATTATTATTTAATTTAATTTAATTTAATTTAATTTAATTTAATTTAGTTTATTTCATTTTAATTTATCATTTATTTGCATTATTATTTAATTTAGTTTAATTTATTTAATTTAATTTATTATTAATTTAATTTAATTTAATTTAATTTAATTTAATTTAAATTAACTTTATTTATTTCTTTAATTTAATTTAATTTATTTAATTAATTTAATTTAATTTAATTTATTATTTATTTACATTATTATTTAATTTAATTTAATTTAACTTAATTTATTTAACATAATTTAATTTATTTAATTAATTTGATTTAATTTTAAATTATTTATTTATTTACATTATCATTTAATTTAATATCATTTTGATTTATTTAATTTAATTAATTTATTTAATTTATTTAATTTAAACTATTATTTATTTAATTGTTTTTGGTTTACTTAATTATTATTTAATGTAATTTATTTAATTTAATTATTATTTAATTTATTTTATTTTATTTAATTATTATTTGATTTTAACTATTTAATTTTAATTTAATTCATTATTCATTTATATTATTTAAATTATTTTTTCAGTTTATGTATATATGTATTATTCATTTTTTTATACTTACATTTTTATAAGTTATTTTATTTTAATTAATTATATGTACATTTTTATTACTTAAATATTATTGATTTATTATTATTAATTTATATTATTAATTTACATTATTTATTATTATCTTTTTATTATTATTTATTTATTTATAAGACTTTTCATTTTCCTCTCTTAAATTATTCTTTTCTTTATTTAAAGTTATTATCATTTATATTAAGTTATTATTTCTTAAATTTATTATTTACATGTATATTTATATTTAGATTATTTTAAAAAGAATTATGTTTTTATTTACCTATTTTTATTATTTATTTATCTATTTATAAAGCTTTTTAAATATTCTCTCTCCTAAATTATCCTTTCATTTATTTTAAATTATTACCATTTATTTAAGTTATTATTCATTAAAATTATCATTCACATATGTATATTAAAAAAAACACTTTTATTTACTTCCTTTATTTTCATTATTTATTTTACTTATTAATTTACATATATATATATATATTATTATTATTCATTTATTTATATTTTAGTAGTTATAATATTTTTAAAATTAGTGTAGTTATTCTTATTTAGTATGGTTATATTTTATTTTACATTTAGTATTAAATTTAATATAGTATAGTTTATTTTAGTTAAAAATTAGTAAAAATATTATTTAATTTATTTAAATTTATAATTATATCACTTATGTTTTTACATTCATTATTATTTATTTTTTATTTTTTTTTATTTCATTTTCTTTTGGTTTTATTTTTATTTTATCCTTATGTTCATTTTTCTTTTTTATTTTATTTTCTTTATGTTATGTTTATTTCTTTTTGCTTTTCATTTCCTTTATGTTGTATTAAAAATTTAAAAAAATTCATTTTTTTAAGGTAATAAAAACTAGGTGAAAAGAATAGGTGGTATTTTTGTAAATATTTAACATTAGCCATATAACTTTGCATAAAGAGAAATTGCTAAGCTTAAACATGAACAAAATTTAAATGGCATGAAGATTTGTAAAGGAAATAACCTACACATGATTTTTGAAAACATACATGAAGAGATTTAAAAAAAAAAAAAACAAAATTGGTTTGCATAAAAAGGAAATCCCTAAGCATGGAAGAGTTTAACACATAATTTTTGTAAACCTATGTAGAGGAAGAAGAACTTTAAAGAAAATACATGTATGTGTGATTTTAGGCTAAGCATGAGAGGGTTAAAATGTTTCTTTGAAGCTTAAGTGCTCATAAGATAAAAGAGAGGGGGAAGAAGCTTACCTTGCTTGGAGGAGATGATGGAAGAAACCTTGGAGAAGCCCTTGATGAAGCTCACGGCTAGGAGGATTTTTTGGAGTGGAATGGCTAAGTGTAAGAGTGTGTGTAAGTGAGTGTGTAAGGGTGTGTAAAGTGGGATTATGAGGGGATTTATGGAGAGAGGCTCACGGCTAAGAATTTAGGAGGGGGCAAGGGAGTGATGAGGTGGAGGCATGATGAAGGTAAGGAGGAGGTAAGGAGGAGGTGAGGTGGAGGCATGGTGAAGGTAAGGTAAAGGTAAAGAGGAGGTGAGGTGGAGGAATGGTGAAGGTAAGGAGGAAAGAATTTTTTTTTTTTTAAAATGTATTTTATTTTTTCTTCTTGTAGGTCTGCCGTGAGGTGTAAAAAAAAAAGGAAGTATGTGGGTGTGTGTGAGTGGGTGTATTTTAATTTGATGAATTTTGGATTTTGGGTCCATTTTAAGAACATTGGGCTAACTTGAATTTAGATTGGGCTAGAGCTCGAATGAAGCCCAAGTGCCTTGATCAATATTGTTCACATGATTGTAATAAAGATTTTTCATGAAGACACAAAGTGGTTTTGAGCTCATTTGGAGGTTCAATTTTGGCATGGATTGGATTTTTGATTATTTTGGACCATGTTGGGTTCGGGTCAAGCTATCTTGAGTTTGAGTGGGAATGGGGTTCATAGGTCTTCAACAATATTGTATATATGGTTGTCTCAAATATTTTTAATGGAGACATGAAATGATTTTGACAAGGTTTGGAGGGTCAATTTGGTGGATTTAAAACATGTGTTAAGCTTGGGTCAAAATTGGGGTTTCTTTGGTCCAAAATGGATTTGGGTAAGACCTGAGCTCAAATTATGGTCAATTGATGATCCAATTCAGTTTAAGGAGGTGTTATAAAGAGTTTGACATTGAAATTTTGGAGGAATTGATTGACATTGGGTCACTTTAGGAGTTTTGGGTTATTTAGGCAAAATTGGGGATTTTGATTTCAAGTGGAATTAGATTCAAATGTGGGTCATATTGGACTTGAATTTGGTCTAAGTTGATATTGGGAATTTTGAATTTTGGTTTTGAATTGAATTTGATGAAAATTGGGGTCAATTGGGTCAAGATTGGGTTTGGTTTAGGCACCTTTAGGTTAAATGGGCCAAGTTGAGATTTTGGATTGAAATTGTATTAATTTGGACAAATTGACCCATAGTGTAGTTGAACAAAATGAAATTGGGAATAATTGGGATTTTTGGAATTTTCTGGGAATTTTTAGAATTTTTGGTTTTTTGGGGTAAAAGGGTATTTTGGTAATTTTGGGGGGGTTTAGGGGGTATTTTTTGAAATTTTGGTATTTTTGGCCAAAGTTGGTCAATTTGAATGGTGGGAAATGTTTAAGGACTGATTTTGAGGAATTTTGGAGAATTTAGGTAATTTTGCCAAATTTGGGCAATTTTAAGGGTATTTGGTAGGCTTGGTGGGTTTGGGGCCCCGGGGGTCAAAAATAGAAATTTTGGAAAAATGAAGATTGATCCAGTGTAAGTGAAATGGAATCATTTTGGTTGAGCCATGAAGCCATATTAAACCCATGTGAGCCATGAGAGGACTCATTTAAGGCATTCATTATGTTGTTCTTAACCCTCTTAGCCAGGGACTAGGGGTTAAGGACCATCCATATGAATTACCTACATGAGTCGGGAAGTCAAGTTGGGTGAGAGTGTGGTTTTAGGACTTGGAGTGTATGTGAGAGTGTAGTGTGTGTACAAGTCAACCCTCACCAGACCAGGCCATCCAGGGTATTCCTAAGGCCAAAAAGTTCTATAGGGAACTCATCCTTTAAACCTCTACATTTAATCTCAACCCTCTAGGTGATTAGGGGTTTACAATCAAGCCTGTGGGGTTTGCAGGGAGTTAAGAAGTAGTTTGAATTTCTAAGTGGTGGGTTTTGTTTCTAATCCTCTAAGATAGTCAAAGGAAAAGCCTATGGCTAGATCCTAAGCACTAAAGAGGGAGAAGAGAAAAGACCTCATCTAAAAAATGAGGTCAACAATCTCTTCACTTTAAATCGCACCTCTTCGCGATCCAAACCGTTTTCAAGCGTCTAAATACAATGTATCACATGTCCTATAATCCTGGAATTACTGCCAATCTTCTATTTGGTCCAATAACCGCTCTAACCGTCAAAATAACCGTCCAAAGTAGTTACAAAAACCGTCACAGATTTGGTATCGATCTGGCGCTTAGGCGTCGGATTCTGGTGCCTAGGCGCCAGGCTCATTATTTTGGCAATTTTGCATTTTGGCTCCATTTTTGCTCCTTTTTGCTCCTTTTTCATTCTTTTTCATCTTTTTTTCCTTTTTGAACATTTTTGCATCACCTACATCCAAAAACATAAAATACCTTTCATTAAAGCATAATATCCTTAAAAATTTGATAAAAATCAAGGCATAAAAACAGGTATTTTTTTCATGGATCAGCAGGCAATGGTTGTTTAAATATTTTGAACAACAGACAGGTCCATCTAATGAATCAACTTGCCATCCAAATTGACTAAGTGATACACATGTAATATGCAAATATGAGATAACACGCTACAGTCTCTCAAGAGAACATGTGTAGCACGCAGTGATTGAGCACAATATGAATGTTCCAATAAGTGTGAACATTCACAATGTACTCCAAAGGTGTTTTAGCATGCCACGATCACTCAAGCAAACATATGCAGCATACTAAACAACCCACAAGTCCATATATCAAGACATATAGCTTGCAAGCTTGATGTGATTGCTCAAAATGCGACAATCACATACAAAAGACAAGCAAGATGTGAAGTGCATGCATGAACATACTAATAATAACATGCAAAGTAATCAAATCGACTAACCAATGGTATTCGACCGAGCCGACTAATATCTATCGATCGATCAATTTGTCCAATGAGGGATGGTCGATCAAGTTGAGCGATACCAGCCGGTTGAACTGGCCTAAGATAGGTGTCAGAGCCGATCAAAATAGGTTTATCAAGCTATTTAATAGAGACATCCAACTAAGTCTGATGATATTGGACGGCTAATCAAGCTAGCCTAAGATAGGGGGCAGATTTGACTGATATTATTTAACTAATTAAGTTTTCTGGTGAGGGACAATTGATTGAATCAGACTATACTATGCGGCTAGTCAAGCCTACCTATGGTGGGTGATCGAGCTGATCTATATTAATTGACCTATCAAGTCATTCAGTTTTGGGACGATTGATCTTGTTAGACAATATCTAGTTGTCAAGCCGACAAATATTGGTCGGCCGACTGACCGAGCTGGACGATGTAAGATGGTCGGTCAAGCCAACCTAAAACAGGCAGCTGAGCTGATTGATATCGGTCGAACAATCAAGCCATCCAGTGAGGGACGTCTGATCGAGCCAGAAGATACATGGTGGCTAGTCAAGCCAGCCTAAAAGAGGGTGATTGATTTAAAAATCATGCAAAATTAATCTTTTTTATATGCATATTTTAAAAAGAGTGAACACATGCAAATAAGCAAACACACCCAATCACATTTCGATGGCAAGTCAAAATACTCCTAGAAATCTCACATAGGTCCTAAGGTGGGGATGAAGTCATACCTATCATATGTTATGTAATGTAACAGAGGGCCTACCTCAAAATTTTTAGCAATAATATGAAAGAACTTTTACACTAAAAGAAAACCTTCACAAAAATTAAGATTTTTCCTCATCGACATAGCCTTTCACGATATCGGTAAGGAGCGAAGTATTTCCTCATTTGCTAGATTGAGGGGACTTCAACCCATACATCATGGGATGAATCCGTCGAACAATCATGGGGTTATTAAGTTATGGCCAATTAGGTCAATGTGTTAGGGGAATGGAGAAACCCTCAAGGATTCGTAGGGGTAATCAACGAAAACAGCTCCCTAGCCTATTGGTCTCTTTTAACATAACATCATAAGCTTAATTCTCTAACATCAGACCAAAAAGCTGGCGAAGAATGAAATTGTAAGAGTTTAAGAATTATCTCACTTACACAGCGGTTGGAGACACATCCTCGGGGCATGCTCTGAGCTCTGACCTCGTGCCGGTAAAGGTTGCTTCACTTTTTCACCAAAGACGGAAGAAGCTTTCCTCTGCAAGGAAAATCCAAAGTAGCTCCATAAAACTCCCTACACATTCCTCTATTTTTTTCAAGGAATGAGACGGTCGATGAAGGAAATGATGGAGAAGGAGAAGAGGATGAAGAAGGAGCTAGAATAATCCTGAAGCTTTTCTTCTCTTCTCTCAAGAATTCTGACATGAGCCAATATTATGTAATTTTAAATGCATTTTCCCCTACATTTATGTTATTTTCACTTTTTTATCATAGATTTACACTTAAGAAATATTTTTCTTGATTTTGTGCAGGATGTAAGCATTGAATATGGAAAATATAGTCAAAACACTCAACTTAGTGTTGTTTGGCGTAATCACGCTAGAATTGCTAACTGTCGTGACCATGCTAGTTTATGGGGTGAGCACACAAGTTTTGAGCGTGATCACTCCGGGTTCTAGTGTGAACACACCGTCGGATGTCCAGAAGATTTTGAGTAGTCTAGTATCTATTTTGGACATATTAACAGATTTGTGGAGCAATTTAATGCCTCTTTTGGATCCATGTACTAAATTGGGGAGATTGAATGCTATTTTAGATCCCTAATGTAAAATCTAATTATAAATACATGCTTATGTCATGAAAGAATGGGAGGCAGCTTGCCACCAAAGTTGAAGAAGTTTTCTACCATTTTTCCTTTGTATTTTTCTTATGTTTTCGAAAAGGTTATTGTTGAGAGATGACTTGGTTGCTGAGAAAGAGGGAACACTTAGTATTGTAAATTTTTACATGTAGTTTTACTTACAGCGATGAGTTCAATAGAATGATTTTCCTACATTCTTTCCAACTTGTGTTGCAAAATTTTTGTTCATACCTCTGTGATTTATGGGATGTTGTTTCGTGATATTCTTGGATGATTTTCTTTCCATGTATCATTTTCCTAAGAAATCATGGTTTTTCATTGTTGTGTTAACCATAAGGTTTCATTTATTTTTGATTTGATCAATTAGGATGTTAACATATTTTGTGATCCGTGACTCTTACCCATTACATAGAGGAATGAAATGGTAAACCAAAACATCTGTATAATGATAGACATATTTTATCCGAGTTTGGAACCTAGAAAGAGGACAGAAATAAATCCATGGGATATCATGGGGATTGAGGAAGCTTTTACTTTATCGATTATGGCTTTCTTTTGACCTAAACATAGACATAAGAAAGACTTTTTATCCCAGTTGACAACAATCATGTTGAGAAAGTCTATAAAAACAATTAATCACTTTATTGCCTAAATTACAAGGGTGTGAGCCTCACATACCTTGAAGAATCAAAGGATTTATCTTCCATTGTTTTTCTATTTTTTCCAGACTCGTTATCTTTTGTTTTCTTTTTTAGGTAGGATTTCAACAAAATAGCTCTTATTTGTGATTACGCTAAAATAGGTTTAGAAGTATAGTAAACTAGAGATTCACACCCTAAATAATTCTTAGCTCTTTCCTTGTGAGATCAATACACGTTACTCTTTATCCTCATTACTACCTAAAATGTACAATTGCATTGTATGGTCAACTTACTTCACGGTAAGTTTTGACGCATCAAGTTCTTGGTGTCATTGCTAAAGGCATAGAATTCTGATTTTAGGAGAGCTTTAGTTGAACTACGAGGAATCTAGCATTAAAAATTTTTAATTTTTTTTTTTTTTTGTTCTTTTATATTTTTTTTTTCACTTGTATCGTTTTAGTGTCTATTGCAGGTGCTGAAAAAAATAAAATAATAATAATAAGCTAGAGAAAGAAGCTAAAAAAAACTATAAAAAATTGTTATTTTTTATATTTCTTTTATTTTATATTTTTATTATATTCATGTATTCATTTATTTTTTGAAAAAAAAATATTTAACACTTTGAAATGACGAAATCTTAAGAAAATGATTTTAGATCTTTTGAAGAGTGTAAGAACACATTGATGGCTAGCTGATGCACAAAAAATATATACTATTTTTGCTATATAATTTTACCCATTTTTTGGTGATATTATACTTTAAAGAAAGGTATTTTTCATGATTTATTGTAGGTATGATGATTTTAAGTGATTGGATAAAAAATAAAAGAAAAAAATGAATTCGGAGCAAAAAGGAGCAAAAAGGAGGAAAACAGCTTCTGGCGCCACCGGCGCCAGAATGGGCACCGCCGGTGCCATTTTCCCGATAGTTCAGCACATATTTGGACGATAGAGTGCAGCTTGATGGATTTCAAATTTGATGAGTTTTGGCGACTTTTTAAAGGGATGCCTATGGAAACTCTTGGGATTTCGTTTCTAACTTTTAAGTAACTGTTTTTGGACGAAAATGGTGTGGTCTAAGGAAGTCAAGTGTGTTTATAGTGTAGTTTTAGTGAGGGAGAGTGTGTGTTGAGTGTTAGGGCTTAGAAGAGAAGAGTGTAGAAGTGAGAATTTAAGAGGAATTCTTCTCTAAGGAGTGAAAGAGAAGGAGTAAAGTGAGAGATTGATTCTTCCTTTCCATTCTAAAGAGGGAATTGAGTGTTGCAAAGAAGAGAGAAAATGATTCAAAGGAACTTCAAGGGAATTGTATTGGGGAAGAGAAAGAGATAAGTTGTATTTTCTTTTGTGGTTCGTATGAATTTTCTTTTATACATAAAATCCATGTTTTATTTTGTCTTCTTCATGAATTTTGAGTAGTATCATTTGTCTTTCTTCTTGCATAGAGATGTGATGATGTGTTGATGTGGATTTGAAGTGATTTTAATATAATGAAGAAATTGTGATGGTTTTTCATTTCAAACTTAATTTACTTTTTGATCTGGCCAATTGAATTGTTAAAATATGTTGTTGAACATTAACTCTAAAATGATTTAGTGTCCTACAACAATAATGAAGAATCTAATAAATTTCCATGGATGAATTGCGTAGTTCATAGGAATTGAGTGCAAATAAATAGGAAAATGTGTTTTGATGGACTTCAAATTGGAGGTTTTAGGGTGACAGGCTGAGATCCTCAATTTAGTCATAAGATTAGTAACTAAACTCGAAGGTTAGCCTTCAGGTGAAGGGTGAGTGGGAGCTCCGTAGTGACAGCCGGTATTCTCCCAGCCTAGCCTTAGATTTAGTGACTAATCTTAGGATATGTCAATGTTCTTTTCATGCTTGGAAGAGGGGTACTCTTTTAACGATAAAGAAACATTAATGCTCCTATTTGGCACATTACCATAGATAATCATTCCATATCATTCACACATCATATTCTCGTTGCAAGAGGAAAGATACTTTTCTTATATATAAAAACCTTTCAAATATATAGCTTAGCGTGTGTCTGTTAGTTAATTTTGTTTTAAAAATATTAGAAGTAATTATAGTTTACTTAATTGTTATTATTTTCTTCATCTTGGTAGTAGAAGTAAACATTAAACTTTAATTGCAATTTAAGTATTGGAATTCAGTATTTCATTATCTACTGTAAGACTCGTACCTTCCCTGTGAGATCGATAACCAGGACTCCATTAGAGCCCCGTATTACTTGATACGATACGTATACTTGCATTGAATGTTTGGACTTTACAAAATCATTATATATATATATATATATATATATATATATATATATATATATATATATATATATATATATGAGTTCATAAATTCTTGCAATATTAAAGTCCTAGCCCTCGCAATCATTACCCCCCTAACATAGGAGTTGGGTTAGATCACACTTCTTCCAATACCTACAACCCAATATGACTAATTATCCATACTTTAATTGGAAAATTAGTGACATTAGTGTAGAACAACAAGTTTGGGGGAGAACTCAAGCCAACCCTATAGAAAATTGAAACAATTGGGGCATAAACCACAATTGCCAAACTCAACCTTGGGAAGTCACCTCAAAACTCAAAATTAGGGAGGATAACTTGTCATTAGAGGAATTGGTAGTAAATTTGAGGAATGTGTCCAATACCTACACCCAAAGTTGGTCAACCTACCCAAGCTTAAATTGGAATAATAATCTCTAGTGTATACAACCATCAATGAGAGAGCATTCACGTCGATTGTGTACGAAGAGTCAGAATAACTAGTATAGTGACTAATCAGAAGAAAATGAGAATTTGAATGAATTGGAAATAAACCTACTGAATCAATTACAATGCCAAAATACTCCATTAAAAAACTTAGAAAATTAAATTGAGCAATTAATTAGTCTAGAAACCCAAACGATGTATGTTGTTGTGGAGAGCCAAAACTTTGAATATAAAAATGTGGTCTCTGAAGAGCAAACTGAGTTAAATGATTTTGATTGGGCAATGACCAAGGAATAATATGCTCTTTTCTTTAAGGCATCCCCTTACATTGTGAGGGAGATAGTTAAGCCTATAATATAGCTCATAAGAGTTCCCCAAGGGGAAGAGTTGGAAGAAAGCCTTAGGTAGGAGAGTGACCCCATAGAATTAGATCCAAAACCTGAAAAACCTAGTGAGAACTCAAACCAAAGTTTAGGAGACCTTAAATTATCTCATAGGGACCTGCTTCTTGTTGTTCGTGAGGAAAACACTGATTTACAAATAGGGGAATTAATTGGGAGGATTTTGAATATAGAAATACCCATATGAATGATCATCTGAATAAAACCCCTAAATGTTTTCTAGAAGACTACTATCGAACAGAAAGGAAAATCTTGCAAGAAAAATTAAATTTTGATGACTGACATACATATAATATATAATATTATATACACATTTTTATACATATTTTTGATGATATTGCACTTAATGGAAGGTATTTGTGTGATTTTTTTTTAAGTATAATTAAATGGACTAAATATGTTAAAAGGAGTGAAAAAGTATCAAATTTGGAGCAAAAATGAAGAAGGTGTTAAAATGAACTAGGGCGCCTAAGTGCCCAGATCTGGCATCTAAACGCCAACAGATAGAGAAGGTCGCGCCTAAGTGCCACAGGTCCCGCACTTAATCGCAAGGTAGTTACTTTACAATTTCATGGAATTTTTAGCAAATTTTAAAGGGGTGTTTGAGGCAACCTTTGGTACAAATGTGGGTAGCTGATCAACGGTGCCAAAAGACATTCAAATTTTACTTGAAATGATGCATTTCTTGGATAGATTCATTGAATATGAACACATTTTAAATAGACACCAAGGCACCTTTTGAGAAAGTATAAAAGAAATGACTTGAAGAAGAGTTAAAGTAGATTTTTTAGAGTAATTAGAGAGGCTATAAACAGTGTAGTCATAGTAGGAAGTTGTAGAATTCTTACTTAGGGTTTCTTCGCACTTATCTCATTCCTAGTGAAAGGGATGGTGGGTAGAGATTTCTAAGGAAAAATCTATTATTTTAGAGAGATTTAACCCTTTAGGGTTGGGCGACTAGTCCTAGGGAGTCTTGTAAGAGAAAGGAAGAAATTCAAAGCAAATTCAAGAGTTTAGTGGAGAGGAACTTGAGATAATTTTTTATCTTTTGTACTTCATTTGGTTTTAATTGAGAATTTTTGTGTTTTCTATATGATTTTTACTTTTAAAATTACTTGTTGTTGTGTTTATTTCATAGATTATGAGTAGTTTTATTTATCTTTTTCCTTAAAATGAAAAGTAATTAAGCTTTGGATGGAAGTTATGGAAGTATTGATCTTTAATGTTGGAAGAAGTTGTGTTGATTTAATCCTTACACTTCATTTACTTCTTGATTTGTCCAATTAAGATGCTAACATTTGTTGTGAGAACATGTATGATCCTTATAGGTATTGTCTAAATCAACAATTGGTAGAAATCACACAGGATTGTATGGATGAGAAAGTAATTCATATAATTTTATGCAAATAAATAGAGAAATAAACTTTGATGGGTTTAGAATTAGAGGACTTTTGGGTGATAGACTAAAGCCTTCAATTTGGTTTATTATTTTAGGTTTTGATGAGAGATGTTAGCCCCACAAGTGGAGGTAAATGACGAAACTTTAGAGTGAGAGCTAATATCTTCCCTACCTAACTGTCTTCAAAACTATTCAAACTTTAAACTAGCTAATCTTCTTTATAGCATCTATAGTAAGGGTAATGAATATTATTGCTCCTATTTGACACAACACATTTTGAATACTTCCCCAACATAACTCATGTACTTATTACTTATTCATGATAAGGAAAAATATATTTTCATCTATACTTCTTTAATCTTACAAAAATCTCAATATAGTTAGTTAATTGTTCACTTTATTTCATAATTTAAGAAAATACCAAAATTATCGCATTTTTAAGTTTTCAATTTTATAAAACTATTTAAGTGTCTTTTTCTAAATAGATTTTGATCAATATTTTGGGGTTTAATCAAAAAGTCCTATATTATTTGATAACGATACATATACTTGTGTAGAATCTCTAAATTTAAATATAACTGTTGAATTCTTATTTACATTGGAATCAAGTTTTTGTTGCCATTGTAAAGAAGGAAATTTTATCAAAAATATATCGAATATTATAATTATCAATCATATTACCACAGATATAAATATTAAAGGGATCAATGACTTAGAAAAATCTATAGGATAAATGAAATAATGGGCGATTAATTGGGGATTGCTAAACTGGAATTTTGATCCTAGGGGAAGCCTCTTTCATCTGGTTGAGTCTTTAAACTAAGTACTATATTAGGAGGTGCCCTAGTGTTATCTGATGTGCTGAACATATTTTTACCTTTTACATTTGTTTTGAATTTTTTGAAATTTACTTTGAAATTTGTGTCGAAATTCTTTTTAAAGTTTCATTTAAATTAGTTTTGAGCCTTGGGCCTCTACGGTGTGATGAAAGCATATGTTACGTATTTCATATTCTTATTTTTTGAGATTCATGTGACTGCTTTTGTATTTATTTTTTCTCACACTTACCTGCTTTTTAATTTACTTCTACTTCATGCTACTCATATGTTGGAAAAAAGAAAGTTTGGGAAGGAAAAATGTACCTTGTTACAAATCTGAAAGTAGTTTACATAGCTCAGTGTAAGATTCAATTTTCACGGTAACTTTTGTCAAGGAGTTCTAATTGACTCAAAATACTTCTCATAATCTATTAAAATTGGATAAATGTCATTTAGAAAAGACAAACTAATTATTAATAAGATTTCAAAACTTAACAACTTCATACTTGACTTAAGAAAAGATATAGATTATTAAAAAGGTCTGATTTAAATATTGAATAACAAACCAAAAATATATTTAATAATGAGGGAGTTCATTTTAACCAGTTTTAATGTGATCTTACATTTTCAAATAGAAAAGATAACTTGGAGGTGGAACATTAAAATATCAAGTTTTAGTTTTATTACTTAAGAAACATTACCCTTCTTCACAATTTTAAGGTTAAAAAAGAAAACATTGCCAATCAAATATAATAATTCTCATAAGCAAAAGAAAAAGGAAAATAAAATAAAAAATAAAGCAAAAAATTGAAAAATTTCTGAGAATAAACCAGAGGATGACACAACAAAAATCCTAGAAAAAAAAAGAAATCAGAAGAGGGTCCAGTGAGACTTAAGTAAAAAACTTTTCCTTGACTCTTTATTTAAAACCACATTAAAAGTTATTTTCAAGGGTGAGAGTTAATCGTATGTTAAATTTTCTAAAATCCATTGAAATTGTATTAATGATATTCAAGGTTGGTGAAAGAGACTTTAAATAACACAAATTTGTGGATCTATCAAATTTTTTTAAGAAAAAAATGAAGAAAATTAAGGAAAGTTCAAGCATTAACCATTAAAGATAATTGATCCTAATGACATTTAAATACTTTAATTTGGCTTTGATAAATAGTTTGATTGGTTAGAACCTATAGGATTACTAATTCAAATGAAAATCCAAACTGACTCGTATGATTACTTCTCGTGTGATTACTTAAGGGCAAACAATAAGGTAAGTTTGTGGGCAGTGACATGCGTCAATATTACATTATTTTACTTGCATTTTACGCAACATTCTTTAGTCATTTTCACTTATTTATCATAGGCTTACACTAGATAAAAAAAGCTTTTCTTAATCCAATGCAGGTTGTAGGTGTCGAACAAGCAAAATAGAGTCAAATTGCACAATTTAGTATTGTTTTGTGTAGTCACGCCAGAACTAGGCATGACTGCTATAGTTGTTGGCATGAATACATCGGGTTCTGGCACGACAACACTTCTAGATGTCCAGGATTAGACATTGAGCAATTTCATGCTAATTTTGAACTATTAATGAATTAATGGAGTGATTTAATGCCTCTTTTGGATCCATTGACAAAATCAAATAGATTGGGTGCTAGTTTTTTATTCCAAATATACAACCTAGTTATAAGTATGTGTTTATGTCATGAAAGAAGCAGGAGGCAACTTAGGCACCAAAGGTGAGGAGGTTTTCTACATTTTTCCCTTTGTATTTTTCATATATTTTTAGAGAGGTTAATTTATGAGAGAGAAGTCAGCTACTATGAAAGAGAGAACACTTGGTATTGTTAGTTTTTCTTTCTGTTTCACTTGTAATGATGAGTTTGGTGGAATCCATTTACTATGTTCTTTCAAACACGTGTAGCTAAGTTTTCCTTCGTGCCTCTGTGATTTATGGGATGTTGTTTTGTGATTTTCTCAGATGATTTTCTTTCTTCGTATCATTTTTGCTGAGAAATCAGGGCTTTTCATTGTTGTGTTAACCATAAAGTTTCATTTACTCTTGATCTAATCAATTAGAATGTTAACATATTTTGTGATCTGTCACTCCTACCTATTGCACAGAGGAATGAAATAGTTAACCACAAAGTCCAGATAACAACTGATATATTTAATCTAAGTTTTGCAACCTATAAAAGGGATCAAAATAAATCTTGGGTTGCCATAAGGATTAAGGAAGCCTAAACTTCATAAATTCTAGCCTTCTTTATACTTAGACATAGGCATAAGAAGGTCCTTCTATCCCAATTTACAACAATCATATCAGAGAAATTCTAGGAAAATCATTAATAACTACATTACCTAAATGATAGGGTCGAGCCTCACATACCTTGAAGAATCGTAAGATTTACCTACCGTTGTTTTTATGTCTTTCCCGAACTTGTTATCTTTTGATTTCTCTTTTAAGTAGGATTTTAACAAACCACCTACAATTTATGATCGTGCTAAACTAATTTTAGAAGTATAGTAAACTAGAAATTCACCCACAGAATATTTTTTAACCCTTTTATCGTGGGATCGATATGTGCTATTCTTTAATTGTATTACTTCTTGATACGTGCACTTGCGTTGTACGACCAACTTACTTTGCGGTAAGTTTTAACTCATTAAATTCTCCTCAAAATTCTCCCACTGCTCTCCAAAATTCTCACAAGTCTCTCCACAAAATGAGTTTGATCTCCTTGAGCTCCTCACATAATGAGCTCAATCTTCTAGAGCTCCCCATGATGCCAACATATCCAGGTCATCTCTTATGCGTCGTCTATGAGGTCGACACAACCTAACCTCTTCTTCAGTGGTCTCCTATGTAAAAATTGAAACATCCTCTTCCACCCTCTATTTTGTTTCCAAAAATGATAAATAACCAGGAAAAATGATTACATTATCCCTCAGGTATTGCACGTTGGGTTCCTCCACTTTCGATTTGCAACAAATATTTTCAGCCAAAAACTGGGTGGGTGCATATGCGCCCAGGATTGAGTGCACATACACCTAGTTTTATATCTCATACAGTTATTTGGGGTGCTTAGGCACCAATGGGGGTGCATATATCCCCCCTTTACTCTCTGGAGCGGTCTGGTAGTCGGCCTTGGCACCTAAGCACCATAGATGGGCTTCTAAGCACCCACTCCTCGGGTAAGCGGAAGAAACTTGAGCTCAGCATATGGTGTTGGTGCCTACAGGTCAAAAGGGGGCACATAGGCACCCCCACTCCTATGAGACACCTATTTTGGGTGCTTATGCATCCATGGCACCATCCCTTAAAAAGATCTTTTCTTTTTCCCTTCCTTCCATTCTTTGCTGAAGCTCTGTGTGGAGGATTCCTATGGATCCTTGAACCATCGGAGGATATTTAAGAATGAAAATAGGTCTTCCTACATTAGGGTGGATATTGAGGGTGCACCGTATTAGATGAAAATCACTGGTTAAGGTCGAGTAAGGCCCGGACAGTCCAAATCCCAATTTTATGCTCTGGCATCCAATGAAGGGTTTTTACTAATCCATAAGTTTAAAGAAACCATGTATCATTCAAATACGACCAATAACTCAAAAATGAATATTATAGAAATTTTAAATCAGGGATTTTAGTACTAACGGGTGTCCTGGATCCCCGCGTAGTTGGGTCAGTCTAAACCCCAATTTTCCCGAAATGTGTGTGGGAGGGGTTTATGACTTCCTTTGACCACAAGAGGCTTCAAATATATGGAGCATGTTATTCAAACACTAAAATGGATATTAAATATGTTATGCGACAAAATAATCATCACTCAACAGTGAGCTCTCCTGGGTAGGCTGAATCGACACTAACCCTAGTTTCACACTCGAGGCATGAACCAAGAGATCTGAATGAATGTTTGGGACTATAGGGGACTGTGAATGAGCAAAATCGGTCCCGTAACATTTAAGTGGACACCCCACACTACAACATCTAAAGTGATGCCAAAAGAGAACTAAGTCTTGGGTTCCTCTACGTCACGGTGTTATAAAACAAGATCATTGTGCTAAGGCTATGGGGTCTAGACGCTGCCTATTGGCAAGGCGGAGTCAGGCCAAAAATCTAAAGTTTTATTAGTGATTTATATCAGAGAGCTTAGACATGATCACAGTGAAATTTTCAATTTATTTATTCATAGAAAGCATAAAGTAAAATGAACTTCAAATTACAATATTTTATAAAAAGTTCATTACAATAATGACTATAATGATCCCTAAACAGGCATAAAATGAAACACATAAAAAAATCAAGGAGAAAGAAAATGGGGTGTCGGGTAATCCTCCCTCATATCATTGCTAGCACCTTCATCATCGTCATTGTCATCATCAACCACCATTCTACTTGCCCCGACCTCTAATAATAATATGTATGATGGAGGATTAGGGTGGCTAGAAATGTTCCCACTCAAGTAATACCCAAATACTTGGTCTTGCCAGTCGAACAGTTGAGCTAACTAGTTAAACTATTGATTGTGCTGATACTCCAAGCCACTGACATGTCAACTGATGGTGGAGAAGCTGCCTTGAAGCTTCTGGATCTACTGGACTGTGGAGTGAAGGGCGAGAAGTTGTTGTAGGATGTGAAAAGGGGGCCATTGTTTTGGAGCTTTTGAAGGATTCAATAATATATTTTGTGATGGCACCCTTTGGGGAGATTCACTTCTATTTTTCTCCCTCAGCATTGAAATCTCTTGAAAAGCACATAGATCAACATTGGGTGATAAATCTCAATGACTATGTTGCCATCGTACATTTAAAGGATATAGCTTATAAAAATCCATCCGACATCGATCATAAACTCTTTCTGGTTTGCATAAGTTACATCATACTCTCCGGAATCACCTCGTTCACATGTGAACTTGGTAAGAGTCCGAAGGGAATGAATAGATGTCAAAATTTGGATTCAAAGGTGATGGTGTTAACAACGAAATCAAGAAGTTCTCCCTCTCATTCCTTCCATTCAACCCAGAAGTTTACATGTGTTAAATAACACAAAATAGCATGAAAGTTGGGTTCATTATTTAGGAATTTAGTATATTCATCAATGTCATATCTCGCTAGGTCGTATACCATGATGATGGTGGAGCGATAAAATGGGACCCACTTTCCCCTTACATAAGCTTGGTGGTCTGTGTGTTCACGGGTGCTGGCCTTGAATTCATGGACCACAAGAACTACCACCAAGTTGAGCTTGAAAATGAATTTAGCTTGACCTCAGCTTATATTTTTTTTGCTCTACTGAACCTCTCAGACTAGAAAATCCACATTCCAGAAAAAACATGCAACACTTAAGGGTACCCTCATACTTGTCTTGCACTTTTGAACTAAAAAAAAAAATGAGCGTGATATCCATTAGACGCCATACATTTTTCTCTTGATCCCCTTAGAGCCATCTTCTTTGGTCTTTCAGGAAGGAAGTAGAAAAAGATGAGGAGGAAGTTTGTGTGATTTAACTCAAGAGTAAACAAAAATTACTCACAAATAATCTTTATTTATAAATGTTACAACACCATGGCTATCAGTAGGCAGCACCATGGTGCTAGGCCTTAAGTAGGTTAGATGCATAAGCCAGCAATCATATTTATGCCCATTAAAAAATGTGAAGATGAACTTAATTAGTTAAGCGCCATAGTATATAAACCAGAACCGCGGTGCTAGGGTAAGATTGAGTAAAACATGATCAAATTTGTATGGACGAGACTAAACAAATAATAAATTGAGAATCATTTTATTTATATGCTAATCAATTAAAAAAATTTAAGAGAAATATAAATTAGTCGTATATAATTTGAACACACACAAATATATATATATATATATATATATATATATATATATATATATGTTTGTGTGTGTTTGTGTGTGCGCGCGCGCGCCAATAATACCTTAAATATCATTGAATAAAATGTTGTTCGTGTTTTGCTTATTAAAAAAATTAGGTGAAAATAACTTTTCAATGTCAATTCACTTAACAATTAATCATACCATACTTCTTTAAGATATCAACATGAGTTATTCACGAACAATAGATTTTTTTTATCAACCCTATAACATAACCCAATGAAATATGGAGTGAAAATCCAAAAACAGTTAAAGAAAAAACTTCTATTACCTGACCAACTTCATTGTCGATAACCTTCTAAATTTTGTTATCATATAAATGATAAACTCGTTGAATGAAAATGAATAGAAGAAAAGCCCTGATTTATTACAATCATAACCAAACAACACTAAATAAATAGGTAAAAATGTTTTTGCTTGATCCTAATGGTGATTTGTTTCAACAGTACAAATGGTTTTATAGAAAAAGAAAGTTGATATGATTGTGGGCAACGAAAGTTAGGGAGGTGATCGAGAATGAGATTTGACATTGTATGACAATGAGGGCATTCACAAAAATCTAGGAGCTTTGTTGAGGGTGCTTAGACAAGGGGAATGACAATGGTGTATGATTTTAGTTTCACTCAAATTGAATGAATTTATAATTTTGAGTATATAACTTTTTAAAAGTACTATTAATAACTTAAAGATATATTATATTATATTTTATTTAATTTACACTAATATAAAAATTTTAAAGTAATTTAAACAAAATTAAGTATATCCTTTTTTGAGATTTTAAAGTGAGTTTAATTGCAAGTTCACCTATATTATGCAAATAATACTTTGAGATCATAAGTGTCTATTTGAGGCCGAATTTTCCTGTGCGTCGTCCAAACGTAGCACTACGTTCGGACGCCAGTTGAAAAACGACGCGTGGCGTAAGTGGGGCCCAAAGTTCACGTCGGATATTTAATGAAAAAAAGGGAAAATGAAACGCCCGGCCCGGCCCGACCCGACCCGATCGTTTCTCCCGCTTTTTTGCATACGGTCATTTTGTTTCCCTCGCATCTGCCATTAACGTAATAGTAGAATAAATAGCAGAAAAGTGGTTTTTTGGCTCTGTTAGGGTTTTCGAAAAGTGCATTTTTTGCTCTTTAGGTTTAACGAAAAGTGGTTTTGTCTCTCTAGGGTTTCACCGTCGCTATTTCCAAGTGATGGAGTTTGATTTTTCTCTTAATGAAGAAATAGGAAGCATGAATTACGGAAACTCGTTTGGGACGGAGGAGGTAAGATTAACCCTGCGTGGAATATTCCTGTTGAAGGGATGAGTAATAACCTAAAGTGATTTTCCTTGAGTATTTTCAGTGTTTTTTCAGTGTATCATTTTCAGTGTATTTTCAGTGTATTCTCAGTGTATTATTATCAGTGTATCATTTTCAGTGTATTTTCAATCTATTCTCAGTGTATTATCAGTGTATCATTTTCAGTGTATTTTCAGTGTATTTTCAGTGTATTTTGAGTGTATTTTCAGTGTATTTTCAGTGTATTTTCAGTGTATCATTTTCAGTGTATTTTCAGTGTATTCTCAGTGTATTCTCAGTGTATTATTATCAGTGTATTCTCACTGGAGTATTTTCAGTGTATTTTCGGTGTATTTTCAGTGTATTCTCAGAGTATTATCATCAGTGTATTCTCACTTGAGTATTTTTAGTGTATTTTCAGTGTATCATTTTCAGTTTATTTTCAGTGTATTCGCAGTGTATTATTTTCAGTGTATTCTCACTGGAGTATTTTCAGTGTATTTTCAGTGTATCATTTTCAGTGTATTCTCAGTGTATTTTCAGTGTATTCTCAGTGTATTCTCAGTGTATTATTATCAGTGTATTCTCACTGGAGTATTTTCAGTGTATTTTCAGTGTATTTTCGGTGTATTTTCAGTGTATTCTCAGAGTATTATCACCAGTGTATTCTCACTTGAGTATTTTTAGTGTATTTTCAGTGTATCATTTTCAGTTTATTTTCAGTGTATTCGCAGTGTATTATTTTCAGTGTATTTTCAGTGTATTTTCAATGTATCATTTTCAGTTTATTTTCAGTGTATTTTCAGTGTATTTTCAGTGTATTGTCAATGTATAATTTTTAGTGTATTTTCAGTGTATTTTGGGTGTAATTTTTATTGTATTGTAAGTGGATTATTTCAGTGTATTTTCAGTGTATTCTCAGTGTATTTTTCAGTGTATTGCTTGTTTTAGGTTAAATTCAAGCCTACGATCTATATGGGTGATTTATGACATATTTTGATGTTGTTTCTACCTTAAAGTTAGGGTATTCCTGCTAGTTGATGTTAATTCTGTGTTTTATGTTGAAGATTTATCTGCAGTATTTTTGGTCTATTCCCAGTGTGTTTTTATAGTATTGCCTGGGTCATACAAGTCTGACTAACTTTATTGTACAAATTCAATTTGTAGTTACCTGTGGGAGGAAGTGATTCAAATGATCCAATTGTAAACGGTTTTCTCAATACTATTGTTCATAATGAGGTGGAGGCTTACGAACACTATTGCGCTTATGCACATCATGTTGGATTCGAGTGTCCACAAGGATCACGAGCAGCATTCTGGCCGAACTCCGAGCAAATTAAGTCAAAGGATTATACTTGTGCTAAAGCGAGGCCATAAGAAAGAGTCACTCGGTCGCCAATACGTTGAAGTACGGGAAAGCCGAGAGAAGGAGTGGTCGTCAAGCAATGGTTCATTATGTTGTAGACATTGACGGCAATTGGTCAATAAAGAAATTTGTCGAAGGGCATAACCAACCATTGGCGGAATCCGGTGACAAGCACCTTCTACGGTCCAGTCGGAAGGTTAGCGAGCTAAATGCAGAATTACTGAGATCAATGACGAGGTTCGAGGATTAGAGCGACAGACGCTTTTAGGTTCCTTCGTCGTTGAGGTTGGTGGAGTAGAGAACATGGAGTGTACGAGACAAGATGCCTACAATTTCCTTCAAAGGGATAGAAGATTTAGAATTAAACATGGTGATGCAAACTCTCTATTGCAATTATTCATGGAACGACAAAATCATGACAGTATGTTTGCATGGGACTTCGAGACTGATGATGAAGGGAGACTAAGAAGCTTTTTCTGGTGTGACGGGAGTTCTAGGCTTGATTATGATTGCTTTGGGGATGTTGTAACTTTCGACACGAGCTACCATTTAAATAAGTACAATTTATGTTGTGCTCCTTTTGTAGGAGTTAACCACCACTGGCAAAACGTCCTCTTTGGAGTTGGTTTTTTAGCCAACGAGACAATAGAGTCATTCACTTGGTTATTTAAAACTTTTATTCGGCTAATGAGCGACAAACATCCAATCACTATTTTTACCGATCAAGATCAAGCGATGTCAAGGGCCATTCAAGAATGCCTTCCATTCACAAGGCATAGATTATGCCAGTGGCATATTTATAAGAAGTTGTCTTCAAAAGTTCATTGCGGTAACACCAGCAAGAGTGTCCACAATCTGTTTTACAGATGCATGAGGGAATGTGACTGTGAAGAGGAGTTTGAACATTTTTGGGCTTTAATGATTGAGCAAGGAGACCTACACAGCAACGGATGGCTACAAGATTTGTATCGTATAAGACATAAGTGGTCCACAGCATTCAATAAAGAAATATTTGGAATGGGAATATTGTCGACGCAACGAAGTGAGTCCACAAATAGCGTATGTCATGGTGCATCTAAGCCAACCAGTTCTCTCACTGACTGCATTTTGGGAATTGAAGGTATTATGAAATCTTGGAGAAGGAACGAGAAGGATGAAGACTTCAAAAGCTCTCAAACGGTTATTAAACCCACAGTTAAAACAAGCCCAGTGTTGAGGCAAGCTGCTGCGTATTACACCCGGAAGTTGTATTGCATGTTTGAAAAAGAGTTGCTGCATGGTTTATGCGGAGTAACTGTTGATGTCGCAGTTGAGGGTGTTTCAGTATTTTATGTTAGGAATTTGGATAATCTGGAGACGAGTAGACCTTGGACTGTTAATTACAATAGGACTAAGTGCGAGATCACCTGTAGCTGCAAAAAATTTGAAATGATGGGGTTGCTCTGCGCTCACTCACTACGTGTTCTTAATGAGGTTAAAGTAACAAATATTCCAAACCAATATTTGTTATTAAGATGGTCGGTGAAGGCCAAAAAAGAAATCTATAAAACCTTTGGGTACATACGTATGGAGGACTCTGAAATGTCCATCGCAAGTTCCAGTGGAATCTTATTTAAGTCACACTGTCAAAAGTTTGTATACCAATAATAACTAAAGCAGGTGGAAATGAACGCTGTCGGCATATTTTAGGTTGTATTGTATTTTAAAAGGGGGGTCGCCTAACAGAAGTTGTCGGCGAATTTAAATTTTAAATTTGATTTAAATATATATATAATTTAGAAAGTAGTATTTGGCTTTGAAAATAATTTTTAAATTTGAAAGTTTTAAGATATGAGATTAAACCGATCTCACATCCCAAATAGTTTATATAAACGAGCACCGCACCACAAACCGTGTATCTATCCCTAAGGATAGACACACTCGCTTGATGGTGGGGCTCGATCAAATAAACCGAAGTTTTGTGACATCCGTTTGGTCCGCGAACCAATTTTATAAGCCGACAAATTCCCCGCTTAATATGAAAGTATTAAACGGGGTTTATATTACTCAGGTTCTTTAAAATTCCTATAAGGGCAAGCCCCTATAGTTAATTACATCTTAAGTGACGAGAATCACCTAAGAAAACTCTCGATAATAATCAATAACTCGCTTTCAAGAATTTCAAAGTTTAAGGTTTTCAAAGATTGAATTTTGGAATTTCAATAGGGAATGGATCAAATTTTGGAACATTTTGTTTTGTGAATCCAAAGGAAGAAAAGTAGGAGAAATCACTGATTCGAAGTGAACTTCGGTAATTTCCCGACTATCCTATCGTTTGGCTCGAGTTTAGGAAAGTCCTAATGTTTATTTAGTATTTCAATCTTGCCAATTTTAATTAATTAGGGCTTATATTTGTATGATAAAATCAAACAAATAGCCTAGAAGATGTGAGGGTTTGTTGTCGTATCGGACGACTACCTCGGAATCCTAAGACCTAGTTAGGGCTTAATTTGCATAAAATGATTATGCAAGTGCCTAACGAAAAGGTTGAGGATTTATGTTGCACTAGTGCAAGCTACCTCGAAGTCCTATGGCTTTGTTGTTTAATTCTAAGAAGGTTTTGTTGAAGTAGGTCCAAGTTTTGCCGACGACGATGGCCGTGTCGCCCACCATGCTCCAAGTTCCTTGTTGTTGCGAGAGGTTCGGTTTTAGAAATCATAAATCGGGGATGAGAAAAGTGTTTTGGTTTAGAGAAGTCTTAATTTTCCAAGTGTTCTTGTATTTTGATTAAAACAAATCTTAAAGTTGATTATAACGACACCGGTTAAGATCCCACGGTTCCATCCTTCCGGCATCATTATTTTTATCGGATTCACTTAGTCCGGATGAATTTGCTAAACTCAATCGAATGAGTTCCACACTTTCATTTAGACCGTGGGAAATCCCGTTAGCAACACGTAGGTTACATCATCCGAGGTATTCCCGATCATCCAACGGGACGTTTTAATTTAGTTGCAATTGTAGTTTTGTGTTCGTTTTTGATTAAATTTTGAGTTGTTTTATATTTTGAAATGTTGTGGCGGTGAATTTTATCTTGCAATGACTTTTAACTTAGTTTTGGTTTCAGCTTTAGGGACTATCCTAAAGGTGTGGGTTTTCATGCAACGATTGTTTTATCATGCAAGAAAAGTAAAGTGCATTTGCAATAAAGTAAATTGCAAGAAAGTAAATTGCAATAAAGTAAATTGCAATAAAATAAAAGCGTACCTGGAGGGTCTTCCCGTCATCCCAAGCTGCACTTAAAACACAATTAGAATATTTAAACAAGTTCCTAGGTAAAGCTAGGGGAAAGGTTATGGTTTTCTACCAAGTTCCTAATCCTATACGCTAGTCATCTCCTATGACGTCTCAGGTTCTTTGTGTTTTTGTTTGAAGACGATTTTCATCATCAAAGGACAATTAAATCCAATTGTTCTTATAGATATCCTATCATATCGAGGAAGTGCTTAAGAAGAATCTTAAACATCTTTTCAATATTTCTAGGATTGTTTTAAGTACAAATGAATTTAATTATATAAATGAATCAATCGTCCGAGGTTTTCAAGTTTTGTTAACTCGCCTAGGTGAATTAAGACATTTGAATATCTTATGAGTGAAGTAGCACTTCATTTAATGTTTCATTTAGGAGTTATAATAATCAAAGCTTTCAAGGGTAAATTAAGTATTCAAATGATTTGATTTAAGTTAAAGGGTTTAAATTTGGAATAGTGTTCAAGTTATTTTACATTTATTTTGAATTCTTTATGTCTTAGGTGATGTTATATTTAATTCAATTTAATTTAATTGAGTTTTAATTTAATTTAATTTAATTTAATTTGATTTGATGTTTAATTAATTTGATTTGATTTAATTTAATTTAATTTAATTTAATTTAATTTAATTTAATTGTTTAATTTAATTTAATTATTTAATTTAATTTAATTTAATTATTTAATTTAATTTAATTTAATTGTTTAATTTAATTTAATTTAATTATTAAATTTAATTTAATTTAATTATTAAATTTAATTTAATTTAATTTAATTTTAATTTAGTTTAATTTAATTTAATTTGTTTTAATTTAATTTAATTCAATTATTTAATTTAATTTTAATTTAATTTTTAATTAAGTTTTATCTTTAATTTTAATTGAAATTTTTGAAAGAGTTTAATAATTTAATTTTAGTTTAATGATTAAGTCTTTTAATATTTTGAATTTGAATTATCATTTTAATTAAGAGTTGAATATTAATGAGATGATTAATTTAGGGATTTTTAAATTAAAGAATAAATCTCTTCCTAATAAATATCCCTTATTTTAATAATTCCAATTTTATTATTCTTCCAAATTTAATCCATTATTTAATTAAAGTTTAATCATTTTGAAAATTGTTTAATGAGTTTCTAGCCTTTAATTATTTAAATTTCAATCATCCAAATCAGATTAAGATCAAATATTTTACTTGTTAATTTTATTAAACCTAAAGTTTTAATTAAGGGTTAAAAGTTTAATTACCATTTTACCCCTTAAGCTTAATAATTTCATAACTCACTAAATTGAACTTAAATGAACTTGAAGTTTTTATGTGACTTCACTCATATGTCAATAAAGACATGAGAGGAGAAAATGTGATTTTTCTGTATTTAATTTATTTATATAATTATTTTTGGTGGAAAATAGAGATTTTCAAGGAAAATTTGATAACATGACCAAAGGAAAGTTTCTGTCCTTAAGAAAATTAGGGGACATTCCTAATGACCAGAGAAGCACTTGGACCAATTTTGGTGATTTTTTGAATTATATTATTTTTATTATAATTATTTTGAGTTTTTGAGTGTTAATTAATTTAAAAATAAAATAAATGTTGAAAAATGGGTTTTATATTTTTCAAAAATCTCTCTGATATCAAGGAAACCAGAGAATCAAATTTTGTAATTTTCTGATTTTTCTATGATTTATTATAATTATTTTAGTGAAAATGCTAGAAAATACATTTTTTTTTTAATTTTAAAATTACCTTAAAGCTTTAAAATTCAATATCTCACTAAATAGACCTAGGAAAAATGTGGGATTTGCTCCTAAGTGATTAAAATTCAAAATTTGACATTTTGGTGAATTTTATTATTTTTGTGATTTTTATTATTTTTTTATTTTTTAATTATTAAAAGTATTAAAATATTATTAAAAATCAACTTTTTTAGAAAATTGAAATTTTAATTTTCTTAGGTTCCCCTGATATCAGAGAGGCTCCAAAACCAATTTGGTGAATTTTTGAAAAGTATTTTAAAAGTTATGAATTTTTAAAGTTTAAAATGGCTAAGTGACTTAATCAACCCAATTAGTGGGGCTAACCAAGTCCAATTGACCTCAAATTTTTATGGTGGATTCCTCTGATCCTAAAGATCAGTGGAGAATTGATTTCAAGTCAATTTGATACCTGGTTAACTCTAATTAATTAAAGACCTATTTTGGGTGTTTAAGTCAATTAGGGTTGTTTTGAATGAACTAAGCCAAAATCTATTTTTCCTAGGGTTCTCTGGTCATAAGGAACATCACCAAATTTTCCTAGAATTTATTTCACAACATGCTAATTTTTGGAATTAAAATACTCAAAACAGCAACATGCATTTGAAAAATAAATAACTTTTCACAGAGATGGCTCTCGACCTTGGAAAATTCGGGGAATGTTCCCAAGTTCGGAGGCTTCAAAAGCCCTATGGTCTCATGCCATGGTGAATTGTATACATGCATGGAGAATTAAATGTATGCAGAGAGTAAATAAATTATAAAAAATAAAATACTTGATGAAATTAAATGATTTCTTTTCCACATTATTCTCCTCTGTTCACTGAGCAAGAGGGTATTTTTATTTTATTTTTCTGATTTTTCTACACAAAGATATGGATTTTTGAAGTTTCTGATATTTAATAAATACATTAAATACCCTATTTATCTACTTATCCACGCGGCGCCAGCGAAACATCGGCAGCTCCGAAGGGGTACGTGTCGCGCTGTGATTGGGCGCCGCCATCTGAGTCAGCAGCCCGGGCCCCGCGGTTCTCGCACCGTTTCCTGGTCCGACGCCATCTGAGCCGTTCGTCCGCGCGTGTATTGAATGGAAGGCATCCGTTCATCGTCCCAAGTGTTCTCACCCGAGAGCCGTCCACACTAAATCCCTAAGATCTCACTCGATTCTCAATGGATTTTTATGTTCTTATACTCTATGGATTCGTCTCGAAGAGACGAACGCATCTATACGGTTAACATGCATTGAAACTAAGGCATTTGAAATAGAGAATCTTCGAAGCTCGGGATGAAGAGTTAGCTCATACCTTGGCTCGGAGAAGTGTGGCTTCAATCTGAGAGTTGTTGCACCTTCGATTGGGTCCTAGCAAGCTCCAGATGAAGTCTCCTGGTCTGGTGAATTGTCTGGATATGATTTCGACCAAGCCCGATCACAAAGCTTGGAGGCTGGAGCAACTGGGTGGTCTGGAGATGGGGCTTTTGCTGGTGAACACCTTCCCTTGGTCTGGTGAAGGTGTAGAGCCAATCAATTTGGGGATTGGCTCACTGTGGAGAAGTGTCCTGGTTTTGGGTGGAATTTCAACTCTGAAATTGAGCTTTCAGAGGAGAAATGGCAGGGGAATTCCACTGGGGATCAAGTGCTTTAAGGGTGGAGAAGGGTCTGGAACAATTTTGGCAGAGTTTTGGCAAGGTTTGTGCTTAGCTCCTTTCATGGCCGAGAGGGGTGGAGTTTAAATAGAGCTGGCTGGGAGGCCTCCCAGGGGGAGTTAGGGCTTGGGATCAGCTGCTCTGGTGAGGAGAAGATCAGCCATGGTAGCCACTGGGGATGGGGCAGCTCAGCAAGTGAGAATTTCAATGTTGGCTCACATGTGAGCTCTCGGCCATGGTGTTTTCCGGCGGCTTGGTGGCCGGCCGGCCAGGCAATGGTCACCATCTTGGTCAGGTGGGTCAGGGCTGGGGTTTAGTGTAGACAATTGGCAAATGCCATGTGTAAAGGCTTTGATTCAAAGTGGAATGGGGGCATGGCTAGATTTGGACCTAAATGGGTCAACCCACCCATTTGGGCTAGGTGCACCACCCAAGGCCTGGTTTTGGCTGAGGGAAAAGTGATTTGGCTCAGCATAATCAGTAGGGTCAAGTCACCATCCAAGCACAATTAGGCTTAAGCATGGTTTAGTGGAATCATGGAAGTGGTTAATCACCTTTAGGAATTAAGGAAAGAGCCTCCTCCTTTTGCCCAAAATGGCATGGTGACATGTAAAGAGGCTCTCATGGCTTGCATATGGCTTGTGCATGGCTCCATGGCTCCATTTGGCTTGGGAAAAGGTTTGGTCAATTTCATAAAAAAGGATTTTAAGGATTTTGGATAATTTGGTGGAAATTTGGATGAAGCTTCATTTAGAATTATTTGATGATTGGTTTAGGATTTAGGGATGATTTTAATTGAAAATATGATGAGGGGAAATGTCATATGGGCTTTGGAAGAATTTTTGGGGCTTTGGATTTGGTGGAAGTGGGCTTTTTTTTTTTTAAATGGTTTAAGGAATGGGCCCTTAAGTTTAAAAATGAATTTATGGATGGGAATTTTGTAAAGAGGTTGGGCCAAATAATTGTTGGGTTTAGCTCATGGATGTGTCATGAGTGATTTGAAACAAATTGGGGGTGATTTGGATTTGAATTGGGTTGAATTTGGGTTAGGTTTGGGTTTAGGTCAAAAAAATGGGCCTTTTGACCTTGGATTGAGTTTGAGTGGGACTTGGGTTCAAATTTTGGGCAAATCATGTTAGGGTTTTGTTTGTGGGAATGTTAAGGAAGATTTAGAAAAGATTTGAGGTTAATTGGAGTTGAATTGGGTGAGTTTGGGTTAAGTTTGGGTCATGGGTCCAAATTTGGGCTTTAAGGCCAAAAGTGAGATTGGATCCAAATGTCAATCAAATTGGACTTGGATTTGGTCTAAATTGGTATTGGGAATGTTGAATTGAAGTTTAGAATTGAATTGGACCAAAATTGGGGTCAATTGGGTAGGTTTGGTTTGACATTGGGTTCACTTAGGGTTAAAATGGGTCAATTTGGGGGTTTTGACAAAAGTAGGGTAAATTGACAAAATTGGCCCATTGTGTAGTTGGACAAAATGAAATTGGGAATATTTAGGATTTTCTGAAATTTTCTGGGAATTTTCTGAATTTTTGGATTTTTAGGCCAAGAAGGGTATTTTGGGTATTTGGAGGGTATTGAGAGGTATTTTTGGAATTTTGGTATTTTTGGGTATGGATGATCAATTTGAGTGATGTGGAGATGTTTGAGATTGATTTTGGAAAATTTTGGGTAATTTGGAAATTTTGCAAAAATTTGGGTAATTTCAAGGGTTTTGGGTAGGTTTAGTAGGTGTAGGGTCTCGGGGGTCAAAAATTGAAAATTTAGGAAATTGGAGATTGGGTGAATTTAGGTGGAAAGAAATCATTTTGGTTGAGCCATGAAACCATTTCAAGCCCATATGAGCCATGAAAGGACTCATTTGAGGCATTCACTATGTTGTTCCTAACCTCTTAGCCGAGGGCTTAGGGGTTAAGGACCATCCATGTGAATCACCCACATGAGTCGGGAGGTTAAGTTGGGTATGGGTGTGGTTTTAGGAAGTGTGTGGAAATGTAGTGTGTAAGTGTAATGTAAGTCGGCCCCCTCATCGGACCAGGCCACCCGGGGTAGTCACAAGGCCGAAGAGTCCTATAGGAACTCATCCTTTAAACTTCCACATTTGATTTCAACCCTCTAGGTGATTAGGGGTCTATAGTCGAATTTGTGGAGTTTGCAGGGAGTTTAGAAGTGGTTTGAATTTCTAAAAGGCGGGTCCCAATTCTAGTCCTCTAAGATAGTCAAAGGAAAAGCCTAAGGCTAGATCCTAAGCACTAAAAAGAAGAAGGGAAGACCTCATCAAAAATGAGGTCAACAAACGCGCCGAGACATACCTTCTTGATACATTGAAGACAGCATCTATAGGTATTGATGATATATTAGATGGGAAGGATCCTAACCCAAATAAAGCTACCAAAAAGAAAAAATCACATGTGCCAACTAGCAATCTAAATGATCCCGAAAAAAAGAGACCCAAAGGTATTTCCAATGCTAGGCTAAAAGGATACTGGGAAAAAGGCAAGAGGACAAAGAGTATGTAATTCTACATTCTAAATAATTTAGTATTTTATATAACTGTACTCGATACTAAAATGAACAGCTTTATGCAGGAAAAATTCATGAAGGATCCAGTAGAGAAGAACCACAAAGTAATTGTGAAGCAAACATGTTCGCAGTGTCACAGTCACTGAGCATGGTAAATATCTTTCTAACTACTCCAATCTTACTTTCAAATGTTCTCACTAATATTCAATTTGTCTGTGGTACAGGAAAATGTCAAGCCTGAACCATCCTACACCGAATTACTGATGCATTCCATCACTGAGATGTGACATGATTGAAATATTATTAATGAGAAAACCTTGTACAATCATGTAAATAAACAAACTCATTTGGAGTTGTGTATGTTTATCTTCGTATTTTCAGTGTATTTTCAGTCTCTTCTATTTTCAGTGTTATTGTCAGTGTATTTTCAGTATATTTGCAGTGTAATTAGCTATCTCTTCTATTACCAGAAGTACACTTGAGAATACACCAGAAATACAAAAAATACACAGAAAATACACCAGAATTCTGCAGTGTATTTTCAGTGTATTTTCAGTGTATTCTTGGGAAAGAGGCTGCAAACTATGAAATGCACCAGAATTCCCCTCAAAATACACCAGAAGCTTGCTGTTGCTGGAAACCATGCAATGCAACAGAAATACACAGAAAACACCAGAATTCTGGTGTATTGTGCACCACTATTAAGAAATTAAGACAGCAGACACTGAACAATTGAAAAACATCCTGCAACCATACAGTACAGCAGAAGTACACTTGAGAATACACCAGAAATCTGTAGATCCTGCAAACCATGCAATGCACCAGAAATACACTGAAAATACACCAGAATTCTGTAGTGTATTTTCAGTGTATTTTCTGGGAAAGAGGCTGCAAACCATGAAATGCACCAGAATTCCCCTCAAAATACACCAGAAGCCTGCTGTTGCTGGAAACCATGCAATGCAACAGAAATACACAGAAAACACCAGAATTCTGGTGTATTGTGCACCACTATTAAGAAATTAAGACAGCAGGCACTGAACAATTGAAAAACATCCTGCAACCATACAGTACAGCAGAAGTACACTTGAGAATACACCAGAAATCTGTAGATCCTGCAAACCATGCAATGCACCAGAAATACACTGAAAATACACTGAAAATACACCAGAATTCTGCAGTGTATTTTCAGTGTATTTTCAGTGTATTTAGGGAAAGAGGCTGCAAACCATGAAATACACCGAATTCCCTCAAAATACACCGAAGCTCGTCATTGCTTGGACACCATGCAATGCAACGTAAATACACAGAAAACACCGGATATCAGCAGTATTGTGCACCACTTATTAAGAAATTAAGACAGCGAGCACTGAACAATTGAAAAACATCCTGCAACCATACAGTACAGCAGAAGTACACTTGAGAATACACCAGAAATCTGTAGATCCTGCAAACCATGCAATGCACCAGAAATACACTGAAAATACACTGAAAATACACCAGAATTCTGCAGTGTATTTTCAGTGTATTTACTGGGAAAGAGGCTGCAAACCATGAAATGCACCAGAATTCCCCTCAAAATACACCAGAAGCCTGTTGTTGCTGGAAACCATGCAATGCAACAGAAATACACAGAAAACACCAGAATTTTGGTGTATTGTGCACCACTATTAAGAAATTAAGACAGCAGGCACTGGACAATTGAAAAACATCCTCCAACCATACAGTACAGCAGAAGTACACTTGAGAATACACCAGAAATCTGTAGATCCTGCAAACCATGCAATGCACCGAAATACATCGAAAATACACTGAATTCTGCAGTGTATTTTCAGTGTATTTTCAGTGTATTTATTGGGAAAGAGGCTACAAACCATGAAATGCACTAGAATTCCCCTCAAAATACACCAGAAGCCTGCTGTTGCTGGACACCATGCAATGCAACAGAAATACACAGAAAACACCAGAATTCTGCTGTATTGTGCACCACTATTAAGAAATTAAGACAGCAGGCACTGAACAATTGAAAAACATCCTGCAATACACTTGAGAATACACCAGAAATCTGTAGATCCTGCAAACCATGCAATGCACCAGAAATACACTGAAAATACACCAGAATTCTGCAGTGTATTTTCAGTGTATTTACTGGGAAAGAGGCTGCAAACCATGAAATGCACCAGAATTCCCCTCAAAATACACCAGAATGCTGCTGTTGCTGGACACCATGCAATGCAACAGAAACACACAGAAAACACCAGAATTCTGCTGTATTGTGCACTACTATTAAGAAATTAAGTCAGCAGGCACTGAACAATTGAAAACATCCTGCAACCATACAGTACAGCAGAAGTACACTTGAGAATACACTGGACACCATGCAATGCAACAGAAATACACAGAAATGTTGAAAACTCAATTGCACAAAAGACATACACAGAAAGTGAACAGAAAAAAGTATCAGATTTTAGATATGATATACTATACAGAAAAATGAATCAGAATTTTATCTAAAGGTTAGTTTAAATGTAAAATCAAGTATTAGATAGCCTATATTTACATATTTCGTATGCGAGTTCAGCTCTAAATCGTGGCATTTCGACCTGCCAGTTTTGCTTATCTTTCCAAACAACTTTCTCTTTCTTTGCAAGTGTCTCCATGTATTTACAAACAAAAATACCACAGTCAACAATGTTAGCCTGTGTGGGGAGTCCTTTGGATGTGATAATTTGACACTTTGTGGGGGTCGAAGTCAAAAGCACTCCCTAATGAATCAGCAAGATACTGAATCTGAAAAGAAGTCGTACCAATTTAAATGATTGTTAGCTTCTCGCAACGAGGAACTTGTTTAGACAGTAAATAAAGTGGCGTGTTGCATACCTCGTCGCGTGTGACTGCCGAGTGAGATTTTTTCGGCAAAGAATCCAAAAATCTCTACTGACGCAAAATCTGATTTCCGGCTAGTAGAGTACAATGCCGGTTATGAATAATTGGAACGAAAATTAAATCTGATGCCGCAACGGCCTCCTTTGTAACATGCGATACAATATCTCTGTATGGGTGCTTTCTGTACATCTGCATAAATAAATTAAATGAGATTATGCATTAAACATGAGCAAGATTCCTAACTAAATATGAAGGTTGATTTTTACCCAATGTGTCGGGGACACGTATAGATATGATTTGTAAGATTCGGGCGATTGACGCCTCTTATTTTGTAAAGCAAGTTCGAACATATCGATATGTTCGGTTCCTATTTCTTTATCATTCCACGATAACGAGATACAATTACGAGTTATGTAAATATGACCCATGTGAATTATTACATCGTCGTTGCATTATGAATAAAAAAAATATCATTAGATTTAATAAAGGAATAAGAAAGTATTTATAAAGTATTGTGGCTTTACATACTCAGCTTTGAATCGGTTGAAACATGTATCTATGACCCATTGCATCTCTGCTGGCAATAGATCTCTGCTAGGAAACTCAATGGCTGGACAATCAACAGCAGGGAAATCACCTTGTAATGCAATGATAGCTCCTCGCTGTTCATCCTCCTCAGCTGCTGTAATAATATCCGAGTCATGTTTCCCGACTTCATCGATGTGTCTCGCATCCGTGAGGATGTCACCTTCGGACTCCGGAAGTTGTTCTTCCGTTATTGGAGGGTTTTTATTCCTCTTAATTACAATGAATGGAGAGACAACTGCCTTTCTTTTACGGCCGCTTCTGGACTTAACCCGTCGGACTAAGCTACCCATTAGCGTTTTGGTCATGGTTTCCTCCCCATGTTCCCCGTGCCCCTTATTCATTATTTCTTCAGCTACAGGTTTGTCTACTGAAGCTATAGTTCACATTGAAACTATTGAATGCGGAACCATAGGCCCAGATTCCTCTTCCCTTCCTTCCTCCATATAGGTAGGAGGCTGTTCAGCCACTGATGGGCTTTCTTTAGGTGATTCGGTGTCACCTTTATTTAATTTATTTTTCATCTCCCATATGTCGGTCTTCATCACCACAATATCGACCTCGCTGCCTGTCTAATCTATTATTTACAGTTTCGGTGAATTTATAAACAAAATTTTGAAGCTCCCTAAGAGTTTGAACTATCCCTTCCATATTACCAGCACTGCTTCTGCCTGCATATGTGAATATGTAGGCCGTGGGGTGCTTATATCCGGAACCAAAGGGGTGCCACCGCGTGATTCTGATGTCGGTGGCTCCGCATAACCAGTAGGAGAAGAGATGTGCTCGCTCCCCTGTAGGGGCAAGTAAGATCTGCTCGTCCTCGCGGACATCGGCAAATGAATTCAGTACCTACATGGGCATTTATTAGAACCAATAAATATTTCATATATTATATAAAAAATTAAGTCTGAAATGATACCAAAAAATATTACTACGTACCTGTACAGTTACAAGTCTTTCAAAAATTAAATTAATCCTTGATCGGTTCCGACCCGATTTTTCCCGCCACTCACGACATGCGAGGTACGGCATCAGGAAGAGCTGGAGTCATGACAGTTGTCAGCTCATAAAACCACAGTTGCACATAAAAAATTAAATTAGTACTTCACTGTTAAAATAAATGACGTAGATATGTACTTGGTCATGTAAATGGACTAACCGTCAGAAGAAAAACAAACCCATTGAAGTATCCCAATTTATGGCCCTTCTTTAATTTCATGAGGCACCCGTTTATTTGCTCGATCAGGTGGTCACATATCGTTGCAGGCCAATTAAACGACGAAAATGTATCTAAATTGTTAGCATACGAATATAGCCCTTCGGCACCCTCGAATTGTTGTAAGGAAATAATAAGTTCGATAACAAAAACTTAATAATAAGTTTCACAGTACTGCAGTGGGTGATTCGGGAGTGGCCCATCCGATAATTCCTTCTTTGCCATATTGGCACTCACCTTAGGAATGAAATTTTCGCCCCAAGTTGCGACAGGTCCTCTATTGGGCATGACAACTAACAGTGCAACTTGGTCTGCATCAAACCTTATGTCCTTCCCCCCCAATCTGAATGCCGCTTTCTTCATATCCCAACAATTTAGTATATGCATGGTCATGATGTGATCTTGAGTGTAGGAGGGGAGATCAAAAGCGAGCGAGCTTCGATTCTTCGAGTTTAGCTCAAGTTTCTCGAGAAACGAGCGAGCCTAACCTTCCCCAAAACATCTCTACATGTTGATGGGCGACATCTACAATACATGGATTTCCTGTCCATAAACCTGCATGAGTAAGATTCATGTCATTAACACTGAAAATACACTGAAAATACACTGAAAATAATACACTGAAAATACACTGAAAATACACTGAAAATAATCCACTGAGAATACACTGAAAATACACTGGAAATACACTAAACATAATACACTGGGAATACACTGAAAATACACTGCAAATAATACACTGACAATACACTGAAAATAATACACTGAAAATAATACACTGAAAATACACTGAGAATACACTGAGAATACACTGAAAGTAATAGACTGACAATACACTGAAAATACACTGAAAATACACTGACAATAATACACTGAGAATACACTGAAAATACACTGAACCTACACTAAAAATAATACACTGAAAATACACTGAAAATACACTGAAAATACACTGAAAATAATACACTGAAAATAATACACTGAAAATACACTGAGAATACATTGAAAGTAATAGACTGACAATACACTGACAATAATACACTAACAATAATACACTGAGAATACACTGAAAATACACTAAAAATAATACACTGAAAATACACTGAAAATACACTGAGAATACACTGAAAATAATACACTGAAAATACACTGATAATAATAATCTGAAAATACACTGAGAATACACTGAAAGTAATAGACTGACAATAATACACTGAGAATACACTGAAAATACACTGAACCTACACTAAAAATAATACACTGAAAATACACTGAAAATACACTGAAAATAATACACTGAAAATACACTGAGAATACACTGAAAGTAATAGACTGACAATACACTGAAAATACACTGACAATAATACACTGACAATAATACACTGAAAATACACTGAAAATACACAAAAAATAATACACTGAAAATACACTTAGAATACACTGAAAATACACTGAAAATACACTGATAATAATAATCTGAAAATACACTGAGAATACACTGAAAGTAATAGACTGAAAATACACTGAAAATACTATCGAAAATACTACTACTTGAAAATACTGCTGAAAATAATACTCTGAAAATACACTCGAAAGTAATACATCGAAAATACACTGAAAATACACGTATTTAGAAACCCTAAAAAGGAGGAACAGAAGGAGAAAACTTACCACGACAAGCTTTCTTCTGCCATTCCCTCCTTCGACTTCTTTGCCATCTTCAATGATTTCTTTGGTTGTTCGACTACCGGGTTCTCTGAAGTCGTTCCTCTTTCTTGTGATTCTGATCATGTCTCCTCCTCCCATAGCGTATTCTCGGAGTCGGACGACGAAATTGTCTTCGCGATTCAAAAATCAAAATCTCGAAGACCAGCGAGTAATCCCAATGAAGGATTCAAATATCCAAAACCTAGGAGGAGGCGGAGCAACCCTAAACCCAATCGGCGTTAAAACCATGAATGGCATATTAAACCCTATTTACGAAGCCGGGCAGGATATGCGAAACGGCGGGATATACGAAACGATCGGGTCGGGCCAGGCTGGGAGTTTCATTTTCCCTTTTTTCCATTAAATATCTGACGTGGACTTTGGGACCCACTTACCCCCACGCGTCGTTTTTTAACTGGCGTCCGAACGTAGCGCTACGTTCGGACGACGCACAGGAAAATTCGGCCTATTTGAGGGGCTGCAGTCTTTAAAAATATAATTGTAAATCTCTTCATTTAAAGTTTAAAATTTCTCCTACTAATAAAATATGATGTCTTTTACTCTGAAAATTTTCACAAAATTGGTTGGAAACTATGAATTTGCTACTTGATATATAGCATATATATACTTATATATAGACACACATATATATAGACACGCACACACACACACACATATGTATGTATGTATGTATGTATGTAGGTATATACATGGCGGCGACTAGCTCTGCTACGGTTTCTCCCAATGGCGATTCACAGCGTTAATCCTTCTTCTTTCACTCCATTGTCCTCGTCGTCGACGTGAAGGGTTCTCGCGACAACAAATCCAGACTGTTTCTTTGGCTTCGGAGACTGGCTCACACATCATCATCGTATTCTTTTGGGTTGCAGCTTGACGCGTACGGTTATGTCGTTTGCGTCGTTTGTTTCTGGCTAAGTCTTCTTGCATGTTTTTTTTTCTCCTCTTCCTTAGTCGCAATTTTCTCGGTTGACAGCTGCGCCATCGTCTTCCTCGATAGCAGTTTTGCGTCGTCATTGTCTGTTGCTCTATTTCTGACACCGTTCCAGAGTGTCGTTGTTCTCATTGTTTTCTTCTGCAGACTTTGCTCGTAACTAAGCCCGATCCTAGTACTCGGATGGAGAGAAGTTATGTCGCTACTGTGTCGGCGAGTTCGAAGCTTGTTTCTGCTATTGGTAAGTCCTGCATTTTCCACAATCCTTCCACGAGGCTCTTGAAGTTGGTGGTGTTACTACTATTTCATCAAAAAGCTTGGTAAAAAAATGGGAAACAAGCACTTTTTCTTGCTTAGGCTAAAAGCATTATTCTTGTGTCTACTTATTGTTTTGTTCTTGTGAGGAAATTCCTTTATGGTCACCCTAAACTTGAGATGATTCGGAAAAATTTTAAAGTAATGAAGATATCGGGTAGTTGGAAAATTAGCTTACTTGATGACCAACATATACTCATTCAATTATCTAATGATGCAGATTACACTCATATCTTCTCTTGAAAGGTACTCAAGATTGATAACCATTCTATGAAAATTCTGAAGTGGACTATCGATTTCGATCCAAAAGTGGAGTCCCTTATCATTCTTGTTTAAAAAAAGTTCTCAAACTTAGAAGTACAACATTTCAACTTTGAAATTCTCTACTCATTAGCAACTGTTTACGGTAAGCCTTTCAAGGTTGATATTTCCATGCTTGTTGTCACCACACCCAGCTTGTGTGTTAGCTGAAAGAGATTTCACCCAACCTGATCCAGATGAGGTATGGATTGAATCCAATCACAACGGGTATTGGCAAAAAGTTGTAATAGATTCACATTCTCTTTATTTTCTCTTATTGTAGTATGTTTGGCCACAGTTCCACTACTTGCTATCGACTGCATCCTCATTTAAGACCGGATATTGCTATAGTCCAACAATCTCCTCAGAAGTCTACTTATACTGAATTAGAGGTGGACGCCTTGCCGCATACCATCACTATTGAGGAGGTGCAAACCAATCCTATTTCCAACGCCGCACACACATTTACTCATTTGCCTGATGCCTCTACTGATGGGAACAATTTTGATGATTGACCCACAATTTTATATTAAGATATTTTTAATTTAATTGTAACGATGCCAAAAACTTGACCCCGCTATATTATATGTATAGAATTGTAATTGTTTATGTTGTGGATGCTACGCAAGTATACGTATCGTATCGAAGTAATACGGGGCTACAGTGGAGTCCGGTTATCGATCCCACGGGGAAAGAGAAAATTAATAACAGCTAATTTTAAAATAATAATAATAATTTTAAAATAGTATACGAAAATTTGGAATTCTGAATTTAAGCGCAATAAAGTAAACTAAGTATTTCAATTAGGCAACTTAACTAAGTAGAAAATTAATACGTATTGAAAGTGCAGGAAATTAAACTAATTGCTAAATAAGTCTTAACTATTCAGAAAAAAAATATCTTTCCCCTTGTTTAGAAATTTAAGTGATTGATGAATTTAAATAGATAATTTTAAGGTATTGTGACAAATAGGAGCATTCCTATTCTTTACCCTTTGGTCAGAGTGTAAAGAATATTGATTAATCCTATGTTTGATTGCGAATGCACGGCTAGGCTGGGAGGATAACGACCCACTTCGAAGCTCCACGTTCCCCTCGCCCGAGGGCTAACATCTACACTTCGGCTCTAAAACAATAGGACCGAATTGAATATTTTAGTACGTCGCACTAAAATGCTCGATTCTACGCCCGATGATATTATTTCTCTATTTATTTGCACCCTCCTTCCAAGGCTTTTGAATTCCCGAATATCGGATGTAATTTTTACTATAGTTGATAATCAACACATTTTAACAAATCAAATGGTCGGTTTGAAAGTAAATTAACTTTTAAGTAAAAATTATCACAATTTATTAATATATAAAAGTACTTCTATTTTTAGTTCATCAAGTCACTTAATTTCATAACGAGGGAGAAAGACTAATAAACTACTCGGAATGCATGGGAACTAAACTAAGCATGGATTTCATTTAAAGTTAAAAAACAATAAATACAAATACTTATCTCGATTTATCCCCAAGCAGACTCCTCGCAGTTCCTTTAACTTTTCCTTCCAGTACAGCAAGACTCACTAAAAACTCACTAACTCACTAAAGACTCACTAATTAAGACTCTAAAGACACACTTAACACCCAATAACACCAATTAACACACCCACTTAGAACACAAAGCGCACACTTATAAGTTGAATTTCGGCCTCATATATAGAGGTGAGCAAAAGACCAAGAGGTGTGTAAGCATCTCTTCGAAACGAGTGTCCGGGTTCGATGTATACTGCGCCATTTGAACTAGCTCGCCGTCGGCGACTAACTACCTCGGCTGTCGGCGAGGCTTCAGATGATCTTGAGCCGCGCTAGCTCGGCTGTCGGCAGCGGGCTCGGGCTCGTTGTCGGCGAGACGGTTATAATTCCTTCGAAATATCTCCTCGTAGCCTCGCCGTCGGCGAAGCTCGATCTCGTCGTCGGCGACTCAGCACAAATTTCATTATTTTCTTCCTTTTTGCTCCAAATTCGCTCCTTTTTATGATTTTTGCTTTTATCACCTAAATTCTCCATTCTTGCAATAAAATAAAGAAAATATCTTTCTTTAAAGTGCAATTTCATCAAAAATATGTATGAATTTCTTAATAAATTTTTCAGTGATCAAAATCCCCCAAACTTACTTATTACTTGTCCTCGAAGTAATTTTAGTACTACATAAAAATAATGAGTTTTATAATAAGATTTTTCAATTTAAATAACTATGAATTAGATTAATTAATATCATAATAAAGTTAAATAAAAATAATTCATGGAATTTAATTAATCTTATAGAAATAAATTATTTAGTTATCGAGTCTAAGATTTCTAGCTTACTATTCATTTCGGGAATAACTATATTTAAAAGAATAACTACTTAAGATATTCATATGATAAGAAATTCAAGAAAATACTATTAGGTAAAATTCTAATCCATAAACATAAGTTTGGAAATATCTAAGTTTTTCCACTTTAGGTTAATTCAAATGAAGCCAATTTTTGATAAGGCATCTCCTCAAGCTTCTCCTCATTTTTCTTTTTCTTTTTCTTTTTCTTTTCTTTTTTTTTTAATGAGGATTAGTGTATCTGGAGAGCCTGTTAATAATTTTGAACTTCATTTTCATCTTCCTAAATTTGAAACTTAGAAATATTTCTTAGCTTATATATACTTCATAGTTTTTACTTCATTGATTTTCAATCTTTCCTTTTTCACTTGAATACTTAAGAATTTTAATTTTAGAATATAGTTTTCCTTACTAAAAATAGTTTACTATATTCTTATTCCCTTTAACCAAATATTTTATTCTATTTAATTGATTAAAGCACTAGAAATATTTCATTTAACCTTTAATAATAATTAAATAAAATAATTCATATTAAATTAAATTGAAAATTTTGCTATAAAAATCATTTTATAATAATTTGAAAATAGAAATTGAGAACAAGTTAATAACTAAATTTGTATTTTACTCCCCCCAAACTTAAATTTTTATATCTACTCTAAATAATGAAAAAGAAGGAAAGTAAATAAATCATACCTTTGAAGTTTAGGTATTTCTTTTTTCTTTGAAATTTTTGCGAGGCTTTTTATTTTTCATTGAACCTGTACTGTTAGTATTCTCCATATATATAACAATTTAAAGAAAATGCAGGGATAAAATCTAAGATAAGTATTAAACACAACAATTAAAATAACTCTACACTACACATATGAATTACTAACATATTAAAACAATTTAACTAACTGATTAACAATTTTAAAAACTTAAAACAATACAAAATAAAATAAAAACATACTAAAGAAAACTAACATCCTATTTAACATAAAAACAAATGCAATTAACTAACACAAAAATAAAACTAAACTATTATCACAATTCGAGCAAATTAATCTAACTAACATCCGATGTCTCGAAAAAAATAAAGTACTTGAATATTACAAACATATAAAGTCCTCAAAATAACTTAACATCGAAACAAACAAAACAAATAAAGTCCTAATCTTCGAGCATCAAAGTCCTAAACTATATTATCATCCCCTTCTTGATCCATAAGTTGAGAAGGCGAGCGAGGATGATGCTGAGTATACCAGGGCATTTTGGAAAGACAACATCTAAATCTCCACTCCTATAACGACGTTCGGCTTCATAGTATGCAATTTCGTATTCCGAATGTCGTTGGAGGTACTCACTTATCATAATCATGTCTCCTCTCCAGATTATCGATCCTTTGATCAAAATGATCAAATCTTCTCCTCATTGTTTCTCCAATCGCTCAAAACTTCTCCTATGCAGGGTCAATTCATTCATCGGATCTTGTAGGGTAGGGGTGGTAGGCTCGGGAGGTTCATAGCTAGTAGAGGGTATATCTCTACTTGGCGAGTGAAATAACTTCTCACTCACGATCTCCGCCCTTCATGAGATTCATATTTCTTAATATTGGCGATGTGAGTGGTTTCATAGGTTCCGCCCATTCTTCATCATCTACAGCCTCGACTCCGAGAGAGTTGGCGAGTGCAGAAATTAATCCGAGGTGTCACGATCCGGCTCCACTCTCATTTCGAGGAGTGGCAGGGATGTTTTGATAAATAATTCTCCCGATGTTGATGCTTCGTTTTTACGAATACGAAATTCAAAATTGCTCTATCTCGTGTTACCTCATCTGTGATGATATGTGGGTAACGAGTAGAACAAATAAAGTAATGTCGAGCTTTTGAGGTCGCATTTAATTTAGAAAGAGGAAAATTCACTCTTTCCTGTTGCTTAATTTTCCAAACTCCGGTTCCATCAGTGAGAAAGCTAATGACTTCCTCCAGTGGTCCTTCCATCGTTCCAAAAGTTTCATACTCGCTAAAGTACGAGTCATGAACTTCATAGAACGCGTTAATTCTTGCAGCATTGAAATTTACAAAAAACCCACGTACCTTTCTTGGTGCATCTTCAGCGGCGATCAATTGGCATAAAATTCTTTAACCACTTCTACGATTGCTCTCATATTGAACGTAACGAAATTCTCCCGACCTCGTTCCTTAATAATCCGCTCTACTTCTCCTCCGGATTTTTGAAAACCCGATCCACGATGTACTTTCTTCCTTGTATGTTTTCAAAATATTTAGCTTTGTGCTCGTGCATTGATGAATCGGTCTTCGTCGAATTCTACTCGACGTTTTTGTCGTGGAGCCATACGATCGATCTGTGAAAATCATGAAAATTTTCACTAAACTTAAAAATAATACTAAGAAGGCTTCCTACAACATTTATAAGCAATTTAAATCAAATTCCATGGATTTCCACCGAATATTTCTTCCACATTTAGATTTTTCCCAAAATTTGCAATGTGGTGAAAATATATGGTGAAAATCAAAAATTTTTGCATAGGAGTGAAGCTCTTGCCAAGGGAAGATGAAATCCGGTGTCAAAAAGTGTTGAAATCGCTTCAAATCCAAGATCTCTCGAAGCCACTAGGTCGGTTTTGCGAAAATGAGAGGTTGGGGATGATGTATAGTGTTTTTGACCGGTCAAAATATATGTTTTTCCCGACCTCACTGTCAGCGAGATTTTTCTTGCCGTCGGCGAGTTAATATTTTTCGGAACCAAAAATTCTTGGGAAAAATCCGCTGTCGGCGATAAATTCTTCGCTGTCAGCGAGATCGATCTCGCTGTCGGCGGGATTTTTCTCGCCGTCGGCGAGATTCCAAAAATTTAAATTTCTGAAATTCGTCACTCATTTTCGTCCTTGATTTGCCTTAGATTATATTTCCGATCACATCATTTATTAATTTAATATGAAGATTAGCTACTTATACACAAACAAATTCACACAACACAACAAATTAACTTTAATATTGAAATCCATGAGATGTACAAACTAACATAATTTTAAACTCTATAATCAAACTTCGAACTTCAATCCTTACTACTAATCGGCATCGCAAACCAATCCACGACACACTAAATGCTGATACAAAACTATGACGCATATCTCGATTAAGTTTGAGATATTCAAATCATCACTCCACACATAATAAAATCTAAATCAAATCAAATAACATAAATACAAACATACTATGGAAATTTTTACTACTACTCTTCAAGGTCAGAATCTTCATCTTCTCTGATATTTCTGATATGACGATTATGCACAAATAAGTTATAGAAAGGCTTGAAGGGAAACTCCAAAGCAGATTCTTCAGTGATCCAACCCTTACGTCTCGATAAATGAAGAAAGCTAGCTTCGGGTGTCCGAGAATGATCAAAGTGTTCCTTCATCCTCCGATCAATGTGATCAAATAAATCAGATATATTGTCGATTGAATCTCTCACTTTTTGCAGTTCTTTCTCCATTCCTTTAATTTTCTTCATAAGTAACTCTGTTTTATCTGAAATAGGCCTTGCTATAGGTTTATTCTGTGAAGCTCTATCAGAGATAAATGTAATATCATCATTATTGTCCAAAGTAGGGAACATATCACGTAGGATCGAGCGGCTTCAAGGTAACAGAACCTTTTCCCAAGCTTCATAAGAAACACAGTATTAATTGCATAATGCAAAAATAGTAGATGGGTGTCCTAGTCAGTGAGCCGACCCATGCACGATTAAACCCGATGCGGACTTAACAATTATTGATCCAACATCGATAGAGCGATCCATTTTGAATGCAATAATTCAATATAGGGCATTCCTTCGAAACCTTGTTTACCCTCATAGTAGGTAACAATTTAGATGAGATGAAAAAGTGCCGAGTACTTTGAGAATAGATTCAAAAGTGATGCGAGAGAAACTAACATACCCGTCTTCGCGCATTTCCCGATCTTCCGGTTCATCGATCGGATATCGAAATATCTCATTCATATTATATCGAGAAGGCACAAAATTTGAATAGTGACATATCGGGGTGTTTTCTATAGAGAATAATTCATTTACTCTTGATGGATTAAACGTCACCCATCTTCCTCGGACGTAGACATTCCCATTGTCGATCGCATGTAAGTTAGAGTAGAACTCTTTCACAACTGGAATAACAACAGCAGACGTAGTGTAAAAAAATACCTCCTAGTGCCGCTGTGCGATCATTTCTTCTATCTTCGTAGTGGAATTCTCTAATCCTCGATTGACGAATCCCGTTCCTTGATAACTCTTTTCTTTACCAAAACCTTGTTGAAGATGCGTCGCACTTCGCACTCACAAATTTCCTCTGGTTAAACACTCCAGAATTAGAGGAATCTAAGAATTTGGAGGCCATTATGGTGAATGGAATGAGTTCTAGTGAAGAAGGCAGATTTAGAATGATTTAAGAATGGGTTTTCACAAAGGAATTAGTGTTGAAACCGTCCGAATCGGCATTCGAAAGTATAAATAACTCATCTTTATAACTTCCTCGTTGTCGGCGAGAAGTTTCTCGTCGTCGGCGACTCGGTTATAAAGCGCACTCTCATGTTCTCGCTGTCGGCGGGACGTTTCTCGCTGTCAGCGAGATCGATAAATAAACTGAATTTAATTTAGGCGCGAACCTCGCTGTCGGCGAGTATCGACCTCGCTGTCGGCGAGATTCCAAAATAATGTCCAATTTCGCTCTAAATCGAATAATTTCTTTTCTCATCATAATGGTTCGAATATGTGATGATTCTTAATAATAATTGAGTAGTAAAGTTTCAATAATATAGACTAACTATTAAGATACAATAAAAATAGATAACTAATATGGGTTGCCTCCCATAAAGCGCTTGGTTTAACGTCGTCAGCCCGACCTAATTTCAATTATTAATCAGGTCGACTAAGCATTAAAACCTCTTTATAGTTAGGTCTTATACCTTTGAAATATGGTTTTAATCTATGTCCATTAACTTTAAATTTATGTCTAGTTTTTGGATCTTCGATTTCTATAGTTCCGTATGAAAATATTTGAGTTATGGTGAAAGGTCCTAACCATCGAGACTTCGATTTTCCGGGAAATAATTTTAATCTAGTATTATATAGCAAAACTTCACATCTTGGTTCAAAATTTCTCTGATTAATCTTCCGATCATACCATAATTTCATCTTTTCTTTATAAATTCGATCATTATCATATGATTTATTTCTTAATTCTTCCAATTCATTTAATTGCAGTTCTCACCAGCTTCCTTCATATTATAATTAAATTCTTTAATCGCCCAATATGCTTTATGTTCTAATTCAATTGGTAAGTGGCATGTTTTTCCATATATAAGCTGTAAGGAGTCATTCCAATCGGAGTTTTATAAGCGATCCTATAAGCTCGTAATGCGATTGTCTAATCTAATAGACCAATCTAACCTTGTTGGGTTTACTGATTTTTCTAAATTACGTTTAATCTCACGATTAGATACTTCGACTAATCCGCGAGTACGTGGATGATAAGCGAGTGGATATCTTATGAGTAATATTGTATTTTTCTACTAGTTTGTGAATGTATTTATTTCTAAAATGAGTTCCTCCGTCGGTGATAATCACTCTCGGCATTCCAAATCTAGTAAAAATATTTTTCATCGAAATTTTGAAACACTCTTAGCATCACACCTAGGTAAAGCTTGTGCCTCAATCCATTTGGAAACATAATCAACAATTACTTAATATATATGAGTTTCCAAACGAAGGAATAAAAGGTCCCATAAAATCTAATCCCCAGAACATCAAAAATTTCAACTTCTAATATAAAATTTAGAGGCATTTCGTTTCTTCTAAATATATTTCCTACTCTTTGGCATTTATCGCAAGTTTTAATATATCCGTATACATCTCTAAATAGAGTAGGCCGAGTAAAATCCAGATTGTAGAATCTTATAAGCGGTTTTATCGATCCCAAAATGTCCTCCAAAATCAGAATCACGACATTTTTGAATAATTGGTTCAGTTTCTTCATAAGGTACACATCTTCTAATAATTAAATTTTTACATTACTTATATAAATATGGTTCATCCCAAAAATAGGTTTTCGTATCATGGATGAATTTTTTACGTTGTTGCGAAAGTTAGCATAGGTGGTAAAATATTACTAACTATATAGTTTACTATATCGAGCATACCATGGTATTTTCCACTCATTGATATTATATAGTTGTTCATCGGAAAAGCATGCTATAATTTCATTTTCAATATCGGATAATTCATGATTTTCTAATCTTGATAAATGATCCGCAATTTGATTATCGGTTCCTTTCTTATTAACGATCTCAAAATCGAATTCTTGCATTAATAGCATCCATCTAATTAATCTTGGTTTGGAATCTTTCTTTTGCATTAAATATTTGATAGCGAGAATGATCGGTATGCACGATACATTTTGTTCCAATCATATAAGGTCTAAATTTATTAAAACCATATACTACCACTAATAATTCTCTTTACAGTAAGCGTATAATTTATTTCAGCATCATTTAGAGTTTTACTTAGCATAGTATATAACTTTAAAAATCTTTTCATATCTTTGCCGAAGCTGCTCCTACGACATAATCACTAGCATCACACATAAGCTCGAATGGTTTCTCCCGGTTAGGTGAAACTATTATAGGTCTTGTAATTAATTTTTCTTTTAAGAGTTCAAAAGCATTCAGGCATTCGATTGTAAATTCAAATTTCTTGTCCTTTTCGAGAAGTTGGCATAGAGGTTTAGTAATTTTTGAAAAATCTTTTATATAGTGTTTGTAGAATCCAGCATGTCCAAGAAAACTTCTTACCCCTTTTACCGTAGTTGGAGGTGGTAATTTAGCTATAACTTGAATTTTTGCAGGGTCCACTTTCATGCCTTTTTCTGAAATTTTATGCCCTAATACAATGCCGCCCGCAACCATAAATTGACATTTCTCTCAATTTAGAACTAAATTTGTTTTCTCACATACTTTTAATACTTTTTCGAGATGAGTTAAGCATGTGTCAAATGATGTTCCAAATACGGAGAAATCATCCATAAATACTTCTATTCCATTGTCGATTAACTTACTAAATATAGACATCATACATCTTTGGAATGTTGCTTGGTGCATTACATAATCCAAAAGGCATTCTTCGAAAAGCGAAAGTTCCATAAAGACTAGTAAATGTAGTTTTCTCTTGATCCTCGGGAGCAATTTGTATTTGATGATAACCAGGTGTATCCATCTAGAAAACAAAAATACTTATGTACGGCTAATCTATCTAACATGCGAGTACAGAAATGGTAAAGGGAAGTGATCTTTCCTGGTGGCGGTATTTAATTTCCTATAATCAATACATATATGCTAACCGGTAACTTGTCTTATATGAATAAGATCGTTATTTTCATTGGCGAGTGACGGTCACTCCTCCTTTCTTAGGAACACGATGAATTGGGCTTACCCAAACCTTTGTCAGAAATAGGATATATGATACCATTATCTAACCATTTTAAAATTTCTTTCTTAACTACTTCTCTCATTATCGGGTTTAATCTCCTTTGGGGATCTGCTTTAGGTTTATGTTCATCATCTAAAATAATTCTATGCATACAGATTAAAGGACTAATTCCTTTAATATCTGCTAAAGTCCAACCAAAAGTTTTCTTATATTGTTTTAAAGTTTCTAAAAGTTTTTGTTCTTGAGATTCGTTTAATGCGGATGAAATAATAAGCTGGTAAAGTTGAAGAATTACCTAAATAAGCATATTTAAAATGATCGAGGTAATATTTTTAGCTCGAGTTCGGGAGGTTTAATAATTGATGGAACTATATTCTTGTCGGTGTTTTCGGTATTATCCAAAAATTCAAATCTTTCCTGAATATAATCTAGTTCTTCATTATTATCTTCAATTAATTCAGTGTTTTCTTTTTCTAATTTATCTTCGTAATATTCCTTAAAATGTTCTTATTGTAAATGTTCAAGTGTTTCCATCCGAAAACATTCATCATCTTTTTCTAGCGCAGGATATTTCATTGATTTTGCAATATTGAATGTAACTTTTTGGTCATTTACTCTCATAGTTAATTCTCCTTTACGAACATCAATCATAGCTTTTCCGGTAGCTAAAAATGATCTTCCTAAAATGATAGGAATTTCTTTATCTTCCTCCATATCTAAAACAATAAAATCTATCGGGAAGATAAATTTATCCACTTTTACTAACTCATCTTCGATAACTCCCTTAGGATAGGTAACCGAACGATCGGCTAATTGAAGGGTTACTGAAGTTGGTGTAATTTTTTCTAATCCTAATCTCTTAAAAATCGATAGAGGCATTAGATTGATGCTTGCTCCTAAGTCACACAAAGCTTTTCCATAAAATTTTTCTCTCTATAGCACGGGGTATAGTGAAACTACCGGGATCTTTCAATTTTTCGGGAAGCTTCTTCGAATAATAAGCACTACACTCTTCACTAAGTGTGATTGTTTCATTATCAGTGAATTTTCTTTTCTTATTTAGAATATCTTTCATAAATTTTACATAATTTGGCATCTGATCTAAAGCTTCGACAAAAGGTATATTGATTGTTAATTTCTTTAATATTTTAAGGAATTAAGCAAATTGTTTATCTTTTTTATGTTGAGCTAGTCGTTGAGGAAATGGTGGTGGAGGTCTTTTAACAGAAATTTTCATAGGTATTAAAGGATGTTCTAAGTTTAAATCTTTTTGAATTGTTTCCTTTTCAATTTTCACTTCCTCTTTTTGGCTTTTAAGTTCTTTTTGAATTTGAGGTTCTAATTCTTTTCCACTCCTTAGTTGTATTGCTTTAATTTGTTCTTTTCCTTGATCTTTAGGATTTATTTCCACATTACTAGGAAAAGTTCCAGGTATTCTATTATTTAGCGCAGTAGCAATATGTCCAAGTTGAGTTTCGATATTTTTAATAGATATTCCTTGAATTTGTAATTGATTTCCTTGAATTTGTAGTTGATTTCCTTGATTTTGTAGTTGATAACCCATATTCAAAATTAATTCATCCATAGATAATTTCTTATCTTTGAATTGAGGGTTATTGTTATTAAATCTAGGTGGGTAATTAGGTTTATAGTTTGGATTTGCTTGATTAGGTTGATTCAGCCATTATTGATTAGATGTGTTATTCCAATTAAAATTTGGATGAGTTTTCCAACCAGGATTATAATAGTTTGAATAAGGGTTATTAGTTCTATCATTAATAGCATTTAAAGTTTCATAATTAGATTGAGATTCTATGATTTGTCCAGATGAGTTTTCTTCTAAAGTAGGAGAGTAGTTCATTCCAAAATGATCTAATTTCTTAGATATAGCGGCAATTTGAGAAGCTAACATAGATATTGCATCGTTTTCATGAATGCTGGCTATCTTTTTCGGATTTACTCTATCAGCAGGCCATTGGAAATTATTTGTTGTCATTTCTTCGATTAGTGCATAAGCTTCATCAAATGGTTTAGACATTAATGAACCTCCAGTAGCAGCATCGATGATTGATCTTAAAGATCCTACTAATCCATTATAAAAGGTTTGAATAATCAGCCAATCTGGTAGCGCATGATGTGGGCATTTCTAAGAAGTTCCTTAAATCTCTCCCAAGATTCATATATTGATTCTCCATCTATCCGACAAAAGAAGTTATATCATTTCTAAACTTAGCAGTTTTAGATGGTGGAAAATATTTAGATAGAAATTTTTGTGATAATTCTCCCCAAGTTTTAATAGATCCAGAGTGCTAACGAATTCAACCACATTTTAGCCTTATCCCTTAATGAAAAAGGAAAAAGTCTAAGTCTTATAAGCATCGTCGGATACTCCTTGATATTTAAAAGTAGCACAAAGTTCTAGAAAACTAGCAAGATGTAAGTTAGGATCTTCGATAGAGTGAACCACTAAATTGATTGTTTTGTACCATTTGGATAATTACGGAGTTTAAGTTCAAATGAATTAGCGACTACATCGGGGTTTTGAATAGTTAAATGAATTCAATCCGATGTAGGGTTGGCATAATCTCTTAATGGTCTTTGTTGGTTCATATTTTGAATTTCAGGAATATTCGTCATTTGTGTTAAATTTATAATTTGTTTCTTTTGTTTTCAAATTCTTTTAATTGTACGCTCTAATTCAGAATCGTAAGGTATTAAATTTTCGTTTCTAAATTTGCGCATACAATTTTAGAATAGATATTAATTTATTTATTATGATTATTTTAAAATAATCAGTTACTCTAGTAAATTTTTCTTACTTTCCCCGGCAACGACGCAAAAAACTTGATCCACAATTTTATATTAAGATATTTTTAATTTAATTGTAACGACGCCAAAAACTTGACCCCGCTATATTATATGTATAGAATTGTAATTGTTTATGTTGTGGATGCTACGCAAGTATACGTATCGTATCAAGTATCCTAGGGGGCTCTTAGTGGAGTCACAGTTATGATCCCACGGGGGAAAGAGAAAATTAAATAACAACTAATTTTTAAAATAAAAATAATAATAATTTTAAAATAGTATACGAAAATTTGGAATTCTAAATTTAAGCGCAATAAAGTAAACTAAGTATTTTAATTAGGTAACTTAACTAAGTAGAAGATTAATACGTATTGAAAGTGCGGAAATTAACTAATTGCTAAATAAGTCTTAGACTATTCGAGAGAAAAAGTATCTTTCCCACTTGTTTAGAAATTTAAGTGATTGATGAATTTAAATAGATAATTTTAAGGTATTGTGACAAATAGACATTCCTATTCTTTACCCTTTAGTCAGGGTGTAAAGAATATTGGTAATCACATGTTTGATTGCGGAATCTGTGGTGAGAATTTTGGGAGGATACGAAGCTATGCACTTCGAACTCCCACGTTCCCCTACTTTGAGGCAACATCTACACTTCCAGCTCTCAAACAATAGGACCAAATTGAATATTTTAGTCTGTCACACTAAAATGCTCGATTCTACGCCCGGTGATATTATTTCCCTTGTTGTTGCACCTTCCTTCCAAGGCTTTTGAATTCCACCGGAATATCGGATGTAATTTTTACTTAGTTGTAAATCAACACATTTTAACAAATCAAATGGCCGGTTTGAAAAGTAAATTAAGTTTTAAGTAAAAATTATCACAATTTATTAATATATAAAAGTATCTTTATTTTAATTTCATCAAGTCACTTAATTTCATAAACGGGGAGAAAAATTTAAATAAACTACTCGGAATGCATGGGAACTAAATTAAGCATGGATTTCATTTAAAGTTAAAAACAATAAATACAAATACTTATCTTGATTTATCCCAGCAGACTCCTCGTAGTTCTTGTGCTATTTCGATGTGATCCTAATTACTCACTAAATAAGATATGATTGTGATTGAAAAAAAAGTTCAAAGGCATCTCCCAACTTGCCATGCACTTGGAGGAAAAAAAAAAGACAGGCACAAAAGACCTTTTTTCTGTTGATTTTCGGCCTCTATATATAGAGGTAAGCAAAGGTCAAGAGGTGTGTAAGCATCTCTTCAAAAGGTGTCCGGGTTCAATGTATACGTACCATTTGAACTAGCTGCGCCGTCGGCGGCAGACTTCTCGGCTTGTCGGCGAGGCTTCTCGAAAAGTCTTTGAGCCAGCGCTATCTCGGCGTCGGCGGGCTCGGGCTGTTGTCGGCGAGACGGTCTGCGTCCTTCGAATTTCTTCCTCGTACCCTCGCGGGTCGGCGAGCTCGATCTCGCCGTCGGCGGCTCGGCTAAATTATATTATTTTCTTCCTTTTTGCTTCCAAAATCCGCTCATTTTTTATGATTTTTGCTTTTATCACCTAAATTCTCCATTCTTGCAACAAAATAAAGAAAATACCTTTCTTTGAGGAGTGTAATTTCATCAAAAATAGGTATGAATTTCTTAATAAATTTTCGGTATTGATCGGTATATCCATCTAAAAACAAAAATATTTATGTCCATTAATCTAACCAACATTTGGTCTAGAAATGGTAATGGGAAGTGATCTTTTCTGGTGTTTGCATTTAATTTTCTATAGTCAATACAAATACGCCATCCGGTAACATGCTTATAGGTATTAAATCATTATTTTCATTAGCTTTAGCGTAAACTCCTCTTTTCTTAGGAACACGGTGAATTGGGCTTACCCAAGCAACTGTCCAGAAATAGGATATATAATACCATTATCTAACCATTTTAATATTTCTTTCTTATTTACTTCTTTCATTATTGGGTTTAATCTCATTTAAGGATGTTACTCTTGGCTTATATTGTTATCTAAAATAATTACGTATTGCATACGGATTGAACGTAATTCCTTTAATATCTGGCAAAAGTCCAACCAAAGTTTTCTTATATTTTTAATACGTCTAACAGTTTTTGTTCTTATGATTCATTCGAATTCGGGCGATATAATAGCGGTAGGGTTGAATGGTTACCTAAGTAAGCATATTTTAAATGATTAGGTAATATTTTTAATTTGAGTTCGGGAGGTCTAATAATTGATGGAACTATATTCTTTTCGGCATTTTCGGTATTATCAAACTTTTCATATTTTTCTGTATATAATCGAGTTTTTGTTATCTGCTTCTTGATTAATTCGGTATTTTCTTTTTCTAATTTTTTCTTGTTAATATTCTTTAAAATGTTCATTTTTGCAAATGCTCGAAGTATTTCCATTCGAAAACATTCATCATCTTTTTCTAAAGTAGGATATTTCATTGATTTTGCTATGTTAAAAGTTACTTTTTGATCGTTTACTCTCATAGTCAATTCTCCTTTACGAACATCGAAATCATAGCTTTTCCGATTGTAAAAAAGGGTCTTCCTAATATTATGGGAATTTCTTTGTCTTCTTCCATATCTAGAACAATAAAATCTACGGGAAGATAAATTTATCCACTTTTACTAACACATCTTCAATAACTCCTTTAGGATAAGTCACAGAACGATCAGCTAACTAAAGAGTTACTGAAGTATATGAAATTTACGCTAATTCTAATCTTTTAAAAATTGATAGAGGCATTAGATTTATGCTTGCTCTAAGTCGCACAAAGCTTTTCCATAAAATTTTTCTTGATAGCGCAGGTATAGTGAAACTACCAAAATCTTTTAATTTTTCAGGAATCTTTTTCTGAATAATTACACTAAATTCTTCGCTAAGTGCAAGTTTTATTATGCATAAATTTTCTTTTTTTATTTAAAATATCTTTCATAAATTTTACATAATTAGGCATTTGTTCTAATGCTTCTACAAAAGGAATATTCTTGTTAGTTTTTTAAAATTTCAAAGATTTAGTAAATTGCTTATCTTTTTTATGTTGTTTTAGTCGTTGAAATGGTGGTGGTGGTGTTTCTATAGATATTTTCATAGGGATCAATGGATATTCTAAGTTTTTATCTTGCGTCCTTTTCTTTTTTTTGGTTACTTCCTCATTTCTTATCGATTTCTTTGAATTTTAGTTTCTAACTCTTTTCCACTTCATAATTGTATCGCTTTAATTTGTTCTTTCCCTTGGTCTTTAGGATTTATTTCTACATTACTAGGAAAAGTTCCATAGATTATTGTTAAGCACGGTAGCGATATGTCCAAGTTGAGTTTCAATATTTTTAATTGCTATTCCTTGATTTTGTAATTGATTTCCTTGAATTTGTAATTGATTTCCTTGATTTTGCAAGTGCTGACCCATACTCGATATTAATTCTTCTATAGATAACTTCCTTCTCTTTAAATTGATTGTTATTAAATCCGGTGGATAAGAAGGTTTATAATTTGTATTTCCTTGATTAGGTGGATTTCATAGAGTTGTTCATCGTGATTCGTATTGTTATTCCAATTAAAATTTGGATGATTCTTCCAGAAACCAGGATTATAATAATTCGCATAAGGATTATTGGGTCTATTATTAATAGAATTTATAGTTTCATAAGGAGATTGAGAATCTATAATTTGTCTAGATGGTTTTTCTTCTAACATAGTAGGAGAAGTAACTCATTCAGAAATGATCTAATTTCTTTGATATAGCGGCAATTTGAGAAGCTAACATAGATATTGCATCATTTTCATGAACACTAGCTATTTTTTTAGGATTTATTCTTTATTTGAGGCCATTGAAAATTGTTAGTAGCCATTTCTTCAATTAATGCATAGGCTTCATCAAATGGTTTTGACATTAATGAACCTCCGGCGGCGGCATCAATGATTGATCTAAGAGATCCCTCTAATCCATTGTAAAAAGTTTGTATAAAGGTAATGCATGATGTGGGCATTTCCTAAGAGTTCTTTAAATCTCTCCCAAGCTTCATATATGGATTTTCCATCAAAGTGACTAAAAGATGTTATATCATTTCTATGTTTTGCGGTTTTCGAAGGAGGAAAATATTTGGATAGAAATTTTTGTGATAATTCTCCCCAAGTTTTAATAGATCCGAGTGCTAATGAATTTAACCACATCTTAGCCTTATCCCTTAAAGAAAAGGAAAAAACTGAGGTAATAACATCATTAGATACTCCTTCATATTTAAAAGTAGCACATAGTTCCAAAAACTAGCAGATGTAAATTAGGAGCTTAATTGGGTGAACCACTAAATTGATTATTACGTACCATTTGGATAATTGCATGTTTAAGTTCAAATGAGTTAGCGACTACATCGGGGTTTTGAATAGTTAGGTGAATTTCATCTAATGTAGGGTAGGCATAATCTCTTAATAGTCTTTGTTGGTTTATATTTTCAATTTACGAATTATTTGTCATTTGTGTTAAATTTATAATTTCTCTCTTTTGTTTTTCGATTCTTTTAATTGTGCGCTCTAATTACGAATCGTAAGGTATTAAATTTTCGTTTCCAAATTTACGCATACAATTTTTAAATAATATTTAAAATAGTTCGTTACTCTAGTAAATATTTTAATAATTTTATTAATTATCTTAATAATTAATTTACTTTACTTCCCGGTAACGACGCCAAAAACTTGATCCACTTTTATATATTTATACTTACAACTATGATATTAAAAGTTAGCAACGACACCAAAAACTTGATCCCTTACTTGAATATATGTAGATACTGATGATTACGGTATGGATTTATGATTTATATTGTGGATACTACGCAAGTATACATATCGTTATCAAGTAATATAGGGCTCTAATGGAGTCCTAGATATCGATCCCACGGGAAGTTAGAGAACTGAGAACGAATTAAATTAAACTTCTGTCCCCAGTATACGGAACTTAGAACACTTAGACTAAAATAAACTAATGATTTAAAGGTTGAATATAAGATTTCGGAAAAAAGTATCTTTCTCCTTGTTTAGAGAATTAAGTGAATGAAAAATTAATTGAGTTTTTAATTGTATTGTGCCAAATAGGAGTATTCTATTCATTACCCTTTAGTCAAGTGCAAAGAACATTGACTAGTCTTATGTTTGATTCTTGAATTTGCGGCTGGGCGGGGATACCATTGCCACTTCGGAGCTCAACGTTCCCCTCGCTTGAGGGCTAACATCTACACTTCGGCTCCCAATTAAGACTGAATTGAATATTTTAGTATGTCACACTAAAATGCCCGATTCTACGCCAATAGATTATTATTTCCCCATTTGCACCCTCCTTCCAAGGCTTTTGACTTCCCTGAATCTTGGATGTAATCTTTACTATAGTTGATAATTCAACATATGTTAACAAATCAATTGGCCAGATTGAAAGTAAATTAATATTTAAGTATAAGATTAGCACGATTTCTATATTTTTAAGGCCTGACTACTTTAATTCATCATTTCACAAAATCTCGATAACAAGGAGAAAGACTAAGGAAACTACTCATAATGCATGGGAAAAGTAACACAAAGAATGGATTTCATTAAAGTTAACAAACAAATAACAAATATACTTATCTGATTCTTCTCCCCAAAAGACTCCTTGAAGTTCCTTTGACTCTTTCTTCCAATACGACGCCAAAACACTAAACACTTTATCTACTCACTAAAAATGTAAATTACACTTAACTTCCACACAAATGACACAAAGCTGACACACCAACGACTAGAATTAGTCTCTGTTTATAGAAGGGTCAAATCTCCAAAGGTTCGCCAGCATCTCTTGAAAAAGCGTCCGTTCAATGTATTTTGGCTCTTTTCAAGAAACTGTCTCGCCGTCGGCGGCAGTCTCTGATCGTCGGCGAGCTTCTAGAAGATGGGCTAACCGCGCCGATCTCGCTGTCGGCGGGCTTGATCTCGCCGTCAGCGGGCTCCTTATAATATATTCGGGAATTTCGGGAAAAACTCGTCGTCGGCGGCCTTTTCCTCGCGCGTCGGCGGGATAGTTCAATTTTTCATCTAATTGAGTCCTTTTTGCTCCAAATCCACTTCTTTTGTGATTTTTACTTTCGGTACTTATAAATCTTCATTCTATGATAAAATAAGAAAAATACCTTTCTTTAGAAGTGCAATTTCTTATAAAATTGACATAATTTCTCGATACATTTTACGTAGTCAATTCATCATCTTTTAGGTTTGTTGAGGGATATTTCATAGATTTTAGAATATTAAATGTCACCTCTTGATCATTAACTCTGTAGTTAATTCTCCTTTTTGAACATCAATCATAGCTCTTCTGATGGCAGGAATGGTCTTCTAAAAAATAATTAGAATTTCTTTATCTTCCTCCATATCTAATACAATAAAGTCCTCGGGAAAGATAAATTTATCCACCTTCACTAACACATCTTCACACTCCTTTAGGATAAGTAATGGAACAATCGGCCAGTGAAGAGTCATAGATGTGAGTAGAAATTTCACTTATTCCCGATCTTTTAAAAGTTGATAAAGGCATAAGGTTAATACTAGCTCTTAGATCACATAAAGCTCTTAGGAATAATTTTTCACCTATAGCATACGGAATTGTGAAACTACTAAGTCTTTGTTTTTCAAGAAGCTTTTCGGAATAATTGTATTACACTCACCGTTAAGTGCAACGGTCTCGTGATCTGTGAACTTTCTTTTCCTTTTAAGAACATCCTTCATAGCTTCGCATAAATGTGCATCACATTCGAATACTTCAACAAAGAGAATATTTACCATTAATTTCTTAAGGATTTCTAAAAATTTTTGTAAATCGGTTATCCATATTTTGTTTGTCAATCTTTGAGGAAAAGGTGGTGGTGGTTTTTCTACGGTAAGTTTCATTGAGTTCGGATATTCTAAGTGCGAATATTTTATTAGTTCCTTATTTATTTTCCACCTTCTCTTTTTCGGTTTCGACTTCTTTTTGCACTCTTGTTTCTAACTCTTTTTCACTCCTTAATTGAATAGCCTTAATTTGATCTTTGTTTTGATCTTTTGGATTAATTTCAATATTGCGGAAGAGTTCTGTGGGTACATTATTAAGCACGGTGAAAATATGTCATAAGTGATTTTGATGTTCTTAATCGCAACCCTCGATTTTTAATTGATTACCCATATTTAAAATTAATTCTTCAGTAGATAACTTCCTTTCCTTAAATTTTGGGTTACTATTAATCCTGGAGGATAAGAAGGTCTAAAGTTTTTGTTTCCTTGGTTGTTGAATTTCTACTGGATTCTCAGAAATGTTACCCAGGGCGGGTTAATAACATTATTATTATTCCGGTTAAAATTTGGGTGATTCTTCCAACTAGGATTATAATAATTTGAATAAGGATTATTGGTGTTTATTATTTGCATTTAAGGTCTCATAGGGCATTTGAGATTGTCATGTTTGTCTGTGAATTTTCTCACAATACGGGGTTTTTTAGAATAATTCATTCCATATTGATCTATTTTCTTTGAAAGTGCAGCAATTTGAGAGACTATCATAGTTATAGCATTATAATCATGAATACTAGCTACTCTTTAAGGATTTTTGTTTAAAGGGCCATTGAAATTTGGTGGTAGCCATCTCTTATCAGCTGAAATATGCTTCATCGAAAAGGTTTCGACATTAATGATCCATCAGCAGCAGCATCTATAATTGATCTCAAAGATCCCACTAATCCATTATAAAATGCCATATTATTAACCAATCTGACAAAGCATGATGTGAGCACTTCACAAGAATATCTTTAAATCTTTCCCAAACGAATTGACCAAAATATGTAATATCATTCATTAGCTTAACGAGTTTTTTATGGAGGGGGAAATATTTTGACAGAAAATTTTATGAAAGTTCTCTCCAAGTTTTTGATAGATCCAGAGTAGCAATTTAACCATGCCTTAGCTTTATACCTTAATGAAAAGGAAAAATTTTAAGTATGACGAGCATCATTCAACACTTTCCCATCATATTTAAAAGTAGCACGCAGTTTTAGAAAACTAGCGAGATGTAAGGTAGGATCTTCATTAGGTGTTCCTTCAAATAAATTTTGTACTATTTGGATAATAGCATGTTTAAGCTCGAATGAATTAAGCGGCAACGTCAAGATTTTGGATAGTTAAGTGAATTTCATACAACGTTGGGTTAACCTAATGTCTTAAAGGCCTTGGTATATTTTGATTGTTCGCTATTTTGTGAGGATTTGCAGATTTTTATTGTTTTCAAACTATTCTAACAGTACGCTCTAACTCTGAATCGTAATGCACAAAAACTATAGATCGATACTACGCGTATAAAGTTACACAAAACCACTTAAAAAGTAAACGAAGCACACACAAGTGCAAATTACAAAGTAAAGGTTTTCAAAAACTATAATTTCGACAATTACCATTTTATACCTTCCCCAACAGCAGCACAAAAAACTTTACCAGGTTGTTTCGGAGTGCTGCCAAATATGATGCCTCTAAAGTAATATTCAAAAGATAGTTTAGTTTGGTTTCACAAAAGATTCTTTTTAATAATTAGGCAGTCACCCCGTACCGCAAGTATGTATCGCTCAAGTAATATAAGGCTCTAATGGAGTCCTGTTTATCGATCCCATGAGGGGAAGATAGTAACTTTCAAATTATAACAAATATTTAAAATCTAATAATAAATTCACGAAATGAAAATTCAGAAATCTTATTTAAATTGCTAGAGCAAATATAATTAATCTTAATTAACTAAAATTACTTTCTAAACTTCTAAACAAGACTAATTAACACACCTAAGTTTTGTATTTAAAGGATTAAATATGGAAAAGTATCTTTCCTCCTGCAATGATATGATGAGTGATTGATATAGATTGATAGTAATTTTGAATTGTGTCGAACAAGAGCATTAATATTCTTTACCCTCGTCGGAGTACGCCCTCTTCCAAGTATGAAAAGAACATTAGCAAATCTTAAGCTTAGTCACTAAATCCAAGGTTAGGCTGGGAGGATACTGGCTCTCACTTCAAGCTCCCACTTCCCTTCCTCTTTGAAGGTAACCACATCTTTAGTTACCAAACTTTAGGAAAAAAATTGGGGATTTCGGCTGTCACTCTAAAACCTCCAATTCGACGCCCATCCAAAACATATTTCCTATTTATTTGCACTCAATCCCCATGAACTACACACTTCATTCATGGAAATTGAATGGGTTCTCCACTATTGTTGTAGAACACTTAGTCTTTCGAATTAGATGTTTTACGATAACTTTTAACAATTCAATTGGCCGGATCAAAAAGTAGATAAAGTTCAAAATAAAAAACCATCACAATTTCTTAACATTTTTATGGCACATCAAATCTACATCAACACTTCACCACATCACATTGCAAGACGAAAGACAAAGAAATCTACTGAGAATTCATGAGGAAGATCTGACCTGATATGGATTTTATATATAAAAGCGAAGTCATACAAACTACAAAAGTAAATAAAACTTATCTCCTTTCTTCCCCTAGCGAATCCCTTAAAAGTTCCTTTGAGAATCCTTTTCTCTCTTCTCTTCAACACTCAATTCTCTCTTTAGAATAGTAAGGAAGAAGCAACTCACTTTCCTCCTTCTCTACCTCCTTAGAGAAAAATCTCTCACAAAATAACACTTAACACATACTCTCTACAAACCCTAACACTCTCTTCACTCGTCTTCACTTCTTTCTCCTCCCCCTCACACACACCAACAAAGTGGCGTACATAGCTGTCTAAAATAGTCTAGAAATGAATTCCACTAAGAGTTTCCCTCGAAACACGCGAAAAACGATCGGAAATACATTGAATTTGAGTTCCATCGACATTGACATAGATAGCGCTGGATAGAGGGCACAAGCGACGTTGAGCCATAGCACAATTCAATACTTCTCTGGAAGTGGGCACTAGAAGCACTCTACGTGCAGTGCAGCGGTGCCGAAGCTTTTCTGCATTTGCACTTTTTTGCCAGTCATTCCTTTTCGCTTTCTTTTGCTCCAATCATCTAAAATCATCATACATGCGGCAAAACATAAAGAATGTCTTCCTTTAAAGAGCAATATCACCCAATATGATTACAAATTGTATAGTAAAAACCTAACATATTTTTGGTGTATCTGTTAATTGATCAAATTTAACACCTTCTTCATTTTTGCTTCCAATTTGATCATTTTTTCCATCACTTTTGATAAATTTAGTCCATTTAATTGTTCTTGGCTTGAAAGCTTTACTAAATTAGAAATTTGACATGAAAGACTTGGGTACTTTTAAGAAATTCATATAATGGAGATTCACGAGAGATAGAGTCTCACCAATAGTATGGTTATCTCGATGAGACTATGTTGAGAAAGGGTTAGACATGTTTGGAATGAGCAAAACAAAGCTTTGTAATGAGCACTCCATTGTCAAATCCTTTTTAAGCTTTCTTCATATCAGTGTTCTAAGACATATATGGAAATTGAAGACATAGCGAGGTTCCTTATCTTGTGTGGTTGGTTGCTTCATGTATGTTATGGTATGTACTCGTCACGACTTGCCTTATGTTGTTAGTCGAGTTTGTAAATACATGTTTCAGCCTGGAATGAGACATTGGAAGCAGTCAAGTGGATTTTTATGTATACGAATAGTATATCGGGACATTGAATTATTTTTAAGCAGTTAGAAAAATGATCCTTTGGTTGTTGGATATGTGGATTCGGACTATACATGTGATTTGGATGATAGAAGGTCTACAATTTGGATATGGTTTTACTCTTGGTGGAGGGCCTAAATGTTGAAATCTACGATTCGGTCTATTGTGACATTATCTACAGTAGACGAGTACATGGTAGTATGTTGAAGGTCTTAAATAAGCCTTATGAACTGTAGGCTAGTAAAGGGGCGAGTTGAAAAGGTAGAGGTTTAGTTGGATTGTGACGGCGAGTTCATTTATCATCTAAAAATCGGGTATATAAATGTAGAGCTAAGCATATTGGTGTGAGGTATCACAAGATCAGAGAATTGATTGCATCTGGTGATATTTTTGCAAAGGTTCATGTTTGATGAAAATGCGGGCGATGTATTGACCAGAAAACTGAGTTACTATCAACAAGTTCTTGCATTGCTTGAATTTGTTGAATGTTTGCGATTGCTAGACAACATGGTTGCCAAACCTTGAAACTTTGGTAAATGAGAAACTTCCACGTGTATATTTACCAAAAGTGCTGGATATTATTAATGTGGAATTTGTTAGACACGGTTCATATACCGAAATTGGTGTAAGAGATGTCTCTTGGAGTGAAGAGATGTGTATTGGAATGAAGAGATTTGTCTCTTGGAATGAAAGAGATTTTCACTTGGAATGAAGATGTGCCTCTTGGAATGAATGGATGTGTCTCTTGGAATGAAGTAAATTGGGGAAACGAGAGGGCGTTTTAGTAATTTTATCTTTAGGTTTTATACATCTATTTGATGTGTAACCATTTTGTGGGTATGTATTGAACTATTCTTACGGAATAGTGAAATCGCCGCTCTACTTCCGATGACGTAGGCAACTTTTGAAGGCTGCTAAATAAATTTTCAATATTCTTGATTTTTTTGTTTTTCTTCTTCTTTAGATTTTCCACTTCAAAGGATATAACCAAGCTTAAGAAAAAGTGTTAAATTGTTCTTCTAACGTTAAGCACAGGTTATTTTGCTTATAAAATTGCACTAAAATATTAATTTAATCCTCTAAATTATTTCATATGAGCTTAAATAAGCCCTATACTATATAAAAAGGAAAATAGTTTTGGTCTCATTAAAATATTTTGTGGGCTAATTTAACATATCTATAAACTATGTAACAAAAAAAAAAAAAACTCCTCCACGTAGCAATTGTATAAATCAAATATAAATATTTTTAGTCAAATACAAGCTTTCTACGAGACACTATCTATCTGTTATAAAATTCTAGTTCTTCATTTTTATTTTAATATATGATCCCCCATGCCCCAGCCATACCTAATCCAGACATGAGTTAACTTTGGTCTGCTCAAATTTTTAATTATTGAGTCCATTATAAAATTATAAATATTATAAGATTCCAGATGAATAGGACAATCCAGAATCAGAATCTTTTACACGAGCTATATGACATCAACTAAACAAATTAAATATTATAATGCAACAACTAAATAAACTAATATATTTTTTTTGTTAGGTCAAATTAAATTCAACTAATATACATTAATTTGAGCCAATCGAATCTTGATTCTCACTACTATTCAAAACAAGTTTTAAGAGTAAAAAATCTGGCTTGAAATTTAATTATATCAAATTATGATATATTTGAGTGAATTAAGAAAAATTGATATTAATGGGCACCATGGGCTATAATCCAGAGGAATCAAATATTAGATTTGGCTTGATAAAGTTATAATTGTTCATGTTTGATATGAGCTTGTGTTAAGTTTCTCAAATTATTCACACTTGACTTATTTATTTTTCAATATATTGAATTTAATTTATTTATGATGAGTGAATATGTTTAAACGAACTAAGAATATAAATAAATATTTAAGTTTTATATAAAAAATTTTAATAATTAACAGTAAAATCCTAAATAAATGAATAATTTAATAAATTAAATAAAAAAATAAGCTAAAGACATACTCATCAGTGTCTAAAATAGATTTTTTTCGAGATGAAGAAGAAATTATGAAATATGAGAAAATAAATAAATAAATAAAAGAACTTGTACTATCAAATAACACAAAATAAAAAATATTTTATCAATAATTGATATAATATTTAAAAAAAATGGTGGAGATTATTATACGGCGCCTACTTAAGCTACTCGTGTGTCCCCAATTATTGAAGGGTAGCACTCCTTTACGGGCAAGGCGAGTCGTAGGTAGATTCGAGCACCCCGAAACCGGGAAGCTTAACGAGCAAAAGAAGCCTTTAGAGCAGGTGACGGTTGGCAGTACTATATATATATATATATATATATATATATATATATATATATATATATATATATATAATTAAATCTAATTTGATGAATATAATTTAAATAATATATTATATAATCGAGATTAATATTAGTACGCTTAACAAATTATTTGTTAAATAAAATACGAGTTGATTCATGAAAAAAAAGATAAATTGGATTAAGTTCATGTTTAATTTAATAATTTATTTTTTTAAATAATTAAATTTTTATTTATTAATTAAAACAATTTGATCGAGTCTTAATGCAAGATGAGAATGGGTTCATTTAGAGCATTAGGGACCACCTAAGTTCTAATTTAAACAAATAAATAATAAAATGACTTCACAGTGTCACGTGGTGACGGAATGAGTCCTCGCAGGAGCTGTGCTGAGAGGCGACAGGAAAGCAGGACAGCAGCAGAGGCTTGAAGTGTCACGTCAAAAGCATTGGGGAAAAATATATGGGGCCCACGGCTTCGATTTTATAAACTCAATTAGTGAATTCTTAGAAGGGCTTTTCACGCATTATCTAAATACATACCACTCAACAGGACATCAAAAGTATCGATATCATTTTTTTAAATAAATAAAAAAATTTCATTGAGTAATTATTCATTTTAACTCAAAATAACTTTATATATATATATATATTTTTTCTTTTAGTTAAAAGTCACATGATTCACTACGCGTTCGAAAAAAATTAATAAAATAAAAGCTGAAAACGGGGGCGAGTTCTGTCTAACCCTTCGGCCTCTGTTTCACGCGAAAAAGGAATATAAGGATCTCGTTCACGAAAAAAATACGAAGCCTAGCACACGGCAACGACGAGAAAGCTACATGAAAACAAAATTACGAACAATCAGTCAATAAAATATTATATAACTCATAAGGAATGCAAGTAGAAATGATAGGATAGTTTATGCGGAACGGAATTTAACAATCCGATCGCATAGCGGTATTGCGAGTGCGTTTGACGTATCGAATAACGATTGAAGTGAAGCTAGCCAAAAGATACGTTTCATAAACGAATTGAGCATCAATGATAGTTGACACAAAATGCAATCTTGTAATGATAAAGAATCGGGTTTGATTATAAGATATTTCCTCTTATTAAGTGCGAGTCAATAAAACGATCGCTTCGGCTTCGGCAACCAAGGGGCATAGGAATAGATTTAGAAGCAAACCAACGGATAGGAAGCCCCATAGCATCTCTAAAAAATACCACCTACACTAGCACGAGTGGCGTCCGACAACATGCAATTAAGCTTAAAGAAGGGCAGAATAGGCTTAGTCGTTTCACGGAGTTCGGGAAACACGGATAGAAGGTACGCTCGTAATGTTAAAAGAATTCGGGGAATACCATTAAGGCGACGAGTGTGAAATAGGAAGCCATTTTAAACCTTTAATCAAATAACTCATAATAAGGCTAATAGTATGAGTAATCGAAACAGATACTGATGATGACAACACTATCATTCACGACAATCCAAATAAACCGAGAGGACCGCGGCGAACCGGCGAAAAGAAAGGCTTACCAAGGCGGTACGATGCGGGAATAACCATCATTAAGAGAATGAAAACCATTAGGAGGAAAAGTCATATGGAACGGAGTATCAATCTGCTCCCGGATAGCGGTAGAAAAAGTACGATAAAAGAAAATATGATCCATAGTTTCCTCTTGGTTATGACAAAGCCGGCGACGAGAAGGGGCAACGTAAGCCCTTAAGCTTCATTATATCATCGGTAGGAATAATGCTATGAAAAGCACGCGAATAAAAAGAGATAGAAAGGCTTAATCCATTTATTCCAACTCCAGCTAAGGTCCAACCCGTGAGGGTTTGGGAAAAAGTATTAACGAGTATTAGACGGAGATTCACCCGGCTTGCTTTTAGGATTAGGGACATCCCTCTTATCATTGGATATGGGCATAGAAGTAATAAAAGTGGCATCAACATTATGAATATAGAGAAAGAAAGTTTATGAAGACACCAATTATTATCACGAAATCTTTGACTTTAGTCTCAATATCATAAGGACCACCATACCAATTATTTAAAGAGCCAAAACCGGTCCGATCATCATACCCCGGAAAGACATTCTCCTTCACCGATATCAACCAGTAAGAGTCTGGTTTGTAGCTACACCCAAGCATAGACTTCCAAACATAGGAATCTTTTTAGAAATGCGATCTTTAAAGGATGGATGCGGCGAAACTTGATATTTCTCGGTAAGATAATAAGCCAAAGAAAGAATTACCTTTCTGAAAACGGAAATGCAAGCTTCCTTGTAAGTTATCTGAATAGAGTCTCTAAGACTTAAAGAGCAGAACCACCTTTATTAATAGGCTTGCAAAGCTTCTTCCGGACTTTTTCAATGATAAGAAGAATGTCCTTTACCCTCACAAAAATTTATTAAGAAACTTCCATTTTTTGAATAAGGTAACGAGCGCTATTCATAACTTGTAAGAGTAAAGGGGAAGAGAATTAAGAACACTCTTAAGAAGAGTAACTCTACCCCGTAAGAAAGAGAAAGGAATTTTCCCAAGAAAAAAATTTTGCCTTGATCTTATCAAATAACTTAGCAAAAGAGCAGTTCTGGTGTTTGTTTGCCTTTGTAAGTAAAAAACCCAAATAAGTAAGAGGCATAGAAGCATACTTACGACGTTAAAGTCAACAACAATCCTTCTTAGCAACGGTAGATTTCTTATCACAATAAAAAGAGCATTTAGAATTATTAAAGAAAATCCCGGAGACATAATTTGGGCCCCGATTAAGCTCGGCCCAAACTTTTTAATAGAATGCTTATTAGCATTGGTAAATATAATTAAATCATCGGCAAAGCATAAATGGGAAATGTTGATATGACCTTTATGCTTATAGTTTAAATAAGAAATTTGTTAAACAAATAATTTAATCTTCTAGAGAGATAATCGAAAAGCAATGATAAAAAGATAAGGAGAGATAGGATCACCTTGTTTGATACCCTTATAAGCTTGAAAGTAACCACAACTATTGCCATTAATAAGAAGAGAATAATAATTATCCTTAAGAATTTTGTAGAGTAAGGAGCGGGAGGTAGCATTAAAACCAACGGCGAAGACAGAACATCTAAAATAAAATCCCAGATAGAATCAAAAGCTTTTTTGATATCCATCTTGAAAAAGATATTACCATCTCTATGTTTGGAATCAATGTCCAAGATTAATTCTTGAACCAATAAAGCATGATCGCGAATATTTCTATTTTTGAAAAGCGAGTTTGATTAAGACTAATAATAGAATCAGAATAGGTTGCATCCTCTTCACAATAATTTTTAGAAATGAGTTTAGAGATCACGGTGTTAAGACTAATAGGTCTAAAATCACTCCAAGTAACGGGATTAGTGATTTTAGGAATCAACTAATATTGGAACTCTTAAAATACTTAGGTAAATCAATACCATTAAAAAAATCTTGAATAACACCCGGATAACATCTTGATGGATGACATCCCAGTGGTTTTATAAAATTCCACGGTAAATCCATCAGGGCCGGCGGCACGACCCTCATCCATGGTATCCGGAGACATTGCTAATCTCATCGAGGACTAGGGATAGCAGTAATCGAGATCATTATTAAAAGCCTTAACATCCATATATAAAGTTTTATATTGATGCCTAAGTAAAATTTGATCATTTAAACATATGAGTAAAATAATTAACGCCATCATTAGTGATATCAATAAGTTTAGTGAGTAAAACACCATCCTTATTGTAAATAGAATGGATATTGGTAAAATTTCTGCGAGAATTAATACGAAAAGATAAAATTTAGAATTTACATCACCATACAGAAATTAAGCTTAGCGGCTTTTTGAGCAAGGAAGCACTCTTCCTTAGCAATAGCATCATTTAAAAAGGTTTTGAGCATGAATAACCATGCTCATATCGGTAAGATCATTAGTATAATCATTCTCAATAGCTTGAAGACTAACTTGAGAGACTCGAGCAGTTTTATGTAAATTACCAAAGGTATTCCAATTCCGATACTTAAGAATTCGAGCAAAACCTTTACGTAACATCCGGAGACGATAACTTGACAAAACCCTGTCTGGTGGTTTTCCAATTATCCAACAGAACCTGATGATAGTCAGTATGAAGAGTCCAAGCTTTTTAAAAAACAAAAATGATACTTATGGCTAAAAGATTGATTAAAAAATATTGAGAATGATAGGAGCATGATCAAAGGAAGCTTCAATAGCAAGATGATGAACATGATAATAGTTAAAAGTATTCAACCATGAGAATTTGCAACAAAACAATCAAGTCTCTCAAAAGTATGCTTTCTATACTAAGGTAAAAGGATTACCTTTAAAACCCATATCATAAAGGCCAGCGAAAAGAAAAGCATTATTAAAACTATCCATTAAGTTAGAATTAGGAGGGATACCACCTTTTTTTCTCGGAAGGAGAAGAAACCATATTAGGCTCCTACCCACATAATCCATTTTTTCATTATCGGGGATTAAGACTGGAGAAGAGATCCCAAAGATCCAACATCTTGTTTCAAACAACTAGCATAGACTAAAAGTAAAAAGAAAAGATTCATGAAAACAATGGATTCTAAAATGTAAAAGCTGATTATGATTAATAAGAATCTCGACATCCGAGAAAGATTTCCCGGAAAAAAACCAGATCTTGTTGTTGCAATTAGTGAAAGAATTGTAAGAGCTAAATTTACCCAAATAGACATCATTATTATTAACAGCCACAAGGGGTTCCCGAAATGCCAAAGAAAAAGAATTTATAAGTACGAATTAGATTCTTTAAACGGTTCGAGCATTGTTTTAGCAATACCCCTTATATTCCATACCATAGTATTAATCTTCATGAACTATATTACGACTTTGAGAAACCTTTTCAGCCATTTGTAGCCCAGGTGATGGATCTTTCAAATGAGAAGATCTAGTAATATTATAAACGAAATCGGCCTCACGATTGCATTTGATCTTCCTTTTTCTAGAAGATTTTGAACAATCCAATCCTCCTTATCATCACAAACGGCAATGTTAGGAAAAAGAAGTGTTAGTCTCAATATTCCTGTTAACGGAAAAGAATCCATACGTCAGCAATAAAAGATTTATCGATAACTATTGAAGGCTCGAAGTAGTTATGAAGTATCCTCCTTATGACAAATGGACGTTTCTATAATAGCATTAGATATAAGAAGAGTAGAATCATCATGTTTTAAAGTCGTTAAAGAAATACTCACATTCGTGGAATTATCCACCGTAGTGGGTATTTCCATAATATCATTATTAGTTATAAGAATAGAAGTATCGAGCGGTTGAAGGGTTGAAGAGAATTAGCGAAGAGTTATTTAAAAGTTTAATAGGAGGCGAGCTCATACCACCTTGAACCATGTCGGAAAGTTGCATCACAACAAGATCCATATCAGAATTAGAAGGGCCACCCATATCTATAGGGGGAAGATCAGAATCCATTCTAGGCGCGAGTTTCTTTGGTTGGCATAGATCTTGGTTTAGTCTTACGCAATTCGGGATGAGCGTTGAAAGCAGGTTGGAGAAAAGATGTCCAAAAAAGCTTACAATGACTGCAGTAATGAGGAACAAATTCAAGCTCAACTTTCTGCCAATATCCATCATTAGTATTACCCAACCAAATAGAATCATGAAGAGCCGCGAGTAACATCGCGTTGACAAAACACGAGCTAAAGAAGGTCTAGATAAAGAACTAGTAGCAGCATCAAGTTTCGATTGGTTTTCCATAAACGGAAGCTAGAGAATAAAGACCTTAGGATTGTAGTATTGTAATTTGAGGCCAGGAAAACAGATCCAAACGGGAACCACCGGAGGTTCTGCCGCAGTTGAAATGCGAGTCCACTTAGAGTTTAAGATAACAATTTTCAATCGACAGAACTTTTAGCAAAAAGAGATGTATAATCTTCTTCCAAGCGAAGTTTTGAAATCATCATGTTACGACCATCTGTAAGCCCGATTTTCAATCTCCCTTCAGATGTAAATCGAGAAAAAGAAATTTCCTAAGACTTCCATACGGGGATGAGCAGCAGGAGAACTTGACTAGGGTGTACTTTAAAGGCTCAACAAGAGTAAGCGTGTCTTCTTCAATAAAAAGAAAAGCGGGTTTACCATTCTTGCGCGTAGCTTTCTTGAGAAAGATTATCGGCACCGTTCACGCAAGCAAATCGTGAAACGTGAGGGAAACAAAACATCCCCTTCGATATAGGGCTTACCGGACGCAACATCGCAATAGGAGGGGCGTTCACACCATCGTGGAAAAGGATTTGAAAAATCCAGAGAAAACGAGAGGAAAAGGAACCGAAAACCCGGTTAGGGCAAGAAGAGTTCAAGAAAAGCATCGCACCTCCTCGGCATATAAACTCCAGCATATATATATATATATATATATATATATATATATATATAATGAGTATTATTTTTAAATAATTTAATTGATCACAATACTATAAAAATTTATAATCAATTAAAATTACTAATAAAGATAAAATAATAATATATAAAAATCTATTTAAATAGATATTTGAATATAAATAATAATAAGATTTAAAACTCGCTCCTTTATCTTTAACATCTTGCGGTTACGTGATTTGGGCGCATCGAGAATATTTTGTTCTTAGAAGTAAAAAGTTCGAGTTCGGCTCGGCGAAGCGAAATGAGCAAAAAATATAATTTTTGTGCTCGATATAAAAAAGAGTTGAACACAATAAAAATATTTTTGAATAGCTTGAATTTTTTTGCTCAAAAGCATGACATTTTTACACGCCTACCTATCACCCAATTCCTATGTATTTATTTATCTAACATCTCAACTTTATTTTTTACATTTATAAATTTAGTAGCTTTTTCTGAATAAATTATCCTCCTATTTATAGGCTATGGGATACAACTAGTAAATTTCATGTTTGCCCGACATTAAATATGAATGCAAGTGATTAAAGAACCATTACATACATATTTGTATCCAATACTGGTTTCTTTTGCCTATTGTAACTGTTATTAACATCGTTTTGCACTGGCAACCACTATTGGCATCATTATGTATTCGTAATTGTTCGATAGGGTTGCTTGATCATTGCTCGGTTGGCTAAAAATCCTTGATCTAGTTGATAGAGCTTCAATTAGCTTTTCAGAGAGAACCATTCATGAGGGCCCCCTCATATTTGGAAAGGATTATTCTATTGACAAAGGACGTGTCATTGCAATATGATGGGCAACCATTCTTCGGATGAGATGTCTTCATAGAAGGTTGAAAGGAGTTCTTTGAAACGACCGTTGATCTTCTTTGCAATTGATGCCGGGCAATGATAATTGCTTATTTCTTGACTCGAATATATTTTCATTTGGTCAAATATGTTTTGAGTGAATGAAGTGATGCTGTGCATTGGTCCTTCAAATGTAGTGATGCGGTCTTTTGGCATCTTCTTTACGTGATTCGTTGAAAATCCTAAGGTCGATGCTAAGTCAAAATTTTTATGTATTTTTTAATTCACTGATTCTCTTACTTCTTTGAAAGTGACAATGACAATAAGAATAAGAGAATTAAAAGGAAAATTTTATTTATTTATTGCATATTAAGTACTTTCATGTATTGTAATCCTTGGATTTTTGTGTCGTTATCCCTTATAAATAAGGTGTGATCAGCGCTTACCTCTTGATTTTGAAGTTCTGCATTTCGAGTTGATTTTAATAGAGGACAAGAATGTCGAGTGACAAAATGGGTGAGTGAAAAGAGAGCGATGATGAGGACGCCGGAATCTCGACCAAATAATTCACCCTTCAGCGGACGAAAAGAAGAAGAAACTAGGGAAAACACGAGTAGCTCAAGGAAATAACTTTGCGGAAGGGGTCGGCCGATAAAAGAACAAACTAGATGATCTTGGAATTGTGATTGGCCCTTAAAGGTGACCAAAGGGATTAGGAGATACTTTGGTCAGCTTTTCCAAACTTTATGGCTTCTAAATATTGTCCACATTTTTTTTTGTTTGGTGAGGATGGCCGAGCGATCGATCACATCATCATTCGATGTAAAGATACTAGACAACACTTTTGTATGTACGATACAAGTGTCATCTTTATAAAATGAGCCAAATTTTGCACAACATACTATCTTAGGGATGATTTGATCTTTTACAAAGATCAATTTTTGTGGGGGCACATTGCTGATTACGCAAATAGTCGATTAATCCTTAAATATTATTGGGTTATCCGAGACTTAGATCAAGCCGAATTCGATCTTGATTGTAATGACTTACATATTTACCTACGATAGATGAAGTTTCTATGGCTGAGGGAACTATTTTCACACATATTATCTTTAAAAATATGGCAGGATGGATGTTTGGTGTTTTGTTCGATCAAGAAATTGCACTTGCACTTGGGAAAATAAGATCAAAGATTGGAAATTTGGTTTTTGTAGGGTTCTTGCGGATCGGTGGTCGCCAGCGGGTCGAATGGTGGCCAATAAGGAAAAGAAGAAAGTCTTCCGTCCAACCCCCCCCCCCCATCAGCTCAAGTTTTTTAATCAGTTATCTTAGGGAAGCAATTATTGGTGATCCAATTCCCTAACACGGTAATAATCGATCGGGTGTTGAATGCGGACATTCATGGTCCGATGACTCCTGAAATCATGGTGAAATCGTATGAAGTAGGAGAAGAGGCAACTTGATAAGGTCTCCCATCTTTCTAGGAATGAGCCAAGAAAGAGAAAGAGAACGAGATGCCTCTCCCCCCAAGAGGGGCCAAAGTAATGGAAGAGAGGGAATTTATTGACTAGGGATATCATCCCATGTTTGAAACTTATAAACTTAGTCTCCAAACCTTGAGTCATTATTCAAATAAGAGCACTAGAGAACAAATACTACTTAAACAAAAACCTACCTTGATGAATATAGGGCATTCACGTCACTAAAAGAAACTGACTTTCTATGTCCTGGGATCACGGGCTAAATCCTTAGGATAGCCTTTAACAAAAGAGATTTCGACCCTCGGAAACTCGAGGTCACATTCCCCTACTTGGAAATGGTAAGCCGGCCACCATATACGCAATTGTTAGTCATTCTAGTGGAGGCAAAGAGCACTAAAGAAAGTTTGGGAGCCGAGCCCGAATCGACCAAAGATGTAGAACAGGAGTGAAAGGCGAGGCTGCGGCTTATGATTCGACTCCTTCCTTCCCTCTCCTCCAAGAGAATAAGAAGGAAGGTAAGGATTGTTGGATTACATTGAGAAGTAAATTAAAATTTTCATGGATTGATTGACATTGGGTTAAGAATTTTTAATGGGATCAGTTCTATGAACTACACAACCGACTGACTATGTGATGATCATTATAGACATCCTTTGATCTTGAAAACGCTTGGACACTCTCTTTTATACATATTGAAAAATGCAATTTAGTCATTTATTTGGTATATTTCAACACATCTTATGACTTTTCTTTACATAGCCATAATATGAAGACGAGTCTAGTGCGAGTAAATTTATAGACGGGGATAAATTTGTGACGGTATGTCAGTGAAGCTAAGGCTTGAGGGGGCGAGGGATATAAAAGTGGAATTAGAAATAGCTTTTGAGTGGGTGTTTGTTGTTTAGGAAGAAAATGTTGAATTATACGAGCATATGACCCACATGAAGTTGATCAAGGGAATTCCATGATACCCATCACAAGAAAATAACAGTGGACCGATTTGTGAGTGAGGATGGTTAACATTATGTAATCAAAGCACACCAAATATAAAAGAATTTTAGACATTTTTTTATCCTCCTTTAGCCTCCGAACACGAAGATGATTCGAGGATGATAACATGGTAGAAGGTGGATCGTCTAATGAGCGGTGCGGTGCCGTAGCTGCGTAAATATTCAAAATGTAGTTTCGGTTCGGTTTCATAGTAAGATCAATTTAATAATTAGGCAGCTACTTATATATGCAAGTTTACTGTCGTTTAAGTAATACGGAGCGCTGAGTGGAGTCATAGTTATCGATCTCACGAGGAAGCTTGGAACTATTCAAAGTATAGTATAGAAATGAGAATTCAATACTCGATTCACAATGCAAGTTTAGGAAATATTAAAGTTGTTAGTGTGATGACTAAAAGCTAAGTTAATTAAAGTTACTTTCTAGAATTTCTATATAGAATTAATTAACACACACGAAGTTTTGTATTGAAAGGTTTAAATATGGAAAATCATTTTCCCCTTACAATGATATTATGATGAGTGAATGATATAGATTGATAAGGATTTTGTATTGTGTCAAATAGGAGCATTCCTATTCTTCATCCTCTTCGAGAATACCCCTCTTGAAGGAGTTATGTAAAGAACATTGGCAAATCTTAGGCTTAGTCTCTAATTCATGGTTAGGCTTGGGTGACGCACCAAAAATATCTATGGTTTTTGTTATATGATTTTACTTATTTTTGGTAATATTACACTTTAAAAGGAAGGTATTTTGTATGTTTTTTTGTTTTAGGTACAAGAAATGACTTTTGGAAAAAAAATAAAAACGGTGCGATTTGGAGCAAAAACGAGCAAAAAATGAAATTTTGCCCACGACACCTTTCAATAAGTCTTTTGATGCTTAATCTCTTTTACACTTCTTGCATATTTTTGAATGAGATTACACTTTAAAGAAAGTTTATTTTTGTATACATTTTTGTAGAGCTATACGGTAGGAACACAACGCAAGCGAAATGGGCGAAATGGAATTAGAAAACGGAGCGAAACGATGGAGTTGTGCGGAAATCTCACCGACGGTGCCTCAAGCTCGCGACGGTGAGATTTTCGAGAATGCGAAAAAATGACAAAAAAAAGCTTGCCGAAGCGCAGAGATGGTTTGGACGCGTTTTTAGGCGGATATGGCTGAATTCAATGTATTGTACGCTTTTTCGAAGGGGTGTTTAAAGGAACTCTTAGAAATTTATCCATACTCTTTAAATTAGTGATTTTAGGTTAGAAGAGAGAGAGAGAGATGATAGGTAAAATGTGGAGAATACTTAGAGATCTTAGAATAGGGAGTAGAAATGTAGATTTCTATCTTTTTGGAGAGATTGGTGAGGGGATTCTGAGAGAATCTGTAAGGAGATGTTCTAGCATTGCATGGATCGGTAGGAGACTTTGTGGGAGAGATATTTGTCTTTCTTTCGAAGGAAAAAAGCTAAGTATTGTTCTTCATTATCTTATGATTTTGTAAATACTTATCTAGTGAATTTGCTTTGGTTAAATGAAGTTTTCGTTGTGTTTTCTTCGTGCTTTGTGACGTATCTCTCTTACTCTTTCTTCTTCTAAGAAAATAGTGGCATGCGAATCATGTCATTGTTTCCATTCTACTTTTCTTTACTTGATGAGTAGGACTCATATTTATGATATTGGGATGCTTGCTAAAAGATGTTTTAATTATAAATGTGATGGTTTTCACTTGCACTTCATTATATTACAAAAAGAGTCTGTTGTATTGTTAAAATTTGTTGTAATTGCATTGTCTAAAAGGGCGGTCTAATTCTCAACAAAGTTAAACGGAAAATGTTCAATGAATGAGTTACGTAGTTCATGGGGATTGAGTGAATAAATAGGGACTATGGTTTAAAACAGGGCGTCGAATTGGAGGTTTCGGAGCGACATCTTTGAGATCCCGATTTGGTCCTAAGTTTGGTAACTAAAGTAGGGTTAGCCTTTAGGTGAAGGAGAAGTAGGAGCTACGAGTAGCCGGTATCCTCCCGGCTAACCTTGGATTTAGGGGTAAGCACAGGATTTGCCCGATGTTCTTTATAGCACTCTAAAGAGGGGGTACTCATAAGAGGCTAAAGAATAGGAATGCTCTTTCTTTGTACAATGATATTTAATACATCTCATTCACATATATTATCCAATTCGTTACATGAGAATAATAGTTTTTATTATCTCGAATTTTTAAAAAACCAATTTCCCAAAAGGGTTATCTTCGGTATTAATATTTGCATTAGGGAGTAGTTATTATTCTTACATATAATCATTTTCATTTAGGAGTAGTTGTTAGAAACACCCCTTATATCACCATTCCAAACAAGAGGCATCGGTAGTAGACTAGAATTTGACTAATGACCACTTATCTCGCTTCCACAATGGCATCGATAAACGGGACTCCATTAAAATTTTGTATTACTTGATATGATATGTATACTTGCATTGAATCATTGTGACTTTATAAAATTATTATATATTTATTGATTTCATAAATCCTTGCATATAAAAAAGTTACATCAAGTTTTTGGCGTCGTTGCAGAGGAAGCTTTGGTAAGAATTCTAGGAGAATTTTAGTTGAGAAGTAATTAGGCTTAGAATTAGAAAACTTTAGTGTAGTAAAATTGTGTTTATGTGAAAAAGTGTTTTTTTTTGTATGAAAAGTGTTGTAAAAAAAAGCTGATTTGTGTGAAAAATAAGGTGTTTGTGAAAATGTTTTATTTGTTCGTGTCATGAGAAATCTCTAACGAGATAACCTTGGATGAGGCTAATAGCTTTGTTGGATTTCATTTTAGCTTAGTTGGCATATATATTAATTCCCTCAAGCAGACTTAGATAGACAACCTAAAACATGTCTAACATTTTGATGATTTCATTCAACTTTATTTACACATGTTAATATCTTCAAAACATCTCTTGTAAATAAACTAAGGTGGCTCTAACATACTTAGTAGATTTGATTTCACTTTATTAACTTAATTTAATATCGTCATACATCTCGTAAACAACCCGGCTGGTCTAACATCCTTAATGAATTTCATTCAACTTTGTTTGCATAAGTTAATGTGGCAAAACATCTCTGGCCAGATAACTTAAGATAAGTATAATATCCTTCATGGATATCTAACTGCTTTCTATCTTTATATAAATAATTTCAAATGATCTCAAATCAGCCAAACATCCTATAAATATTTCTAATGGGTTTTAATATACAAATGACCTCGAATAAGTCATATATCATTATGTCCTTATTATATTTCTCTTATTACCTTATATATATATATATATATATATATATATATATATATATATATATATATATATATATATATATATATATATATATATATATATATATATATATATATACATATATATATATATATATAGGTCAACCATTGTAGACGAATTTCTTTTGTCCTCTTTCATACGGATGAATATTATTGAGTATACTTTGATAAATAACTTCAGAGAAGCCTAATATTCTTAGTGGTGGGCTCAGTCTCCACTCATATCATAAAAGTTACATTAATGAGTTAGTCACAATGAGAAGCTAATGTTTAGAAATAGTTCTTTATAAAGGCTCTGGAGGGCAAGTGATAGAAATTGTCATACTCCAACTTACGGATGGCATGCTCATGAGGTAGCCTTGATGTGGAGTTAGTAGTGAAGCAGTTCTTATTACTAGAAAGACTTCATGAAAACATGTGGTTGCCAATTACAATGAAGAAACTTAAAAAGATATAAGTCTCAAATCGTACAAGTATATTAAAAATCTCCCGAGAATATTATAAACTGGAAGATAAAAGTACTAAAAAATTTTAGAATGCATGAGCCTTATAATAGTTTGATGATATTATGCTTTCACAAAGGGAAATATTGAATTCCTAATAAGAATTATAACAACTTTGTCATCTCTAAGGGTTAAGTAATAAGAATTCAACATAAAGAATGGAACAAAATTGAGATTATTGACCTCATCTCGACATCATGTCAAAGCTCGAAACTTCAATTCGAAGAAAATGATACAATAGATAAATATCTAAGATCATTATATTACCAACAACTACATGCCAAGACAACTAAAATAGTATATGAAAAAGTGTGATGCTAAAAAATAAGGCATAAAGAAAAGAAAAAAGAGATCTTCCTTAGAGATCAAGCACTAATTGATATGAATGTGCTCATCCTGCTCATCATAGCTATTGATTTTCCAATGTCTTCTCTTTTGAAAAGAAAATAGCGGTCTTCAAATGCTCGGCTAAGAGATATGCCTATGATGTCGGCTCCATTTCTATGGTGCATCGGACAAAGCCCATTTTCCAAAAGCATCGGATGAATCCTTTCTCATATGCTGGTTTTAGAACCTTTTATTCATCTCTTCAGAGTCGACATCTTTGTCTAAAAAGCCTTAGTACTTAGTACATTCAGTAAAATTCGGTCGTATCTCACCAAAACTTCTTGAATCTTCTACATCTCTCAACTTTGTAATGAAAGAAGAGTCATCATAGTAAACAATTCCTACACCACATCCGGCTGATCTTTCAAGATTAATATTTATTTTGCATTAGCATTGTGTATTATTTTATCCTCACCTTGAAGATGTTTGATCTTCACAAACTCTATGTTCCACAATCTTAAGAAAGGTCAGCTCAAGATTTATATCCTTATTGTTCATTATCTAAAGAAGATAAATACATGTTAGACATGAAAAAACCTAGCACAAATAAAAGAGGTTTAGAGATGATTACACATTTGTCAGCTCGTGAATGTCTCATCGGTATGATTAAACACTTTCTTGGGAATATGAATCTTTAAGGATCCATCAAAGAAAAAATTTTATGTCCTTAGCCAATTTGTTTATTCTACACTAAAGAAGACATTTTATCATCTTGTAAATTTCACGTGGAGGATATTTTTAGCTATCGAGACTGTGACTTAACCTTCTTTTACCCATTTAACATTGTTGAGTGGGATTTTCTTATATGAATGGAGAGCAAACCTTGATCAATGATTGTTTTATCATATTTGTTGGGTTAATATACCTCAGGTTAGAGTTCTTTAATACTTTAAAAATTGAAAATCTCCATTATGTCCCTTCAGCTTATGAGGAGGAGAGGTTAGCTTTTCCAATTTTTTATTCATCTCATGAAGACCCAAGTCTTTTTTTCACGAAGAAGAATCAAATAGAGTATTTTTGTTTGGAACATCCCTTGTTTGAAAGTCCAATGATTCTCTCCTATAAGTGATTTAATGTTAAGCTTTAGAAAAATAACATGTCTATCTTTGCCACTTTCTCCAAATATAAGGTCATTTCACATTTCCAAAACGAGGCAATCAACCCCGTTATGAATGTCATAACCAAGAGAAATTTGGTAAAGTCACACTCCACATGTTGATGAAATGCCAAAGAAAATTTAAGGTCTTTATTTAAGTTTATCTCGAAAAAGTGAGGTGCCCTCGTAGTAGGGCATAGGATCTATGGATAGTTTGGGATATATGACCATTGCATCACTAAAAAAATGGAACTTGCTCTAAAAGAGTAACAAATCATCATTGGTACTTGTCGATGTTGTCCCATGAATATTTTGATATCCTTTGTGGCTTCAAAGGGTTAGGATTATTTTGACATTAGAACCCCCAAATAAATTATAAAAAAAAAAGAAAGCAAGCGTAAGCAACCTCTTTTTATAAACAAAAACTACATAAAATTGGGTAGACGATATTTTGTTTAAATTTTGATAGGTAACATTTACTTGGATTTGAGTAGGCAAATTTTGCATAAATTTGGGTAGGCAATTACAACGTCAATATGCATAGGAAAGAGAAGTCTGAAAGAAAAACTAGCATCAATATGGGTAGACAATAACCACTTGAAGGCAATGATAGTTGATATGGGGAGAACAACAATATCCTCAATATGGGTAAGAAATAACATCAGCATAAAGAAAACAAAAACGCTAACGGTAATCGAGACAACAACGAGTCTAAAGGTAACAACTATCTCAATAAGGGAAATAAACAATAACCTCAATATGGTGAAGCAACCACTAAATGTTGGTAGGCAACAACAACCTGATTAAATTAGATAACGACATTCTATAGACTAGACAACCAAAGTCTATAAATAGTTGTATAAGTTTTTCCTCCCTACATTGGGTATAAATAGTTAAAAAACTAGAAAAAGATGAAAGCAATTTGAATTTTGAAGGTTTGAATTATTAACATACAAATAGACCTAGTCACGACCATAGCGACATGCATCTGTGCAAACAACTATGCAATCACCCTCACTCGGGCACTCCATACCTATAATCTTTTGCCCAAGTGTGTGCATGTGCACATCCACACACCCACACGTACATATGCACGCCTTTCTGAACCCACAAACACGCATACACACACAATTACATACATGCGTGTGCACAAAACACCCCACCACTACTTTTGCATATTTCCTCGCTGAGCGCTATGACCCTACCTACACATTTTCTCCATCAAACCACTGGATGCTTTGGATCGTCAAGTGAATGGTCGAATAAACCTGAAGTTGTGGTTATAGTCACAATTGGGCGTACGAATAGTAGAATCGCTTGAGCGTATGATCACCTAATTTTAAGATCATTAGGACACCCAAATTATAAAAAAAATATTTATGATAATGGGGGATAACATGGATTGTTCGATCAAGTGGTTAGATAAATTCTGCACCGAAAGCTCAAATGCCTCACTCCCTAAAATGCTCTAAAAAGGCTCGCACACTGGCCATTGTAGTCGTTTGCCATTACCGCCGACTCTTGTAGCCGTTTAATATGTTGACCACCGCTCGTTGCAGTGCATCGCTAATACGGACCATTGACCATCGACGTCCACTACCTGCACCTATTATAGCCAGACTACTATTATTTTTAATTTTCCTACACTTAATTTTTTGAGCTATATAAACACAAGTGGCATTTAATTGGATTACTTTGTCTGCACTAGATCCCATGATTTTTTCATTTCCAATAATTTTTTTTTCACGTAAACACTATTGTTAGTTCATCCCACAACTTCTCTTTTATTTTATGTGTGTTATACAATACAAAGACGGTGAGGTATCACTTTATAGTCATAAATTTTTAATACACAATAATAATATAAAAGATGTTTTTATTTGTTACATTAAAATATATATAATAAATTATAAAATTTAAAAAATATAAAATACTAGAAAATATTTGCACTTTTAAAATATAATAATACTGAAGGATGATCTAACATCAAAATTTATTGAAATACTATTGAAAGATATTCAATCAAATATCATCATATTTATGATTTTGAAGAAAAAAACCAGTAAATTTTTTCAAATACTCCTTAACTTATTATTTTAAATAAAAAAAAAAGCAATGCTCCAATGTCCTTTAAGCAATCCTTGGCCCAGTAAGCCAAAGCCCAACAAGATTTTAGAGACTTTCAAAAGCCTAAATCGCATCACAAATAGTTCTGCGGTCTCTGGAAGGGAAAATTTTTAATCAGGACTCCGCACGTGAGGCTACGTACGGAGTCAGGTAATATCGTGCGTGGTGCGTGTCGGAAAAAAAATAGAATAACACGAGGGAATATTCTAAGTGTTATTCGTATGTGTTATTCATGTGTTATTGTGTGTTATTCGTGTATTATTAATTTATTATTGTGTTATTATAACGCAGAATGATACATGAAATGAGAATAATACGTAAATAACATGTAAATAACACTTGAATAACACACGATAACACATGAATAACATGGAGGAAATATTTATTGTGTTATTCGTGTACGTGGCGTGATTTTACGAGCGCAACGCGTAGCTACACGTGCAGAGTCCTGATGTAAAAATTTTTCCTCTAAATCAATATTAATTTGCTTCATTGAAAAGTATTTAAAAGCTCATTAAAAATTTAAAAGGGCCAATTGCCCACGACAATTGACAGCAAAGCCCATCGCTATGAGCAAGCCAGCCAACCTACTAGCTTTTGTATCTTTTGTTTTATTTTTTAAATAATAATAATTATGAATAAACTTTTTAAAATTTTAAGATTTTATTAAATTTATAACATTACTTACCTTTATTTAAAATTTCAATAAAGTATATTTTAAATATTTTATGAATTTTGTTTGAAATTATTTTTTATTTAATATTTTTTAATTAATAATTAATTTAAAATAATATTAAAATATTTGATTGAAATTTATTTAGTATTTATAAATTTTAGATTGTTATAGAAAATTATATTATATTTTTAATCTTTTATAAATTTGGTAAAATATCTAGAAGAATATTTTTATTAATTTATTAAGATGTTTTATTAAAATAATTTTATTAAACTATTTTTAAGAAATTCTTATAATAATTCATTCTTAAATGACTCAAAAAATTTACCTCGAGCTGTGGAAATAAAAATTTTTTTTTTTTTTTTTTTTTTATAAAATTTATAAATTTAATTTTTAATTTATAATAAAAGGTTATTTATATTAAAGTTTTTTTAAATATTTATGAAATTTTTTATAAAATATTTATAAACTCTTCATAATTAGATAATATTATATTGGTTTGTGTTTTATGTTAATTTTTAATATGAATAAAATATAAATATTTAATTAATATTTTAAAAAATTTATTAAAATAATTTGATAAAATTATTTCATAATTTTTATAAAGATTTTTATTTCAAATTTATATATTTAATCATTAACATAGTATAATTATAAAGTAACAACTATTTTATAACTACGAAATTATGAAAGTATTTTTTAGTCATGGTAGTTCATTTAAGTTTTAAAACAAAAAAAAAATCTAAGAAAATAATTCATAAAAATTTCTTAGATGAAATGGAAAGCTAAAATATTATTTATTACCATGTAATGTCGTCTTCATTTTTGTTCAATTTTTTTCTAGTTTTGTTTTAACTAAATTTCACTTGAGCAAAATCTTAAGTAAGCTCTAATTTAATAAAATTAAAATTCAACTTAATAAAAGCAAACAACAAACTCCAAATATAATGAATTTAGTCAAACCCTAAAGTTGAACAAAATGTGCTTTAATCGACAACACCCAAGAGATTATCAATTTCTCTCTTAAGATCGCTCTATATGACTCAAAACTTCATTTCGAAAGTTATATGACAATTATTTTGTCATATATAAGGATCGTTCAAATAAGTTTGACGGTCGTTTGAAATAATTTTTTCGTGGAATTAACACATTGACTAGCCGTACGTGAATAGTATTTTTTGGCTAACCGTAAATTTATCATTTTCTCCAAAGGCCAATCTCGTGATAAAAGTTATATTTCGTAAATTACATAATCTTCAATAACACCTCGAGATTATTATTTTTTCTTTTAAGATAATTGTAGGACTCAATACTTCTTTTTTGAAAATTACATGACAATTGTTGTCACATATAAAGACCACACAAAATTTTGATGATCGTTTGAAATAATTTTTATATAAAACTCATACTGCTCAAATAGTCATGCATGATAGTACTTTCTCATTTTTCCACGAATTCGATTTGGTGATTCAAGTTATATTCATAAATTGTAAAATCTTTATGGTCACATATGAGGAAAATGAAAACTAGTTTTGGTGGTCATCACGGTTTTCATACATGGAAAATGATCTCACATAAAAAATTTTCAATGAGTAATTATTTTTCAAATCAGACTCTCATTGATTTTTATCTTCAAAACCATTCAAATGATTCTCTCTACACCAAAATTCAACTCATATGGAGGCTTGTTGAGCCAACGATAATCAAAAGAGAAAATCATTCTTTTCAATAATAAAAGGATAATATTTCCATAAGTGACAAAATGAACTCAAAATGAAATCGGACTTCAACAAAGTTTGACTTAACTTAACAGATACACAATTTGATCCAATAAAATCAATGAGCTTTAATTCAAAATCCATGAACTTTCTCTCTCTAGTTTTTGGGCCCACTTTGACTTGAAATATCTTGACATGAGAATTAATTTGATCAAGACCACTTGCACCATGAAATTTTTTATATTTTTTTACGTCGAAGTTATGAGCCTAAGCAAAATTTTGACTACAACCACCGTGTAACCACCCTTGCACTTCATTTAGCCATAACTTTAGAAAGATAAATTAAAATGGTTTAAACCATTGAATTCCTTGTGTTATCCTCTAAATAGAGTCCAACTTGCATGTTTCCATAACTACCACTAAATACCTTGCAAATTCATAAAATACCCCTCCATTTTTCTAAAATTTCTCAATATCCTCTTAAGCCTAACCATTCATTCCTTTCCTTTAATCTTTTTAGTTGACCTTCCGACTCATCAATCCACTTTAATCATTCTCATTAGTCCACCTCATCCTCCCTCCTTAAACTATGATCCCAACCTCTCCTCTCATTCTTCTCCTCTCCTCTCCCATTCTTTCTCTCGATTTTCCCCCTCTTCCCACTCCAAACCAAGCCCTCTACTCCTTCCTCCTCCACATATCTGCTCCTCTCCGACAAAGCCAGGCCATCATCAAGGAAAGCAAGGAAGGTAAGGACTCGGAGCTAAGGCAAGGAATAACGATCGAATCAAAAGAACATCGAAGCAAAGGAAGGTAATCTCACACACATGTATGTTCATTCCTTTCCAATTTTGCATGAATTAAACCATGAAATTTGTCTCATTCCTCTCTAATTTTGCATGAAGTGAACCATAAAATTTTTCTCATTCCTTTCTAATTTTTTCATGAAGTGAGCCATGAAATCGGTGTTCATTCCTTTCTAATTTAATTGTGGTATGAAGTAAACCACGAAGTTTGTGTTCTTTCATTTCCAATTCAATTTCTAATGAAATAAACTATAGAATGTGTGCTCTTTCCTTTCCAGTTTTGTTTTGCATGATGTTAAACAAGGGATTTTCTCTCTTTTGTCTTGAATAATGTGTACATTTGTCTCTTTCTTACTTTTGACGAGGTCAAATCCCTCACTTCTCACACTTCTATCATGAGTTTATTTCCTTTCCCCTTTTTTCCACTTCCACTCCAAAACAGAAACCTAACCCACTATACTCACCCAAAACTGAACCCTAACCCAATAACTCACCCAAACCAAAACCCTATTGAAATAAATCTCCCCGACCAAAAACCCGACCCACTAAACCCACCAGGATTGAAACCCAACCCACTAAACCCACCAAGAATGAGACCTAACCTGTCCTGAACACCTTACTCAAGACATAAACCTACTAAAGACACCTAACCCAAAATTTTAGACCATCTAGACTACCTTAGCAAAGCCTAATTAACTAAAATACCATTTAACTGATAACATACTAGCTTAACCACAAACCCACCAACCCTTTAAATCGATTAACCCATTATACCATTGGCATCCCCTGACCCGAAAAAGAACCTCACTTGACATTAAACCATGCCAAATGTACCTTGGTCAGAGACTTACATAGCCTAATCTACCCATGATCAAATGCAACTCCATCTAAACCCATCTAAATGAGCTTAAGACCACTTAATCCTTGCTTAAACATGACATTACCCCATAATAAAAATAAAAGAAAGAAGTGAGACAAAAAGTATGTTAAAGTGTATGTATGTATATTAAAGTGTATGTGTATGTGTATGTGTCAATGTGTTTATTTGTAGGTTTGTATGTGACCAATTCGCTTATGTGTAAGTATGTTTGTGTTAATGTGTTTATGTGTGTGTGTGTGTGTGTGTGTGTGTGTTAATGTGCTTATGTGTGTGTGTGTGTGTACTAATGTGTTTATGTGTAAGTGTGATGATGTGTAAGTGTGATGATGTGTAAGTGAAAGGGTAAGTGAAACATTGATGATGTGTAAATGAATGTATAAGTAAATATATAGGTGAATAATAAAAATATATACACATTAAAAATAATCGATCTATAAACAACACTTATAAACTTCAATTTTTCTGTTAATAAACATGTTGAATGTTTTAGAAGCCTACGGGAGTCCATAGTTTATTTTAATGGAGCCACGGCGAGTTATCTGGTGCTTGAGAAATAATGAGTAAGTTTGGGGGATTGATGCAATGAGAATTTACTTAAATTTTTGGCATTAAATACAATATTAATTATGATTTTTATTATAATATTATGCTTGAAAAGTAATTTTATTGTTTGTGCGGATTACATGGTTTAGGATACTTGAAAAAGAAAAGGAACAAATTTGGAGTAAAGAGCACAAAAATGGGACTTCGCACAAGTGGCCCACAAGTTGTGCACACGACGCGCATGCGGTCATGTTTCTAAAACATTAGGCTTTGCTAGTTGCAAGTTTGATAAGGGTTGGCTTTTGGTTAGGGCAACGTGCATCGTGGGCGTATTGCATGTGGCCACAATCTAGTTTTGGTAGAAGCGCATAGAGGAACTGGTTTTAGCAAGCACATGCTTTATTTTGGCAAGTAGGGGAGCGCCGCATATGACAAGTCGGCATTGCGTTCGTGCGTAGAGATACAGCGCGGGTCCATGCACGTTAGCTCATGCGGGGTGCGCACGCATTCGCACTAGCTATGTTTTCACGTGTATGCAGGGCAAGTGCACACCTAAGTTGCGCGCGTGAGAAGCACACCTATACTTGAGAGCTTCATCTTTACTTGGGAGAAAGGGCACCGAGAAGGTCACGGAAGATCGTCGGAGCACCACTAGAGTTCACCGAAATGTGGGCTTCTCATACACCAAAGAAGCTTCATCCTACATGAACAAACACTTCCACAAGTATCACAATGTTGAGAATCCCTATATCTCTTAGTCGGATCTAAGGTTAGTACAGAATTACGGCGTGTGGGTTTGATCACCCATGCGGGGTGAATATGCCAATCGACATTTTTCGACAAGGTTGTGACCGAACCCACAATAGCATAGATATTTATACTACAAAATATTTCCAAAAACATGTTAAAATTATATTTAAAGGCTAGTGTGAATAAATGAAATGATTTAAGAAAAATTATATAATAAGCACTTGCCAACATGGAGTACTAAAAGTATACGTAATAAATTTCAAGTAATATAAGATTTTTCTTAAAACCTTGATATTGATCATAGAGGCTATAACTCTGAATATTAACTTGCAAACTATACCAAAATTGCAGATAAACATGATAGGAGATAAATGTTGAAATGTTTGCAAATGATTTAAAACTAAATTTAAGTAACAAATGAACAAAGTTTAATATTTAAAAAGTTTAAATGATTAATAAAATTTAAAAGCGAGTTTGAATGTTATGAAATGATCTTTCCTCTTATAAAGAGATATTAATCAATGTAGGATTTGAATGATGAAATATATGAAATGTTTCATGTATTGTGACAAATAGGAGCATTCATCCTTTTAGCCCCTCTCGATTCTATCGAAGAACCTTTGGCTAGCCTAAAGTTTATCTCTAGCTTATGTAGTAATCTTGAGTAGATTCTAGCATCTCACTTCTCGATTACCTATACCCTCCCATGAGACCTATAGGGCCCACCTTACGATCCAAAATAAGATCAAATTGATAAAGATACTAGTCGCTGCTAGAAACATCAATTCTACACCCATGAAAACTTATCTCCTGTTGTTGCACTCCCCCCTTAGAAGATCGTGATGAATATTTCTAGAGTGAAGTGTGGCATTCACAAGTTGGGTGAAATCATAGCCCTCCCATGTTATTATGTTTCTCAATAGATTTTAATCTTACAAGTGGCCAATTTGCAAAGTCGATAAAGAATCGGTGGAAATACCATCACAATTTTAAAATAAAAAGAAATCTTTAAATCTTCTCATCCAACATGATTTATTCCCAAATGCAAGGAGAAAGAATGGGAACTACTCGGAATTCATGGAGATAAAATAAGAACACATGATTTGTATTGAAAACCAAAGTCTTAACAAAAAACTTAAACACAAATACAGATATCTTATGTCTTCTCCACATAATTTTTTGAGTGTCCTTCAAGCAATTCTCCAAACTCTTACACAAAATCTTACACACACACACACGCACGCACAAAAACAAAAGTAAACACCATTCCTAAGTGTCAAAAAGTCTCTTGTTTCTTCTCTAAAAGTCATCTTTGCTCGTCATAATTTGGCCCTTTTAATAGATCTGCGAAAATAACCGAGGGTTGCTTGAGCACCCCTTGAGAATTAGGCCAAATTTAATGCATCTTCTTGAAAATTGGTTACCGGCACTGTAGTGCCAATCTAGAGCACTATAGCACCCAGTTTGCTCGATAGATGATTCTATGGCACCAAGGGTGACGCTGTAGCGCCAAGGGGTGAGGTGTTATTGCACGAAAAGGGTGGTGTTATGACGCCGTAAAAAATTCTCCATTTTATCTTCATTTTGCCCGCATTTTCTCTAAATGTTCATGCAATACCTGAAGCATAAAAAACAAGCAAAATACCTTCCTTTAAAATGCAATATCATAAAAAATGTGCATAAAATAATCATGAGATGTATACTAAAAATATGTAATTTTTAGGTGGATCGGTACGCGAAACTTAAATGTTACTTGTCCTCAAATAACTCCTTGTACTATGTAAAAATTAGAATTGATGGAAGTAAGTTTTACTTAAAGATTTCTATAGTTTTTGTACTATAAATGCAATAGTAAGACTATAGAAAAATTTTAATAACTCAGGTTAAAACTAAAATATAAGAATATTTAGTATTAAATCTAAGAGTTCTGATTTTTCTATTTATTTCAAGAATAAGCGCACTTTGTCATACTAAGGATGCTTTAAAGAATTACTTGAAAAATAATTTCATGATAACTCTATGAGGTAAGGATGCTAATACTTTTAAAAATATGTTCATTAATGTAATTAAGTCCATTTCCTTAAGATGATTCATGTGAAGCTTAATTTTTTATTAGGCATCTTCTCGAGCTTCTCCTCATTTTCTTTTTTGCTTTTCTTTTCTTTTGATTTTTCTTTCCTTTTTCTTTTCATGATAATTTTCAATCATTTTTTTTGCAAGGATTACTATATCTAGATAGCCTTTAATAATTTTAATTTTCATATCCCCTTTTTAAAAGTTAAAAACTTCTCGCATTTTTTTACTAGATAATTGTGTATTAGCTTTAAAAGATTTTTCATTGAGTCTCATTTATTTCTTTTTAAGTGTAAATCTAAGATCCTCAATATTTCCAATAATACAATTTTCTTTACTTTAAATAATAAATGCATAATCTTATAATCTTATACTAATTTCCTTAACTACCAGAGCTAACATTTATTATTAAAAACTTTTACTTAAGTCTTCTATAACATTTATAAAATCAAAAATATAATTGTCTAAAGCTAACCATACATACCACATGTTATGTTAAAATGATTTTAAAATATAGTTTATTGAGGACAAATAAGGTTTATTTACGAAAATGTTTTTATCCCTTCCCTCGAAGTTAAAATTTTTTCATTAATTTCGAATTGTACGAGTTCATTAGGAAAGAGAAAATTTTGATGGTTTTAGAATATGAGAATAATACATGTACAAATAATAATGGCAGGTGCTGAGTAGTAGAGAGCAGGTAAATCTAAAATTAATATGTATAACAATAAAAGCACAAAGTAAAAAAAGACTACTCTAATACTATTAATATAAAGTAAAGGCAAAAAGTAAACAATAAAATAATAGAACAAAAAATGCAACACTTTAGTTCAATACAAATGTACACCTAAGCAACTAAAGAAAACACAAACATAACACCAACAATAACGAATCGAATATGTTAACAAAGAAATCCAAATACAAGATCTATAGTAAAGAAAATATACTCACAATCATCTCTTCTTTATCATCATCATCATCATCATCATCATCATCATCATCATCATCAACATCAATATCCTTCGCCTTGTCTCCCACCACTCTCATATGGAGAATACATTGGGCAAGAAGGAGATTCCAGCGAATGATCGCTCTTGAAAATTTCAGGTGAATCTCATTGAAAGTGGTATCATACTCGGCTCTTCTCATCGATACTCATCATTGTGATCCAAATGTGCTTTCAATTCTTGCATGTAATTTTGGAAAGATAAATTATCACCTTATTGAATGATTATTTGCTCCCGAGAATAGTGCCAAAAGTAAAAGTACCAGATGTGGAAGGTTTAAAGATTAAGCTAAAGCTAAAGTAGAAACAATGTCAAAACCTCCACTCCTTGATCTAGAATACGCATATGCATTCCATAAATGTCAAATTTGTTTTTTCAATGGGTTTATGATGTGGCAAATTTTCCTCCCATGAATCATACTTAAATCCGATTCCCATGCATGGTGGAAATAAGAGAAGAATTGCCCTACATATAAGGTTCCTCATTTACGGGAAATAATCATGTTCTTGTAAATGAGGGAGCCAATATCTATAGGTTTCCTCATTTGAATGCAATAATTCAAGGTGGCTCTCTTGGGTTAACTCACTAAAATTGGTAGTTAGAAGAAGTCTACCAAAAAATAAAGTAATTCCGAACACGAGAATTAATGTTAAGCTTTGAAAAGTTTATACGACGTCCATTCTTGATCTTCAAAACTCCACATTCATCAGTAAATAATCCCAAAATCTCATCAAGCTCGGCATTAGTAGGGATTAAACTCCAAATGTGAAAGTAGGAACAACGTAGCTTATAAATATGATTAATTTGTATAGAGTTAATATCGATATCTGCCCTCTCACAAACACCAAATCATCAGATTCATCAGGCATGTTAGCATAAAATTCACGAACCACGAAATCACAGCAACGATAGGTAAGAAATAGCATAAGTTTTCCCATTGTTGTTCGGCAATCAAATATTCGATAGTTCCACCAAGACGAAGAAACTTCGCTCTTGTAATCAACTTCTTATATTACGAATCTCAATATCTGTCATAGACTTTCCGAACTGGCAGGCCCTCGTTATCACTAGCTTGTCCTCTACCCCACTTCATCTTAGGATCCATGTGAAATCTTAAAAAAAATCAATAATATTTTCAATAAGTTTAATGTGCAAATCCATAGTACCCTTACAAACACATTCTAAACCAAATATGCATTTAACCATGAATTTCTCTCTATTTCACATCAAAATTTCAAATTTTCGGCCAAACCATAATGTAGGAAAGAAATCCATGGTGAAATTAAAAAATTTATAGGTCAAAATGTAGATCTTGCAAGAAGAAGAAATCTCTGGTTTGAAGCTCGGCTCCAAGACAATCAAGCACAAATTCAAGCTCTAAGGAGCAAGTTGCGAAAAAATGGGAAGAAGAAGGTGAACCAGGGAAAAGACGGCACGACAGCGGCGGTCCGAGTGCTAAAGCACTCTCGGTTTATTTTGGGCGCCTTAACGCCATATAGCGCCTAGTCGTGGCGCTATAATGTCATGCCTATCTACGATGAGTGGCGCTATAGCGCCCAATATTAGTGTTATGGAGCCATTCATACCCATCTAGAATTTTTAAAATTTTTGTATATTATGAAAAGAGAATGAAAAATCTAAGATTTCTAAACCTAATATTTGTTTTAATGGTCATTTAAAAAGTCATTGAGTTCGTCGTCTTTCCAAAATTTAAGTACGCAACTACGAATCTAAACATTCAAACACAGAAAACCAACTTTTAACAATATAATTGAACTTATTCTTTTATATTAATAATATATTCAATGCAAACAACATAACATTGACTTAAATAGATGTCGATACGGGCATAAATAAACATCCGGAAATGCTAGAGCCATTATAATAATAAGTCGGCACTCCACATAAACACTCAATACTAACATAATTATCTATTTAAGATTCCATCTATGAGTAGTTATGAATAATGTTGTCGCCCTCTTTTTCACCCTCCAAAAAGTTGATCAATAGCACTGATAAAAAGGAGTGCGAGGAAATTCCGAAGCAACCTTGTAAGCCATTCATTTGTTGTTGTTTTACATACTTACTTGATATTCTTGAAGCATGCCAAATGATTGGTCAGGAGTTTCAACTGCCAATCTAAATGCTCATACACGTTGAACAAGTCTCCATACTTGGTGTGTAGTCGAAATATCCTGCTTGATTTTCCCAGTTTGTGTCGCTGCTCTAGAGTTAATGCTAAGAATTCTTTGAAGTAGGGATGAACATCCTTATGCATCATCTTCTTGTCATTAAACTTCTCATTATCGTACTCACCATGATCTCCAAGTAGGAATGAATTTTCTACTCTCTATTCTCTCTTAAAATGCTTCGGCAGTGAATTTGATGCCTCATTTCCCATTTTAGGCGGTTTTATAGAGAAGAAAGAGGCAAGAAAGCTAATTTTGGGTGGTTTAGGGAGTTCTTTGAGCTTGTGGCGCTATAGTGCAAGATGCGGGGCTTCTGCGCAAGATCTATCGCTATAGCGCCAATCCAAAGTTTACACGAAGTTGAATTTCTTTCGTCCTCTCCCTCATTTTCATCAAAAAGATAATATTTTATACCGTCTTAAACATGTCGACTCAAAATCACTTCATAAAATCATTAAAACAACAATCATAAATCAAATCAATTCATCTGAAAACTATAAATTGTCTCCCCATTGCGCTTGGTTTAACGTCGTCGGCCCCGAACATATCCGTGTTTTTAATTTGGTTGACCTAACATTACGATGTTCTCAAATGTAGAATTTATCTCTGCTTATACAAGCTTCTAACTTTTGTGTCCATTTATTTTAATCATCCTTCCGGTTTAGGATCTTGATATCATGACATCATATGGATAATCTCTTTACGACGATAAATGTTACACACGACCAGGCGTACTTAAGTATTCCTGGAAAAAAATTTAATTTTGTATTTTTCGGTACGAAAGTTTGGTTTAGATTTAATTTATATAAATATAAATAGAAGTTTGAAAAATATTAATTTAATTTTAAAAATATGCGATCAATGATCACATATAATCAACGAGTTTAAATAATCGAGCAATTTACTACAAGCCATGCATCTATCCCGAAGAATGGATACATTTAGCGAAGTCATTGAGGCTTAATCAAATAAACTAAAGACTTATGACATTTGTTTGGTACGAAGCGCATATGTTGGCCAGGCAATTTACTTTATATAATATGAAGGGAATTAGATAGGGTTTATATTAATATAAGTGCTTTAAGTTTCACATGTAAGGGTAAGCCCCTATAGTTAATCACATCTTAGGTAACCAAAGTTATCTAAGAAAACTCTTGATAAAGATCGAAATATTGTATTCATGACTTCCAAAGGAAGAATCTTGAAAAGAATAATGACAGCTGAGAAATCAATGGGTGAGTGTCTCGAGTTTGAAATAGTTGCGTAATAATCAAGGAGATCTTGGGGAAAACCTGACTCACGAGGAGAATGTGGTGATTTCCCGAATTATATTTTGTTTTGGCTTCAATTTGGGATAATTATTTAATGTTCGATCTCACAATTTTATTTTTTTTAAGAACTTCTGATTACTTGATACCAATCATGTGAATAGTCTTGAAGATAAGAGGTTTATATCATATCCGATGACAACCTCGGAATCTAAGACGAGTTAGGGCTTTATATTACAAGGTACAAAGGCCTAAAGAGATAAAGAGAGGAGTTTATGCTGCCTTGGAGGCAAAGTACATCTCGAAGTCATTTATGGCTTGTTGTTTAATTATAAATAGTTTCTTTGTTGAAGATGGCCATGCGCACTTTGTGCATGCTCCAAGCTCCTCGTCATAGCGGGTTTAGTTTAGAACTGTCAATTATAAGAGTTCGAGAGAAGTAGCACGTTTTAGAAATGTTTAAATTGGGGGTAATGTGAGTGTCATATTTAGAGGAATATTTAAGTTGATTATAGCGACACCGGTTAGGATCCTATGGTTCCCTCATTAAGCACCACTATTTTCTTCGGATTCACTTAGTCCAAATGAAATTACTAAACACAACTAAATTAGTTCCATACTTTCATTTAGGCAGTAGGAAATCTTTGTTAGTATACATAAGTTGCATCCTTTGAGTATTCCCAGATCATCAGATAGAGGTATTTTAATTTAGTTTCACTTGTATTTGGTTTTGTTTGTGATTAACTTTTTGAGTTGTCTTATATTTTGGTTATTGTGGCGGTGAATTTGATTTTGTTTTATTTTGATTTTAGTTTTGGTTTTATTTTGCAGCTATCCTAAGAATTTTTGATTTTCATGTAGGGTGGCATTGTTATTTAGCATGCGAAGCTTATAATAAAGAGAGTGCGGGAAAGAAGATCTTGTAAACTTGTAAAGCGTACTGTCGAGTATTCTTGTTCATCCACCTAAAACATCAGTATCTTTTGTAGTAAATATTTATAGTTTGCAGGAAAGTAAAACTATAGATAGGTTAGTCATAGCTTTATAAATCTTTTATGTCATAGCAGTGGGTCCTATTTATTTAATTTGAGATGCCTTCTTTTAATAAGTATAATAGGTTCGGTTGTCACACAAGATGTCCGGAAGACTTGTGAAAAAATCCGGAGAGTCCCTAGATATTTCACAACCCTTTTTAACTTTCTTGAATTCATTTGAACTTATCATACTCACTAAACGATTCATCTATTTCATACACTTATGCTCAGCCGAACATTGTCTTTAGGTCATCCCAAAAATGGGGTAATTATCGCTTGAAATTTTATTTATAAATTATGTGAGTAAAAGCCTTGAGAGGCAAGTTGGCTTATTAAGAAACTTGGCAAATTTGGTTTGGAAGTGGACTTGTAGTGTTTTGAGAGTATTTGGTATTAATTAAGCTTTATTTTCTATTCCTCATTAGTCAAATTTTAATTAAGCCTAGTTCACTACTAAGCCTTTAAGACTTTAGTGGGTATATTTATATTTTCAAAAGATATTGACTTATATGATTATAATTCTTATCAAAATATTGAATTATTATTTAAATATCAAATATGGGTATTGAATTGAAGAATTTATCGACTTCCAAAGTCAAACCCTAACCTTAAAGGATCTTTTGGTTTGATTTTCTTTCGAATTAATGTAATTAAAATTGTAATTTTATCCTTGAGTATGACAAAAGTGAGATTAGTTCCTACCACTTATCCCTTCATGTTCAATCATTCAAATCATGTTAATTAAGACCATTCATTACTCATTTATCCTTTTAATTAAGCATAAATATTGATCGAGCTAAAGTCTTCAAAAGTACAACTTTGCCGCTAAGGCCTTAATACTTCATAATTAATCAAATTCAACTCAAATAACTTTGAAATTTTAATTTTACCCCATTTATGGGTCAATTAAAACATCGAGAGGAGAAAATGTGATTTTTCTAAATTTTATTTAATTTTCATAATTATTTTTCACGCAAAATAGGGATTTTCAAAGATAATTCAACAACTTAATCAAAACAAATTATTTATTCTTGAAAATTATTGGAGGTTTACCTAGCCCGGTGGACCACTTGGACCCAGACTTCATGATTTTTGAATTTTAATTTAATTATTAAAAGCGTATTAAGTTTTGGAGTATTAATGAAATAAAAAATATTATTTACATTGAAAATAAGGTTTTATATTTTCAAAAAATTTCTCTGAGGTCAGGGAAACCAGAGAACTAAATTTCATATTTTTGTGATTTCTATTTCAATTATTAGAATTATTTTAGTGAGAAATTAGAAAAATCGATTTTAGGCTTTAAATTTGTTTTTTAACCCTTTTAAAATTTAATATCTCCACTTAGAAAATTTGGAAAATTATTCCAATTGTTCCTAAGTGAAAGAAGACAATTTAGAACATTTCCATCAATTTTATTAATTTCATGATTTTTATGAGTTTTTAATTATTTAAATATTTAAAATAACCTTAAAAATGAAAATTTTGCTTTAATGTTAATTTTTATTTTTCCTATATTCCTCGATCACAGAGAACTCCTAAAACTAATTTGATAATTTTTTTAGTTGTATTTTAATTATTATAATTATTTTAATGCCAAAGGTGATATTTAACTTATAAAATTCGTTTAAGTGGCCAAATCAATTCCAAATATCTTTAAAATTTTTATGGGAGTTTCTTTGATCATAAGCCACGGTAGGAGTAAAAATCAAGTTATTTACACTTATTTAGTCCAAATTAATTTTCTTTTAATTTTGAGGGTTTATGCATTAGGTTTATATTTAATGAGTTAAACTAAGTTATAGTTTTCCTATGGTCCTACGATCATAGTGAACCTACCAAAATATTTTTATATTTTTATGATGGGCATTTTAATTTTTATAATAATTTTATTAAAACAAACACAATAAACTTGAAAAAATAAGGATATTCTCTAGAGATCCACACTGGCACCTTGGAATAATCGGGAGAAGATCCCTCATGACGGGGAGGAGCAAAGTTTCTAAATTTCAAGCCATGGTGAAATGTTGAGAAAATGGAGAATTAAAATACCTAATACAGTATTTAATTAATTAAAAATAAAATATAAATCAAATGAACTTGAAATCATTTCCACATTGTATTCCTTTGTTCTTGAACAAAAGAGGGTATTTTTCTTTTATTTTTCGATTTTCTACGCCAAGTTATGGATTTTAAAGTTGGCACGATTTAATTAATTCAAATAAATACTATTTTTCTACTTACCTGTGCGCTGACTGTATTCTCGACGGTTCCGGCTTGGTATGCGTCGCTCCCTTTATTAGAGATAGTGTAAGACCTCCTTAAATGGAAGACGACATCTACTCTCTTTCTTCTTTACATTGGATGTAAGACCATCATGACATTGGTTTTCTTTAGCAATCTTTCTTTGGATAGGATATAAGTCTCATACGCATTCTATTCCAAAATTGACATTTTAACATTGACATTTCTAAGAAATAGTGTAAGACCTCCTTAAATGGAAGATGGCATCTACTCTCTTTCTCGTTATTGGATGTAAGACCATCATGACATTGGCTTTCCTTTAACAATCTTTCTTTGGATAGGATATAAGTCTTATTTGCATTCCTATTCCAAAATCGACATTTTGACATTGACATTTTTAAGAGATGGTATAAGGCCTCCTTAAATGGAAGACGACATCTATTCTGCTTTACGCATTTATTGGATGTAAGACCATCAAGATATTGGCTTTCCTTTACCAATCTTTCTTTGGATAAGATGTAAGTCTCATACGCATTCTATTCCAAAATCGACATTTTGACATTGACATTTCTAAGACATATTGTAAGACCGCCTTAAATAGAAAATGACATCTTCTCTCTTTCTCGCTATTGGATAAAAGACCATCGGACATTGGCTTTCCTTTAGCAATCTTTCTTTGGATAGGATATAAGTCTCATACGCATTCCTATTCCAAAATTGACTTGAATTTAACATTGACTTTTTTTTGAGAAAATTGAATATGACATTTGTTCTCTTCCCTCGAATTGTCTATAGTACATCGATAGTTCCCAAAAATGCCAAAATAAGGACTTTGAATTAAAAATAACAAAAATAAAAAAGAAGAAACGTGTCTTGAATAACTTCTTTCGATCTATAAATCAAATTCCAGCGGATACACTCTGCGATTACTGAGTTTGCCACTCTTTATAGTTAATGGATATAAGTCCCTTCGACACGGAAATATGGTATTCCATTAGCTAGGATGTAAGTCGCATAGCATTCCTTCTCGAGATAGACATTTGACATTTGAAGAGATAGTACGACATATACTCTCTCTTTAGTTATTGGATATAAGTCATTTCCTAACACGGAATATGGCATTCCTACGCTTGACACCAGAACGTTTGACATTTAAATGGAATATGACATCCATTTTCTCTCTCCGGTTATCGGATGTAAGTCCATTCTACGACACGGAAGTTATGGCATTTCTATAACTCAATATTGATATTTGACATTTCTGAGAAATGGAACATGACATCTATTTTCTCTTTTTAGTTATCGGATATATGTCGTTACGACATGAAAGTTATGACATTTCTATAACTTGACATTGACATTTGACTTTTCGAGAAATGGAATAGGACATCCATTTTCTGCAATATTACTTTCAGATGAAAGTCCTTTCTTATACATAGAAATCATGACATTCCCATAATTTAACATCACCACATTTGACGAGACATTCGACATTTGACAAATCGATATTTTGACATTTGACATATCGAAACGTACTTGACATTTGACGTACCAACATTTCGACATATCGACTTTTCGACATTTGACATATCGACAATTGTAATCGACAGTTGAGATATCAATCTTTTAACATTTCAACATATCAATAATCATAAACATTTGAGACATTGACATTTCGACACTTTGTGATTGTTATCGGCGTTTTGAGATATCGACGTTTCGACGTTTGTATATCGACGTTTGTTTTTGACATTTGAGATATCGATGCTTTTGACATTTGGCATATCGACGTTTCGACATATCGGCAATTGTTATCAGCATTTAGCACATCGACGTTTCAACCTTTGATATATCGATAATTGTTATCGACATTTGACATATCGACATTTAACATATCGGCTTATTTGACACTCATCCTCTCCTTTGCTATCGTGTGTAAGTCATTTCACGACACGAAATATCATTCTTTTAACACGACATTGACATTGACATTACGAGAAATGGAATATGACATCATTTTCTCTCTCCAGTTATTGGATGTAAGTCCTTTCACGACAAGGAAATCATGGCTTTCCTCCCAAACTACTAAATATCGACATTGATATTTCGAGAAATGGAATATGACATCCATTTTCTCTCTCTAGTTATTGGGTGTGCGACAATGAAATCATGGCTTTCCTCTAACTAAACATCGTTATTGAAATTTCGAGAAATGGAATATGACATCCATTTTCTCTCCAGGTTATTGGATGTAAGTCGCTTTCTACGGCATGAGAAATCATGGCTTTCCTGTAACTAAATATCGACATTGATATTTTGAGAAATGGAATATGACATCCATTTTCTCTCTGCATTTATTGGATGTAAGTCCTTTCCTGACAAGGAAATCATGCTCTCCCAACTAAATATCGCATTGACATTTAGAAAATGGAATATGACATTCATTTTCTCTTTAAGGTTATTGGATATAAGTCCTTTCGATTGCGAAAAGGGCGTTCCTTCTCAGAACAGACATATGAGACATCCGACATTCCTTAAACGCGATATGACATCCATTCCTTTCGATTATTGTGGGACATTTTGGACTACTTGATCAAGCGCTGATATATGCGGCATACTTATACGATTATTCCGCAGTAGGTACTTTTGTTGACCTCATTTTCCTGATAGGTCGACCTTTTGACGAAAATTGACTTTGGTGAAATGAAAGATTGATCAGAGACCCAATGACCAACCTGATGACCCAATACAGGTGACCTTTTGACCTAAAAAGTCAACTATGGTCAAAATGGTGATCCGGACTTGATAGCCGGCCATTGTTGCCCCGATAGGTCAACCATTTGACCTAAAAAGTCAACTTTGGTCAAAATGGTCAATCCATGCAATGACGAAACATGTTAGCCCCATAAGTTAACCTTTTGACCTAAAAAGTCAACTTTAGTCCAAAATGGTCAATCCAATTGACGAGCAACCTGACTCAATAGATCAACCTTTAGGCTAAAAGTCAACTTTGGTCAAAATGGTCAATCCAGACCCAATGACCAACCTGTTGACCCCATAAATCAACCTTTTGACCTAAAAAGACAACTTTAGTCGAAAATGGTGATCACGACCTAATGACAAACCATTGACCCATGATCAACCTTTTGACCTAAAAAGTCAATTTTGGTCAAAATGGTCAATCCATACCTAATGACCAAACCTTCGAACCATGAGATCAACCTTTGACCCAAAAAAATCAATTTTGGTCAAAATTTGGTCGATTTTTGACCAAATGACGATTATTAACCCAATGATCTGTTTAAGATGCCAAAATGACAAAATTAATCAAATAATTAATTTCAAAGTTATTTTGATTAATTAAAATTGACTAATAATTTAATTTTCAATATTTTAATTAATGACATAATTAATTAAAATGAAAAAATTAAATTAAAATTCATAAAATGACAAAATACACCAAAATGAAATAAAAATGACAAAATTAATCAAATAATTAATTTCAAAATTATTTTGATTAATTAAATGACTAATGATTTAATTTTTTTAAATTTTAATTAATGACAAAATTAATTAAAATAAAAAATTAAATTAAAATTCATAAAAATGATAAAATGCACAAAATCAATTAAAAATAATGGAATTAATCAAATAATTAATTCCAAAATTATTTTTGATTAATGGACCAATAATTTAATTTCTATATTTTAATTAATGACATAATTAATTAAAATGAAAATTAAATTAAAAATTCATGAAATAAGACAAAATTGATTTTGGACCAAAAATGATAAAAAAAATTAATCAAATAAATAATTCCAAAATTATTTTGATTAATTTATTGGCTAATAATATAATTTCCAATATTTTTGATTAATTACATAATTAATTAAAAATGGAATATAATTAAAAGGTATGAAAATAAAATTTGGATCGTAGCTCCATTTATGACATAATAAGTGGTTTCAAAATTCCAAACCCATTAATGACATTATGGGTGACCTCACATGGGTTAAACACAACCCATATAACCCATTAAAAATGAATTAAACCATTGGGTGACTCATGACATGTCACCTTAACCATGGTTAAAAGACATGATGGCAGCTTTAATCATAAGAGGAAATGAGATGTCATTCCCTCATGAATATTTAGGGAACATTTAGAGAATTAAAATTGACACCTCCTAATCCTAGCGATGGAAGAAAGAGAAGCTTAGATCACCCTTCCCTCATGGGATGAGCTCAAAAATACCAAATTTAAAAATTAAAAGATGGAGACATGTGTCATGCTTTCACCTTTGAGCTTAAGTGACATGGTGAATAGAAGATGGCTAGCTCTTTATGAGTCACCACACACCTCTTGACAAACCAATAAACATGAACCAAATCGATGAAAAGCTCATCATCACCAATCCATGGTAATGATGAAAGAAAATCTTAAGTGTCATCCTCGCATAAAGAAACATTGAATATGCGAATGGTATATGGAGAAGGTTTATCTATGACATTTGAACAATGTTATCGCCTCCCAGCTCATCGATGGAAGACAAGCCTTGGAGTTAAATCCTCACCATATTTGGAACTCCACATGGGTTAACCTTGAAAAATGAATTGAGCTTATGCTCAACTGAAATTTTATCTCCATGGCATTAATAGAAAAGTTAGCAACTCCCCTAGATAAGCCTAGCTCGGCCCAAGCTTATCTAAGACTGCTTAAATAGTGTTATTATAGGTACGATAGATTAGCTGCTTCTCTCTTTAGTACTTAGGATCTAGCCTTAGGCTTTTCCTTTGACTAATCTTAGAGGACTAGAAATGGAACCCACCACTTAGAATTCGAAACACCTCTTAACTCTGCAAACCCCACAAGCTTGATTGCAGGCCTAATCACCTAGAGGGTTGAAATCAAATGTGGAGGTTTAAAGGATGAGTTCCATTTTATGGGACTTTTGGCCTTAGGAATACCCTGGGTGGCCTGTTCTGGTGAGGGTTGACTTGCACATACACTACACTCTCACACGCATTCCGAGTCCCCAAACCACACTCTCCACCCAGCTTGACTTTACGACTCGTCATAGGTAATTCATATGGATGGTTCTTAACCCCTAAGCCCACAGCTGAAGGGTTAGGAACAACATAGTGAATGCCTCAAATGAGTCCTCTCATGGCTTATATGGGCTTAATATGGCTTCATGGCTCGGCAAGTGATTACTTTCGCATTTGATTAATTTTCATTTTTTCCAAAATTTCAATTTTTTGACTCGGGGCCCTACCCGCTAAATTTTACCAAATACCATAGAAATGACCCAAAAAATTTGCAAAATTGCTAAATTGCAAAGATCCCTCAAAATCGATCCTAAACACTTCCCTTTGATAAAATTGACCGTATTTGGCCAAAAAATACCAAAATTTCCAAAAATGCCCCTAAACCCCCAAAATTACCAAAATACCCTTTTACCCCAAAAATCCAAAATTTTAAAAATTCGCAGAAATATCCAGAAAATCTCAAATATTCCCATTTTCATTTTTGTTTGACTACACCATGGGCGATTTTGCCCGATTTACCCCACTTTTTACTAAAACGCCCAATTTGACCCGTTTTAACCCAGTGAACCCAATGTCAAACCAAACCACCCCAATTGACCTCAATTCTGGTCCAATTCAATTCTAAACTTCAATTCAATATCCCCAATAACAATTTAGACCAAAATTGAGTCGATTTGATTGAAATTTGAGCACGATTTCAATTTGAAGCCTAAGGCCCGATTTTGGCCCATGACCTAAACCTAGCCCAAACCTAGCCCAATTCAACTCCAATTGGCCCCAAATCTTTTCTAAAGCCTTCCTAACACCCCCATAAACAAAAACCTAACTTGATTTTAAAATTTGAACCTAAACTCCGCTGAAACCTAACCCGAAATCAAAATCCCTTAAATTGATCTAAGCCCAAACCTAACCCAAATGGGCCCAAATCCCAAAATCAAAAGCCCAACCAAAGTTGAAAACTCTTGTGACACTCCCATAAACATTTCTCAACATTAATTTCTCAAGATCAACTTTAGTCAGTCCTTAAACCAAGTTAACCCAGTTGGCCCACACTTGGCCCCTTTACCAAAAAGCCCAAATTCAACCCAATTCTACTCAAATCACACCAAATTGATTCCAAACCACTCATGACACATCCCTAAACTAAACCCAACATTTATTTGGCATGATCCTTTACAAAATTTTCATCCTAAATTTACTTTAAATCCAAAAGCTCACTTCCTTAAACCACTTTAAAAGCCATCAAAACCATTTCAAAAGCCCAATATCTATCCTAAAGCCCACATGACATTTTCATTTGTCATCCTTTTAACCAAATCAACCCCTAAGTTTTAAATCCATGATCAAATGATTCCAAATCAGCCTCATGCCAAATCACCCCTAAATGCGAAAATCACAAACCCATTTCCTTGAAACTTGGCTAAGCCATTCCCAAGCCACATGGAGCCATGAAGCCATCCTTAAGCCCCATGTAAAGCCATGAGAAGTTTGACATGTGACCATCCCATAAATGGCAAATGGAGGAGCCGCTTTCTTAAGCCTTCCTTAAGCCTTTTTAACCAGCTCCAGCCAATCTGCCCTAAACGGAGATTAGCCGCACAATCCTTGATGGAGACTATACCATTTCCTCTTGGGCGACCCAAATGAACATTTTCAGCCTAAATTCAGGCCTTGGGTGGTGCACCAAGCCCAAAACCATGTAGGTTGACCCATTTGAACCCAAAATAAACTTCTCCCCCTTCCACTTTGATCTAACTCCTTTACACATGGCAATCACGATTGCTTGCACCAGCAGAGGCCACATTGCTTGAGTCGGATGGTGACCCATGCCTGGCCTGCCAGCCACCACAGCCGCCGGAAAACACCAAGCCGAGAGCCTTATTTGGCTTGAAAAATTGAGCCAACGCCGAGTTGTCCCGGCCCGAATGGACCTGTGGTTGTTCTTCTCCTCCCCCAGGCGGTGATCCAGAGCCTCGATTACCCACACAGAGCCCTCCAGCCACTCTATTTAAACATCACCACCTCTCAACCAAAGAAGGTGTTGAACCAAACCTTACCAAAACTGCGCAAAAGCATTCCGGATCACTCTCCGGACATAGAGAACTTGATCCCAGCGGGAAATCCGGCCACACAAACCCTCATGTGAGCCTCTCGATTTTTGAGTTGAAAATTCACCCAAAAAACAGGACACTTCACCACAGTGAGCCAATCTTCAAATTGATTGACCCTACACCTTCACCAGACCAAGAGGAGAAGTTCCCGGTAAAAAGCCCCCTCGCGAGGCCGGTAGTGCTTCCGGCCTCGAGCTTTGTGATCGGCCTTGGTCCCTTTCATGCCTATACAATTCCCTAGAGCCGGAGAGACTTCACATGCGGAGCTTGCCTGGACTAAATCAGAAGGTTACACAACTCTCAGATCGAAGCTTCACTTCTTTGAGCAAAGGTAGCAGACTCATTCTTCCTCCCGAGCTTCCGACAATTCTACATTTTTGTTTTGGGTTGATTTCATACCACATCGCCGTGTAGATGTGTTTGTCTCTTCAAGACGAATCGATAGAGTATAAGAACTCGAAAATCCATTGAGAATTGAGAGAGATATTAGGGTTTGAGTGTGGACGGTCACGGGTGCACACCAATCGTAGACGATGACCGGGAGCGGGTGGATCGCGCGTGTATCGAGCGGACGGTCGAATCAGCCGGACGACGCAATGGTACATGAACCGCGGGCCCTTGAAGAGTTGAGTCAGATGGCGGCGCCGAATCCCGCGCGATGCGTGAGAACTTCGGAGATGCGAGGGTTGACGCGGCGCCGCGTGGATAAGTAGGAAATTAGGGTATTTTTGAATTATTTAAATGCACGGGCAAAAAATTCATATCTTTGCATAGAAAAATCACCAAAATAAAATAAAAATACCCTCTTACTCAGTGAATAGAGGAGAATAATGTGGAAGAGAAATTAAATTAATTGGATGAGTATTTAATTTTTAATAATTTATTCTTGTTTTTAATGTTTTGATTCTCCATTTGCATAGATAATTCATAGCGGCATGAGACCATAGGGCTTTTGAAGCCTGCGATCTTGGGAACATTCCACAGATTTTCAAGGTCAAAGGCCATCTCTGTGAAAAGTTATTGATTTTCAAGTTCATGTCACTATTTTAGGTATTTTAATTCGATAATTAGCGTGTTGTAAAATAAATTTAGGAAAATTTGGTGATGTTTCTTAGGACCAGGGGACCCTATGAAAAATATATTTTGAGTTAATTCATTCATAATAACCTTAATTGGCCTAAACCATAAAATTGAATTTGAATTAATTAGGGTTAACCACATAAAATTGACTTGAAAATAATTCTCCGTTACTCTTTAGGGTTAGAGAAACCTTACATAAAATATTGAAATCAATTGAACTTGATTAACCCAACCAAATGGATTGATTAAGCCTCATAAGCAAAATGGAACTTTAAAAAATTCATAACTCCAAAAATACTTTTAAAAAATTCGCTAAAAATGGTTTGGAGGCTTGCGATATCGGGGAGTTGAAAAATTAAAATTGGAATTTTTTAAAAAAGTTGATTTTTCACAATATTTTAATATTTTAATAATTAAAAAATAATAAAAATCAAAAAAATATTAAAAATCATAAAAATTTAAAATTTTGACTCCTAATCATTTAGGAACAAACCAAATATTTTTCCTAAGTCCACAGGATAAGATATTGAATTTTAAAGCAATGTATTTTAATATTAAATGAATTTTCAACCTTTTTCACTAAAATAATTCTAATAAATCAAAGAAAAATCAGAAATATATAAAATTTATTTCTTTCAACTCCTTGAGGTCATAAATTTAAGAAAAATATAAAATCTATTTTTCAACTTTTATTTTATTTTAAAATTAATTAACACTCTAAAACTCAAAATAATTATAATAAATAAAATAGAATTCAAAAACTCACAAAATTTGGTTCAAAGTGATTCCTCTGATCATTAGAAATATCCCATAATTTTCTTAAAGACAGAAACCCTTCATTGGTCATGTTGTTGAATTTTCTTTGAAAACCCTTATTTTCTACTAAAAATAATTATATAAACAAATTCAATTCAGAAAAATCACATTTTCTCCTCTAATGTCTTAATTGACATGTGAGTGAGGTGACATAAAAATTTCAAATTTATTTGAGCTCAATTTAGTGAGTTATGAAATAAATAAGCCTAAAGGAGCATAAAGGTAATTAAAAATTTTAACCCATAATTAAAACTTTAGGTTTAATCAAAATGGAGGAGTAAAATATTTGATTTTAACTTTCTCTTGGATGATTGAAACTTAAAGAAATTAAAAGGGTAGAAACCCATTAAATACTTTGAAAATATCAAAATGAAACTCTAATTAATTAAATAATTTAAATTATGGAAAGAATATATTTAAAAATTAGGATTATTAAAATAGGGATATTATTAAGAGGATATTTATTCTTTAATTTAAAAATCCCTAAATAAGTCACTTTAACAATATTTAATTTTTAATTAAAAATTAAAGTAATAATCCAAATTAACAACTAAAACTATAATTTAAATTAAATTAAAATTAAATTAAATTAAATTAAATTAAATTAAATTAAAATTAAATTAAAATTAATATTAAATTAAAATTAAATAAAATTAAATTAAATTCAATTTAAATTAATTTAATTAATTAAAATAAATTAAAACCATTTGACAACAAACCTAAATGAAATCATTAAGAGTTAAATGTGTCTTGATAATTCGATTCCTCTTTTACGTATTGCCAGTAAAAATTAAAACATGAACATCAATTTGAAATACAAAGATAATTGAAAGTGTAAAGATTTAAATTAAATCTAAAATAATTTGAACACTATTCCAAACTTAAAATTATTAATTAAAACCTCATAATTAAATTAAAACACTTTAAACCATTAACTCGAAACTTTTAATTAAGGATGATTAAAATTCTCGATAAACCAACTTGCCCTTAGAGGCTTTAATTATCATAACTCTTAAATAGAGTATTAAGTGAAATGTGCCTTCATTCATCGGGTAATCAAATACCCGAGTTCCTTTGACGAGAGACAAAGCTTAAACTAAATACGGATGATTAATTCACTGTGCAATTAAATTTACTTGGACTCAAGATAATCCCAGAAGTATTGAAAAGATGTTTAGGACTCGTCCTAAGCACTTCCTCAATATGACGGAATGTTTTAGAAGAACAATTGAATCTAATGGTTCTTTGATGAAGAAAATCATCCTTAAACCAAACCAACTTAACCTAGACGTCTTAGGAAATGACTAGTTATAGTATTAGGAATTTAGTAGACAACCAAAACCCTTCCCTTAGCTTTACCTAGGTATCTGTTGAAATATTTAAATGCTTTAACATGTGTTTTAAGTGCAGCTTGGGATGACGGGAAGACCCTCTAGGGTACGTTTTTATTTTATTGCAATTTACTTTATTGCGGTTACTTACATGCACTATACTTTACTTTCTTGCATATTAAATAAGGCCCATTTGCATGAAAACCAGAACCTTTAGGATAATCCCTGAGTTGAAACCAAAACTAAATTAAAAGTCATTGCAAGATAAAATTCAACACATACAACATTCCAAAATATAAAACAACTCAAAATTTAATCCTGAAAGCAGACAACAAAACTGATTACGGCTAAATTAAAACGTCTCGTCGAATGATCGGGAATACCAGATGATGTAACTCACGTGTTGCTAACAGGATTTCCCACGGTCTAAATGAAAGTGTGGAACTAATTCGGTTGAGTTTAGCAAATTCATGCGGGTAAGTGAATTCCATGAAAATAACGGTGTCGGGATGACGGAACCGTGAGATCTTAATCGGTTGTTTAACCAACTTTAAGATTTTTTTTTAATTAAAACATTAAAAAAACATTTTAGGAGATTTAAGATTTTATTTAAACCAAAACACTTCTCTCATCTCCTGATTTATGACTTCTAAAACTAAACCTCTGCTGACAACAAGGAGCTCGGAGCATGGTGGGCGGCTCGGCCATCGTCATCGGCAAAACTCGGATCCTAACGACAAAACTTTCTTAGAATTAAATAACCAAGCCATAGGACTTCGAGGTAGTTTGCCTAGTGCAACATAAATCCTCGGCACTTCGTTAGGCATTTGCATGTTCATGTACGTGTAAATTAAGCCACTAGCAGGTCTTAGGACTTTCTAGAAGTGGCAGTCGTTCGGTACGACATAAACCCTCATATCTTCCAGGTTATTTGTATGATCATGTCATACAAATATAAGTCTTAATTAATTAAAATTGACAAGATTGAAATATTAAATAAAATTCCTAAATCTAAGCGAACAATAGGATAGTTTGGGAAGTTGCCAAGATTCTACTTGGATCGCAGCTTCTCCTACTTTTCTTCCTTTGGACTCACGAAATTAAGCATTCCAAACTTGATCTATTCCTATTGAAATTCCAAATTCAATCCTTTGAAACCTTAAACTTTGAAATTCTTGAGAGCGAAAGCATTAATCATTATCGAGAGTTTTCTTAAATGATTCCGAAAAAGATCTCATTTAAGATGTAATTAACTATGAGAACATACCCATAAGGGAACTTTAAAGTGCTAGGTAATATAAACCGCAACAGTGCTTTTATATTAAGCGAAGCTGTCGGCTTATAAAATTGGTTCGTAGACTAAACGGATGTCATAAATCTTCTAGTTTATTTAATCGAGCCACAATCATTAAACGGTGTGTCTATTCTTCGGGATAGATACGCTGTTTGTAAATCATAGTACTGAATTTATATAAACTATTTGGGATGAGGATCGGTTTTTGATTTCGTATCTTAAAATTTGGCCCAAATTATTTTGAAATCGAATCTTCTTTTTAAATTTTATATATATATATATATATATATATATATATATATATATATATATATATATATATATATATATATATATATATATATATATATATATATATAAATTTAAAATCTAAAAGTTAAAAACAGTTTACGTAGGCGACCCCTTTTCAAAATACAACACAAACCTAAAAATATGCCGACACATGGCTATAAATAAGAACCTAGCTCAAGCAAGGTTAAGCAAGAGAAAAGAGAGAAAAAAAATGATCTAGAGGTTGATAGGCTGCCCAAACTCTCTTGCTCCCAAAACCAAAATTCTTCCTTAAAGCACAGACAATAAGCCTCAGCGAAGACTAGACCCAATTAGCCGCACATCGTGCCAATTTGGTCAAACCAACCCAAAATTACAAATCAGCCACCTTTGGTCTTGCACAATATGGGCCGATTCAAGTCAATTAAAGTGGGAAAGAACTTCCCTAGGACCACAAGAGGCTGACCAACAAGTCTAATCGAGCTCAAGTTCATTATGGCAAAGGTATGGAAGCAATTATTAAAATTATTGTCTATAATATATATTCCAAAATCTGTATCATTTACCCTCTCAAAACCCATGCATCACCATATGGATGGGTGCTTCTCATTGAGACGATCATTTTAAAAAAAATTTCACTCAATTTCATTGAGGGAAATGAGTGAGATATCGAGTTTTGAAGTTGGACGGTTCGAATTATTTTCAAATTTCTGGAGATTTATCTCCGCCATCCGTTCCATGTTTTGGAACGGACGGCGTTGATTTAATTCTGCCGCATATGCTATTCTGCGCCGTGCACCAGATCCTCCCGCTCTTCAAGTTTGTACAAGGACACGTGTCGCACTATGGATTTTGCGGGCTGGATTAATTGAGAAGATCCTTAAAATTTTCAAAAATCCATATCTTTTGATCCATAGCTCATAAAAATAAAATAAAAATACCTCTGGAAAGCTCTGAAGAGAAGAAAATTATGAGACTAAAATAATAATTTTATTCTCATTAATTAATTTTTAATTAATTAAATACTCTCTGGAGTATTTTAATTATTAAAAATTATTTATAAGTGAGAAAATTGTGAAATTTTAGGGGATTAATTTCTAAGTCATTAGAAACAACCTCTGATTTTTTCAGAGCCAGAAAAGCTATTTTATGATGACATTTCTAATTTTCATGAGATTTAGTAATTTATTTTAATAATAATTCTAAAAATTAGAAATTAAGAAAGTAAACAAAGATTGAATTGAAAGTTGATTAAAAAACTCGAGGGAATAAAGGTTAAACCCTAAATAATAAATTTTGAATCACTTGAAAATTTAAAATGACATTTAAAATTCTAAGGGAGAATAAATATAAATTTATATTTAATTAACCCTATAAAGATTCTTTTAAAACTTAATTAGATACGTAATCTTAGACTTAGTTATACACTTAGACTTTAATCATATTAGACTTAAGACGGAAACTGAGACTAATCTAAAATATAATAAACAAATATTAATTAGGTTTAAAACATCTTTAAACTTAATTAATCATAATTAAACCTTAAAAGACATTAGGTTTAATAAATAAATATTAATTAGGTTTAAAACATCTTTAAACTTAATTAATTATAATTAAACCTTAAAGACATTAGGTTTAACAAACAAACATTAATTAGGTTTAAAAACATCCTTAAACTTAATTAATTATAATTAAACCTTAAAGACATTAGGTTTAATAATAAGCAAACCTAATTAAGGTTTCATCCACATTAAACCTAGTTAATCAACTTAAACCTTACTTACATTAGGTTTTAAGTAACCCTTAAACCTAATTAGGTTTAACCCACATTAAACTTAGTTAATCGACTTAAACCTTACTTACATTAGGTTTAAGTAGCCCATAAATCCTAATTAGGTTTAACTCACATTAAACCTAGTTAATCAACTTAAACCTTACTTACATTAGGTTTAAGTAACCCTTAAACACTAATTAGGTTTAACCCTGATAAGCACAATTAATAAACTTAAACCTTACTTACATTAGGATTAAGTAACCTCTAAACCTTAATTAGGTCTTGCACCATTAGACTAATTAAACCATTAAGTCTTAACTAAATTAGACTTAATCAAACAAAAGCACAATTATTTAGACCTAATTAAACCATTAAGTCTTAACTAAATTAGACTTAATCGAAACCAAAACCACTAATTAAGTCTAATCCATTAGACCTAATTAAACCATTAAGTCTTAACTAAATTAGACTTAATCGAAACCAAAACCCTAATTAGGTCTAGCATTAGACCTAATTAAATCATTAAGTCTTAACTAAATTAGACTTAATCAAACCAAAACTCTAATTAGGTCTAATCCATTAGACACAATTAGCTCGATAAGTCTTAACTAAATTAGACTTAATCGAGCCTAAACCACTAATTAGGTCTAACTTGCATTAGACCTAATTAAAGTATTAAGTCTTAACTAAATTAGACTTAATCGAGCCTAAACCCTAATTATGTCTAACCCATTAGACCTAATTAAACCATTAAGTCTTAACTCGATTAGACTTAATCGGAACGAAAACCACAATTAGATCTAATCAATTAAAACTAATTAAACCATTAAGTCTTAATTAAATTAGACTTAATCAAACCAAAACCCTAATTAGGTCTAACCCATTAGACTAATTAAAACTGACCTAAGTCTTAATAAAATTAGACTTAATCAATAAAACCTAATTGAATTGAATTCATTAGATTTTAATTAGACTTCATTAGTCTTATTAATTGGTTTAAATCAATACAAATCCTAATTAAGTCCTATTCACAAATTAAACCTAATTCAGCTGATTAATCTTAACTAATTAGACTTAGTCAAACCTAAACCTAATTAGATCCAACTCATTTAGACCTAGTTAGACCATCAAGTCTCAACTAGATGGACTTAATTAAACTTACAAACCTAGTAGGTGCATTCAGACCTAATTCAAACCATTCAAGTCTAACTCAAGTTAGACTTCACCAAAACCCTGCAACCTAACTTTAGGTCTGACCATGTGGACAAGTCAACAGCCATCTTAGGTTCAACTGACATGAAATCTCAGTAACCTAAAAACAACTTAAGTCTAACCTATATTAGACTTTAGGCAAATCATACTTAGATTTAACATAACATGAACCTAAGTCTAACCTAAACCTAACTTAAGTTCAATTCACATTGAACTTAAGTCCAAACCTAAACCTTAGGTTCAACAACTTGAATCTAAACCAAAATCTAACTTAAGTTTAACTCTAAGTCAAAATCAAACCTTAGGTTCAGCGGCAAATGAACTAACTCGGCTTCCAGTAGACATAAACCTTAGGTTGAGGCAATGACTAACTCGAATTCAACTCGACATAAATCTTAGGTTCAACTAACAATGAACCTAACCAAACTCAAATTGACATAAAACTCAAAACAAAGCTCAAATTGACATAAAACTCGAACCAAACCCAAATCGACATAAAACCCAAAACTAAACTCGATAAATGATCGAAACACCGAAACCAAATTTAAATAGACAAAAGTTGGCATAAACATTAGGTTAAACTAGAATTGAACCTAAATCGACATAAACCTTAGGTTCAACTCAAATTGAACCTAAATCAACAAAATTGAATCTAAATCAACATAAGCCTTAGGATAGACAAAATTGAACTTAAATCGACATAAATCCAGGCATTTTAAACATAACTCGGCATGGCCTGATCTAAATCTGATATTTAGAATAAAAATCGACATAACCGATAATATTCATCGGGCGTAGAATTGGAGATTTTAGAGTGACAGGCTAAAATCCTCAATTCAGTCCTATCGTTTGGGTGCTGAAGTGTAGATGTTAGCCCTTAGGCGAGGGGAACGTGGGAGCTCCGAAGTGAGAGCCGGTATCCTCCCAGCCTAGCCATAGATTCAGTAAACAAGCATAGGATTAATCAATGTTCTTTATGCCTGGACCAAAGGGTAAAGAATAAGTATGCTCCTATTTGGCACAACACCGTTTTAGTTAATTCAAATTATCCATTCACTTAAAGTTCTTAACAATGGAGAAAGATTCTTGCTTATATATTTGAACTTCACTTTATTAGTAGCATTAGTTATCTGTTAGTAGAACTAGTTTATAAAAACTTTATATTATTGTCGATTGCATATTAGTGACAAATAGACAATTTCAATTTCATAGTTGTGATTATGAATTGGTTTCTATGATTCTAAGTTCTTAGCCTCTAAGATATTCCTTGTGGGATCGATATTTAGGACTCCACTAGAGCCATGTATTACTTGAGCGATATGTATACTTGTGTTGAATAATAAGTCTGCGATTAAATAATATATTATATACTTGTTACAATAAATTAAAATTACGCACAGTGCGCGGGGTGGTTCAAGTTTTTGGCGCCGTTGCCGGGGATATAACATAATTAGAGTAATGGACAATTTAGGACTGTTAGGAAACTTTTTAATAGAATTGCAATTTATTTAGTTAATTGTTTTTCTGTGGACTGATTTCAATTGTATGCGTAAATTTCGTTCTGAAAATCTTATACCCTACGATTCGAAATTAGAACGCATTGTTAGGAGAATTAGAAAACTAAGAAAAGAACCTATAAATTCTGAAACAATGAAAAACAACAACCAAAGAATAGAAAATGAACATCAATCTAGACCACTAGGAGATTACACTAACCCTACATTAGATGAAATTCACTTAACTATACAAAATCCTAATGTAGCTTCTAATTCATTTGAGCTTAAACCTACAATTATTCAAATGGTACAGAACAATCAATTCGGTAGAACTTCAAATGAAGATCCTAATTTACATCTTGCAAGTTTTCTAGAACTTTGGGCTTCTTTTAAATATGACAGAGTGTCTGATGATGCTGTCAGACTTAGACTTTTCCTTTTTCACTAAGGGATAAGGCTATGGCTTGGTTAAATTCGTTAGCACCTTGATCTATTAGAACTTGGGGAGAACTTTCATAAAAATACTTATCGAAATATTTTCCACCATCTAAGACTGCTAAGCTTAGAAACGATATCACATCTTTCAGTCAGTATGAGGGAGAATCGATATATGAATCTTGGGAAAGATTTAAAGAACTTCTTAGAAGATGCTCACGTCATGCTTTACCAGATTGGTTAATTATTCAAACTTTTTATAATAGATTAGTAGGATCTCTTAGATCCATCATTGACGCTGTTGCTAGTGGATCACTAATGTCAAAATCTTTTGAAGAAGCCTAAGCTTTAATTAAAGAAATGATTACTAATAATTTTCAAAGGCCTACTGAAAGGGTAAATCCTAAGAGAGTAGCCAGTATTCATGATTCAGATGCTTTAACTATGATAGTTTCTCAAATTGCTGCTCTTTCAAAGAAAATAGATCAATACGAAAAAAATCATTCTCAAACACCTCTAGTGTTAGAAGAAAATTCATTAGGACAAATTGTAGATGCTCAATATTCATACGAAACTATAAATTTAATAAATAATAGACAAAATAACCCTTATTCAAACTATTATAATCCAGGTTAGAAGAATCATTCAAACTTTAATTGGAATAACCAAGGTAATGCTAATCCTGTTAATCCACAGTGGGGGAACAGTTCTGTAAACCCACTAGGAAATATAAACAATCAAGGGAATTCCAATTATAGACCTTCTAATCCACCAGGTTTTTATAATAATTCACAATTTAAGGAAAAGAAGCTATCTATTAAAGAACTAGTTTTGAATATAAGAAATCAATTGCAAAGTCAAAGAACTGCTATTAAAAACATAGAAAACCAATTAGGACAAATTGCTACTGTACTGAGCAATAGACCTGTTGGAATTTTACCTAGCAATGTTGAAGTAAATCCTAAAGATCAAGGAAAAGAACAGATCAAGGCTATTCAATTAAGAAGTGGAAAAGAGTTGAAAACAAGACTTCAAAAAGAAACTGTAGTTGAAAAGGAAAAAGAAGAAACTGAAGGAGAAAATGAAAGTCTATATCCTGATTTTCCTCTGAAACCTATGAAAATTACTGTTGAAAGACCACCACCACAATTTCCTCAAAGACTAAAGCAACAAGATAAGGGAAAAAGATTTGCTAAATTATTAGACATCTTAAAGAAATTATCAATAAATATCCCTATTGTTGAAGCGTTGGAACAAATGCCTGATTATGTTAAATTTATGAAGGATATACTCAACAAAAAAGGAAGTTACTAGATCATGAGACTGTTACACTCAATGAAGAGTGTAGTGCAATAATTCAGAGAAAACTTCCTGAAAAACTTAAAGATCCTGGTAGTTTCACTATCCCGTGTGCTATTGGTGAAAAATTTTATGGGCGAGCATTATGTGATTTGGGAGCCAGCATAAATTTGATGCCTTTATGAACTATTAAAAGGTTAGGAATAGGAGAGATTGCACCAACTTTTGTAACTCTACAGTTAGCTGATCGATCAATTACACATCCTAAAAGAGTTGTAGAAGATGTTTTGGTCAAGGTTGATAAATTTATCTTTCCTGTGGACTTTATCATTTAGATATGGAAGAAGATAAGGAAATTCCAATCATTTTAGGAAGACCCTTCTTAGCTACAGGAAGAGCCATGATAGATGTTCAAAAAAGAGAATTGACTATGAGAGTAAATGATCAAGAAGTAACATTTAACATCTCAAAGTCAATAAAATATCCTTCAATAGAAAAAGATGATGAATGTTTCAGAATGGATATATTTGATTATCTTAAAAAAGAATATTTCAAGGAAAATTTTGAAGAAAAAGAAGATATGAAAAAAGATAATTATGAAGAAATTGATAGTAAAGAGGCTAATTATATTCAGGAGAAATTTGAAACGCTCGATTCAATAGCACCAGAAAATGAAATATTAATTCCATCTATTGTAAAACCCCCTAAACTTGAATTAATAATCTTCCAAATCATTTAAAGTATATATTTTTAGGAGAGTTTTCAACATTACTAGTAATTGTGTCCTCAGACTTAAATGAAATTCAAGAACAAAAATTAATAGATGCATTAAAAAAAGTATAAAAAGCTTTTGGATGGACTCTAGCTGATATCAAGGGAATTAGTCATTCGATTTGTATGCACAGAATTTTATTAGATGATGAACATAAACCAAGAATTGATCCACAAATGAGACTGAACTCTATTATAAAAGTAGTTAAAAAAAGAGATTTTAAAATGGTTAGATGCTTGATTTAAATATCCTATTTCGGATAGAACTTGAGTAAGTCCAATTTATTATGTTCCTAAGAAAGGAGGAGTAACTGTTGAAGCAAATGAAAGTAATGAATTAATACTTATCAAACAAGTTTCTGGATGGCGAATTTGTATAGATTATAGAAAATTAAATGCCGCCACTAGAAAAGATTACTTTCCTCTTCCTTTTCTAGACCAAATGCTAGATAGATGACCCGACCCGCAATAACACAGTAATATTTGCTTCCAAAAGATGAAAAAAAACTTCACCCAATTTATAAATAGCGGCTAGTGTATAAAATCAAAATGTTTTAAAATTTTAGAAAATTTTTACACACTAGGGGTACTACGCAAGTATACGTATCGTTTCAAGTAATATAGGGTTTTCTATTAAGACCCCAGTATCGATCCCACAGAGAAGCGAGGTAAGCAATCCTTTAGGCTAATTCCAGTATATTTCTATAAGGCCTAAATTTGAAATGTTGATTAAAATGAGTTTTCTAATAACTAATCCTAAATAAAGATCTTGAATATAAAGATAACTTATCTGGATAAATTGGTTTGTAGAATTTTGAGATATTAAAACTACCTTTCTCTTCCAATTACATAGATAATGTGTAGGAAAGAAATACTTAGAATTTTATGTAGAAGTGCCAAATAGAAGCATTCATATTCTTTACCTTCGCTCGATAGTATAAAGAACATTATCTAATTTATAGATCAGTTCAGGATGTATTATTAGTAGAATGGGTTAATCTAGGCTCACACTTCTAGATGTCCACGGGTGGCTATGGTCGGCCCTACTAGTGACCCGTTCCCTTTCTATAAACCAAATTATTAGAATTTAGTCTGTCATTCTAAAAACTAATCAATTCTATGCCCAATAAACAATATCTCTCTATTTATTTGCACTTCACCATGAATAACCCGCTCAAGGCATTCAGTTACCAAAAGATCCATGTGATATCTACTAGTTAAGAACTCATCTCAAGTTAGGTCTCAGAGTTCTTCAACAGATTTTAACAGTACAAGTGATCAATTTGTAAAGTAAATGAAGATCTGGTATGAATATCATCACCAGAATTTAATAAGAGAACATCTAAGCAAATCTTATTTCCTAAACATGCATCTATTTCATTACAAAATAAAAGTAAATGAAAATAATGGCATAAGATGTAAAAGAATTGATAGAGTTATGTAATAAATTAAGTGCCAACAAGGAACTTATTTCATCAGTATTCTATTTTATTTATGTAACTATTTTTCACCTAGAAGCATATAATAGATAATTCTATCATAAAAATAATTTTCCTGCACATGCCACTACTTCATATTAAAAGAAAGAGTAAAGAAAATCACTTACGAAGCATGAATAAATCACGACAGAAAATTCAGTTTAAAACCAAAAAAATCCACTAGAAATTATTTACAACAATTACAAGAGAACGAAGAACATAATACTTAGCTTTTTCCCTCTAAAAGAAAGAAGAAGATCTCTCCACAAAAGTCTCCCACCGATCCAAGCGCCGCTCGTACATCCCTTACATAAATATCTTAAAATCCCTCACCAATCTCTCCATAAGATGTAGAAATCTACATCTTCATGACTGTAATATGACTCTAAAATGACTAAGGGGGAAGAAAGAGAGGTCGAGATAGAGAGAGAGAGAGGGACCGCCCCCTTGCTGTAGAATTGGTCCCTATTTATAGAGTTTTGAAAATGACCAGGGGTTGCTTAAGTCATCTCTTCAAAACTCGTCCAAATTCAATGAATCTTATAGAAAGTAACTGTGGCGCCTAGGCACCAGAATATGGTGTCTGGCTCCGTAACCAAGTCTTCACACCCTTTCACTTTGGATCACACCTCTTTGCAATTAAAACAGCTTTCCTGTGTCCAGATGCATTGTATTACATGTCCTATGTATCAGGAGTAACTTCCAGTCTTCTACAAGGTCAGATAACCACTAAACACAATCAAAATAACTGCCCAAAATCGTCAAAAATCTTATTTGTTTCTATATCGAACTGCTGCTTAGGCGCCAGACTCTGGCCCCTAGGCGCTAGACCTATAATTTCAGTAACTTTTGCTTTTTAGCTATATTTTTGCTCATTTTTCCTTCTTGATCTCTTTTATCATCACCTATATCCAAAAACATAAAAAAACCTTTCATTAAAGCATAATATCATTAAGAATTGAATCATAAATAAGGCATAAAAATAAGTACTTTTTTAAGTGGATCAATAGACTTGTTGAACACAAGTACTACTACTTTTTAGATGGATATTGTTCCTGAGGATAAAGAGAAAACAACATTTACTAGTCCTTATGGAACTCTTGCTTTTCGAACAATGCCTTTTGGACTATGTAATGCACCCGCAACATTTCAAAGATGTATGATGTCTATATTTAGTAAGTTAATTGATAATGAAAAAGAAGTATTTATGGATGATTTCTCTGTGTTTGGAACATTATTTGACGCATGCTTAAATCATCTTGAAAAAGTTTTGGAGCTATGAGAAAGAACTAATTTAGTTCTAAATTGGGAGAAATGTCAATTTATGGTTGCAGGAGGAATTGTATTATGGCATAAAATTTTAGAAAAATGGCATGAAAGTAAACCATGCAAAAAATTCAAGTAATAACTAAATTACCACCTGCTACTACAGTGAGAGGGGTATGAAGTTTTCTTGGACATGCTGGTTTCTACAAGCGTTATATTAAAGATTTTTCAAAAATTACTAAACTTTTATGCCAACTTTTAGAAAAGCACAAGAAATTTGAATGTACTAAAGACTGCTCAAATGCCTTTGAGTTATTAAAGGAAAAACTAATCACAGCACCTGTAATATTTTCACCTAACTGGGAGAAACGATTTAAATTAATGTGCAATTCTAGTGATTATGCTATTGGAGCTGTTCTTGGTCAAAGATATGATGAAATTTTTAAAGTTATATACTACACTAGTAGAACTCTTAATGATGTTCAAATAAACTATACGATTACTGAAAAAGAGTTACTGGTTATTGTGTATGCTTTTGATAAATTCAGATCGTATTTAATTGGGACTGAATGTATTGTGCATGCTGATCATTCTACTATTAAATATCTGATGCAAAAGAGGGATACTAAGACTATATTAATCAGATGAGTACTTTTAATGCAAGAATTTGATTTTGTGGTGATTGATAAAAAGGGAATTGATAATCAAATTGTTGATCATTTGTCTAGACTAGAATATCATGAATCATCTGACACCGACAATGAAATAACGGACAGTTTCCCTGATGAACAACTTTATAATTTAAATGAGTGGAAAATACATTGGTATGCTGATATAGTTAATTATATAGTAAGTGATATTTTGTCACCTATGTTAACACTGCAGCAACAGAAAAAATTCATTCATGATGCAAAAGCATATTTTTGGGATGAACCATATTTATATAAGCAATGTAACGATCTGTTGACCTCATTTTTGATGAGGTCTTCCTTTCTTCTTTTTAGTGCTTAGGATCTAGCCTTAGGCTTTTCCTTTGACTATCTTAGAGGACTAGAATTGGTACCCGCCTTTTAGAAATTCAAACCACTTCTAAACTCCCTGCAAACTCCACAAACTTGACTATAGACCCCTAATCACCTAGAGGGTTGAAATCAAATGTGGAAGTTTAAAGGATGAGTTCCTATAGGACCCTTTGGCCTTAGGACCGCCTCAGGTGGCCCGGTCGCAGTGAGGGGCCGACTTACATTACACTTACACACTACATTTCCACACACTTCCTAAAACCACACCCATACCCAACTTAACCTCCCGACTCATGTGGGTGATTCACATGGATGGTCCTTAACCCCTAAGCCCTCGGCTAAGAGGGTTAGGAACAACATAATGAATGCCTCAAATGAGTCCTTTCATGGCTCATATGGGCTTGAAATGGTTTCATGGCTCAACCAAAATGATTTCTTTCCACCTAGACTCACCCAATCTTTAGTTTCCCAAATTTTCAGTTTTTGACCCCCGAGACCCTACACCTACTAAACCTACCCAAAACCTCGAAATTACCCAAATTTTTGCAAAATTTCCAAATTACCCAAAATTTTCCAAAATCAATCTCAAACATCTCCACATCAATCAAATTGATCATCCATACCCAAAAATACCAAAAATTCCAAAAATACCTCTCAATACCCTCCAAATACCCAAAATACCCTTCTTGGCCTAAAAATCCAAAAATTCAGAAAATTCCCAGAAAATTCCAGAAAATCCTAAATATTCCCAATTTCATTTTGTCCAACTACACCATGGGCCAATTTTGTCAATTTACCCTACTTTTGTCAAAACCCCAAATTGACCCATTTTAACCCTAAGTGAACCCAATGTCAAACCAAACCTACCCAATTGACCCCAATTTTGGTCCAATTCAGTTCTAAACTTCAATTCAACATTCTCAATACCAATTTAGACCAAATCCAAGTCCAATTTGATTGACATTTGGATCCAATCTCACTTTTGGCCTTAAAGCCCAAATTTAGACCCATGACCCAAACTTAACCCAAACTCACCCAATTCAACTCCAATTAACCTCAAATCTTTTCTAAATCTTCCTTAACATTCCCACAAACAAAACCCTAACATGATTTGCCCAAAATTTGAACCCAAACCCCACTAAAATTCAACCCAAAATCAAAAAGTCCAATTTTGATCTAAACCCAAACCTAACCCAAATAGGCCCAAACCTCAAAATCAAAACCCAACCAAAGCTGAAACCTCTTTGAAACACTCCTATAAACATTTCTCAACATTTATTTTACATCAATTTCAACCCTAGCCCAACATTGGCCCAAGTTAGCCCAATTTGATCTACATTGGCCCATTTACCAAATAAACCCAAATCCAACCCAATTCAAGCCCAAACTACCCCAAATTTGCTTCAAGTTACTCATGACACATCCATGAGCTAAACCCAACAATTATTTGGCCCAACCTTTTACAAAAATTTTCATCCATGAACACATTCATAAACTTAAAAGCCCACTTCCCTTAAACCCTTCTAAAAGCCCATTTCCTTCAAAATTCAAAAGCCCAAATCTACCCTAAAGCCCACATGACATCTCCATTTGTCATCCATTTAATTAAATCCATTACCTAAGTCCTAAAATCATCATTAAATTATTCCAAATGAAGCTTCATCCAAATTCCCATCAAATTACCAAAAATTTCTTAAAACCCATTTTTATGAAATTGACTCAACTTTCCCCAAGCCAAAGACAAGCCATGCAAGCCATTGACAAGCCACATGAAGCCATGGGAGGCTTGACATGTGACCATGCCATTAATGGTAAAAGGAGGGGCTCCTTTCCTAATCTTTCATTAAGCCTTTTTTACCTTAAGCATGTCACACACTAAACCATGTTTAGCCACCTCATCATGGATAGAGACCACACCACTCTCTCTTGGGCGACCCAACTAATCCTCTCAGCCCAAAATCGAGGCCATGGGGAGGTGAACCAAGCCCAAAAGGTGGGTTGACCCATTTGGACCCAAAATAGGCTCATCCCCCATTCCATTTCAATCCAACTCCTTTACACATGGCAATTGCCGATCGATTGCACAAACCTCCAACCACGACCCACCCGACCAAGATGGTGACCATTGCTCGGCCGGCCGGCCACCGGACCGCCGGAAAACACCATGGCCGAGAGCTCACATGTGAGCCAACATTGAAATTCTCACTTGCCGAGCTGCCCCATCCCTAGTGGTCACCATGGCCGATCTTCTCCTCACCGGAGCAGCTCGATCCCAAGCCCTAACTCTCCCCGGGAGGCCCTCCACCCTCTCCTATTTAAACTCCACCCCTCTCGGCCATGAGAGAAGAGAAGCACAAACCTTGCCAAAACTCGCCAAAATTGTTCCGGACCCTTCTCCATCCTTAGAGCACTTGATCCCCAAGTGAAATTCCCCTGCCATTTCTCCTCGAAAGCTCGATTTCGCAGTTGAAATTCCACCCAAAACCAGGACACTTCTCCACAGATGAGCCAATTCTCAAATTGATTGGCTCTACACCTTCACCGGACCGAGGGAAGGTGTCCACCATCAAAAGCCCCATCTCCAGAGCCACCCGGTTGCTCCAGCCTCCAAGCTTTGTGATCGGGCTTGGTCGAAATCATATCCGGACAATTCACTGCGACCGGAGACTTCATCCGGAGCTTCGCTAGGACCCAATCGAAGGTGCAACAACTCTCGATTGAAGCCACACTTCTCTGAGCCAAGGTATGAGCTAACTCTTCATCCCGAGCTTCTGAAGATTCTCTATTTCAAATGTCTTAGTTTCAATGCATGTTAGCCGTATAGATGTGTTTGTCTCTTCAAGACGAATCCATAGAGTATAAGAACGTAAAAATCCATTGAGAATCGAGTGAGATCTTAGGGATTTAGTGTGGACGGCTCTCGGGTGAGAACACTTGGGGACGATGAACGGATGTCGTCCATTCAATACACGCGCGGACGAACGGCTCGGATGGCGTCGGACCCGGAAACGGTGCGAGAACCGCAGGCCCGGCCGCCGACTCGGATGGCGGCGCCCAATCACGGCGCGACACGTACCCCTTCGGAGCCGCCGATGTTTCGCCGGCGCCGCGTGGATAAGTAGATAAATAGGGTATTTTCTGATTTATTTAATTCCCTAAACTTCAAAAATCCATATCTTTGTGTAGAAAAATCACAAAAATAAAATAAAAATACCCTCTCGCTCAGTGAACGGAGGAGAATAATGTGGAAAAGAAATCATTTAATTTCATCAAGTATTTTATTTTTTATAATTTATTTACTCTCTGCATTGTTTTAATTCTCCATGCATGCATACAATTCACCATGGCATGAGACCATAGGGCTTTTGAAGCCTCTGAATTTGGGAACATTCCCTGAATTTTCCAAAGTCGAGGCCATCCCTATGAGGAGTTCTTGATTTTTCAAGTTCGAGTCATCTGTTTTGAGTATTTTAATTCCAGTAAATAGCATGTTGTGAAATAAATTCTAGGAAAATTTGGTGATGTTCCTTATGACCAGAGAACCCTAAGAAAAATAGATTTTGGCTTAGTTCATTCAAAACAACCCTAATTGACTTAAACACCCAAAATAGGTCTTTAATTAATTAGAGTTAACCAGGTATCAAATTGACTTGAAATCAATTCTCCACTGACCTTTAGGATCAGAGGAATCTACCATAAAAATTTGAGGTCAATTGGACTTGGTTAGCCCCACTAATTGGGTTGATTAAGTCACTTAGCCATTTTAAACTTTAAAAATTCATAACTTTTAAAATACTTTTCAAAAATTCACCAAATTGGTTTTGGAGCCTCTCTGATATCAGAGGAATCTAAGAAAATTAAAATTTCAATTTTCTAAAAAGTTGATTTTTAATAATATTTTAATATTTTTAATAATTAAAAATTAATAAAAATCACAAAAATAATAAAATTCACCAAAATGTCACATTTTGAATTTTAATCACTTAGGAACAAATCCCACATTTTTCCTAGGTCTATTTAGTGAGATATTGAATTTTAAAGCCCTAGGGTAATTTTAAAATTAAAAAAATGTATTTTCTAGCATTTTCACTAAAATAATTATTATAAATCATAGAAAAATCAGAAAATTGCAAAATTTGATTCTCTGGTTTCCTTGATATCAGAGAGATTTTTGAAAAATATAAAATTCATTTTTCAACATTTATTTTATTTTTAAATTAATTAACACTCCAAAACTCAAAATAATTATAATAAAAATAATATAATTCAAAAAATCACCAAAATTGGTCCAAGTGCTTCTCTGGTCATTAGGAATGTCCCCTAATTTTCTTAAGGACAGAAACTTTCCTTTGGTCATGTTATCAAATTTTCCTTGAAAATCTCTATTTTCCACCAAAAATAATTATATAAATAAATTAAATACAGAAAAATCACATTTTCTCCTCTCATGTCTTTATTGACATATGAGTGAAGTTATATAAAAATTTCAAATTCATTTAAGTTTAATTTAGTGAGTTATGAAATTATTAAGCTTAAAGGGTAAAATGGTAATTAAAATCTTTAATCCTTAATTAAAACTTTAGGTTTAATAAAAAATTAACAAGTAAAATATTTGATCCTAATCTGGTTTGGATGATTGAAATTTAAATAATTAAAGGGTAGAAACCCATTAAACAATTTTTAAATGATTAAACCTTAATTAAATAATGGATTAAATTTGGAAGAATAATAAAATTGGAATTATTAAAATAGGGATATTTATTAGGAAGAGATTTATTCTTTAATTTAAAAATCCCTAAACTAATTATATCATTAATACTCAATTTTTAATTAAAATGATAACTCAAATTTAAAATATTAAAAAACTTAATTAAATTATTAAACTCTTTCAAAAATTTCAATTAAAATTAAAGATAAAACTTAATTAAAAATTAAATTAAAATTAAATTAAATAATTGAATTAAATTAAATTAAAACAAATTAAATTAAATTAAATTAAATTAAAATTAAATTAAATCAATTAAATTAAATTAAATTAAATTAAATTAAATTTAAATTAAATTAAATTAAATTAAATTAAATTAAATAATTAAATTAAATTAAATCAAATCAAATTAATTAAACACCAAATCAAATTAAATTGAACTATATTAAACTAAATTAAAACTCAATTAAATTAAGTTAAATTAAAACTCAATTAAATTAAATTAAATTAAATATAACATCACCTAAGACATAAAGGAAATTAAATATAAAACAACTCGAACACTATTCCAAATTTAAACCCTTTAACTTAAATCAAACCATCTGAACACCAATTTGCCCTCAAATGCTTTAGTCATCATAACTCCTAAATAGAACATTAAATGAAATGTTACTTCACTCATAGGATATTCAAATGTCCTAGTTCACTGAGCAAGTTAACAAGACTTGAAATTCTTGGACGATTAATTCATTTGTATAATTAAATTCATTTGGACTTAAAACAATCCTAGAAATATTGAAAAGATGTTTAAGATTCTTCTTAAGCACTTCCTCAATATGATAGGATATTTATAAGAATAATTGGACTTAATTGTTCTTTGATGAAGAAAATCGTCTTTAAACCAAAAACACAAAGAACCTAGACGTCATAGGAGTTGACTAGCTATAGGATTAGGAATTTGGTAGAAAACCATAACCTTTCCCCTAGCTTTACCTAGGAACTTGTTTAAATATTCTAATTGTGTTTTAAGTGCAGCTTGGGATGACGGGAAGACCCTCCAGGTACGCTTTTATTTTATTGCAATTTACTTTCTTGCAATTTACTTTCTTGCAATTTACTTTATTGCAAATGCATTTTACTTTTCTTGCATGATAAAACAACCGTTGCATGAAAACCCACACCTTTAGGATAGTCCCTAAAACCGAAACCAAAACTAAGTTAAAAGTCATTGCAAGATAAAATTCACCGCCACAACATTTCAAAATATAAAACAACTCAAAATTTAATCACAAACAGAACACAAAACTACAATTGCAACTAAACTAAAACGTCCCGTTGGATGATCGGGAATACCTCGGATGATGTAACCTACGTGTTGCTTAACGGATTTCCCACGGTCTAAATGAAAGTGTGGAACTCATTCAGTTGAGTTTAGCAAATTCATCCGGACTAAGTGAATCCGATAAAAATAATGATGCCGGAAGGATGGAACCGTGGGATCTTAACCGGTGTCGTTATAATCAACTTTAAGATTTGTTTTAATTAAAACGTAAAAAACACTTGGAAATTAAGATTTTCTCTAAACCAAAATACTTTTCTCATCTCCTGATTTATGGTTTCTAAAACTAAACCTCTGCTACAACAAGGAACTTGGAGCATGGTGGGCAGCACGGCCATCGTCGTCGACAGAAACTTGAACCTACTTCAACAAAACCTTCTTAGAATTAAACAACAAAGCCATAGGACTTCGAGGTAGCTTGCACTAGTGCAACATAAATACTCAACCTTTTCGTTAGGCACTTGCATAATCATTTTATGCAAATTAAGCCCTAACCGGTCTTAGGATTCCGAGGTAGTCGTCCGATACGACAACAAACCCTCACATCTTCTAGAGCTATTTGTTTGATTTTATCATACAAATACAAGCCCTAATTAATTAAAATTGGCAAGATCAAAACATTTAAATAAGTATTAGGACTTTCCTAAACTCAAGCCAAACGATAGGATAGTCGGGAAATTACCGAAGTTCACTTCGAATCAGTGATTTCTCCTACCTTTCTTCCTTTGGATTCACAAAACAAAATGTTCCAAAATTTGATCCATTCCCTATTGAAATTCCAAAATTCAATCTTTGAAAACCTTAAACTTTGAAATTCTTGAAAGCGAGTTATTGATTATTATCGAGAGTTTTCTTAGGTGATTCCCGTCACTTAAGATGTAATTAACTATAGGGGCTTGCCCTTATAGGGAATTTTAAAGAACCCGAGTAATATAAACCCCGTTTGATACTTTCATATTAAGCGAGGAATTTGTCGGCTTATAAAATTGGTTCGCGGACCAAACGGATGTCACAAAACTTCTAGTTTATTTGATCGAGCCCCACCATCAAGCAGTGTGTCTATCCTTAGGGATAGATACACGGTTTGTGGTGCGGTGCTCGTTTATATAAACTATTTGGGATGTGAGATCGGTTTAATCTCATATCTTAAAACTTTCAAATTTAAAAATTATTTTCAAAGCCAAATACTACTTTCTAAATTATATATATATTTAAATCAAATTTAAAATTTAAATTCGCCGACAACTTCTGTTAGGCGACCCCCCTTTTAAAATACAATACAACCAAAAATAAGCCGCACACGATCTTATTATTAAGAGATGAGTGCCTTATGAAGAAACTGAACTGATTATTCAAAAATATCATGATTTTAAATTTGGAGGACATTTTGGGATTGACAAAACTGCGCATAAAATTTTGCAAGCTAGATTTTATTGGCCTACTATCTTTAGAGATGTTTACATATATATCAAAACTTGTGATAGATGCTAACGAGTAGGTAATATATCTAGAAGAAATGAAATGCCTCTGAATTTCATGTTAGAAGTTGAGATTTTTTATGTTTGGGGATTAGATTTTATGGGACCATTTATTCCTTCATTTGAGAACTTATGTATTTTGATTGCAGTTGATTATGTATCAAAGTGGATTGAAGCACAAGCTTTACCTCGTTGTTATGCTAAAAGTGTTTCAAGATTCTTAATGAAAAACATTTTCACAAGATACGATATGCTGAGAGTGATTATCACCGACGGAGGATCCCATTTTAGGAATAAATATATTTAGAGATTGGCAGAAAAGTTTAATATTATTCATAGATTCTCTACTGCTTATCATCCTCAAACCAGTGGTTTAGCTGAATTTTCTAATCGTGAGATTAAACAAATTTTAGAAAAGACTGTAAAATCTAATATAGTAGATTAGTCTGCGATACTGCATTATGGGCATACAAGATTGCTTATAAAACTTTTATTGGTATGACTCCTTATAGATTTATTTATGGAAATACTTGTCACTTACCAGTAGAATTTGAACATAAAGCATATTGGGCGATTAAAGAATTTAATTATAATTTTAAAAATGCTGGTGAGAAGAGATTGTTACAATTGAATGAATTAAAAAATTAAGAAACAAATCTTATGATAATGATAGAATTTATAAGGAAAAACTGAAGTTAAGGCATGATCGGAAGATTAACCAGAAGAACTTTGAACCAGGACAAGAAGTTTTACTTTACAATACAAGGCTGAAGTTATTTCCTGGGAAATTGAAATATCGTTGGTTAGGACCCTTTACTGTGACTTAGTTTTATACTTATGGAGCTGTTGAAATTGAAGATCCAAAGACTGGGAATAGATTTAAAGTAAATGGACATAGATTAAAACCATATTTTGAGGGTAAAAGACCAAATTTTAAAGAGGTTTTAATGCTCAGTCAACCTAAATAACACCTGAATAGGTAGGGCTCACGACGTTAAACCAAGCGCTTTATGGGTGGTAACCCATAGTTATCTTTATTTGTTTGAGTGTTTTTTTTGAATTTATCGTTAGTTTGTAGTAATATTTAATTCTACTACTTGTATTTGCCCTTTGAATATCAAGAATTTGGATCCATAGAGAAAATTTGGAACGTAATTGACCACGACATTTTTGTGCAAAAATTTGCCTAGGGCGCTGACGACGAGCTTGACGCCACCAACGGAGGGTTTTCCCGAGATACTTGGAATTTAATTGCACAAGGCTCACCGACGGCGCGATCGAAGCCGCCAACAACGAGATCGGCGAGTGGGCAATTTTTCGAGTTCAAAACGATGATTTTTAGCGATTTTGTCCCTTATAAACTCCCATGGATAGTTCTTAAACACTCTAATACCAAAAAAACGAATGGAAACTCCCTTGAATTCCTCTGAAATGGATTCCAATTCAGTAGATTACCCTAGATTTCAAGTGTACAACCTGCGAAAGTTCGTCAGTGCCGAGGCACAACAACTTTTCAACAAGCTGATGTCAAAGAGAAGGCTAATCAAGGAAAGAGGATTTGTCAATCTAGGATTAAATAATTCTTTGTCAACAATTGAAGAAATGATCGTACGGCGAAGATGGGAAGTATTTTGCTATACTACTGTCACAATAGTCGTTCCAGTGGTGAAGGAATTCTACGCAAATCTGCATGGAATCAACCAAGGAAGCGTCTATGTGCGAGGTAGGTGGATAACATTTAATTCTGGAAGGATTAATGAATTATACATGCTTGAGAATGTTCTTGTCTGCCATTATTTCAATTTCATGCCGATGAAAGATAAGATGAATGAAATTTACCAATATATGAAGGACAAAACTAAAGACTGGGATGTTAGAGAAAAAGGGTACGTCAGTTTTTCTTCAACACGTTTAAATCCCGCTTTAAAACATTGGCACTTTTTCATATCTGCAAAATTATTACTGACCGAGACTTTAAATATACTTATAAATATAAGAATCTGACACCACTACTAGAAGATCTAAATCCCCAGCAAAAACGATAAAAACTTGATGCGAATTTTTGAGGTGATGAAAATGAGTGCAATTAATTGGTAATAAAGTCACTTATATCATTGCAAGTATACGTATCGTTTCAAGTAATATAGATTTTTCTTTAAAAACCCCAGTATCAATCCCACAAGGAAGTGAAGTGAGAGGTCTTTAGTCAAATTCTAGTATACTATTAATAGTCCTTAGTTTGGAATGTCGATTAAAATTATGTTTTATCTAGCAACTACTCCTAAATATAAGTGTTAAATGTAAAGATAGTAACTATAACTAAATGCAAATATTAATTCTAAAATAACCCTATTTGGATGAATTGGTTTGGAGAATTTTGAGATACTAAAAACTATTATTCTTATGTAATGACAAGGATCATACATAGGAATGAGATGCATTAAATATTGTATGTGCCAAATAGGAGCATTCATATTCTTTACCTTCTTACCCTCTTCCGAGTACCTCCTCTTCAGAGTATGTAAAGAACATTGACATATCCTAAGTTCAGTCACTAAATCTAAGGCTAGGCTGGGAGGATACCAACTCTCACTAAGGAGCTTCCACTCACCCTTCACTTGAAGGCTAACCTTCGACTTTAGTTACCAATCTTAGGACTAAATTGAGGATCTTAACCTGTCACCCTGAAACCTCAAATTCGACGCCCATGAAACCATATTTCCCTATTTATTTGCATTCAATCCCCATAAACTACACAATTCATTCATGGACATTGAACGTGGTTCCACTTTGTTGAGAATTACATCGCCCTTTTGGGACAATGCAATTACAATGATTTTAACAATACAACGAGCCCTTATTGAAATGTAAATGAAGTGCAAATAAAAACCATCACATTTATAATTAAAACATCTTTCAGCAAGCATCCCAATATCCTAAACATGAATTCTACTCATTACAAAAGAAAAGTAAAAGGAAAAGAATGACATAATCGTCTCATGCCACTATTTCCAAAGAAGAAGAAAGAGTAAGAGAGATACGTCACAAAACACGAAGAAAACACAACGGAAACTTCATATAACCAAAGCAAATCCACTAGGTAAGTGTTTACAAAATCATAAGTTAATAAAGAACAATACTTAGCTTTTTCCCTTTGAAAGAAAGATGAAGATCTCTCCCACAAAGTCTCCCATCGATCCATGCAATGCTAGTGCAATCCCTTACAAATTCTCTCAAAATCCCGTCCTCAATCTCTCTAAAAGGGTAGAAATCCATATTTCTACTCCTAATCTAAGAACCCAAAACATTCTCTAAGTTTTTCCTAACATTCCTTTTTTTTTCTCTACACTTTTCTAACCTAATTTCGCCATTTTAAAGAGTATGGATGAATTCCTAAGAGTTCCCTTAAGCACCGATTGGAAAAGCGTCCAAATACGTTGAATTTTGGCCCAAAACAACCAAAAGTCGGTTCATATTCGTCTGGGACGCTGTTGGTGGGTTCGACGGCACTTTCGGCTAGAGTTTTGGTCATTTTTCAGCCTTCTCAGGAAAATACCACCATCGGCGGATTCGAGGGCGCCGTCGGCGAGCAAACTGCTGTGCAGCTCCACCGTTTGGCTCTGTTGTAGCTCCATTTTGCCTCATTTTAGTTGCGTTGCGTTCCTGACAGATAGCCCTACAAAATAAGCATAAAATTAATCTTTCTTTAAAGTGTAATCTCATTCAAGAATATGTAAGAAGTGTAAAAGAGATTAAGCATAGAAAGACTTATCGAAAGGTGTCAGGGCAGAATTTCATTTCTTGCGCGTTTTTGCTCTAAATTGCACCATCTTTGTTTCTTTTTCTCCAAAAGTCAGTTCTTTTACCTAAAACCAAAAACATACAAAATATATTCCTTTTAAAGTGTAATATCATCAAAAATGAGTAAAATCATATAAAAAAAGCATATATTTTTTAGTGGGTCAAAATCCCCAAAACTTAACTGTTACTTGTCCTCAAGTAACACTATAACTTTAAAAACCAAATATATTGACTTGTGGTTGTGACTTTCAATACAGTTTCTTATAATTTCATCTCAGAAATATTATAGGATAACATAGGAGAAATTCTAGCAAATCAATCTAGGATTAGAGTGTAAGAATACGTCATATTCAACTTAAGAATCCTGATTTTTTTATTTACTTCAAAAGTTATTGAAAATTGTCAAACTAAAGATTCATAGAAAGTATAAAAATGAAATTTAAGCACCTTATATATACCAATTTAACTAATACCATTTGAAATAAGAATAAGCTTAGGATTGTTTTTAAGTCTTTTCATTTAAAAAGATTCAAGTGGAACCAATTTTTGATTAGGCTTATCCTCAAACTTCTCCTCACTTATTTTCTTTTCTCTTTTTTTTTCTCTTTTTTTTTCTCTTTTTTTTTTTTCCTTTTCTTTCGGGATCATTTTCAATCCCTTTTTTTCACTTTTTTTTCGGGATCATTTTTAATCCCCTTTTTTTATGTGAGGATTACTATATCTGGATAGGCTTTTAATAATTTTGAATTTCACTATCCTTTCTCTAAAATCCAAAACTCAAAACTTTCTCTCACTTTTTATAAGTGTAAGTATTAGTTCAAAAGAAGTTTTCAATAAAGGCTTAATTCTTATTAAGTATAAATCTAAGAATTTTAGCTTTTCAAATATTCAACTCATTTCTACCATAAATAGAAAAATCATTTTTCCAATGTTTCCTACAAAATATCTTAACTCTAGAATAGTTTCTTCACATAGGATTTCAACTAGATTATTTTTCTAACATTCCTCAAATTAAAATTATAGTAACCTAAAGGTAACACCACTTACCACAAGTCATTTTAAAAGTGATATCAAATTAAATATAGGCTACTGAGGACAAATAAAGTTACATTTTAAAAAATTTTATTCCCTCCAAACTTAATGTAATTAATTCCATAAAATGTTGCAAGAATAAAATGTAAAGGTTGAATGTGCTTACTACTATAACATCCTATCAAATTCATATACATGCATGATCAGGATAGAATAACTGTAGGAGAAAGTAAATCTAACATAAAACATGCTTGTAATAATATTACACTAAAAGGAAGTATTTTCACATTAAAATTTTATTTTTTTTTCTTACCCTCAAACTTAATTTTTAACATATATAACATTCAATATAGAAAATTTAAGCAGGGAGAAAAATAGTTTAAAAATTCTATCTACCACAAATGTCTAGCAAAATCATTTACAAGTATTCATTAAGACAGAATAATATGCAACAAAAAGTAAATTTAAACTAATCACGCCAGAATGAAATTCACTAAATAAAAGTTTAACTAGCATAGCAGGTATCAGCAAGAGAATATAAAAATGTTCTTCAAGTCTTATATAAAATTGTAACACTAGCACAAACACACAATTCAAATACAAACACACATGATAAATGAGGTTAATTCATCCTTTAACTCGTCGCATCTTACTAATTTACTTCCAATTTCTATCGAAATCATTACACAGATAAATAAGGTGCATTTTCAATGGTTTTATAGATTATAATCCGTAAGATAAGATTACTCTTGATATATTGGCTCCTAGGCACCAATCTCAGGCATCATTTAATCCTTATAATTAAGCACCTTTAATAGTTATAAAGATAATGTAAGATCATCCACATGGTATTCATCAAATAGGTTCACGACTCCTACCTAATGAAAATAAAGTTGCAGAAAGGAAGTAACAAATTAAGATGAAACTATCAATATTCGAAATTCATGATTTCTCTTGTAAAACTCAAGTTTGGGTGAGACCCGAGTTATAGTGAACTCGTAAATCCAACTATTACAAGAGAACATACAAGTCTAACCATAATAAGAAGTTTAAGAAATCACCTCCCTCATGACACACAAAGATCAAATCAAAGCACTAACATTTCAAAGATCTACCAATCAACAATTAAACTTATCAATCGATAATGACACATAAAGATCAAGTCAATCCACTAATCCAAACACCATACAACACTAACAATCATAACTCTCAAGCATATTAAATCAAAGCTCACTGATAATTATGGGTTGCCTCCCATAAAGCGCTTGGTTTTAACTTCGTGGGCTCGACAAATGATTCCTCCTGGATCAAAATTCCAATTAAGTAATCTTCGATCAATCGCCCAATCCTGTTCAGATCCGAGAATTCCTACAAAATTCTCAAATTGTAATTTTTCATTCAGCTCTTCTTTTTCAGATGGATTTATATCATTATTCCTCATATTTCTTTATAGATCCAATATTCTTCTATTGATTTTTTGAAATTTCATATTAATATCATCCTTGAACTTTATAAGAAATATATCTTTATAAGATACTTCAATATCTCCCAAATTTTGGATCAGATTCTCTTTAGATAATTCAGATCCAGGATCAAATTCTTCTATGTCACTCTTCTGTTTCAAGTTATCTTCCAATTCTTCCCCTTTATGATTATGAAATGATAGAGGATCTATCTTAGTTGAGGAAATAGGTTTTTCTAATTTCTTAGGAATTTCTTCCAATGGTCTTCCGATATCCTTATCCTCTTTCCTTAACTCAAAGTTCTTTTGAAATTTATCCTCAAATTCTCTTCCAAGTCCTAGATCAATAACTTTATCTTGTTCATCATTCAATTTAAGTTTTTCTTGTAATTGAGTAACATGTAAAGATATAAAGACTGGTGGTGTAGATGAATTCCCTAAATAGGTAGGCTTTAAAATTGTATAGGGTACATTCATCTTAAGTTCATGAGATTTTTCAACAGATGGAATTACGAGTTTACTATTTTTGGTAGCATCCATCATTTCACACCTCTCCTGAACATACATATAGTCTTCTTTAAATAATGTTTTCTAATCATCGTGAAAGTCTATTTCAATCTCGTCTGTTAACTTACTCTCAAAACTTTCTTGGAAATGGTCTTTACTTAGATAATCAATTTCATCTATCCAAAAACAATCATCATCTTTTCTTTCAACTGAATATTTCATAGTCTTTAATACATCAGAAGTGACTTCATGGTTATTAATATTCATAGTCAACTCTCATTTCTGCACAGCCATCATAGCTTGTCCAGTAACAAAGAAAGGTCTCCTTATAAATAATTGAAATTTATTTATCTTCCTCCACATCTAATACAATAAATTCCAAAGAAAAAATAAATTTATCCACTTTGACAAGCACGTCTTCTATGACTCCTTTTGGATAAATAATAGATCGATCAGCTAACAGAAGGGTTACAGTAGTGGGAGAAATATCGACTAAATCTAACCTTCTAAATATAGATAGATGCATCACATTAATGCTCACTCCTAAATCACATAAAGCTTTTCCGCATCATTTTTCTCCAATTGCACAAAGAATTATAAAGCTACAAGGATCTTTAAGTTTTTTTGACCTCATTTTTTATGAGGTCTTTTGCTTCTCTCTTTAGTACTTAGGATCTAGCCTTAGGCTTTTCCTTTGACTAATCTTAGAGGACTAGAAGTGGAACCCACCCTTTAGAAGTTCAAACACCCCTTGACTCCCTGCAAACCCCACAAGCTTGATTGTAGACCCCTAATCACCTAGAGGGTTGAAATCAAATGTGGAGGTTTAAAAGATGAGTTCCCTATAGGACTTCTGGCCTTAGGAATACCCCAGGTGGCTCGGTCCGGTGAGGGTTGCCTTGCACATACACTACACTTTCACACACATTCCAAGTCCTAAAACCAGAATCTCACCCAACTTGACTTCCTGACTCATGTTGGTAATTCACATGGATGGTCCTTAAAACCTAAGCCCCTGGCTCAGAGGGTTTTGAACAACATAGTAAATGTCTCAAATAAGTCTTCTCATGGCTCATATGGGCTTAATATGGCTTCATGGCTCAACCAAAGTGATTCCACTTCACTTAAATTTTATAAATCTTTATTTTTCCAAAATTTCATTTTTTGACCCCCGGGGCCCTACACCTACTAAACCTTCCAAAAGCCCTTGGAACTACCCAAAATTTACAAAATCACCTAAATTACCCAAAATTACTCAAAATCAATCCTAAACATTTCACCCCACTCAAATTGATCATCCATAGCCAAAAAATACCAAAAATTCCAAAAGTACCCCCCAATACCCTCCAAATACCCAAAATGCCCTCCTTAGCCAAAAAATCAAAAAATTCAGAAAATTCCCAAAATAAATTCCAAAAAATCCCAAATATTCCTAATTTCATTTTGCTTAACTACACTATGGGCTAAATTTGCCAATTTACTCCAGTTTTACCAAAAGCCCCAATTTGGCCCATTTTAAACCCAAGTGAACCCAATGTCAAACCAAACCACCCCAATTGACCTCAATTTTGGTCCAATTAAATTCTAAACTTCAAATAAACATCCACAACATCAATTTAGACCAAACTCAAGTCCAATTTGATTGACATTTGAGCCCAATTTCAATTTGAAGCCTAAGGCCCAATTTTGGCCCATGACCTAAATCTAGCTCAAACCCATCCAATTCAACTCCAATTGGCCCCAAATCTTTTCTAAAGCCTTCATAACACCCCCATAAACAATACACTAACTTGATTTGCCCAAAATTTGAACCTAAACTCCACCCAAACCTAACCAAAAACCAAACCTAACCCAAATGGATCCAAATCCCAAAATTAGAGCCCAACAAAAGTTGGAAACTCTTTGTGACACTCCCATTAACATTTCTCAACATTAAATTTACATCAAATCCAAATTTAGCCCAACCTTAACCCAAGTTAGCCCAATTTGGCCCACCTTGGCCCCTTTACCAAAAAGGCCCACATTAAACCCAATTCAATTCAAAATCACTTCAAATTTGTTCCAAATCACTCATGACACATGCCTAAACCAATTGCAACAATTATTTGGCACAATCCTTTACAAAATTTTCATCCCAAATTTATTTTAAATCCAAAAGCCCAGTTACTTAAACCACTTTAAAGCCCATCCCAAGACAATTTCAAAAGCCCAAAATTGATTCTAAAGCCCATATGACATTTTCATTTGTCATCCATTTAATCAAAATCATTCCCTAAGTTCCAATTCCATCATCAAATAAATCTAAATCAAGCATCATGCCAAAATACCCCTAAATTTCAAGCCAAGCCATTCTTAAGCCATGAGCAAGCCTTGGAGCCATGCACAAGCCACATGAGAGCCATGAGAATCTTAGGATTGTCAACACCCCATAAATGAAAAAAGGAGGAGATCCTTTAAGCACTCCTTAAGAGTCATTAACCATTCCCATGTCTCCCCTAACTCATGCTTAAGCTTAATTGTACTTGGATTGTGACTTGACCCCACTAATCAAGCTGATCCAAGTGACTTTCTCTTTAGCCCAAACCAGCCTTGGGGAGGTGCACCTAGCTTAATCCATGCATTGGACCAAATTAAGCCAAAATGACTCTTACCCCATGCCATTTTAATCAAACCTCCTTACACATGGCAATAGCCAATTGCTTGCACCAAACCCCAGCCCTGACCTCACTGGTCAAGATGGTGACCAATGTCTAGCCGGCCAGCCGCCTGAGTAGCCGGAAAACACCATGGCCGAGAGCTCCATGTGAGCCAAATTTTTCAATCCTCCCTGGCTGAGCTATCCCAACCCAAATGGACACCATGGCTGCTCTTCTCCTCCCTTGAGCAGTAGATCCCAGCCTCCAATTGCCCCTGGGAAGCCCTCCAGCCATGTCTATTTAAACCCACCACCCTCTCGGCCAAAGGAAGAGTTGAACCAAACCTTACCAGAACTCTGCCAAAATCATTCCATACCCCTCTCCAGACATAGAGAACTTGATCCCCACTGAAATCCAGCCCTAAAATCTTCTTTGTGAGCTCAATTTCTGAGTTGAAAATCCACCCAAAAAATAGGACACTTCACCACAGTGAGCCAATCTCCAAATTGAGTGGTCCTACACCTTCACCAGACCAAGAGGAGAAGTTCCCCAGCAAAAGCCCCCTCACCAGGCCATCCATTGCTTCCAGCCTCCAAGATTTATGATCGGCCTTGGTCACTTTCATACTTAGACAATTCCCCAGAGCTAGAGACTTCATCTGGAGCTTGCCTGGACTCAATCGAAGGTGACAACTCTCAGATCGAGGCTTCACTTCTCTGAGCAAAGGTATGAACTCATTCTTCCTCCCGAGCTTCCAGCAATTCTCCATTTTTTTAGGTTAATTTCATAGCCTATAAACCATATGGATGTGTTCGTCTCTTCAAGATGAATCGATAGAGTATAAGAACACGAAAATCCATTGAGAATCAAGTGAGATCATAGGGTTTTAGTGTGGACGGTCACGGGTGCACACCAGTCGTAGACGATGACCAGGAGCCGTTGGATCGCGCGTGTATTGAGCGGACGGTCGAGATCAAGTAGGACGGCGCAATGGTACATGAACCGTGGGACGTGAGGCTGCTGACTCAAGTGGCGGCATCGAATGGGAGCGCGACACGTAGGGCTTTCGGAGCTACCAAGGTTGAAGCGGCGCCGCGTGGATGAGTAGATAAATCCCTATTTTCTGAATTAATTAAATACCCAGAACTTAGGGAATTCATATCTTTGCATAGAAAAATCACAAAAATAAAATAAAAATACCCTCTTGCTCAGTGAATAGAGAACAATAATGTGGAAAAGAAATCAAATTAATTGGATTATTATTTTATTTTTAATAATTTATTTACTGTTTTCAGTATTTTGATTCTTCATTTACATAAACAATTCACCATGACATGAGACCATAGGGCTTTTGAAGCCCCTGATCTTGAGAACATTCCCTGAATTTTTCAAGGTCAGAGGCCATTTCTGTGAAAAGTTATTGAATTTTCAAGTTCATATCGCTGTTTTAGGTATTTTAATTCAAATAATTAGCATGTTGTAAAATAAATTCTAGGAAAATTTGGTAATGTTCCTTAGGACCAGAGGACCCTATGAAAAATATATTTTGAGTTGATTCATTCATAATAATCTTAATTGGCCTAAACCCCTAAAATTGAATTTGAATTAATTAGGGTTAACCACACATCAAATTGAATTGAAAATAATTCTCCATTACTCTTTAGGGTTAGAGGAACCTTAAATAAAATTTTGAAACCAATTGGACTTGATTAGCCCCACCAAATGGGTTGATTAAGCCTCATAAGCAAAATAGAACTTTAAAAATTTATAACTCCAAAAATACTTTCCAAAAATTCACAAAAATGATTTTGGAGCTTCTCTGATATCAGGAGAGTTCAGGAAAATTAAAATTGGAATTTTTTAAAAAAGTTGATTTTCCACAATATTTTAATATTTTAATAATTAAAAAATAATAAAAATCACAAAAATATTAAAAATCATAAAAATGTCACATTTTCACTCCTAATCACTTAGGAACAAACCAAATATTTTTCCTAAGTCCCTAGGGTAAGATATTGAATTTTAAAGGCTTAATGTAATTTTTAATATTAAAAAATGAATTTTCAACCTTCTTCACTAAAATAGTTCTAATAAATCAAAGAAAAATCAGAAAATTATAAAATTGAGGTTAGAGAGGTTTAAGAAAAATATAAAATCCATTTTTCAACTTTAATTTTATTTTATAATTAATTAATACGCTAAAACTCAAAATAATTATAATAAATAAAATATAATTCAAAAAATCACTAAAATTGGTCCAAGTAGTCCTTTAGTCATTAGGAACATCCCATAATTTTCTTAAGGACAGAAACCTTTCCTTGGTTATGTTGTTGAGTTTTCTTTGAAAACCCCTATTTTCTACTAAAAATAATTATATAAATAAATTAAATTCAGAAAAATCACTTTTTCTCCTCTAATGTCTTAATGATATGTGAGTGAGGTGACATAAAAATTTTAAATTTATTTGAGCTCAATTTAATGAGTTATGAAATAAATAAGCTTAAAAGGGCATAAAGGTAATTAAAAATTTTAACCCTTAATTAAAACTTTAGGTATAATCAAAATGGGGGATAAAATATTTGATTTTAACTTTCTCTTGAATGATTGAAACTTAAGAAAATTAAGGGGTAGAAACACATTAAACACTTTGAAAATATCAAAATGAAACTTTAATTAATTAAATGATTTAAATTTTGGAAAGAATATATTTAAAATTTGGATTATTAAAATAGGGATATTATTAAGAGGATATTTATTCTTTAATTTAAAAATCCCTAAATAAGTCACTTTAACAATATTTTGTTCTTAATTAAAAATTAAAATAATAATCCAAATTAACAATTAAAACTAAAACTAAAATTAAATTAAATTAAATTAAAATTAAAGTTAAACTAAAATTAACAATTAAAATTAAAATTAAAATTAAAATTAAAACTAAAATTAAATTAAATTAAATTAAAATTAAATTAAAATTAAATTAAATTAAAATTAAATTAAATTAAAATTAAATTAAAATTAAATTAAAATTAAGTAAAATTAAATTAAATTAAAATCAGTAAACAACAAACCTAAATGAAATCATTAAGAATTAAATCAAAACATATCAATAATTTCAACACCTCTCTCTATCTAAGTAAATTTGAAACATGAATATCAATTTGAAATACTAAGATAATTGAAAATATAAAGATTTAAATCAAATCTAAAATAATTTGAACACTATTCCAAACTTAAAATTTTTAATTAAAACTTCATAATTAAATTAAAACACTTTAAACCATTAACTCAAACTTTAAATTAAGAATGATTAAAATTCTCGATAAACCAACTTGCCCTTAAAGGCTTTAATTATTATAACTCTTAAATAGAGTATTGAGTGAGATGTCACTTTATTCATCAGGTAATCAAATACCTAAGTTCACTGAGCAAGAAACAAAGTTTAACTAAACTCCTGGATGATTAATTCACTTGTGCAACTAAATTTACTTGGACTCAAAACAATCCTAGAAATATTGAAAAGATGTTTAGGACTCGTCCTAAGCACTTCCTCAATATGACGAGATATTTTAGAAGAACAATTGAATCTAATTGTTCTTTGATGAAGAAAATCATCCTTAAAACCAAACCAAGAACCTAGACGTCATAGGAGATGACTAGTTATAGGATTAGGAATTTGGTAGACAACCAAAACCCTTCCCTTAGCTTTACCTATGTATCTGTTGAAGTATTTAAATGCCTTAACATATGTTTTAAGTGCAGCTTGAGATGAAGGGAAGACCCTCCAGGTATGCTTTTATTTTATTGCAATTTACTTTGTTGCAATTTACTTACATGCACTGTACTTTACTTTTCTTACATGAAAACCAAAACCTTTAGGATAGTCCCTGAACTGAAACCAAAACTAAATTAAAAGTCATTGCAAGATAAAATTCACCGCCAAAACATTCCAAAATATAAAACAACTCAAAACTTAATCAAAAACAGAACAACAAAACTACAATCACAACTAAATTAAAACATCTCATTGAATGATCGAGAATACCTCGGATGATGTAACCCACGTGTTGCTAACGGGATTTCCCAAGGTCTAAATGAAAGTGTGGAACTCATTCAGTTGAGTTTGGCAAATTCATTTCGACTAAGTGAATTCAATGAAAATAACGGTCCCGGGATGACGGAACTGTGAGATCTTAATCGGTTCTGTTTAAATAACTTTAAGATTTGTTTTAATTAAAATATTAAAAACACTTGGATTTTAAGATTTTCTCTAAACCAAAACACTTCTCTCATCACCTGATTTATGACTTCTAGAACTAAACCTCTCGCAACAACAAGGAGCTCGGAGCATGGTGGGCGGCTCGACCATCGTCATCGACGAAAACTCGGATCTACTTCAGCAAAACTTTCTTAGAATTAAATAACCAAGCCATAGGACTTCGAGGTGGTTTGGTTAGTGTAACATAAATCCTCAACTCTTCGTTAGGCATTTGCATAATCATGTTATACAAATTAAGCCCTAACCAGTCTTAGGATTCCGAGGTAGTTGTTTGGTACGACATAAACCCTCATATCTTCAAGGTTATTTGTATGATCATGTCATACAAATATAAGTCCTAATTAATTAAAAATTGGCAGGATTGCAATATTAAATAAATTCCCAAATTGAAGCCAAACAATAGGATAGTTTGGGAAGTTGTCAAGATTCTTCTTGGATCCTCAACTTCTCCTACTTCTCTTCCTTTGGACTCATGAAAATAACTGTTCTAAATTTGATCCATTCCCTATTGAAATTTCCAAAACTCAAATCTTTTGAAAACCTAACTTTGAAATTCTTGAGAGCAAAACTACTGATCATTATCGAGAGTTTTCTTAAATGATTCCCGTCATTTAAGATGTAATTAACTATAGGGGCTTGCCCTTATAGGGAACTTTAAAAACCCAGGTAATATAAACCCTGTTTAATTTCTTTATATTAAACAGGGGAACTTATCGGCTTATAAAATTGGTTCGCAAACCAAACAGATGTCACAAATCTTCTAGTTTATTTAACCGAGCCCCATCATCAAGCAGTGTGTCTATTCTTCGGGATAGATACACGGTTTATGGTGTGGTGCTCGTTTATATAAACTACTTGGGATGTGAGATCGGTTTTATTTCATATCTTAAAATTTTCAAACTTAAAATTATTTTCAAAATTAAATTCTACTTTCTAAATTATATATATATATATTTAAATTAAAATTAAAATCTAAAAATTCGCAGACAATTTCTGTAGGAGACCCCCTTTTTAAAATACAACACACAAACCTAAAAATATGCCGACAAGTTTCTGAGGAAAATTTTTCTGAAGTATAGCGCTGCACTCCTTACTTAGTGCAACTGCCTCGTAATCCCTAAATTTCCTTTTCTTGTTTAATTTATCCTTCATAAGCTTTGCATAACTTGGCATTTATTCCAAAGCTTCAGTGAAAGGAATATTTATCATTATCGTCTTAAGTACTTTCATGAACCATGAATTTTTTTTATCCAACTCATGCTGTTTAAGTCTTTGAGGAAATGGAGGCGGTGGTCTTTCCAAATTGATTTTAGTTGGAGATATTAATTTTTCCAGATCCTTAGAATCATGTCGTCTTTTAGTTTTCTTTGTTTCTCTCACAACATCTTTCTCTTTTCTAACCACATCCTCTATCTCTCTTCCACTTTTTAATTGAACAGCTTCTACTTGTTCATTAGTGTTCTCTTTAGGGTTGATCTCAATGTTTCTAGGAAGTGTTCCTTGGGGTCCTATTGCTAAATGAATTAATAATTTGTCCCAGTTGATTCTCTATGTTTCTAATCGCAGCATTTTAACTTTGCAACTGGTTTCCCATTTGCAATACCACTTCTTCCATAGACATCTTCTTTATCCTCAAATTGTTAATCATTGTTAGAGTCTGGTGGATATGAAGGTCTATAGTTTGCGTTCCCCTGATTATTCCAACTTCCATTAGGATTTTCATGATTATTTTTGTATTTTTGGTTTCCACCATTAGTAGCATTATTCCATTTAAAATTAGGATGGTACTCCCAACCTGGGTTATAAAAGTTAGAGTACAGTTTGTTTATGGTATTTAAAGTCTCATATGATAATTTAGAATCAATCATTGTCCCTAATGAACTTTCCTCACTTACAGGAGTAAATTGAGGTTGGTTAATTCCAAATTGGTCCAACTTCATTGACATTGCAGCAACTTGAGATGCAAGAATTGAAATCGCATCTGTATCATGAACACTAGCTACATTTTTATGATTTACCCTTGCAGAGGGTCATTGAAATTCATTTGTAGCCATTTTTTCAATTAACTCATATGCTTCATCAAATGGTTTTGACATTAATGATCCACCGGCGGCAACATCAAGTATAGACCTAAGGGATTCTACTAACCCATTGTAAAAAGTTTAAATGATTAACCAATCGGGCAGAGCATGGTGTGGACACTTTCTTAAGAGTTTCTTAAATCTTTGCTAGGCTTCATATATTGATTCCCCTTCATACTGAAAAAATGAGATAATATCTTTTCTAATTTTAATAGTCCATGAAGGTGGAAAATACTTAGCTAGAAATTTCTGAGTTAACTCCACCCAATTTTTAATAGAGCCAGGTGCTAATGAGCATAACCACATTTTAGCCTTATCCCTTAGTGAGAAAGGAAAAACCCTTAGCCTGACAATAACATCTGACATGCCATTATAACAAAATATAGTACAAAGTTCTAGAAAACTTGATAAGTGTAAATAGAGATCCTTCGAAGGAGTTCCCCCAAACTGATTGTTCTGCACCAGTTGGATAATCTCGGGATTTATTTCAAACGAGTTAGCTTCTACGACGGGGTTTTGTATAATTGAGTGAATTTTATCTGTCGTGGAATTTACGTACTCCCTCAATGATTTATGATGATTTTCCAAGTTATTATCTTGAAAGATTTCCATTTCCATTTCTAGTTTTTCGAGTCCTTTCTGTATTTTTATTTTTTTTCTTTTTTTTAAACTCGGGATCATAAGGCACAAGTCCTACAAATCCTTTGTTTCTCGTATGTAACACAACAAACAATACATTAACAATAAAATAAATAAAACCAAAAATATATTCAACACAACAAAACATTTTCACAAACACCTTATTTTTCATATAAAAAATTTTTTAAACACTTTTTCATACAAAAAAACACTTTTCACACAAAATAGTTTTTACGACACTACAGTTTTTCAAGTTTAAGCCTAATTACTTCAACTAAAGCTCTCCTAAAGTTTTTACCGAAGCTTTCCCAGTAACGGCGCCAAAAACTTGACCGCGGCTTTAAATATACTTGTAAATATAAGAATTTGACACCGCTACTAGAAGATCTAAATCCCCATCAATAACGCTAAAAACTTGATTCAAATTTTTGAGGTGATGAAAATGAGTGCAATTAATTGGTAATAAATTCACTTATATCAAGGCAAGTATACGTATCACTTCAAGTAATATAGAGTTTTCTTTAAAAACCCAAGTATCGATCCCACGAGGAAGTGAAGTAAGAGGTCTTTAGTTAAATTCTAGCCTACTACTAATAGTCCTTAGTTTGGAATGTCGATTAAAATTATGTTTTATCTAGCAACTACTCCTAAATACAAGTGTTAAATGTAAAGATAGTAACGATAACTAAATGGAAATATTAATTCTAAAGATAACCCTTTTGGATGAATTGGTTTGGAGAATTTTGAGATACTAAAAACTACTATTCTTATGTAATAAAATGGATAAATTATAGAAATGAGATGCATTAAATATTGTATGTGCCAAATAAAAGCAATCATATTATTTACCCTCTTCCGAGTACCCCCTCTTCAGAGCATGTAAAGAACATTAACATATCCTAAGTTCAGTCACTAAATCTAAGGCTAGGCTGGAAGGATACCGACTCTCACTACGAAGCACCCACTCACCCTTTACCTGAAGGCTAACCTTCGACTTTAGTTACCAATCTTAGGACCAAATTGGGGATCTCAGTCTGTCACCCTGAAACCTCAAATTCGACGCCCATGAAACCATATTTTCCTATTTATTTGCATTCAATCCCTATGAACTACACAATTCATTCATGGACATTGAATGTGGTTCCACTTTGTTGAGAATTACATCGCCCTTTTGGGACAATGCAATTACAACGAATTTTAACAATACAACGGGCCCTTATTGTAATGTAAATGAAGTGCAAGTAAAAACCATCACATTTATAATTAAAACATCTTTTAGCAAGCATCCCAATATCCTAAACATGAATTCTACTCATTACAAAAGAAAAATAAAAGAAAAAAGTGCGACATAATCTTCTCATGCCACTATTTAAAAAGAAGAAGACAGAGTAAGAGAGATACGTCACAAAACACGAAGAAAACACAACAAAAACTTCATTTAACCAAAGCAAATCCACTAGGTAAGTGTTTACAAAATCATAAGATAATGAAGAACAATACTAAGCTTTTTCCCTTTGAAAGAAAGATGAAGATCTCTCCCACAAAGTCTCCCGTCGATCCATGTAATGCTAGTGCAGTCCCTTACAAATTCTCTCAAAATCTCCTCTCCAATCTCTTCAAAATGGTAGAAATCTACCTTTCTACTCCTAATCTAAGAACCCTAAACATTCTTCAAGTTTTTCCTAACATTCCTCTCTTTTTTCTCTACACTTTTCTAACCTAATTTCGTCATTTTAAAGAGTATGGATGAATTCTCAAGAGTTCCCTTAAGTACCCCTTCAAAAAAGCATCCAAATATGTTGAATTTCGACCCAAAACCGCCAAAAGTCGGTTCATAGTTATCCGGGGCACTGTCGGCGGGTTCAAAAGCGTTGTCGGTGAGCTTTTTTATCATTTTTCAGCCTTCTCAGGAAAATCCCGTTGTTAGCGGGCACGAGGGTGCCGTCGACGAGCAGACTGCTGCGCAGCTCCACCGTTTAGCTCCGTTTTAACTCTATTTCGCCCCATTTCAGTTGCGTTACGTTCCTAACAGATAGCCCTACAAAATAAGCATAAAAAGAACATTTCTTTAGAGTGTACTCTCATTCAAAAATATGCAAGAAGTGTAAAAGAGATTAAGCATAGAAAGACTTATCGAAAGGTGTCAGCGCAGAATTTCATTTCTTGCTCTTTTTTACTCCAAATTGCACCGTTTTTGTTTCTTTTTTCTCCAAAAGTCATTTCTTGTACCTAAAACTAAAAAACGTACAAAATGCCTTCCTTTTAAATTGTAATATCATAAAAAATGAGTAAAATCATATAGCAAAAAGCATATATTTTTTTAGTGGGTCAATTACCGACGATGAAAATCGGTAAAGTCACCAAAGAGAGTGTTATATTGAACTACAACATTCAAATGGGATGGTCAATTGATATTGGATCAATTATTGTGAAGTCTATGTTTGATCTGATCATTCAAGGATCATCTCAAGGGCTTGAACATCCTTCAAGAATTTTCTCAATATGCATTCTCTTTTAAGTATCGTACACGATTTGAAAAAATGTACTTTTACCCTGGAAACCTTTAGACCCAACCCGTATGTTCCCAACCAATGATTAAGAGAATGACATGGACGTGATTATGGATTAAGCATCACAAAATTATATTCCTATTCGACCTTTAGTAGCAGACAAGACACCGATGATCTTACACAGAATCAAGAATCTGGAGAAGCAGGCACATAATTTAATGAGTACAGTTAACAATATGTTTGATTTCTTTGATCATATCGATTGGAGGATGAAAGAACATTTTGATCATACTAGGCAATTTAAAGTAAGTTTGATACGCTTAATGAGAAGGATGAGATGGATTAAAGAAAATTTAACTGAAGAATTCCCATTCTGGCCTTTCTATAACCTATTTGTCCATGTTCAAGTGATGGTTGATATCAGAGGAGAAACTAGTACCGATTCAGAAGAGTAGTAGAATTGCTTTACTTATTTGTTTCTTTATTTTGAACTTGATTTAAACTATGTTTGTGTGATTGCTTTCTTAGTTTGTTTTTTAATCTCAGTATAGTTGAGATTGTGTTTGAAATGTTTGTTTCAGCGTTTAGATTGTTGTGGCTTGGATTACGATGCTGATTAGATGAATTTAGGTTGAGAAAATACCTGCTTATGTGTGATATGTATTGTGTACTGTAAAAACTTAGATATTATATATAATTGTGAAGTTTTGTTGTTTGTATGCTTATTTGTGTTAAAACATCACTTAATCACTTAAAATATATGATTAAAATGATTGAATGGATGACGACGAGGCTTAAAATTGATCGGAATCGCTAAAATTTGAAAAATGATCAATATTTGAGAATCTCGCCGATCTCGCTCGAGGCCGCCGACGGCGTGATTTTCCCGAGATTATTGGAATTAAATCCATTGGAGCCCGCCGATGGCGTGAACGACCCCGCCGACGGCGAGATCCCGAAATTTAATATTTAACCTTGATTTTGACTAGTTAACAACCATTATTCATTGTTTTCTTCCCCGATTTACCAAAAATTTCGACCTAGGGCTTGATAGATCTCAGATTTGGAGCGATTTCAACACATTCTAATACCATATTTCATCTTCCCTTGGTAAGAGCTTCACTCCTATGTAAAAATTTTTATTTTCACCGTGAATTTCTTCCACATTAAGAAATTTTGGAAAATTTGAGAATGTGGTGAAAAGACTTGGAAGGAATTCATGGAACTTGGTTTAGATTGCGTTAAACGACCTCTGGAAGTCATTGTATTATTATTTTAGAATTTAGTTTGGATTTTTTGTTATTTTGATAGATCGCACAATGGCTCCACGTAAAAAGAGGATACTTGAATTTGACGAGACTCGGTTTATAAATGCGAAAGCACAATCGAGATACACTTCAATCTTCCAAGGAAAGAAGTGTATTCAAGATCGAGTTTTCTATAATCCTGGAGGAGAGGTGGAACGAGTTATCAGAGAAAGGAGATGGGAGAATTTCTGTTACACTACCAATAAAGCTGCTATCAAGGTTATAAGAGAGTTCTATTCTAATCTGACTCAACTTGAGAACGAGCTTGTCCAAGTAAGAGGATTCTCTGTCAATTTTAATGCTACATGCATTAATTCTTTTTACGAGCTTCATGATTTTTATTCTAGCAAGTATGAAACATTTGGAACTATGGAAGATCCGTTAGACGATGTTATTGACTTTATCTCTGATGAGAAAGACACCTGGAAAATTAAAAATCGTGAACGGATTAACTTCCCTCTTTCTATGATGGATGCCACCGCTAAGGCATGTCATTGTTTCATTTGTTCTACTCTGCTACCCACATATCATCATAGTGAAGTCTCAAGGGAGAGAGCGATTCTTAATTTTTGTATTCAGAACAATAAAAGTATAAATGTGGGGAAAATAATTTACAAGAATATTATGGCTACGACGAAGAGTGAATCAAGTGGATATTTAGGACATCCTGGCCTAATTTATGCACTTTGTCAATTATCTGGAGTAGAAGCTAATGATGATGAAGAATGGGTGTATCCTATGAAACCCATTAGTAAAGAAAATTTGAAGACTTATGAATCCCATGAGGAATGGAGAACTGGGAGTAGGAGCAAAGCACTTTCTACTAGTAGAGACTTCCCTTTATTAGTTATGACCCTCCTGCATCTAGCTCTCCTACTCTTTATGATTTGATGAATGAAATGACCATGCAGCGGAAGAGTTTTCAAAAGATGGATGAAAATTTGGAAAGAATTAATCATAGGATTGAAAGTTTAGAGTGGAGACATGATCACGATAGTGAGTATCTTCAGTGGCACTCTGATTTTGAGTTTGCTTATTATGATGCTCAGGCTAGATACTATAGAGGAGAGCCTGATGTCACTTTTCCTGAATGCCTCCGTTATACTCGCTATCAACCTAATCCACCTGCTGACCAGGGAGATGAAGACATAGCATGGGATTTTGATCTGTGATTGTGATGGTGATGTGATGTGTGTGTTTTTTTTGTTGTAGTACTTTCATTTTTATTATTTTTATTCTGTGGACTTTATTTTTTTTCTAAGATATGTGTTTAGTTTTGTAGTTTGTATTTTCATTTTTGAATGTTTGTGATGGATTGTGATGGTAGTTGTAGTTGTGAACTTTTAAGTTAAAAATAGTAACCTGTTTATTCTGTGTTGTGAAATGCAAATGTTATTATGTACTGTCTTATGTAGTCTAGTTAATTGTTGTTGTTAAATGTTTAGTTTATATACTTATTTTTAAATTTCATTACCCCAGCAAATTCTCTAAACTGTTATATGTGTAGAAAGGTTTCTAATCTTACTGGACAGTTGAAGTTAAATTTTTTTGAGAAGGACCTACAAAATTTTAAAAAGACAAATATGCCTAAAGTGCAAAGGTATGATGTATATTCAGAATTTTTCATTCCACCCTGTATTATTTCTATTTTTGATAACCTTAAGTTTGGGAGGAGAGAGAAAATTATTAACTATTATGTGTTCTCAATTAAAATATATTCAAAATTTATAAATATGATTTTTGTGATGAAATTTAATTCAGATAACTATATTTAGATTTTATCTAAATATTATAGAAGATTCAAAGAATTATTTTTGGTAATAAAAATTAATTTTGTAAGTTAAGATATTTAGTATAAGAGGATAAGAATATAGTTAACTATTTAAAGTAAAGAAAACTATATTTTGAAATATTAAAATTCTTAGGAATTTAGTTGAGAAAGAAAAGATTGGGACTCAATGATGTAAAAACTATGAATTATATATAAGTTAAATGATGTTTTAAGTTTCAAATTTAGGAAAAGAAGAGTGAAGTTCAAAATCATTAACAGACTATCTAGATATAGTAATCCTCACTTGAAAAAAAAAGAGAAAGAAGAAAGGATTGAAAAACAATCCCTGAAAAGAAAATAAAAATATATAGGATTGCAAAGCAATCCAAATGAAAATAAAAAGAAAAAGTGAGGAGAAGTGATGGTGACGAAGGGATGGGCCTCGTCGTGCCGTTCTTCGCCGTCAACTCATGTCAATGTCAAGGAGTCGCCACTCTGTTTTAATATTGCCCTAATCTTATTTCTATAAATCCTATAAAGGAATTAAGAAATTTAGGGCTAATAGAAAACAGAGAAAAAGGATGATAATCCTCATAAAAGAAGATTCTAGAATGTCATATCCTAGAACTTCTATATAAGGAAGATCATGAAGTGTTAACCAGAGATTTTTAGATATGATGGGTTCTTTAATTCTCCTATAGAAGCAAGCTTCTATAGTTAATTACATCTTAGACAATTTGTAATTGTCTAAGAAAACTTCTGATTAATGTTAATCACTTGTTTTCTAGAAAATTTTTTGTTTTTAAGGAAAGATGTACCCACTATCAATCCTAAATGTCATTTTGTCATGTCTGTTTCATATCATATTGTTTTGTTGTTTGTTTAGATTTTGTGGCTAACCTAAAAGTTTTGATTTTAGTTTTGTCGTTGTTGTGTTTTGTTTTGTTTTGTCAATATCGTTGTTTTGTTTTGTTTTGTTTTGTTTTGTCAATGTCGTTGTTTTATTTTGTTTTGTCAATGTCGTTGTTTCGTTTTATTTGTTGTTCGTCTTACTTCCAGAATGTCGTCCTGCAAAACAGAGTTAGCATACCCTATAACATGTAAAGGAAACCTAAACGAAACTTCATGTCTTCATCCTGCAAAGGAAACATTGTTAGAAATAATGTCATAAAAATATTCATTGTCTCAGAATTTGTAAGATGTCTAAGTTTGATTCGAAATGTTAATTTTTGGATTTGATTTTGGATTTTTATGTCGATTTATATTTGAAACGTCAAATTTATGTTAATTATGTTGATTTGAGTTTAAAATGTCAAATTTATGTTGATTATGTTGATTTTTCTATGAAATGTCAAATTTATGTCGATTATGTCGATTATGTCGATTTGAGTTTGAAAGGTTAAATTTTTGTTGATTATGTCGATTTTCGTTTAAAATATCAAATTTTGTCGATTATGTCAATTTGAGTTTGAAATGTCAAATTTCGTCGATTATGTCGATATTTGTTTGGAATGTCAAATTTTGTCGATTATGTTGATTTTTGTTTAAAATGTCAAATTTATGTTAATTATGTCGATCTTTGTTTAAAATGTCAAATTTATGTTGATTATATTGGATTGAGTTTGATTTTGTTGATTTATGTTTGACGTCGAATTAAGTTTGATGTGGGTCAAACTTAAGTTTTGACTTGAATTTGAATTAAGTTTAAACTTAAGTTTTGAGTTCAAGTTCATTTGGAAAAAAATGATTATCTTAATTTCATGTCTGTTTGAACTTAAGTTAACTTGAGTTCATGTCTGTCTGAGCTTAAGTTAGATTCAATGTAGATTGTTTTAACCTTAGTTCATGTCTGTTTGAAATTAAGTTAAAATTTAAAGTTAGATTCAATATAAATTGAATTAACTTGAGTTCATGTCTGTTTGGACTTAAGTTAGATTCAATATAGATTGCATCTAATTAACTTGAGTTCATGTCTGTTTGAACTTAAGTTAAAAGTTAGGTTTAATTAGAATAGACCTAATTAAGTTTTAAGCCTTGTTTAAATAGTACATAGAGGTTAATTAAGTCTTAATAGATTAGACTTAATTAAAATTATCGACCATCTAAGTCCTTTTTAGGTAAGGCTTAAATTTTAATTAAGTCTAATTTAATTCAACCGGGATTTATTAGAGTAAAGTTCAAACATTAACTTGGTCTAATAAATTAGACTTTATTTAGTTAAAGCTTAACTAATTAAATCTAGTGTGTTAGACTTAATTAGGATTTAGGTTTGATTAAACCTTAGTTAGTTAAGGTTTAATGGTTTAATCAAGTCTTATGTGGTAGACTTAATTAGAGTTTAAGTTTGGATTAAACCTTGGTTGATTAAGGTTTAATGGTTTAATTAAGTCTAATATGGTAGACTTAATTAGAGTTTAAGTTTGATTAAACCTTAGTAAGTTAAAGTTTAATAGTTTAATTAAGTCTAATGTGATAGACTTAATTAGAGTTTAAGTTTGATTAAACCTTAGTTAGTTAAAGTTTAATGGTTTAATTAAGTCTAATGTGATAGACTTAATTAGAGTTTAAGTTGAATTAAACCTTAGTTAAGGTTTAATGGTTTAATTAAGTCTAATGTGATAGACTTAATTAGAGTTTAGGTTTGATTAAACCTTAGTTAGTTAAGGTTTAATGGTTAATTAAGTCTAATGTGATAAAATTAATTAGAGTTTAGGTTTGATTAAACCTAAGTTAGTTAAGGTTTAATGGTTTAATTACGTCTAATGTGATAGACTTAATTATAGTTTAAGTTTGGATTAAACCTTAGTTGATTAAGGTCTAATGGTTTAATTAAGTCTAATGTGATAGACTTAATTAGAGTTTTAAGTTTGATTAAACCATAGTTAGTTAAGGTTTATTTGTTTAATTAAGTCTAATGTGATAGACTTAATTAGAGTTTATGATTGATTAAATCTTAGTTAGTTAAGATTTAATGGTTTAATTAAGTTTAATGTGATAGACTTAATTAGAGTTTAGGTTTGATTGAACTTAATTTAGTTAAGGTTTAATGAGTTAATTAAGTTTAATATGTCCTTAAACTTAATTAAAGTTTTGATTTTGTATTAAACCTAATGTGCTTAAGGTTTAATGAGTTAATTAAGTTTAATATGTCCTTAAACTTAATTAAAGTTTTGATTTTGTATTAAACCTAATGTGATAGTATTTAATTATTTAAAAATTAAATACTGAGAATAATTCTATGCTTTTGATTTCATAATTTTCTTCTCTTTAAGAACTTTCCAGAGGTATTTTTATTTTATTTTTAGGAGCTCTGTACAAAAAGATATGAGTTTTCGAAGTTTTTAAGGTTAATATGAATTAACCTTGCCCAAAATTTTGAGGACGCGCGCGTGTTCTTATACGCGTCGAAGATGCGGGAAGATCCGGTATGCGGATCCGAACAAAGGACACGGGATCTCCAAATCAGCATCGTCCGTTCCAAAATACGGGAACAGACGGTAGAGATTAATCCTCATAAATTCAAAAATATTTCGAACAGTCTTAACTTTAAAGCTCAATATCTCACTCATTTCTTAATGAAATTGAGTGATTTTTGAATCTATGGAATCATCTGGACATATAGATTATATCTATATGGAGACGATACATTTCTGGGCTAGTTTAACCCATAATTTTTTTTGATTATATGCATTATTTTGGACAAAATAAATCCATACATTGGCCACAATAATCTTGAGCTTGATCATCCTTGATGGTCAGCATCTAGGACTCCCAAAGAAGATCTTTCTCACTTCAATTTTGTTTTGTAGCCAGCCTTGGTGAGCAATTTTGGCAAAGTGGCTAGGTTTGGGCTGATTTTAGATTTTGGCCAAATTGGCTTGATTGGGCTAATCCTATGGCTTGACCCTGGTTGGAATAGGTTGCTGAGGTCCTTAGCAAGACTTTTTGTATTGGGAGCTAAAGGATTTGGGCAGCCTATAGGTTTCTATGGATTTCTTTTTTTTTCTCTAAATTTCGACCAAGGGGTCCTTTTATAGCTATGGATGACTATAATTCAACCTTGGTTAGCTTAGGATTGATCATGGTATTTTTAGAACTATGGAGTAGAGTCTAGTAACAGCCTCCCCCATGTAATCCAACCATCAACTCTCAAAATCCCATGAGAATTTCGCCACTTAAGGAAGTTCACATTTCATGGCACTTATGGCTTTCAAATTATCATGATAGTTTTTTATCTCTTTGTTTCCACTCCATTGGCTAAGGGAGGGTTAATGGTGACTCAAATGGTTGAGACCTTCTCCTTCCACCACCTTATTTAACATTTCATGGGGTGATGACACATTAGCTCCCCCCTTAACATTTTTTTATAAAATGTTATGATGAGTGTTGACCTCATTTTTATAATGAGTCAATACCTTTTGACCTAAAAAGTCAACTTTGGTCAAAATGGTCAAACCAGACCCAATGACAAACCCTGTTGACCCCATAGGTCACCCTTTTGACCTAAAAGTCAACTTTGGTCAAAATGGTCAAACCGAACCCAATGACCAACCCCGTTGACCCCATAGATCAACCTTTTGACCTAAAAGTCAACTTTGGTCAAAATGGTCAAACCGAACTCCAATGACCAACCCTGTTGACCTCATAGGTCAACCTTTTGACCTAAAAAGTCAACTTTGGTCAAAATGGTCAAACCAGACCCAATGACCAACCCTGTTGACCCCATAGGTCAACCTTTTGACCTAAAAGTCAACTTTGGTCAAAATGGTCAAACCAGTCACAATGACCAACCCTGTTGACCCCATAGGTCACCCTTTTGACTTAAAAAGTCAACTTTGGTCAAAATGATCAAACCTGACCCAATGACCAACCCTGTTGACCCCATAGGTCAACATTTTGACGTAGAAGTCAACTTTGGTCAAAATGGTCAAACCAGACCCAATGACCAACCCTGTTGACCCCATAGGTCAACCTTTTAACCTAAAAAGTCAACTTTGGTCAAAATGGTCAAACCAGACCCAATGACCAACCCTGTTGACCCCATAGGTCAACCTTTTAACTTAAAAAGTTAACTTTAGTCAGAATGGTCAAACCAGACCCAATGACCAACCCTGTTCACCCCACAAGTCAACATTTTGACCCAAAATGATAATCTTGGTCAAAATGGTCAATCCTGACCCAATGACCAACTTTGCTGACCCCACAGGTCAACCTTTTGGCCCAAAATGATAATTTTGGTCAAAATGGTCAATCCAGACCCTATGACCAATCCTGTTGACCCCACAGGTCAACCTTTTGACCTAAAATGACAATTTTAGTCAAAATAACCAATCAAAATCCAATCACCAACCTTATTGACCCAATTGGTCAACACATGACCTAAAAAGTCAATTTTGGTTAAAATGATCAATTTTTGATCAAACAACCAATGACCTATTTAAAACCCCATAATGACAAAAAATTAATCAAATTAATTTCAAAAAATCATTTTGATTAATTAAATTGACTAATAATTTGATTTTCAATATTTTAATTAATCAAATAACAAGATTAATTAAAATGAAAATTAAATTAAAGTCATAAAATGAAAAAATAATCAAATAATTGATTTCAAAATTATTTTGATTAATTAATGGGCTAATAAATCAATTTTTAAAATTTTAATTAATAACCTAATTAATTAAAATGAAACATTAAATTCAAAGGCCATAAAATCACAAAATCCACAAATTGATTAAAAATAATGGAATTAATCAAATAATTAATCCCAAAATTATTTTTAATTAATTAATTGATCAATAATTTAATTTTCATATTTTAATTAATGACATAATTAATTAAAATAAAAATTAAATTGAAAAGTCATGAAAAGAGACAAAAATCAATTTTAATGACATGGATATTAATCAAATAATTAATTTAGATTTATTTCCAATTAATTATTAATTAATAAAATAATTTCCAATATTTAAATAATGACATAATTAATTAAATATGGAAATTAAAATGTAAAGGGCATAAAATGGAATTTTAACCCATGAAACCATGATTTTTAAAATTCCAAATCTCTTTATTACATCATAAATGATCTCATCCATGGATTATTCATTACTCATGAGACTTATTAAGTGTAGGTTAATACATTAAAATAACCTATAAACCATGGTTAAAGAAAATAATCATTAAAGAAAATGAGGTGTCATCCTCTCATGAAATTAAAATTTGAGGTGGCTCATCCTCATGAACTCACCAATGAAAATTAGGCACTAATTAAACTCACATGAGCAACTTACTTAACCATGGTTATAACCAAATTTTAAGATTTTTGCATGAGAAAAATATGTGTCACCTTCTCATCCAAACCTTAAATGAGATGTTGGAAGGGGAAGGGCTCACTCTCATAACTCATCCTTCACCTCTTAGACCACCCAATGGAAGGGAGACAAGAAGCTAACCCATCGCACACCTTGGTTAAGAGCCATCATGGCTAAGGCTTGCATGAGATGAGTAAGGGGCTAATGTGTCACCACCTCATGAAATGGTAAATGAGGTGTTGTAAGGAGAGGGTCTCGACTATTTGAGTCACCATGAACCTCCCACTTAGCGATGGAATGGAAACAAAGAGGCTAAAATCCATCATGACAAGATTTAAGCCAAAATTGCCATGAAATGTGCACTTGCTTAAATGGCAAAATTCTCATGGAGGAAGATGAGGGGAAGCTTGGTTTACATGGGGGAGGTTGTACTCTACAACCCTAACTATACCATGGTCAAATCCAAGCCAACCAAGGTTAATCCATAGCCATTCATGGCTATAAATACCCCCTGGCCAAAATATCCAAGAGGAGAAAAATCAACTTGGAAAACCTAGAGCAATATTGTGCCTAAGGTTCCCAACTTTAGAGCCATAGCAAAATCTAGCCACATCGACTCACCCAACTTGTCCAATTTGGCTCCAAAACCACTTAAGGTGACTCACGCCACCTACATAGTGAAATCCCAAATTCTACTCAATTTCAAACCAAATTGAGTCAAATTGAGTTGAAATCCACCTCAAGGAAGCTAAGGGGAAGCTCCTCAAACAATCAAATCGATTCCAAATGGATTAAGAAAAAGGTATGGATGCAATTATCAAAATTATTGGGTTTAATACATATTCCAAAATCTGTACCATTTGACCTCTCAAAACCCATTCATCACCATATGGATGGGTGACTCTCGTCGAGACGATCATTTTAAAAAAACAATCACTCAATTCCTTTAAGAATCGAGTTAGATATTGATCTTTGAAAATCGACAGCATATATGAAGAGAGAGGGCAATTCTGGATAATTCTGGAATTTAATTCCAGATTATCCTTAAAAACTTCAAAATTGCATAACTTTGTGTAGAAAAATCACAAAAATAAAATAAAAATACCTCTGGAAGAGGAGAAAGAGGAGAATAATGTTGAAGTAAAATTTTGAATTTTTGAATTATATTTTATTTTAATTAATTAATTACTCTTTGGAGTAATTTAATTATTAAAAATTAATTATAATTCAAAAATTATGAAATTTTACGGAATTATCCTTCTGTTATGACACATATCTCCTAAATTTTCTAAGGACGAGAAAAGTTCTTTAGGATATGTTTCTTTAATTTCTAAGCTACTTTGTAATTATTTATAATAATAATTATAAAAATTAGAAATTAAGAAAAATAAATTTAAAAATGGCTAGAAATTTTAGGGTGTCACATGAAGACTCTAAATACAATTTTTTTTTAAGCCATTAAGCAATTTTAAATGACATTTCAAAATTTAGGATTTAAAATTTCATTATTAATTAATAAATTGAAAAATCCTAAAAATCACTCTTTCACCCTACTTAGCCCATTCCACAATGGGTTGAGTCAAAATTAAGTCTAACTCCAAATAGACTTAAAGCAAGTCTAATGACATCAGAATAGACTTAAATCAAAGTTTAATTAAACTTAAAAGACATAATTAAGTTTAATTAATTCTTATTAAACCTTAAAGACATTAGGTTTAATATAAAATCAATTTTTTTAATTAAACTTAAAAGACATAATCAAGTTTAATTAATTCTTATTAAACCTTAAAGTCATTAGGTTTAATATGAAATCAAAGTTTAATTAAACTTAAAAGACATAATTAAGTTTAATTTATTCTTATTAAACCTTAAAGACATTAGGTTTAATATAAAATCAAAGTTTAATTAAACTTAAAAGACATAATTAAGTTTGATTAACTCATTTTAAACTTTAAAGACATTAGGTTTAATATCAAATCAATTTTTAATTAAACTTAAAAGACATAATTAAGTTTAATTAACTCTTATTAAACCTTAAAAGACATTAGGTTTAATAAACAAACATTAATTAGGTTTAAAACATTCTTAAACTTAATTATTCGTAATTAAACCTTAAAGACATTAGGTTTAATAACCCTTAAACCCTAATTAGGTTTAACCCACATTAAACCTAGTTAATTAACTTAAACCTTACTTACATTAGGTTTAAGTAACCCTTAAACCCTAATTAGGTTTAACCTACATTAAACCTAGTTAATCAACTTAAACCTTACTTACATTAGGTTTAAGTAACCCTTAAACCCTAATTAGGTTTAACCCAAATTAAACCTAGTTAATCAATTTAAACCTTACTTACATTAGGTTTAAGTAACCCTTAAACTCTAATTAGGTTAACTCTTAAACCTTAATTAGGTTTAACCCAAATTAAACCTAGTTAATCAATTTAAGCCTTACTTACATTAGGTTTAAGTAACCCTTAAACCCTAATTAGGTTTAACCTTCATTAAACCTAGTTAATCAACTTAAACCTTACTTACATTAGGTTTAAGTAACCCTTAAACCCTAATTAGGTTTAACCCACATTAAACCTAGTTAATCAATTTAAACCTTACTTAAATTATGTTTAAGTAACCCTTAAGCCCCAATTAGGTTTAACCCCTATTAAACCTAATTAATAAACTTAAACCTTACTTACATTAGGATTAAGTAACCTCTAAATGATAATTAGGTCTAACCCATTAGACCTAATTAAACCATTAAGTCTTAAATAAACTAGACTTAATCAAACCTAAACCCTAATTAGGTCTAATCCATTAGACCTAATTAAACCATTAAGTCTTAACTAAATTAGACTTAATCAAACATAAACCATAATTAGGTCTAACCCAATTAGAATTAATTAAGCTTTAAGCCTTACTTACATTAGGCTTAAATAACTCTTAAACCATAATTAAGTCTAACCTAATTAGACTTAATTAATCCTTAAGCCTTACTTACATTAGGCTTAAATAACTCTTAAACCATAATTAAGTCTAACCAAATTAGACTTAATTAATCCTTAAGCCTTACTAACATTAAGCATAAATAACTCTTAAACCATAATTAAGTCTAACCCAATTAGACTTAATTAATCCTTAAGTCTTACTTACATTAGGCTTAAATAACTCTTAAACCATAATTAAGTCTAACCCAATTAGACTTAATTAATCCTTAAGCCTTACTTACATTAGGTTTAAGTAACCTTTAAACCCTAATTAAGTCTAACCTAACTAGACTTAATTAATCCTTAAGCTTTACTTACATTAGGCTTAAGTAAAACTTAAATCCTAATTAGATCTAACCTAATTAAACTTAATTAATCTTTAAGCCTTACTCACATCAGGCTTAAATAATCCTTAAACCTTAAATTAAGTCTAACCCTATTAGACTTAATTATCTCTTAAGTCTTACTTACATTGGACTTAAGTAGCTTATATACCCAAGTAAGCCTAACTCTAATAAGACATAAAATATATAACTTAAGTTCAACTTACATTGAACTTAAATTCAAACCTAAACCTAACCTAACTTGAGTCCAATCTAACTTGAACTCGAGTTAACCTAAACCTTAGGTTCAACCCACATTGAACCTAACTTAAACCTAACCTAACTCGAGTCCAATCTAACTTGAACTCGAGTTAACCTAAACCTTAGAGTTCGACCCACATTGAACCTAACTTAAACCTAACCTAACTTGAGTCAATCTAACTTGAACTCAAGTTAACCTAAACCTTAGGTTCAACCCACATTGAACCTAACTTAAACCTAACCTAACTTGAGACCAATCTAACTTGAACTCAAGTTAACCTAAACCTTAAGTTCAACCCACATTGAACCAAATTTAAACCTAACCTAACTTGAGTCCAATCTAACTTGAACTCAAGTTAACCTAAACCTTAGGTTCAACCCATATTGAACCTAACTTAAACCTAACCTAACTTGAGTCCAATCTAAATTGAACTCAAGTTAACCTAAACTTTAGGTTCAACCCACATTGAACCTAACCTAAACCTAACCTAACTTGAGTCCAATCTAACTTGAACTCAAGTTAACCTAAACCTTAGGTTCAACCCACATTGAACCTAACTTCAACCTAACCTAACTTGAGTCCAATCTAACTTGAACTCAAGTTAACCTAAACCTTTGGTTCAACCCACATTGAACCTAACTTCAACCTAACCTAACTTGAGTCCAATCTAACTTGAACTCAAGTTAACCTAAACCTTAGGTTCAACCCACATTGAACCTAACCTAAACATAACCTAACTTGAGTCCAACCTAACTTGAACTCAAGTTAACCTAAACTTTAGGTTCAACCCACGTTGAACCTAACTTAACCTAAAACCTTAGGTTCAACACATCTTGAACCTAACCTAAACTGAACTAAACTTGAGATCAACCTAACTTAAACTCAAATCAAATTTTAACTTAACCCACATTGAACTAAAGTCAACTTTAAGTCTAGGTTAAACCTAACTAGAACCTAACTTAATCCAAGTCAAACCTTAATTTAAGTTTAACCCATATTGAACTTAAGTCGACCTTATGTCTAGGTTCAACCTGACTTGAACCTAACTTAACCTAAACTCAAAACCTTAACTTAAGTTCAATCCATATTGAACTTAAGTCTACCTTAAGTCTAGGTTCAACCTGACTTGAACCTAACTTAACCTAAACTCAAAACCTTAACTTAAGTTCGATCCATATTGAACTTAAGTCGACCTTAAGTCTAAGTTCGACCTGACTTGAACCTAACTTAACCTAAACTCAAAACTTAACTTAAGTTCGACCCATATTGAACTTAAGTCGACCTTAAGTCTAAGTTCAACCTGAATTGAACCTAACTTAACCTAAACTCAAAATTTAACTTAAGTCTAACCCATATTAGACTTAAGTCAAACCAAACTTAGGTTTAACCTCACATGAACCTAATCCAAAAACCTAACTTAAGTCTAATCTATATTAGACTTAAGTCAAACCATACTTAGGTTCAACCTGACATGAACCTAACCCAAAAACCTAACTTAAGTCTAACCCATATTAGACTTAAGTCAAACCATACTTAGGTTTAACATGACATGAACTTAAGTCTAACCTAAACCATAGGTTCAACCTAACTTGACTCTAAACTAAAACCCAACTTAAGTTCAACTCATATTAAATTTAAGTCAAAATCTAAACCTTCGGTTCAACTAACAATGAACCTAACTCAATTCAACTTGAAATAAATCTTAGGTTCAATTGACAATGAACCTAACCAAACCCAAATCGACATAAAACCCATAACTAAACTCAAATCAAGATCAAAACCTGAAACCAAATTTAAACAAACAAAAATCAACATAAATCTTAGGTTCAACCCAAATTGAATCTAAATCGACAAAATTAAATCTAAATCAACATAAGCCTTATGATAGACAAAATTGAACGCAAATCAACATAAATTTGACATTCCAAACAATTAATCGAATAAAAATCGACAAAACCGACATAAATTCGATATTTCAAACATAACTGACATAAAATCGACATTTTAGACCAAAATCAACATAACTGACGTAAAATGGACATTCTAAACCAAAATCGACATAATCGACATAAATTTGACATTCCAAACAATTAATCAACATAATAGATATAAATTTGACATTTCAAATATAACTGACATAAAATCAACATTTTAACCAAAATCGACATAACCGACATAAATTTGACATTCCAAACAATTAATCGACATAATTCGACATTTCAAATATAACTGACATAAAATCGACATTTTAAACCAAAATTGACATAATCGACATAAATTTGATATTTCAAACAAAAATCGACATAACCGACATAAATCCGACATTCCAAACGAAACTCAATAAATTCGACATTTCAAATGAAATTATTCGACATTAATCAACATTCCGAAACACAAACTGACTTTAATCGGCATTTCAAACCAAATTAAACAATCACCGACATTAAATGACATTAAGCGACATTTCAAACCAAACTCAATATATCTCAACATAAAACGACATAATTCTTAAAGTTCGACCCACATTGAACTTAGCTCGACAGAAAATTAAAAATCGACAATCCAATCCAAATCAATATTCAAGACAAAAAAAAATTTAAACATAAACTGACATCAACCTAAATCGACATTTCAACCAAGCTCGGACATCCGACAACTCTGGATCAACAAACACTTTGACCAGGTAATCTAAATATCTTGATATAACATTGTTTCTAACTTTATCTTCCTTGCAGGATGAAGACATGAAGTTTCGTTTAGATTTTCTTTGCATGTTATAAGGTGTGCTAACTGTGTTTTGCAGGACGTCGATGACGGAACATTGACAACAAAATCATAACTTTTAGGATAGCCACAAAACTTAAACTTTCTACAAACAACAAAACAAAAATGACATGACAACAAAGACAACTAAACTTTTAGGTTAGCCAAGGAATCTGAAATAAAATGGCAAAATTATTAACATTGATATCGACATAACATCAACATTAACAAAAACATACAATGACATTTCTATACCACAATAAAATGATGACATGACAAAATGACATGACAAAACCAAAATTTGAAACAAAATGGAATCATAAACAAAATAACAAAAATAAATAAGTAATGATATCTTCTTGACAACATTGAAGGTATCTCATGACATAATTACGACATAGGAGATAAAATATCTCATGACAAATCAAGATATTAATCACGACATTTTATGACATTACGACATCACATTATAACACGACACGACATACAAACTATGACATCCCGACATAACACATGACATGACATGATATTAAACCAAAACAAACAAAAACACACTTAACATGACACGACAAAATTATTGACATTGACATCGACATGATATCTAACATAAAACCGACACTTCCAAAATAAATGACAAATCAAAATAACAACAGCCAGACAAAACAATTATAAATCAAACGGAATGACAATAAAACATAACAACGACAAAATGACATTAACAAACACAAAATAATGATGAGATTAAAACAAACAAAACAAACATAAAACCAAACGGCACGACAAGATAATATCACCATGATAATATAATAGCTTGACAAAATGACATCACGACATCATGACATAACAAAACAATATTACAACAATAAAAATGACATTACGACATGACATAAAACAACATGACGTACAAACTACGACATCCCGTCATGACCTATGACATGACATACAAAATAACAAAATGCATTACAACAACAAAACAAAACACAACAAAGCAATGACATACACCCAACATAAACAAAATTTTTTGGAAGTATTGATTCTTAAGAAACACACTGCCACGACAATACTTACACTTTTTCGAGGATAAATTTTAACCTTAATCTGGAGTTTTCCTAGGCAATATTAATTGTTCAGGATGTAATTAACTATAGGAGCTTGCTCCTATAGGAAATTAAAGAACTCGGGATAGGTATTTCACCTATAAGATCTCTCTGGTTACCCAAAATCTTCATATGACTTTCTTATATAAAAAACTTCAGTAATTGCCCAATCTGAAGACTTGTTCTATGAGATTATCATTTGATCTCTTTTTCTCTCAATCTCTATCATGATTAATCCTTCTTCAAATTCTCCAAAGACTTTTGGCAATAAATCTATGAAGGATAAAAATTAGGGCGATAGATAGAGAAAGAGAGTGGCGACTCGTCGACATTGACATGATACAGGAATTGACGGCGACGACATGCGATCCATATAATTTCATCTCCATCAATGAGCTTAACCATGTTATAGTAAATGGTTAAAGCCTTGTCTTCTCATCATTGGATGGCTAGGGAGGTGGCTAAACTCATCTCACCATGGCAAGCCACCTCACTTGTAAAGGAGGATGAGTCACACTTCAAAACACCATAGTTTTGCCACCTCATTTTTATGTCATTATGGCTCTTAACCATAGTTAAATATGAATCATCCATGGGTTGTTTTCTCTTAATGGATAATATGGGTTGTGTCTAACCCATATGAGGTCATGTGTGATGTCATAAAGGAGTTTTGGAATTTTTAGAAAACCAAAATGTCATAGGTTTAAAAATTCCATTTAATACCCCTCTTGATTTAATTTCTATATTAATTAATTATGTCATTAATTAAATGTTGGAAATTATTTTATTAATCAATTATTAATTGGAAATAATTCCAAATTAATTATTTGATTAATATTCATGTCATTAAAATTAAATTTTGTCTCATTTCATAACTTTTCAATTTAATTTTCATCCTAATTAATTATGTCATTAATTAAAATGTGAAAATTAAATTAGTGGTCAATTAATTAATCAAAAATAATTTTGGAATTAATTATTTGATTAATTCCAATATTTTTAATTAATTTGTGCATTTTATCATTTTATGGCTTTTGATTTTAATTTTTCATTTAAATCATTATCCAATAAATCCAATTAATTTTGAAATCAATTATATAATTAATTTTGTCATTTTTCATTTCATTTTGGTGCATTTTGTCACTTTATGAATTTTAATTTAATTTTTAGTTTAATTAATTATGTCATTTAATTAATTAAAATATTGAAAAATTAAATTATTAGTCAATTTAATTTAATTAATCAAAATAATTTTTGAAATTAATTATTTGATTAATCTTTGTCATTTTGGGGTTTTAAACATGTCATTGGGTCAATAATTGATTATTTGGTCAAAAATTGTCCATTTTGATCAAAGTTGACTTTTTAGGTCAAAAGGTTGACTATGGGGTCAACAGGGTTGGTCATTGGGTCAGGATTGACCATTTTGACCAAATTGGCTTTTTGGGTCAAAAGGTTGACCTATTGGATCAATAGGGTTGGTCATTGGGTCAGGATTGACCATTTTGATAAAGGTTGGCTTTTTGGGTCAAAAGGTTAACCTATTGGGTCAACTGGGTTGGTCATTGGGTCAGGATTGACCATTTTGATAAAGGTTGGCTTTTTGGGTCAAAAGGTTAACCTATTGGGTCAACTGGGTTGGTCATTGGGTCAGGATTGACCATTTTGACCATGGTTGGCTTTTTGGGTCAAAAGGTTGACCTATTGGGTCAACAAGGTTGATCGTTGGGTCAGGGTTGACCATTTTAACTAAAGTTGACTTTTTAGGTCAGAAGGTTGACCTATTGGGTCAATAGGGTTGGTCATTGGGTCAGGATTGACCATGTTGACCAAGGTTGGCTTTTTGGGTCAAAAGGTTGACTTAATGGGTCAACAGGGTTGGTCATTGTGTCAGGATTGACTATTTTGACCAAGGTTTACTATTTAGGTCAAAAAGTTGACCTGTCATAAAAATGAGGTTGAGGAGATGACTTATCAAAAATTGGCTCGACTTGGATTAACCTAAAGTGAAAACTAAAAACGTTTCTAAACTTATGTTTATGACTAGTTTCTTTACTAATGGTGTTCTCATGAATTTCCTATCTTCTGAATATTCTAAGTGAATTGATATTGCAACATATAGTAATTCTTGAAATAAATAGAAGACTAGAACTCTTAGACTTGACGACTAGATAGTCTTATATCTGTAGACTTAATCTAATTAATTGAAAATCTTTCTAAGAAGTCTTACTACAATATTTATTTAAATCAAATTTATAGTATTTCTGAGTTAAAATTTTACCACAATAAATCATTACTTTTATGTAGTACTAAAGATTACTTGAAAACAAGTAATAGTTAAGTTTGGGGGATTTTGACCCAATGAAAATATATTAAAATTTACATGCTTATTTTACATTAATTTTAATGATATTACACTTTAAAGAAGGGTATTTTTGACGATTTGTTACAGATATGAAGATTTAAGGACATTGGAGCGAAAATATGCAAAAAGGAGCGAATTTGGAGCAAAAAGGACCAAAATTATGAAAAATTGATCTAGGGCGTCGACGACGAGGTCGATGGCTTCGACGACGTGATTTTCCCGAGAGTTCGAAATATATTAAGAGGGAGGTCGCCGACGGCGACGATCGAGGCCACCTACAGCGGGGCCTATTCAGAAGGGGTCCAAGACTAAGTGTTCTAGAAGGCTGCCGAAGGCGAGCTCGAGGCTGCCGAAGGGGGCATCGACGGTTCTCTCATAAGGTGCATTTAATGTGGATGATTTTTGAAGAGATGCTTGGAAAACTCTTGGAAACTCTTCAACTACTTTAAAAGGAACAATTTGGGGCCGAAAATAGTGTCACTTAGTGTCCAATAGCGTCCACTAGCGTTAATTTGTGTCCACCACGTGTCTATCTAATCCATTAGAAAGTAAAGTGTGTGAGTCTAGTAAGTCCATAGAGTTTCTAGAGTGTTAATTAGTGAGTTCAGATAGTGTTATTTGTGTGGAATTCTTCGAGAGATTATACGAGTGGAAGGGAAGTGAGAGATCTCTTCTTCATTGTTGTTTCGAAGGAGAATTCTGCGTACTGTAAAGAAAGGAAGAGATTCAGAGGAACTTCAAAGAGTTTGCTTGGGGAGGAGTTTAAGATAAGTTGTATTTACTTATTTTAATTTATAGAACTTCATTTTTATATATGAAATACAAGTTTTATTGTATCATCTCCATGAATTCTGAGTGGTTTTTCTGTCGTTCTGCTTATTTGATATTTTTGTGAAATGGTAAATTGAATTAGTGTGCCAAGAAAATTTTAAAGAAGTTGTGATAATCTTTTACGTAGATCTTAATTTACTTTCAATACGCCAATTGTAAGTTAAAATATGTTGAGTTTAACAACTATAGTATAGATTACATCCGAGATTTAGGGAGATCACAAATCCTTGGAAGTAGGGTACAAATAAATAGGGAAATAATATTGATCGAGCATAGAATTGGTGATTTTAGAGTGACAGACTAAAATCCTCAATTCAGTCCTATCGTTTGGGTGTTGAAGTGTAGATGTTAGCCCTCATGGGAGGGGAACGTGGGAGCTCCAAAGTGAGAGCTGGTATCCTCCCAGCCTAGCCGCAGATTCAGTAACCAAACATAGGATTAGTCAGTGTTTTTTATGTCTGGACCCAAGGGTAAAGAATAGGTACGCTCCTATTTGGCACAACACCGTTTTAATTAATTCAAATTATCCATTCACATAAATTTCCTAACAATGAAGAAAGAATCATGCTTATATATTTGAACTTCACTTTATTAGTAGCATTAGTTATATGTTAGTAGAACTAGTTTATAAAAACTTCATATTATTGTCAATTGCATATTAGTGACAGACAGGCAATTTCGATTTCCTAGTTGTGATTCAGAATTGGTTTCTATGATTCTAAGTTCGTAACCTCTAAGATATTCCTTGTGGGATCGATATCCAGGACCCCACTAGAACCCTGTATTACTTGAGCGATACGTAAACTTGTGTTGAATAGTAACTCTGCGATTAAATAATATATTATATACTTGTTACAAAAAATTAAAATTACGCACAGTGCGTGGGGTGGTTCATTGTGATGATTCCAAATCTTGCACGTCATTTCCTTCTTGATTTGATCAATTAAAATGTTAATATATATTGTGAGAACATGTAAGAACTTATATGGTATTGTCTCAGTCAATAATTGGTAAGAATCACATGAGATTATATGAGTGAGAATGTAGTTCATATGGTTGAGTGCAAATAAATAAGGAGATATACTTTGATGGGTGTAGAATTAGAGGACTTTAGAGTGATAAGCTAAATCACATAATTCGATTTAATGTTTTATATCTTGATACGTGATGTTAGCCCCTAGGTTCCTTCAAGACCCCTCTAACAATTAGATCAGTGTTAGGGCTAAAAGGAAAAGAAGCAGATATTGCAAAGCATTGCATCCCGGGAATCACAGGACAAAGAGTCTTAGATACTTTCAGAAAAATGGATGAAGACAAGGCACCATTCTACTACGAGCCAGACTCAGAGTTGGAAAGCCTTCGTCCCTTGCCACTATGACAATGGTACCTCCGGGTGTTCGAGAGGGGACTTTTGTTCTGAAGCGTAGCCTTGGTAGGTTGGCTTGTTCATGGGGCAGCCTTAGACGACAGAATTCTACTACCTCCTGCACCAGTTCACGCTAGTTGTCAACACTTTTTGAACCGGCATGATGTGATATGTCATTTTGGTTCAGCTATGTACACTTAATCTACTTTTGGATGCTTGTCAATATGTGATCAGTTGTACTACTTCTTTCAGCAAAATTAGTAAAGATTTCTGTTTTAACTCACTGTGTTTTTCAGAAATGTTTCTTCATGACGCAATGGTCAAAAAACCACAGGACCATGCGTTGGTCCTGAATTAAAACGAACAAAGAATGATATAAGAAAAGATTAAAAAGAAAATGATAACAAATGAAAAAAATTAAAATAAAACGAAATAAAAGAAAATTGAATATGAAATCAGATATCTCCAAAGTTAAATTAAATGAAATAAAACAAATTAAAAAATGATAAATTGAAAACAAATGATAATTCGAGCTCTTACTCGAAACTCCGAGTCTTTGCACTCATTCCCAGTTTCTACATTTCTAAAAGCACTCCGCAAATTTCAGCACGTTACACAACGTCATTCCCACAAATTCAAAATATAACCAAATTCTACAAATCTCGCAATGGCTACGAGTCTTGGTTGAATTGCTCAATTCTACTTTCTTCGAAGGTCAACATCAAATTTTCTCTATATCTTTTCACATGAAATTCTGGGATCAGTACCTAAATTATGTTTCCCCTTCCATCACCTCCTGGGTTGGATGTGAGTTCCTGAGTTTTCCTTCTCAATGTGTTCAATTTCCCTAAACTTTCACATCCTTTTTGAGATATTTTCTACTTTTCACGATATTTCTGGGATGGAGCTTTGTCATCCGATTCCTTCACGTTTCCCTAAATTTTCACATCCTTTCCGAGATATTTTTCGCCTTCTACGATAGTTTTGGGTCAGATCTTTGTCATCTGATTCCTACAAGTTTCCCTAAATTTCCGCATTCTTTCGGAGATATTTTCCACCTTCCCCGATATTTCTGGGTCTAGTCATCTGATTCCCATAATTTTTCCTAAATTTCTAGATCCTTTCTGAGATATTTTCCACCTCCCACAATATTTTCGGGTCAGAGCTTAGTCGTTCAATTCCCTCAAATTTCCCTAAATTTCCACATCCTTTTCAAAATATTTTCCAGCTTCCACGATATTTTCGGGTCAGGGCTTAGTCGCCTAATTCCCTAAAATTTCCCCAAATTTCCACATTCTTTCCAAATAGTTTTCACCTTCCATGAAATTTCCAGGTCTGAGCTTAGTTGTCAGATTCCCTCAAATTTCCCTAAATTTCTGCATCTTATCTAAGATATTTTCCACCATCCACGATATTTCTAGGTTGGAGCTTTGTCGTCCGATTCCTCAATTTTCCTAAATTTCCACATCCTATACGAGATATTCTCCACCTTCCACGATATTTCCGGGTTGGAGCTTAGTTGTCTCATTACCTCAAATTTCCTTAAATTTATGCTTCCTTTTCGAGATTTTTTCCGCCTTCCACGATATTTCTGGGTTGGAGCTTAGTTATCCAATTCCCTAAAATTTCCCTAAATTTCCGCTTTCTTTTTGAGATATTTTCCACATTCACGATATTTTGAGGCCAGTAGCTAAATTTTGATTCTCCTTTCCGAGACTAGTACCTAAATTTCAGTTCTCATCTTTCGGGATCAGTACTTAAATTCTGACTCCCTTCTTTTGAGGTCGGTACCTAAATTCCAACTCTCCCCTCTACACTCACTTAAACTCGAAGACTCCCACGAAATTAAAATTCTCAAAATCAAAACAAGATTAAGATTTCATAAATTCTAAATTCCATAAATTTCCATAAATTCCATTATGATCAAAATCAAATTCAAACTAAAATTTTGAATTAAAATTTCATAAAATTGAAATCAAATTCAAATCTGAAATCAAATAAAATTCTAATTCTATAATTTCAAATCAAATCAGATCAGACTTTTTTAGAATTTGGAGGCTTGAAATTCATAGTTCCATAATGAAGGTGTCCCACCTCCTTTCCCCTACGAGAGTTCCCGGGTTTATAGAGTTTTAACCAGATAATCCCCAGCGGAAACTCTCTTGTTGAGTTCTTACGTCCTATTTTGAGTGTGTTGACTCAGAAAGTTGTGTTGGTTTTGTTGATCTCATCGGTCAACACCAATACATGATGTGTGCTTGTCCAATACAACATACCAACTGGGGCTCCATTTATTTACCTCACCTTTATTGAGGTCTGTCTTCCTTTAGAATAGCCTAGGAACTAGCCAAAGGACTTTTCTGGTGACTACCTTAGAGGACTAGCAATGGAATTTATCCCATAGAAAATCAAAACACTTCTTTGCTTCACTTGGAGTTTTCAAATGTTTAATATTTAACCTCTAACTGCTTAGGAGGATGAGACCAAGCATTAGAAAGCTCAAGAGGAGTTCTCTGTAAGATGGTGAAGCCTTAGGACTAACCCTGGGTGGTCTGGGTGAGGCTCACACACACACTTGTACATCACACTCTCACACACTGCCTCACACTAAACATACCAAATTTCTTTATACTTAATCCCCTACTCTTTTTGAAACTCATGTGAGTGGTTTCCCCAAGCCTTTAGTCCCAGGCTAGGGTTTGGCAGTATTAGCATATGGAGGATCCAAATGGGGAATACCCTTGGTCCATGGCTCAAATGGGTTATTAATCTCATTCAACCCCAATTTTATCAAAAATCCTAACTTTTGACCCTTTTGCCCATAAACTCTAGCAGATGACCAAATTACCCCTAAAATTCTAATTTTGCCTAAAATTTTCAAAATCGACCAAAATTACCAAAATCTCTCAAAAATCATCTAAAAACATTCCTCACCACCAAAAATACCCATAACACCCCAAATTTACCAAGATCCCCAAAATACTCATAAATTACCCAAAATTACTAAAACGCCCATCCTAGCCCAAAAATTCCAAAAAATTTTCAAAACCCTCAAAATATTCCCAATTTCAATTTTAAACCCCCACATTGACTCGATTTGACCAAATTAGCCCATTTTAACCAAAACCCCCAAAGTTTCTCTTTAAGCCTAAAATGCCCAAATTACACCCAATGTCAACCCAATTGACCTCAATTTTACCAAATTTCCACTCAAACAAAAATTAAACATCTATAATCTTAATTTAAACTAAATTCAAGTCTAATTTAACAAAATTTTGAACTAATTTGAACCCAAACCAAAAAAGCCCCAATTTTGACCATATGACCAAATGTCCCCAAATTAAACCTAATGTCAATCAATTTCCCCCAATTTTGAATTCTAAACCCTTCATGATGTTACCCTAATCCAAATCAGCCAATTGCTCCAACTTTTCCCTCAATCCTTATCCAAGTCCAACCTTAGCCAAACTTCCCAAATTTGTCCTAAATGTGCCACATGTCCAAAATCCACCAAATTGAATGTCCTAATCACAAAATCTCCACACAATTAATGTTTAGAACTCTTCATGGTATTCCTCTACACCATTTTGACCAATCAATTGAGATATAACCCCACTCTAGCCTAACCCAAACCCATGCTAACCCAAAGTCCCCAAAATTAACCAAACACCCAAATCTCGCCAAGTCCACCTCCCAAATCAATTTAAAATCTTTCCAATCCTCTTCTAAACTCTTTGTGACAATCTTATACATCATTTTGAGCAATTGATGTGACTTTTTATATGCAAGGATTTATTAACAATAGATATATAATAATTTTATAAAGTCACAATGATCTAATACAAGTATACGTATCATATCAAGTAATATAGGGCTCTAATGGAGTCCCGTTTATTGATCCCACAGGGAAGCGAGGTAAGAGGTTCTTAGTCAAATTCTAGTCTACTACTAACAACCTTAGTTTGGAAGGGTGATATAAGTGATTTTTTTAACAACTACTCCTAAATGCAGATGATTATATGTAAGAATAAAAACTACTCCCTAATGCAAATATTAATACTAAAGATAGCCCTTTTCTGGGGAAACTGATTTGGTGAATTTTGAGATAATAAAAAGTACTATTCTCATGTAGCAAATTGTATAATGTATAGGAATGAGATGCACTAAATATTGTATGTGTTAAATATGAGAAATCATATTCTTTACCCTCTTTCGAGTACCCCCTCTTCAGAGTGCTATAAAGAGCATTTGCAAATCCTAGGCTAAGTCCCTAAATCCAAGGTTAGGCTGGGAGGATACTGGCTCTCACTTTAGAGCTCCCACTGCCCTTCACCTGAAGGCTAACCCTAGCTTTAGTTACCAAACTTTAGAATCAAATTGGGGATCTCAGCACGTCACCCTGAAACCTCCAATTCGACGCCCATGAACTATATTTCCCTATTTATTTGCACTCAATCCCCATGAACTATACAATTCATTTACAAACATTGAATGTGATTCCACTTTGTTGAGAATTACATCACCCTTTCGGGTCAATGCATTTAAAATGATTTTTAACACTACAATGAGCTCTTTTTGTAATGTAAATGAAGCGCAAGTAAAAACCATCACATTTATAATTAAACTTCTTTTAGAAAGCATCCTAATATCTTAAACATTAGTCCTACTCATTACCAAAGAAAAGTAGAATGTAAACAATGGCATAATTTTCTCATGCCACTATTTTCATAGAAGAAGAAAGAGTAAGAGAAAGACATCGCAAAACACGAAGAAAACACAACGGAAAAACTCATTCCAAAGTAAATCCACAAAATAAGTGTTTACAAAATCATAAGATAATGAAGAACACAATACTTAGTTTTTTCCCTTGAAAGAAAGACAAAAAATCTCTCCTATAAAGTCTCCCACCAATTTATGCAATGCTAGAACATTCCATTATAAATTCTCTCAAAATCCCCTCACCAATCGCTCCAAAAATATAGAAATCTACATTTTACTCCTATTCTAAAATCTCTAATCATTCTCCTCGTTTTAGCTATCATCTCTCCATTTTTTGGCTTCAAATTCGGTTTAAAATAGTGTAGGGAAGAATTTCGTAAAAGGTGCATGAAGAAACCTTCCAAAAAGCGTTCATGTTCAATGTATATGGCCAATAACCGATCCTGGGGTTGCCGGCGCCTTGTTTGGGCACTGTCGGCACCCAAAAATCATGTGTTCGGGTTTTTGGAACCACCGGCGCCGGTTTGGGAGCCCCCAGTGCCCATTCTATGCAGCTACACCATTTTGCTTCTTTTGGCTCTGTTTTAGCTCCAATTCGCTCCGTTTCAGTTGCGTTGCGTTCCTAACAGATAACCCTACAAAATAAACATAAAAATAATATTTCTTTAAAGTGTAATCTCAATCAAAAATATGCAAGAAGTGTAAAAGATATTAAAAATAGAAAGACTTATTGAAATGTGTCAGGCCAAAATTTGCTTTCTTGCTCATTTTTTCTCCAAATTGCACCATATTTGCTTCTTTTTGCTCCAATCATCATTTCTTGTACCTAAAACCAAATAACATACAAAATAACTTACTTTTAAAGTGTAATATCACCAATAATGAGTAAAATCATATAGCAAAAACTGTATATATTTTTGTGCATCAAAATTCTCCAAACATAATTGTTACTTGTCCTCAAATAACATTATAACTTTAAAAACCAAATATATTAACTTATGGCTGTGGGTTTCAATAGAGTTTCCTATAATTTCATCTCAGAAATGTTCTAGTATAAAATAGAAGAAATTCTAGCAAATCAACCTAGGACTAGAGTGTAGTGTAAGAATATTCCATATTCAACTTAGGAATCCTGATTTTTTATTTACTTCAAAAGTTATTGAAAATTGTCAAACTAAAGATTCATAGAAAGTATAAAAAGTGGAATTTAAGCACCTTATCTATACCAATTTAACTAATACCTTTTGAAATAAGAATAAGCTTAGGATTATTTTTAAGTCTTTTCATTTAAAAAGATTCAAGTGAAACCAATTTTTTATTAGGCTTCTTCTCAAGCTTCTCCTCACTTATTTTCTCTTTTTTTTTTCCTTTTCTTTCGGGATCATTTTCAATCGCTTTTTTTCAACTTTTTTTTTCTTTCTTTCGGGATCATTTTTAATCCCATTTTTTCACTTTTTTATGTTAGGATTAGTATATCTGGATAGGCCTTTAATAATTTTGAATTTCACTATCTTGTCTCTAAAATCCAAAACTCAAAACTTTCCCTCACTTTTTATAAGTGTAAGTATTAGTTCGAAAAAGGTTTTCAATAAAGGCTCAATTCTCATTAAGTATAAATCTAAGAGTTTTAGTTTTTCAAATATTCAACTCCTTTCTACCATAAATAACAAAATCATTTTCCCAATGTTTCCTATAAAATATCTTAACTCTAGAACAGTTTCTTCACTAAGGATTTCAACTAGATTATTTTTCTAACATTCCTAAAATTGAAATTATAGTAACCTAAAGGAAATACCACATACCACAAGTCATTTTAAAAGTGATATCAAATTAAATATAGGCAACTGAGGACAAATACAGTTACATTTTAAAATTTTTTCTTCCCCCCAAACTTAAATTTTTAAAATATTTTGCAGTTAATTCCGTAAAATGTAGCAGGAAGAAAAGTAAAGGTTGAATCTACTTACTACTACAACATCCTATCAAATTCATATACATGCATAATCATGATAGAATGACTGTATGAGAAAATAAATTTAACCTTAAAACATGCTTGTAATAAATTTACACTAAAAGGAAGCATTTTCACATTAAAATTTTATTTTTCTTTCTTCCCCCAAACTTAATTTTTAACATATAGAGTACAGAAAATATAAGCAGGAAGAAAAACAATTTAGAAATTCTATCTACCACAAATGTCTATCAAAACAATTTACAAGTATTCATTAGGACAGAACAATATGCAGTAGAAAGTAAATCTAAACTAATCATGCCATAATGAAATTCACTAAATAAATGTTTAACTAGCATAGCAGGTATCATTAAGGGAATATAAAAATGTTCTTCAATTATTATATAAAATTGTAACACAAACATAAACACACATAAGATAAATGAGGTCAATTCTTCCATTAACTCATCATATCACACTGATTTACTTCCAATTTCTAATGGAATCACTACACTAATAAATTATGTACATTTTAAAATGATTATATAGATTATAATCCCCAAGATAAGATTATCCCTGATAAATTGGTTCCGAGGCACCAATCTCACACATCATTTAATCCCTTTAACTAAGAACTTTTAAGAGAAAAATATTGTAGTGTAAGATCATCCTAATGTTATCATCAAATAGGTTCGTGACTCCTACCAAATGAAATCAAAGTTAGAGAAAGGAAGTAACAAAATTAAGATGGATCTAACACTGTTCAAATTCATGATACTCATGTAAAACTCAAGTCCGGGTAAGACCTGAGTCATAGTGGACTCATCAATTCAACTACTACAAGAGAACATACAAGTCTAACCATAAAAAGAAGTTAAAGAATCACCTCCCTCATGACAATCAAAGATCAAATCAAACTACTAACAATCCAAACATCTACCAACAACAATCAAACTGATCAATCCATAAAGACACTGAAAGATCAAGTCAATCCACTAATCCAAACATGAATTAAGCTGATCAATCCACACTAAAGAAAACAAAATACAACACTAACAATCATGAATCTCAAGCATACTAACTCAAAGCACACTAATAACTGTGGGTTGCCTCCTATAAAGCGCTTAGTTTAACGTCGTCAGCCTGACAAATGATTTCTCTTGGATCAAAATGTCAATTAAGTAATCCTCGATCAATCGCCCAATCTTTTTTAGATCCAGGAATTCCTACAAAATCCTTAAATTGTAATTTTTTATTTAGTTCTTCTTTTTTAGATGGATTTATATCATTGTTCCTCATATTTCTTTCTAGATCCAATATTCTTCTATTGATTTTCTGAATTTGCATATTAATATCATCCTTGAAATTTATAAGAAATGATTCTTTATAAGATAATTCAAGATCTCTCAAATTTTGGATGGATCAGATTCTCTCTAGATAATTCAGATTCAGGATCAAATTCTTTTATATCACTCTTCTGTTTCAAGTTATCTTCCAATTCTTCCCCTTTATAATTATTAAATGTTGGAGGATCTATCTTAGTTGAGGAAATAGGTTTTTCTAATTCCTTATGAATTTCTTCCATTGGTCTTCCAATATCTTTATCCTTTTTTCTCAACTCAAAGTTCTTTTGAAATTCATCCTCAATTTCTCTTCCAAGTCCTAGTTCAATAATTTTATAATGTTCATCATTCAATTCAGGTTTTTTCTTGTAATTGAGTTGAATATGAAGATATAAAGACTGGTGGTGTAGATGAATTCCCTAAATAGGCAGGCTTTAAAATTATATGAGTTACATCCATCTTAAGTTCATGAGGTTTTTCAACAAATGGAATTACAAGTTCACTATTTTTGGCAGCTTCCATGATTTCACACCTCTCTTGAAAATACATACAGTCTTCTATAGATAATGTTTTCAACTCATCATGAAAATCCATTCCGACCTCATCTGTTATATTACTCTCAAAAATTTCTTGGAAATGGTCTTTACTTACATATTCAATTTCATCCATCCAAAAACATTCATCATCTTTTCTCTCAGTTGGAAATTTCATAGTCTTCAACACATCAAAAGTGACTTCCTGGTCATTAAAATTCATAATCAACTCTCCTTTTTGCACATCTATCATATTTTGTCTAGTAACAAGGAATAGTTGTTCATTATCGTTCTCTTTTGGTTTGATCTCAGTGTTGCTAGGAAGTATTCCTTTGGGTCTATTGCTAAGTGAATTAGCAATTTCTCCCAGTTGATTCTCTATGTTTCTAATCGCAGCATTTTGACTTTGCAACTAGTTTCTCATTTGCAATACCACTTTGTCTATAGATATCTTCTTATCCTCAAATTGTTGATTATTATTAGAGTCTAGTGGATGTGAAGGCATATATCTTGTGTTACCCTACCTATTTCAACTTTCATTAGGATTTGCATGGTTGTTTTCCCATTGTCGGTTTCCACCCTCAGTAGTATGATTCCAGTAAAATTAGGATGGTTCTTCCAATATGGTTGTAAAAGTTAGAATATGGGTTTTTTATGCTATTTAAAGTCTCATATAATAAGTTGGAGTCAATCATACGCCCTAATGAACTTTCTTCACTTACAGGAGTAAAATGAGGCTGGTTCATTCAAAATTGGTCCAACTTCCTTGATAGTGCAGCAGCCTGAGATGCAAGAATTACAATCGCATCAGTATCATGAACACTAGCTACCTTTTTAGAATTTACCCTTGAAAAGGTCCATTGAAATTCAATTGTAGCCATTTCTTCAATTAATACATAAGCTTCATCAAATGTTTTTGACATTAATAAACCACCAGCAGCAACATCAATAATGGACCTAAGGGATCCTACTAACCCATTATAAAAAGTTTGAATGATTAACCAATTTGGCAGAGCTTGATGTTGACACTTTCTTAGGAGTTCCTTAAATCTTTCTCAGGTTTAGTATATTGATTCCCCTTCATACTGACTAAATGAGATAATATCGTTTCTAAGTTGAGTAGTCCTTAAAAGGGGAAAATACTTAGCTAGGAATTTCAGAGTTTACTCCTCCCAAGTTTTAATAGAGCCAAGTGGTAATAAATATAACCACATTTTAACCTTATCGTTTAGTGAGAAAGGAAAAAAGCCTTAGCCTAACAGCATGGTGTGACATGCCATTAGAACAAAGTTCTAGAAAACTAGATAAGTGTAAAAAGGATCCTCTGAAGGAGTTCCCCCAAATTGGTTGTTCTACACAAGTTGGATAATCGCTAGATTTAGTTCAAATGAGTTAGCTTCTATGATAGGGTTTTGTATACTTGAGTGAATTTCATCTATCGTAGGATTTATATAATCCCTCAATGATTTATGATGATTTTCCAAGTCAGTATTTTGAATGTTTTCCATTTCCATTTCTAGTTTTTCAAATCCTTTCTATTTTTTAATTTTTTTTCCATTTTCTAACTCGGGATCATAAGGCACAAGTCCTACAGATCCTTTGTTTTGCATACGTAACACAACAAACAATACATTAACAATAAAATAAATAAAATGAAAAATATATTCAACACAATAAAACATTTTCACAAACACCTTGTTTTTCACACAAACAGTTTTTTCACAACACTTTTTCATACAACAAAACACTTTTCACATAAAAACAATTTTACGACACTAAAGTTTTTCAATTCTAAGCCTAATTACTTCAACTAAAATTCTCCAAAAATTTTTATCGAAGCTTCCCCGGCAACGACGCTAAAAACATGATGCGATTTTTTTTATATGCAATGATTTATGAACAATAGATATATAATAATTTTTATAAAATCACAATGATCCAGCACAAGTATACGTATTGTATCAAGTAATACAGGGCTCTAATGGTGTCATGTTTATCAATCCCACAGGGAAGCAAGGTAAGAGGTTCTTAGTCAAATTCTAGTCTACTACTAAAAGCCTTAGTTTGGAAGGGTGATACAAGTGGTTTTTCTAACAACTACTCCTTAATGCAGATGATTATATGTAGGAATAATAACTACTCCCTAATGCAAATATTAACACTAAAGATAAACCTTTTTGGGGAAACTGATTTGGTGAATTTTGAGATCATAAAAACTACTATTCTCATGTAGCAAATTGGATAATGTATAGGAATGAGATGCACTAAATATCGTATGTGTCAAATAGGAGAAATCCTATTCTTTACCCTCTTTCAAGTACCCCCTCTTCAGAGTGCTATAAAGAACATTTGCAAATCCTAGGCTAAGTCCCTAAATCCAAGGTTAAGTTGGGAGGATACTGGCTCTCACTTCAGAGCTCCCACTGCCTAGGATCAAATTTGGGATCTCAGCACGTCACCCTAAAACCTCCAATTCGACGCCCATGAAATCATATTTCCCTATTTATTTGCACTCAATCCCCATGAACTACGCAATTCATTCACGAACAATGAATGTGGTTTCACTTTGTTGAGAATTACACCGCCATTTCGGGTCAATGCAATTACAACAAATTTTAACACTACAACGAGCTCTTTTTGTACTGTAAATGAAGCGAAAGTAAAAACCATCACATTTATAATTAAACTTCTTTTAGAAATCATCCCAATATCCTAAACATTAGTCCTACTCATTGCAAAAGAAAAGTAGAATGGAAACAATGGCATAATCTTCTCATGCCACTATTTCCATTTAAGAAGAAAGAGTAAGAGAAAGACATCACAAAACAGAAAGAAAACACAATGGAAAAACTCATTTCAAAGTAAATCAACAAAATAAGTGTTTACAAAATCATAAGATAATGAAGAAAAAAATACTTAGCATTTTCCTCTTGAAAGAAAGATAAAAATCTCACCCATAAAGTCTCCCACCGATCCATGCAATGTTAAAACATTCCCTGACAAATTCTCTCAAAATCCCTCACCAATCTCTCTAAAAAGGTAGACATCTACATTTATACTCATATTTTAAAATCTCTAATCATTCTCCAAGTTTTCCCTATCATCTCTCCATTTTTTGGCTTCAAATTCGGTTTAAAATAGTGTAGGGACAAATTTCCCAAGAGGTGCATGAAGAAACCTTCTAAAAAGCATCCAGATTCGATGTATATGGTTAATAACCGCTCCTGGCGTAGTGTTTGGGGGTTTTCGGTGCCCAAAAATCATTCCCTCGAGTTTATGATACTGCTGGCACCGGTTTGGGCACCCCCGGTGCCCATTCTGCTCAGCTCCATCATTTTGCTCCGTTTGGCTCCGTTTTAGCTCTGATTCGCCCCGTTTCAATTGCATTGCATTCCTAACAGATAGCCCTACAAAATAAGCATAAGAATAACCTTTCTTTAAAGTGTAATCTCATTAAAAAATATGCAATAGGCGTAAAAGAAATTAAACATAGAAAGACTTATCGAAATGTGTTAGGCCAAAATTTGCTTTCTTGCTCATTTTTGCTCCAAATTGCACCATTTTTGCTTCTTTTTGCTCAAATCACCATTTTCTGTACCTAAAATTAAAAGACATACAAAATACCTTCCTTTTAAAATGTAATATAACCAAAAATGAGTAAAATCATATAGCAAAAACTGTATATATTTTTGGTGCATCAGCAATCAATTGGAACTAACTCAAGCTTGAACCCAACCTGGCCCAACTTGAACCCACTTGACATAAAATTGAACCCATGAGCCAAATTGACCAAACCTAGCCAAATTAACCGAACCTAGCCAAACTAATCAAACCAAACCTTCCAGAGCCACCAAATTGACCCTAGGAACCACCCTAGGTCTACTTATCCCAACCTAGATGAGTCATGGACCAATGGTCTACTAAATTAGGAGATTTCATCCCATCTATGGCTAAACCAAAAGGATCCTTACCAAAACCCATCCCCCATCCAACTTAATGCCTTGAGAGACTCTTCACTGAGCCACCTCACCTCTGGCCACCCTCCCCTGTGCTTGTCGGCCGGCCTAGTCGCCGGAGGAGCCAAAAATGAGAGCCACTCCACTTGATTTCCACTTAATTGAACCCACCTAACGTGTCAAGCTCTGGCTGCTCACTAGAGCTGATCGGCACTCCACCTAAGTGGCCTAATACACCTTATTTCACCCTTGAGCTCAACACAATGGTCATGGCTAAAAAATCCATCCTTCACAGCCAAAGAGGGGGCTGAAAGGTTTCTTAAAGAAACTCTCCCAAATTTCTTCCAGAGCTTCCTCAAGACTTCCTGCAAGCCCACCATCCTTCAACCTAATTCCCACTGTCCAAGCTAATTTCCCTATTGTTTTCACAGTGAAAACTAGGACAAATTCCATCACACCTCAAAACTGCAGCAAAGTCTAATTAATTGTACCCACACCATCCCCACACTGAAAGAAGAAGTTCCCCCATCAAAGCCCCATCACAGAGAGCCTCTACCCCATACTTTGATCAACACCTGAAATCAGCCTTGGTTGAATTTAGGTCTAGACATTTCACAACAGCAAGAAGCTTTATCTCGAGGCTCGATGGGTCCAATCAAAGCTTCCACAACCATCTGATTCATGCCACTTCTCTCAGATAAAGGTATTGGACTCCCTCATCCTCCTGAGCTTATTTTGAGTCTCCTTATATGTTGAGTTGAATTTAGGCTAGGTTATCCATATAGATAGGTTCGTCTATGTTAGATGAGTCCATAGAAACAAATCCCATGCGATTTAGTTGAGTCTAGACTGAGTTCTTAGGGTTGTAGTGTGGACGGCCTATGGGACAGACTAGTTGAAGATGAAGGTCAGGAGCCGTCGGATGAAGCGTGTATTCAACAAATGGCTGGGATTGCTGTTGATCTCACTTTTGGTTGAGGTCTAGTCTCTCTTTAGAATAGCCTAGGGTCTAGCCATAGGACTTTCTTGGTGACTATCTTAAAAGACTAGCAACGGAACCATCACCCCATAGAAAATCAAAACACTTATTGGCTTCACTTGAAGTTTTCAAATGCTTAAAGTCTAACCTCTAAGTATGTAGGAGGATGAGACCAAGAATTAGGAAGCTTGAGGAGAGCTCCCTATAGAATGATCAAGCCTTAGGACTTATCCTGGGTGGCTTAAGTGAGATTCGCACACACTAACACATTATACTCTCACACACTACCTCACAACTCTAAACCAAACTTCTCCGCACTTGATCCCCTACTCTTTTGAAAACTCGTGTGAGTGGTTTCCCCATGCTCCTAGCCCTAGGCTAGGGTTTGATTAGTACTAGCACATGGAGAATCCAAATGAGGAATTTCCTTTGTTATGGCTCAAATGGGTTATTAATCTCACTCAACTCCAAACTTTACCAAAAATCCAACTTTTGACCCCTTACCCCTAAAACTCTGCCAAATGACCAAGTTACTCCTAAAGTCCTAATTTTACCTAAAATTCCAAAAAAACGAAAAAGAATTACAAAATCTCCCAAAAAGTCATCCCAAAACATGCCTCACTACTCAAAATACCCATAACGCCTCAAATTTACTAAAATTTCCAAAATACCCAAAAAATACAAAAAAATTACCATCCCTCTTTGCCCAAAAATTCCAAAAATTCCCAAAAATTCCAAAAATTCCCAAAAATTTCCAAAACCCTCCAAATATTTCCAATTTTAATTTAGTGTATGAACCAATTTGACCAAATTTGTCCAATTTGTCCAAAAGCCCCAAATTGCCCTTTAAAGCCCAAAATGCTCAAATGACCATCAAAGGCCATCCAATTGACCCAATCTTGCCCAATTTCTATTCCAAACCAAAATCTACCATCCCCAATACCAATCTAAACCAAATCCAAGCCCAATTTAACCCACCTTTGAACTTAATTTCAGCCCACCCAAACTAAAAAGCCTGAAGTTTGACCATATGGCCCAATTCCCCCAAATTAAACCCCATGAAATAATAAATTCCCTAAATTAACATCCAAAACCATTCATGACATTCCCCTAAACCAAATTGAACCACCAATTCCCACCAATTTGAGCCCAAACCTCACCCAAGTCAAACCAAACCTAAAATCCTCAAATTTGCCCCAAATGTGTCACATACCCAAATTCCACCAAAGTGAATGCCCTAGCCCTAAACTTCTACCCTATTAATGTTGAGAACTCTTCCTAACATCCCCATACACCATTTTGAATATTCAATTGGCCTTGGATCCAACCCTAGACTAGCCTAAACCTAAGCTAACCCAAGATGCCCAAAGTTGTCCAAATACCCAATTTAAACCAAATTAACTCCCCAAACCAATTCAGAAACACTCCAATCCTTTCCCAAACTCTTTATAGCAATCACACAAACCATTTTGGTTAATAAATTGGACCCAAACCAAGCTTAACCTAGCCCAACTTGAACCCAAGTGACCCAAATTGAACTCATGACCCAATGTAGCCAAATTAAACTAAATGTGACCAAACCAAGTTCACCATAGCCAGCATTGGGATCCAAGGAACTGAGCCAGATCCTCCTAGCCCACTCTAGTGGATCCATGGCCAAGGGTTCCATAAATTAGGGGATCCCCTTCTTTAAATGGATAAGCCTAGGGAGATTTTCCATAATTCACTTAGCCACTTAAACTCGCTGCACTTATGGCCTGTCCTCTAGCTCACCTGACCACTGGCCACCTCCCCTAGCCTGGTCGGCCAACCTAATCCCCCGAGGAACTGAAACTAAGAGACACCTCAAGCCAGATAAACCCAATTGAGCCCACCCAAGCAGTCCAGCTCTAACTGCTCAACAGGCTGATCTGCCTTACACCTAAGCAGACATTTCCACCCACATTGGCTCCCTGAACTCCACCAGGAAGCCATGGCCATAAATCGAGCTCTTCATGGCTGAGAGAAGGTGCTGAAATTTTCTTAAGGAAACCCTGCCAAAACTTCACCAGAGCTTCCTCAAACCTCCCTGAGTATAGTTTTGTTCGCTTCAGCCACTCATCCCCACTGCCCTGAGCTAATTTCCCTACTGAAATTTCAGTTGAAACCAAGACAGTTGGAATTACATCTCCCCACTGCCTAAAACTCTAAATCAAATTGCTCTACACCATCACCAGAGTGAAAGAAGAAGTTCCCCCATAAAATCCCTATCAGAGAGAGCCTTTATCGCATACTTTGATTAACACCTGAAATCAGCCTTGGTCGAATTCAGGTCCAGACATTTCACCTAGGCAAAAGACTTCATCTGGATGTTCCCTGGGACCAATTGAAGCTGCTACAATCATCTGATTAAGGCCTCCCCTCTTAGAAAAAGGTATTGAACTTCACCTTCCTCCCGAGGTGTTCTTCATTTTCCATACATGTGTTCTACATTTTATAGTGCATAAGCCGTATAGATAGGTTTGTCTTGCTTTGATGAAGCTCTAGGTTCAAGCCCCATGTGATTTGGTTGAGTCTAGCTCGAGATCTTAGGGTTAAAAGGTAGACGACTTACGGGATGAACCAATTGGGGACGAAGACTAGGAGCCCTTGGATCGCTCGTATTTTGCTCGGATGGCCAAAATGGAGTCGGATGGAAGCACGATGCATAAAGAGTGGTCGCATGGCAGCTGAGACAGAAGGCAACGTCAAATGGTGGAGCGACACGTGGGGGCTTCAAAGTTGCCGAAGTTGAGTTGGCGCCGCGTGTTTAAGTGAGAAAATAGGAATATTTTGAATTAATTAAATAAGAGAAACTTTAAAAATTTATAACTTGGTGTAGCAAAATCAGAAAAATAAAATAAAAATACCCTCTTGCTCAATGAACGGAGGAGAATAATGTATAATTAGTTTCAAGTATATTTGATGTATATTTTATTTTAAATTAATTAAATAATATTTTGAGTATTTCAATGCTCCATTTGCGTAGACATTTCACCATGGCTTGAAACTTAGGTCTTTTGTTCTCTCTGTCATGTGAGATTTTCCCTGATTATTCCAAGGTCAGAGGTGATCTCTATGAAGCAATCCCTATTTTTCAAGTTATAGGTGTCTGTTTTGGTATAAGAATGATAATATTTAAAATATTTATAAAAAAAAATAAAGTAAATTTTGATAGGTTCACTGTGACCAGTGGTACATAGGAAAAATATAAACTTGGTTTAACTCATTAAGTATAATCCTAATTGTAATTAAACCATAAATTCTAAAGAAAAAATAAATTGGACTAAATATAAATGAAAATAACCTAAAAAACATTCTCCACTGTGGTTTAGGATTAGACGAACTCCCATAAAAAATTTGAAGTTAATTAGAATTGGTTTGATCACATAAATTGATTATATAAGTTAAATATCATCTCTTTCATTAAAATAACTAAAATAAATAAAATACAAGTTAAAAAATCATGAAATTGGTTTTGAGAGTTCCTTATGACCATGGAAAGTTTGTAAAAGTAAAATTTTTATTTTTAAGCATTATTTTATTATTTAAATAATTAAAAATTAATAAAATTCACAAAAATAATAAAATTTATGGAAATAAATTTCTTCCTAATCACTTAGAGACAATTGGAATAATTTTCCTAACTCTCTAAATAAAGATATTAAATTTTAAAGGGTTAAAATTATTTTTAAAGACTAAAAATGAAATTTCTTTAATTTCTCACTAAATACTTCTACTAATTAAAATATAAATAACAAATATATAAAATATGGTCCTTTGGGTTCCCTAACTTCAGAGAGATTTAAAAAATATATAAAATGCACATTTCCAATAAAATAATATTTTATATTTAAATAATACTCCAAAAATTAAAATAATCATAATAATTAAATTAAAATTAAAAAAATCATGAATATTATTGGTGAACCTCCAATAATATTCTTAAAAATGAATGATGTTTTTTGATTAAGTTATTGAATTTTCTTTGAAAATCCCTATTTTACATGAAAATAATTATATAAATTAAATTAAACTAAGAAAAATAACATTTTCTCCTCTCATACTTTGATTGTCCTATAAGTGGGGTAATATAAATTAAGAAAAATCTTTCATAAATTAATTTTCCTCTAAAAGCCTCATCTACATAAGTCATAAATGAAATATCAAGTGATGTTCACCCCAATTTTTAGGACAATTAAATTTTAATTACCTAAGCATAATAGTATGAAATAGATGAATCATTTAGTGAGCATGATAAGTTAAATGAACTCAAGAAAGTTTAAAGGGGTTGTGAAATATCTAGGTATTACCTAGACCTTTTCACAAGTCTTCTAGACATCTTGTAGGACGACTGAGCTTATCATACTTATTAAAAGAAGTCATCTCTTAAAAAAATGAATAGGGCCCACTAAGTTATAACATATGATTTTGTAGGCCTGTGACGAACCTATCTATAGGTTTTTTCTTTCGTGCAAATTATAAATTTTTATTGCAAGATCCTAAATTTTTAGGTGGATGAACGAGAAGACTAGATGGTACACTTTTACAAGTTTACAATACATTCTTTTCAGTACTTCTTTTACTTTACTTTTCTTGTTTACAAGCTTGTATGTTAAACAACAAATATCACCATGCATGAAAACTAGAAATTTTAGGCTAGCCACAAAACTGAAACTAAGATTAAAAAAAATAAAATAAGATAAAATTCACCATCATAACAGTCAAAATATAAAATAACTCAAAATTTAATCACAAACTGAACAAATTCAAGAGAGAAACTAAATTAAATTTCTCTATCATATGATCAGGAATACCTCGGAGGATGCAACCTACGGCTGCTAACGAGATTTCCCATGCTCTAAATGAAAGTATGGAACTCTTTTAGTTGAGTTTAGTAAATTCATTTGGACTAAGTGAATCTGAAGAAAATAGTGGTGTCGGAATGAGTAAAATGTGGGGATCCTAACCGGTTTCGCTGTAATCAACTTAGACGTTACCCCAAATAAGATATTAACACGCCTTAATTTAAACATTTCCAAAACTATACTTCTCTTTTCTCTTCAATTTAACACTCAAGAAAGTTCAAAAGGGCTATGGAATATCTAGGGATTCTCTGGATCTTTTCATAAATCTTCTAGATATCTTGTAGGACAACTGAACCTATTAAATTTATTAAAGAAATACATCTCTTAAATGAATAAATAAAGCTCATCATGTTATGACATAGGGCTTGGTGGGCTTGTCACGAACCTATCTATAGACTTTACTTTCCTGCAAACTATAATTGTTTACTGTAAAAGATACTAAAGTTTTAGGTGGAGGAATGAAAAGACTCGATAGGTACGCTTTTATAAGTTTACATCATCTTCTTTTCCTGCACTTTCTTTTTGTAAGCTTGCACGCTAAACAACAATGTCACCCTACATGAAAACCAAAACTTTTAGGATAGCCACAAAACTGAAACCAAAATCAAACCAAAATTAAAATCAAAACAAAACAAAAATTAAATCCACTACCACTATGTCAAAATATAAAACAACTCAAAATTTAATCACAAACATACAAAATCACAATTGCAACTAAATTAAAATGTCTCTATCGGATGATCGAGAATTCCTCGGAGGAGGCAACCTACGGATGCTAACTAGCTTTCCCACGATCTGAATGAAAGAACGGAACTCATTAAATTGAGTTTAGTAAATTAATTTAGACTAAGTGAATCTGAAGAAAATAGTGATGTCAGAACGAGTGAACCGTGGGATCCTAACCGGTGTCACTATAATCAACTTAAATATTCCTCTAATCAGACATTAAGATATCTTAATGTACACATTTTTAAAACATGATACTTATCTTAGCCTCTTCAATTTGACAATTCTAAAACTAAATCTGCTACGACGAGGAGCTTGAAGCATGCATAATGGACAACACAATCATCTTCAACAGCAAAACTTCTTATAAATAAACAACCAAGTCATAGGACTTTGAGGTAGCTTATCTAGTGCAGCATAAACCCTCACTTTATCTCATTAGGCCTTTGTACTTTGTGAAATATAAGCACTAACTCTCTTTAAGTTCCAAGGTTGTCATCTGATATGACATAAATCCTCATATTTTCCCGGCTATTCATATTATCAGTATCAAGTGAATGTAAACCCTAAATTAATTAAAATTGGTAGAATGAAACGTTAAATAATTTTCTTAAATTGAAGCTAAACAATAGGATATTTTGGGAAATCACGAAGATTATTCTTGGAGTTGTGTTTCCCCTAGCTTTCTCTTCCTTTGGATTCTTATAATAATTGTTCCAAACTTGAGCCACTCAACTATTGGATTTATTATTGCCATATTTTCTTGAAAATCCTACCTTATGGAAGTCGTGAATACAATATTTCCTGATCTTTATAAAGAGTTTTCTTAGATAACTTTGGTCATCTAAGGTGTAATTAATTGTAGGTGCTTACCCTTATGGAAAAATTAAAAACCCCAAATTAATATAAACTCTATCTAGTTGCTTCATATTAGTTAGGGGAAGTTGTCGGTCAATATAAATGGTTCGCAGACCAAACGGATGTCATGGATTCCTTAGTTTATTTGATCAAGCCTCACCACCAAGCAATGTGTTTATTCCTCGGGATAGATACATGGCTTGTGGTGAAGTACTTGATTATTTAAACTATCACATGTATGAGATAGGTTTGATTTCATATTTCTAAATTAAAAATGTTGTTTTCAAAATTCTAGATATATGTATTAAACTATAAATCTATTTGGAAGCTCATCTTAAATGTGCCGACATGCATCATCAAAGATCATTTTTATGACATTGATTTGGAGAACAATAGCATTGTACGTGTGCTTCTTGTCTTATTTGATGTCAAAACTCTGAAAGGTAATTTATCCCCTTGCTCTATATTATGTTCAATTTATGTTATTGCATATTTAATTAATTAGATGGTTTACATCATTATATGAAACTTAAAGTTTAAAATATTATTTAACTTTTTTGAATGCATCATAACAAATTATATAACAAAAAGCAAAGAACATTAGAATTTTATTAGCAAAATGTTGGGTCCGTTTGGGGCAGCTTATAAGTACGGACAGTGTTTTGAAAATGTCGTCGCTTGGCTTGGTTTGTGTGTTTGAGAGGCTTTCTGTGAAACTTGGTTTTGGAATCCTTAATAGACGGGGCAACAGGATTAACTCTGCGGCGCGCGTCTTGGATGTGCATTCAAGGGGTTATTTCCTCCGGTGCCCTTCTCGTGACATTGTCCTTTTGTGATGGTCTCCTCAAGTCAAACACAGAACCCTTCACGTAAACAAAATGCTAGAACCATTTGCACGATATCTCTCCCCCCCCCCCCATTTACAAGATCAATGATGGCGACGTGCAAGCCTTACCGCTTCTCCTAGTACCATGGTACCTTATTCCAAATTTGATCGGCTTTGCCCTAAACCACACATTAACACTCCTATAAGTTGAACATAACCTAACTTTCCTCTTCTGCGCCGCAACCAAGCTCTTTCTTGCTCCTTACGTCGAACACATCTCTACCCTAGTGAAATTCTTCCTTAGCCTATGCGCGATTCCCTTGTCTATTAAACCAAAAGTTCCCTTGGCTCTACTTATTCGAACCAGCACACTAGTGAGCTCAACCCTATTATCTTTTATCATACTTGAGCACTAAACAATAACTATGATGTTCATTTTATTTTATTAGTATGTATTGTTTTGATGTATATTGTATAAAAAACAAAGAAAATATGTGTTGGAATGTTGCAATATTATTTTATTGCGCTATTGCAACTGACAGGCTCAAAAGTTAAATTTTTTGGGGAATCAAAGACAGAATGAACATTTATCCAAAAACAACTGCAAATCAATTATTTTCCAAACTCAGAAACCAAATGGCCTCCCAACTTATCTGGATCAGCTGCTGATCAGCAGCTTATCAGGATATGCAGGTTATCTTGATAAACTGGATAAACTGCAGCTCCCCAAATAGACCCTTAGTTTGTCATTGTAAATTTGTAGGAAAAAAAATATGATATATTGAATACTACCGATCATCTAAAGGATTGACTTATTAATTGGCATGACCAATTACTATTTGATAACACTGTGATAATAGGTGGGTGATGATAGTCAAGACGAGGCAAGTGACAACCTATGTTCATAGATTTCTCCGCTCAACCTTAGAAAGCCCATGTAAGTGCAAGATATGTAACTGATTACTTTAATAACTTAGTTTATGTTAGTATTTTATTTGAATTTTAATGCACTTTCTCATATTTTGTTTTTTTTAAATTAAATCTATTTAAAATTTATTTATATTTGTAAAAAAAACTTTTTAACTGTAATTGAATTATTTAAAATTATACATGAATTTAATATATTCCTTCTCAAATGTCTCTTCTGTATTTTCTCCGCCGGCACAATTCAATTCTCTCTCGTCTCATGATGTATCCAAATAATAATACGGTTAAAGTCAAGACCTAAAAAGAGAATATAAACCGGCTATATATTATTTATTATAAAGAAGTCGAGCAACAAAACAAATTGTCATCATGCAGTTCTTCTTCTACGTGTACTAAATGTTAATCAAATAATTTCTTCTGAATTACGAAGATTAAATGTCCTTGCAGGTATAAATTATATAATGATTCATGTAATTTGTATGACTAAACCTAATTAAAAATACCTTAAAAATATAATACCTAATTCAAAATTATTGAAGTTGGCACTGCTGGTCTCCAGAACAAACAAAATTCTCGTTGGCTTTATGTTGAGTCATCACCAGAATGAAGCAGAGACTCCCTGATGTTGGCTTCCCATATGGTCCGGGTTCTCTGGTAAAAAATTGTTACTTAATCGCCCGGCGGCTTTAATTTGTCATTATGCTCTTATGGTGGGGAGAAATATTTACATAGGGAAAATGCATGCAGTTTTCCCTAATAACTCCTCAATAACCTCTACGAAGGTTATTAGGGGTTATTGCGAATTTATTTTGAAGTTATTTGAAGTCAATACTCTAACACTACAGAAAATGTGAAAGTGTAACTACGGGAGTTATTAGGATGGGATTACGTATGAAGAGCTGCATGCGTTTTTCGTACGTAAATATTTCTCCCTGATGTGATATTTTGTCGCTAATAATTAGGACTCAATTCCTATTCATTTATATATGTCACACCAAAAGTCTGATTTTTACACTTAATACATCTTATTCTATATATAAAAAAAAGGTGAAAATAGTGTAATACGTCTTTCATATATAGTTTAAGATGCTTAAAGTGTAAAATTTGAAGTTTTGGTGTGAGATAAGTAAATGTATAAAAATTGCATGCTACGTATGTAAACTTCCATAATAATTAAGAATATATTAGCCGACTAAACAACACGATTGAAGAACTGCTTGCTAAGCTAATCATTTCATTTGTCGCAAGAAGCAAAAAATTCACCTTCGGGATTTTTAATGCAGAGAAGTATTTACTTTAAAAAAAATTAAGAAATCAATTTGGACATTAGTCCATCTTCTTCTTTTTTGTTTTTATTTATCTATTTATTTATTTATTTACGGATGAGATTATTGTCAATTATGCATTTAAAGAGTCATGGATCACGAATTCTGAGTCATTAAAATGCTTACATGCTAAAAACTATTGATGGCAATGAATTGTCGCGAGTCGTCATCGTCAATTCCCGTATCATATCAATATCAAGGAATCGTCACTCTCTTTCTCTATCTATCACCCTAATTTTTACCCTACCTAGACTTATTGTCAGAAGTCTTTGGAGAATTTGAAGAAGGATTAATCTTGATAGAGATTGAGAGAAAAGAGATTAAATGATAATCTCATAGAATAAATCTTCAGATTATGTAATTACAGAATTTTTTCATATAAGAAAAACATATGAAGGTCTTGGGTAACCAGAGATGTCTTATAGGTGAAATACCTATCCTGAGTTCTTTAATCTCCTACAGGAGCAAGCTCTTATAGTTAATTACATCCTAAGCAATTAATTCTGCCTAGGAAAACTCCCAATAAAGGTTAACATTTATCCTCGAAAAAGTGTAAGTGTTGTCATAGCAGTGTGTTTCTAAATAATCGATACTACCAGAAAGTTTTGTTTATGTTGGGTGTATGTGTTTTTCCTTTGTGGTGTTTTGTTTTTTTTGTTTTGGTGTCATGTCATGTGTCATGTTGGGATGTCGTTATTTGTATGTCATATTGTCTTATGTCATGTCGTAATATCATGTGATGTTGTAATGTCATGTCATTTTATGTCATTTTATGTGATATTTGTTTGTCTTGTCATAATGTCATGTGATGTTGCAATGTCATGTGATTTTGTTATTTGTCATATTGTTTTGTCATTTCATTGTGTTTTGGTTTGATGTCAAGTCATGTTATGTTGTTTAGTCATTGTGTTTTATTTTGTCTTGAATGTTATCGTTCCGTCTTTATCGTTCTACAAAACAGAGTTAGCACACCCTATAACATGCAAAGAAAATTTAAATAAAACTTCATGTCTTCATCCTGTAAGGAAAATAAAGTTAGAAACAATGTCATATCAAAATATTTAGATTACTTGGTCAAAGTGTCTGTTGATCCAGAGTTGTCGAATGTCCGAATGAGGTTGAGATGTCGATTTAGGTATATGTTAATTTATGTTTAATTTTTTATTTGTCTTGAATGTCGATTGAAGTTAGATTTTGGATTTTATGTCAATTTGGATTTGATTTTGGGTTTTATGTCAGTTTATGTCGATTTGAGTTTGATTTTGGGTTTTATGTCAATTTGAGTTTTATTTTGCGTTCTTATGTCGAGTTAAGTTAAATTTATCCTAAGTATGATTTGACTTAAGTCTAATGTGGGTTAGACTTAAGTTAGGTTTAATTTAGACTTAGGTTCATGTCAGGTTGAACCTAAGTATAGTTTGACTTAAGTCTAATGTGGGTTAGAATTAAGTTAGGTTTGGGTTAGACTTAGGTTCATGTTGGGTTAAACCTAAGTATGGTTTGATTTAAGTCTAATATGGATTAGACTTAAATTAGGTTTAGGTTAGACTCAGCTTCATGTCAGGTTGAACCTAAGTATGGTTTTGACTTAAGTCTAATATGGGTTAGACTTAAGTTAGGTTTAGGTTAGACTTAGGTTCATGTCAGGTTGAATCTAAGTATGGTTTGACTTAAGGCTAATATGGTTTAGCCTTAAGTTAGGTTTAGGTTAGACTTAGGTTTATGTCTAGTTGAATCTAAGTATGGTTTGACTTAAGTTTAATATGGGTTAGACTTAAGTTAGGTTTAGGTTAGACTTAGGTTCATGTCAAGTTGAACCTAAGTATGGTTTTGACTTAAGTCTAATATGGGTTAGACTTGTTAGATTGTTTTAGACTTAGGTTCATGTCGGGTTGAACCTAAGTATGGTTTGACTTAAGTCTAATATGGGTTAAACTTAAGTTAGATTGGTTTGTCATGTTGAACCTAGACTTAAGGTTGACTTAAGTTCAATATGGGTTGAACTCAAGTTTGATTTAAATTTGATTTAAGTTAGGTTCAAGTTAGGTTGAACCTAAACTTAAGGTTGACTTAAGTTCAATATGGATTGAACTCAAGTTTGATTTAAGTTTGATTTAAGTTAGGTTCAAGTTAGATTAAATCTAGACTTAAGGTTGACTTAAGTTCAATATTGGTTGAACTCAAGTTTGATTTGGGTTTGAATTAAGTTAGGTTCAAGTTAGATTGAACCTAGACTTAGGGTTAACTTAAGTTCAATGTGGGTTAAGCTCAAATTTTATTTAAGTTTAATTTAAGTTAGGTTCAAGTTAGATTGAACCTAGACTTAGGGTTAACTTAAGTTCAATGTGGGTTGAACTCAAGTTAAGGTTTTGAATTAACTTAGGCTGATTTTAAGTTTGGTTTGTTGACTTAAGTTCAATATGGATTGAACTTAAGTTAAAGTTTTAAACTTGGGTTCATGTTGTGTTGAATCTAATTTCAAGGTTGAACTTAGGTTCAAGTTGGGTTGAACCTAAGTTAAAAGTTGAACTTGGGTTCAAGTTTGGTTGAACCTAAGTTAAAGGTTGAACTTAAGTTAGGTTTATTTTAGGTTTGAGTTTGATTAAACCTTAATTGGTTAAGGTTTAATAGTTTAATTAAGTCTAATGTGGTAGACTTAATTAGAGTTTAAGTTTGATTAAACCTTAGTTGGTTAAGGTTTAATAGATTAATTAAGTCTAATTTGGTAGACTTAATTAGAGTTTAAGTTTGATTAAACCTTAGTTGGTTAAGGTTTAATAGTTTAATTAAGTTTATTGTGGTAGACTTAATTAGAGTTTAAGTTTGATTTGGTTATGGTTTAATAGTTTAAGTAAGTCTAATGTGGTAGACTTAATTAGAGTTTAATTTGGATTAAGTTTTATTTAATTAAGGCTTAGTGGTTTAATTAGGTCTAATGGGTTAGACCTAATTAGGGTTTAGGTTTGATTAAGCCTACTTTAGTTAAGACTTAATGGTTTAATTAGGTCTAATGGGTTAGACCTAATTAGGATTTAGGTTTTATTAAGTCTAATTTAGTTAGGACTTAATGGTTTAATTAGATATAATGGGTTAGATCTATTTAGGTTTTAATTTGTCTTAAACTTAATGTAATTAAGGTTTAAGGTGTTTAATTAAGTTTAATATGTCCTTAAACTTTATTTGATTTTGTATTACACCTAATGTACCTAAGGTTTAATGGGTTAATTAAGTTTAATATGTCCTTAAACTCAATTTAAGTTTGGTTTTGTATTAAACCTAATTTAGTTAAGGTTTAATGGGTTAATTAAGTTTAATACGTCCTTAGACATAATTAAAGTTTGATTTGTATTAAACTTAATGTAATTAAGTTTTAATTAAGTTTAATATGTCCTTAAACTTAATTTAAGTTTGATTTTATATTAAACCTAATTTAGTTAAGGTTTAATGAGTTTAATTAAATTTAATTTGTCCTTAAATTTAATTAAAGTTTGACTTTGTATTAAACCTAATGTAATTAAGGTTTAATGAATTAATTAAGTTTATATGTTATTATACCTAATTAAAATTTAATTTTGTATTAAACCTAATTTAATTAAGGTTTAATGAATTAATTAAGTTTAATATGTCCTTAAATTTAATTTATGTTTAATTTTGTTTTAAACCTAATGTAATTAAGGTTTAATGAATTAATTAAGTTTACTATGTCTTTAAACCTAATTAATATTTAATTTTGTATTAAACCAAATGTAATTAAGGTTTAATGAATTAATTAAGTTTAATATGTCTTTAAACTTAATTAATGTTTAATTTTGTATTAAACCTAATGTAATTAAGGTTTAATGACTTAATTAAGTTTAATATGTCTTTAAACTTAATTAATGTTTGATTTGAGTTTATTTGGGTTTAGAATCATCATTGACTTAGTCCATTGTGAAATGGGCTAAATAAGTAAAGAAAAGGGTCTTTAAATATTAATTTATAATTAATAAATCTTAACATTCTTTTAAAATGTCTTTTAAAATTGACTTAATGGCTTAAGAATTATTTTTTTTAGGATTATTGTCTGTCACCCTAAAATTTCTAACCATTTTAAATTTTAATTTTCCATTTTTTTCAAATTTTATAATCATTATTAAAAATAATTATAAAGTGTTGACAATTAGGAAATCATATCTTAGAGAATTATCCTAGCCTTGGAAAAATCAGGAGATGTGACTAAGAACTTAAAGGTTCTTCCCTAAAATTTTCATATTTTTTTTATTTGTAAATAATTTTTAGCAATTAAAATACTCCAGAGAGTATTTAATTATTTAAAAATTAAATACAGAGAATAAAATCATGACTTTAATTTCATAACTTTTTTCTCTTCAAGAGCTTTTCAGAGGTATTTTTATTTTAATTTTAGGAGGTATCTGCAAAAAGTTATGATTTTTTGATTTTTTTAAGGAAATTTTGAAATAACCTTACCCCAGAAATTTCTCGGGCCGACGCGTGTCCTCGTACGGGTCGAAGGCGCGGGACGATCCGATGCGCGAATCCAGACAGAGTACACGGTGCGATTTCATCTGGGTCGTCCATTCCAAAACACGGGATCAGGCGGTCATGAATTAATCGAAATAATTCAAAAAATTCTCGAACCGTCCAATTTCTAAGGTTAATATCTCACTCATTTCTCCATGGAATTGATTGATTTTTGATCCTATGAAATCATCTGGAGATGTAGATCATATCTATACGGTGATCATAATTTTCTGAGCTAATTTAGTCCAAGATTTTCCAATTATATGAATTATTTTGGAATAAAAAAATTCATACCTTGGCCACAATGATCTTGAGCTTGATCAGACTTGTTGGTCAACCTTTAGTGATCCCAAAGAAGTTCCTTGTCACTTCAATTTGGATTTGCAACTAGCCTTGGTGGGTAATTTTGACAAAGTGGCTCGGTTTGAGTACACTTTGAGTTTTAGCCAAACTGGCTAGATCGGGCTGATCTTATGGCTTGATTTTGGCTAGAATGGATTGCTAAGATCCTTAGCAAGATTTCTTGTGTTGAGAACTAAAGGATTTGGGCAGCCTATAGGTCTCTAGGAATTTTTTTATCTTCTCTTCTAGATATGGGTTTGGGTAGGGGATTTTTATAGTCATGGAAATGGCTATAGATGAGTTTGGGATGGCTAGGCTCATTTGGGGGAGTTGTTATCTCATCCATAAATGTTTTTAAAATGAAGTTTCAGTTGTGATAGTGATAGGTTGGCCATTTCCATGCTTAATCACCATGAACTTAACCATAATAAGGAAGGGTGGTGCTTGCTTGGATTTTCCCATAGCTCCCTTCATTGGAGAGCTTGGGAGGTGGACATGGCTGTAGGAGAATGCCTTGGATCAGCCTCCCCCATGTAATTCATTTAGCACCTCCAATGAATTGAATGGTAGGATGACACATAAGGTAATTTTTCCTCATTCCCATGTCTTAGCCATAATTGCTCTCAAATTGTCATGATGAGTTTTTCATTGTTTTGTTTCACTTCTATTGGGTAGAGAGGAGGCTTGTGGTGACTCAAATGAGTAAGCCATTCATCATTCAACATTTCATTTAAAGTTTTGTGAGAGGATGACACATAATTCTTATTTTATTTAATTTTCAAAAATTTGGATTTATGAGCTCATCTTATGAGGTGTAGATGATCCAAGCTTCTCCTTCTTCTATTGGCTAGGGTTGAGGTGATTGATGAATCATCAAATGTTCTCTCAAAGTTGGATGAGGAGATGACACCTCATTTTTCTTAATGATGAAGGCATCATTATATGCTTTAACCATGGTTAAACATGGCATGTCAAGAGTTATCCAATGAGTTATTTTATTTTTAATGGGTTATATGGGTTGTGTTTAACCCATATGAGGTCATGTGTGATGTCATAAAGGAGATTTGGAATTTTTGGAAAACCATAATGTCGTAGGTTAAAATTCCATTTAATACCCATTTCTTAATTTAATTTCAATTTTAATTAATTATGTCATTAATTAAAATATTTAAAATTATTTTATTATTCAATTATTAATTAGAAATAATTTCAAATTAATTATTTGATTAATTTTCATGTCATTCTTTATTTAAAATTGGATTTTGTCCGATTTCATGACTTTTTAATTTAATTTTTATTTTAATTAATTATGTCATTAATTAAAATATAAAAATTAAATAATTGGTCAATTAATTAATCAAAAATAATTTTGGAATTGATTATTTGATTAATTCCATTATTTTTAATTAAATTGTGCATTTTATCATTTTTATGACTTTTAATTTAATTTTTCATTTTAATTAATTATGTCATTAATTAAAATATTAAAAATTAAATTTTTCATCAATTAATTAATCAAAAAAATTTTGAAATTAATTATTTAATTAATTTTGTCCTTTTTGATGTATTTTTTTATTTTATGACTTTTAATTTAATTTTAATTTTAATTAATTGTATCATTAATTAAAATATTGAAAATTAAATTATCAGTCAATTTAATTAATCAAAATAATTTTGAAATTAATTATTTGATTAATTTTGTCATTTTGGGGTCTTAAATAGGTCATTGGGTCAATAATTGGTTATTTGGAAAAAAATTGACTATTTTGACTAAAGTTGACTTTTTGGGTCAAGAGTTGACCTACTGGGTAAGTAGGGTTGGTCATTAGATCAAGATTGACCATTTTGACCAAACTTGACTTTTTGGGTCAAAGGGTTGACCTGTTGGGTCAGTAGGGTTGGTATTGGGTCAGGATTGACCATTTTGACCAAAGTTGACTTTTAGGTCAAGGGTTGACCTATTAGGTCAGTAAGGTTGTTCATTGGGTCAGGATTGACCATTTTGACCAAAGTTGACTTTTTAGGTCAAGGGTTGACCTATTAGGTCAGTAGGGTTGGTCATTGGGTCAGGATTGACTAAAGTTGACTTTTTGGGTCAAGGGTTGACCTGTTGGGTCAGTAGGGTTGGTCATTGGGTCAGGATTGACCATTTTGACTAAAGTTAACTTTTTAGGTCAAAAATTGACTTATCATAAAAATGAGGTCAACAACTATCAAAGATTTAAGAAATTATTTCGAATTGGTTAAGTTTATATATATATAAAAAGGAACCTAACCAAAGCTCAATAGATTGTCTTTGATTTTACAGTTGAAAAAGTTCTAGACAAGAAAAAAAAACTGAATTTGAAGAATCATAAAAATATACCAATCAAACAACGTTAATCACCACATGATTGTCACCACTCATTTGCTATTGATAAAAAAAGACGATCTCCAATATACTTTGTTATTAGACTATCATCACCCCATGTCAATTAATGTTGAAAATCATAAAATTGATAGTCTTTGTGATGATGACTGTAACCCAGAAAGACACAGAGAGACTTTTAGAAGAAATTTATTATTCGTAGAGGGTGGCTGCCATGGGAAGTATGCACAGTTGAAGGTTTTCAATGTATGATATTCAGGAAGTGTGTTGTATAACAATTGAAAAAGAGATGTGTTGTGAGTGTTGTAAGAAGGCATGCGGTTGATGGACAACTGTCAATCATAATTTTTGTGATAGAAAAACACTGTTCAGCAAAATTTTTAATGTCAACCAAAATATTTGTGGTAGGAAAGCATTGTTGAGCAAAGTTTGAGGGGTTTCAATTATATGCCTATTTTTATGTTCTCGATCCCATTTTGTTCAGGGGTTTAGGGGCAACAAATTTGTTGGTGAATGTTGTTGTTTTGCAATTAGGTTTGTAAATGAGTTTACTTATATTCCAAGCCTCCATCTGTTCTTAAAATTTAATTTATTTGTTATTCTAAATTTTTTATTTTTTATGCAGATCAATAAAACATAATAACACTTCAGCTTTTTAGTATAAGTGAAAGCACCAACAATAGCGAGAGTAGTCATCAATAAAGAAAACATAATATGTACAACCATCAATAGACGGCTGTGAAAATAGTTTCCATACATCCTAATGAAGCAATTCAAAAGCAGCAAACTAATTAGTATTAGCAGAAAATGTGAATTTATGACATTTATTATTTAGTCATTCATCACATGTTGAAATATTTTTTTTTTAATTTTGAGTAGTGACTGTTGTTTGGCTATAGCGTGAATTATTATGGGATGTGGATATCCCAGTAAATCGTGCCAAGTTGTGGGCGAGATGTTGTTCATGAGAGCATCAATAAGGTATAGCCTTTTATTAATTCAACCACTTAGAAGTGGTCCTTTGTGCCGAGATCCAGTATAAAAAAAATCATTAATATTAAAGGTACTAGACCTTCAACAAATTTTGATACATAAATTAATTTGTGAGTGATATAGGAACTTTGAGAAAGGATGATAATTTAAGGTTACGATCCGATGTGAGATGTATACTGTAACGAATGTGTGAGATTTTGATAGCCTGGTTATTACCTACCATAACTGACTCTGAGTCATTGTAGGGATTGAGATGATGGTTGTTGTCCGGATGTGGAATTATGTGTGCAATAGCTAATATTTCAAGTATTCAATCTTGATTCTTTGTGTTGATTGAGGTGTTGAGAGAGGTGATTGTGTTGGCTTTGTACTGCAAGTTGGTACAATGCCAACATCGGTCTATAGAGTGCCCTTTATTGCGACAAATTTGGCATACAATGATAGTTTGTGTTGTTGGTAGAGAGGAGGGTTTGATATTTTTCTGATTCTTGTGGAAGGATCTTGATTTAGAATAGGAGTGTTCTTATAAGGAAGAAGTGTCGTGGTTTGAGTGGATTTTAAGATTCATTAGCAAGGTGTCTCTCTTCACTGTGGAGTAATGAGTAAAATCTTCCAGAGTTAAGGGTGTAGTTGGGTTCTAATAAAATTTTAAAACCTTGATAGGAGGAAGGTAATCCACTCAAGGTTTATAAAATGTTGTCATCGTTATCTACTTTTGATCTTGCAGTTGCTATATTGTCAACAAGATATGTTTGAAAGAGGTACGATATTATGTCATTATTTGATTATCCATGTGGATATTGTGTAATTTACTTTTGAGTTGGATTACACTTCATTTATTTATGGATTGAAATCTCCTTTCAAGAGTCATCCATATTTCAGTAGTGTGAGTTAGGTATAGGACATAAGGTAGTACATATGGGGAAATGGTAGAGAAAAGGAGCTGCTAAGTTTTGATCCATGAGTTTCCATGGAGTATAATCAGAGTTTTCAGTAGATGTGCCTGTGGAATCTTGTTGATATTATGGTGGGTTGTGGGTGGGTGGGTGCGTGTGTGTGTGTGGTGGGGGGAGGGCAGGTGGCGAAGTGTGGATATTGTTATCAAGAAATTATCCAAAACCATTGGGAAGAAAATGTTTCTGTATCTGTACCTTCCACACAACGTAATTTTTAAATAGTAGGGGAGTATTGGCCACACTATTGATGTGCTACGCCAAGAATTTGAGAGGGAGAGGGATACAATTTTCTTTCATCCTATTTAGATATTTTTGAGAGGAATTGATGAGATGTGGGTTGGTTGAAGATGAAGGCTCCATGGAACTTGAGGCTGCAGTAGCCAGCTGCTCTAATAGCATGTACGAACAGTAAGAGTGGGAAAAATCATAAAGGAAAATAAAGAATTGGATTCTAATCTTATTTCTCAGTTTACGTTACAGGATATATTTATAAACCACAAGGGTGCCATACTTGTAAATAACCCGTAAGGGCAAAAAATGTGAAATCACATATAAGGGTTTTGATATAAAACCTAATGCTAACATTGAAGCCTTATGAACTCTTTGACAGGTAGAGCTGTGAGATAGAGGCGAGACGAGCAAGAAGCAAGGCTGCTTCATAAATGGTTATCTTCAGTTGAATTTTTCTTGAACCTCGTATAAGTTACAATAATACGTACACCCAACTATCACTCATAGTCAACAAATGGAAGTACCATAATCAATTTTGGGAGAGGGAAAAATAAAAAAAATCAATTAAAATAAATCAAAATTAAAACTTTACATTTCTAAAATAAATAAATAAATAAGATGAAATGAAAGGATATTTAATTATTACTTGAAAATAAAATTTTAAAAAAAGCACTTTCAATCTTGAATTATGCTTGATTCATATTCATTTCATTTTCATTTCATCAAAATCATCAATTCTACGTCAAAACTCATTACAATATCCTCTTTAATAAATATTATCAATGAGCATATTGCAATATCCTCTTTAATAAATTAAAAATATAATAATTATTAAATATGCAATTTTGAGTAGAAGGGGGACCGACATGAGCTTTAGTAAAGAGCTAATTAAAATCTAAGAGCTAATCAACGACTACGTGCCATTATTATTTAAACATATGTATTTTAAAATATTAAACATATTTCATAGATTTGTGAGCGAATTTAATCATAAATGCACTTACATTGGACACTCGCACTGAAGATTAGACGATAAATAGGTAAGTCTTCAATAAAAAAAAGTCCAAATGATAGTTCCAATGTATATTATATTAAGGAAGCATTAGAGCCCGTGACATGTATTAAAGATAAATAGATGACAGAATCACCTCATTCTCCCATATTATATCAGCCTTCCCGCCATCACTTTCGTTTCTTACCTAACGGGGCTCATAGAAGGCGCCACGCAACGTTTAGATAAGGTATTATTGACCAAAAGTCAAGTTCTATGGGAGATGTTTCAACGTACATTTTTTGGACGTTGATGAAGGATATACGTGGCAATTATTACATGAATATATAGTTTTCTATTACATCTACCTTCTATTGAGAGATTTGTATCTTTTGACTGACATATAGAATATTATGATGATATATCATATACGATAGGGTAAAACCAATTTTAAAGGTTTATGCTTATATTGCTAGAATTTATATATCTAACACTAAACTAATATTTATATTAATATCACTCAAAGTCTTAATATCATATCAAAAATACTATTTTTCTAACTTTTTAAAAGTAAAATTTATCTTTACATGCATAAGTATATAGCACCAAGGTATAATTAATGTAAATACCTAACTAAACCGTTAGATATGTAAACTTATAAGAATTGTGGTATTTATGTAAATTACTCTTTAATATGTTTTATATAAATTTAATTTTAAAAATTTTAATTATTTTATGTTGATTTATCATAGATTAGTAAATTTATTTTTTTATTATTATGTCAATGTTTGTTAGAGCATGCATACGATTAAAAAAAATAATTTCTATGTAAATTTTATATTGTAAATTTTAATTATTATTTAGAGGCCTCAAATGATAATAATTTAGACATTGAATTTATAGAAAGTGATTGATTATTGTAGTATAACTGAATTTTCTTATATTGAACCCAAGTCATTAATCTATATCGACAATATGAGCAAATTCCTTAGGCCAGATCAACAAGATCATTTGAAAGATCAACTTGATAGACCAGTTTGGCATTGTAGTTTGGTTGGTCAATTAGACATGTCGGCTTGGTAGAATAACATAGTGGATCAATTTGACTTCTTCAACTTACTGACGAAGTGGGTTGAACATCATATGAATGAGTAAAAAAGCTAAACATTCAACCACTTCAACAATTCTAAGACTAAATATTTTGTATTTTTTGTAATTATTTATGTGTATACTGTAAGATGATTTAAACCTAAAAACAGGGGAGGCAATATTAACATATAGGAGCGTCATAATTCTATTTAAATCAGTTCATACTTAGTAAAATCCTTAGAGTCATTCTTCTGCTTTTAACTATATATTTGTTTTTCTCGGTTTTATTTATGTGTCATCGTATAATTCCCATGTTCGAATAAATCTCCCTCCTGAATCATATAAATGATTCAATGAGAAGAGAAATCAAACAAAAAATGGATAGACTACAACAAATAGACAAACAAATAAAAAGAAAAGAGACGAAGGCTTATATATGTGTAATCCTCATGTGATAGGTAGAGGTATACGTCCAAAGAAGATCTGATTGAAATACCTAAAAACACACCATCCATGAAGGGAATATTTACATAAGCAACCCGTAACCAGAGAACCAAAAAGAACATTTTTGTCATGGAGTCAAGAACACTACCATAGGGACTTATCCTATTTGGTTAATTCCATCTTTGTGGATACCCAAGAATATTGTCGATAAAATGGGTTTCACTTTATATTATCATAAAAATTAGGAAAAAACAAGTCATCAAAATAATGTTATTCCTTATGGGAACGCCTCGATGCTTCAAGGCTCTCACTAAGTCATCAGATAGAGAGTGAGTCTCTTATATCCTAAATAGGTAGAGGCTCATCAGCATACAAAGCCCAAGAAATAACTATAATCATCTTGACGAGGATATCCCAATATGTTAAAGCATGTCCAAGATGTAAGGGCAGAGGACAAATTGTCGTATCTCAAACGGGCGACAACTCATTGGTTTCGGGCCGTCAAAATGATATCAACAAATTCAAAGGAGCAGACAGGGTTAAAGGAAGAATGGAGTAACCCTAAATGGTAGAAGTAGTTTTGTAAAAAATCATGAACATGTCATCCTAAACTACTAGAACCCTAAGTCTACCTAGTCATGAAGTTAGTCGACCCAACACGTCTAAAGAGCCCCAACTAGCAATCTGTAATTTCATCATCCAAATAGAATATTAGTAGCCCTAAGGTTAAAAGAAAGAAACTCTATTTTATGACTATAAAATGGAGCACCAAGAGGTGGGACTTATACCTGCCGAAGTGATAAGGATGCCTAAAGAAAAGAAGAGAGAGGGAGGTTCAATTACAAATCAAAAAACATTTCAACATAAGGACTAACATCTCGTCTCGGTCGGGGAGCCTTTTAACACCCTAGACGTACTAGACAGCCTCCTAAGTAAAAAGCTATGTTGGGCTAGTTAGGTTGGAGAAGCGCTGGTGTTTCTTCTCGGGACATGCAAGTATGATGCAGTTATCTACCACAATCATAAGTGTGGAATATCTATTAAGTATGACTGGGTATAAATCTATGTATGCAGCACATTTTAAAACCGGACCAAAGGTCATGCAGAAAGTAAAAATTGTTTTTAAATGTCCTCAATTTTTTAATCCTAAAATTTTGATTATCTTAATCTTTTATTAGGAATTTTAAATATAAAAAAATATAGGATCCTTAACGAGCCTAGGTTATATTTTTCGTGGAATCCTAGATGCACAAAAATAAATAATAAAAGCAACCCAGACATGTATGCACTTAATAAAGGAAAGCACTCTAAAATATTTATAAATGAGGCATATATCCTAGGAAAAGCAGGAAAAATGGTACAAGCATAATTTTTCTGCAAATATTTCCTCATCCATATTTTATCTTTTAAGATAAGTAATTTTATATTAAGGCACAAGCATTCTGGTTCATCTTCAACCAATCTCTTTTTGACATTTCTTTAAGATGATCATTTCAATCAAAAAATTACTTCAAATTTAAAGTGCACAATACATTCATCACCTAACATCGCAACATGATGAAATTTCATTTATCGTCAAATCTCATAACTTTAATCTTGAGATTGTGCATAACCAACTGATGAATCAATGCATTTTCATCGTCATGGTAGATGTTGAAGTGCTTGACGACATGTTATTATTATTGGCTTTACTATAACTTGTAACCCAGTTTGCTGCAATATCTCTTTTTTTCTTAGTGACTTCATAGGAATTACAGTCACAAGTTGCCAGAATCACATTCATCTAGCTCCAATACTAATTGTTGTGCAAAAGAACATGGAAAAGAAGACAAAAAACAAACAATTAAACAGGGAACGACCGCTTGCCCTAGGAGTGGAAGCCCCGGCGACAACCGCAGCATAGCTCGAGGCCATTCCCCAAACCGAATAAAAACAAACCTAAGTGTGAAAACTCCACGCACCAACAACAAACTCGCAAACACCAGAGCTAAAGCAACAACGATGAGTTGAACAAAACCACAACAAAATGGAAAACAAGAAACACAGTCGGAAACAGAAAACCGGGAACACGAACAGGGATCACAAACAAAAAGTGAAGACAATAGGAACGAAATCACCAGGGTTAGTTTCACTGAAGCTGAACCAACGACACCGGAGCTGAAGCCATGAAAATCATCAGAGCTAAGAGGCTTTCCTATCCGAATCTCCATTGCATCGCCGTCGAGGGGGAAACCCTAGTGTGTGTGTATGTGTGTGTGTGTGGCAAATCAACATACATACCACTTAGTTCTTTTCTATTTACATGTCTAACATCTAAGCCTTACTTTTATACTTCGGGGCATTTACCAACAAACCAGCCAATTCGTACATATTTGTATATCTAACACCTAAATTTGGCTTTTGACATTTATACCACCCAAACCTTTCATATCACATTAAAAAAAAAAATAAGCTTCTTCTTTTTAAAAATGAAATGCCCCTTTCATGCAAATGTAAAATTGCATATTGAAGTTTAGGTGTTAGGTATGTGCATACATAGAATAGAGTGGTATGCATGTAAATCTATCTTAAATTTATACCACCTAAAATTTTCATATTACATAACAATATCATCATTTTAATCCTTAAAATGTGATAAAATGTGAAATACAAATTTTCAAGTATGAGTACGGTAGCATGTACATGAAATTTATAGTTTGGGCGTTAGACATCTATAAATAAGAATTAAGTGGCAAGAATGTAGATGTATTTTTCTTTGTTTCCAAAATAAGGCTCAATCTTTCTGAGATATTTATTTATTGCTTGATAATTTTGTAAAATTATGCCAAAGACTGAGAAGGCTATTTCAAAATTATGATTTTATTATTACTATATATGACTAATTTCATCGAGCTAACTGGGTGGGCCAATTTGTGTAATTAATGTATAATCAATTCGATTAGCTTAATAGTATTACTATACTGATTGATGGTTTGCACTTAGGATGGTCAACTAATACTATAGTCCACTAATCGTTCATGATAGATCACAAATTAAATTCAACTTTAATAATGGTAAATTATGATCTAAAAAATAACAATTCCTCAATCCCAACTACGAGTCCATCCTATGGAGTCAATCAACTTTTGCTACTGCAGCCAACCACCTTTAGTAGCCAGTCAGCTCATGCCACTTTCATCATCCATTATTGTCAACACTAGGTTGCCACGATCACCCTCTGTCGCCATCGCCTCCCATTTCCTTCCTTTTTATTATGACAAGTATTTGAAAAATATTGAATGGTGTATAGGAGGGAACCGGCCTATTTTTTAGGGCATACAAACTGTCCCACTAGACCCTACACGAGAGGGGCTAGAACAATGAAGCACAAAGTGATATTTTAGGAGAGACAAAGGTCCTATTTTCCTTCCCATACGAGTACATATTTAAATTTGAGAGGGTGCAATTGCCTCTCCTGACTCTATGTGGGTCAGCCCTTGATAGTATACAATATAAAATGAGGCCATTTACGTGGCAAACATTGTGTACCTATGTATTTACAAAGCTAATGTGTACACATTACTTTTTAGAGAAATTCACATACCACATAATTCTTATGTCTCATATTTATCACCCAAAATTGGGTAATATTTTGGTGTCATAAATCTAATTATGTATAAAAAATATGTATTTTTCTTTTAGAACTAAAGTGATAGCCGTACTAGTTTTTATGTGATATTTAAGATTTGACTCAAATGCATGTAAATATGAATGTTCAGGCGATTGATGTCTAAATACAAAAGAATTATGTGGAATGTATGTATATTTATACCACCCAATATTTTCATTTTACATAAAAAATTACTACTATTTTAATTTTTAAAAAGTGAGATATAAACTTTTATGTATAGTTATATGGTGTCATGGATGTAAAAATTAAAATTTAGATATTAGGTATGTAAATACATTGGAATTAAGTAGCATTTATGTAATTTCTTAGAAGCAAACCAGGCAAAAATACTACGAATGCCCGATATATTGGAAATCTCCATTTGCACAACGTGTCCTCGCCCCATCCTCTCTTCTCCAATCTCTCTTTTTTCAGTGAACCCTGCTACGTACATCTCCCCCGGAGAAGTTCACGTGCCCCGCTTAGTGTAGCTCCACAACTACCCGCCACGCGTACGAACCTCCCATTCTCTTCTTTGAAGCTTGCCCTTACGACGCCTTCGTTCTCACCCACCCCACCCCTTCTAGTATAAATACATGACGGCCAACCCTGCATGGCTACCAGTAAAATACATACTCAGGTTCTATTATCATCCATCTCTCTCTCTCTCTCTCTCTCTCTCCATTTGTTCTACTATTCTGATATGGCTACAGAAATGAAAATCGAGAGGAAATCTTCCATAGAGAAGGAGCCCCGAGCTCTATTTTTTGATCAGATACAGTACGCCAGGGTATCATATTTACTGCTTAATTTGTTCTTCTAATTTGATTCTCTTAACCACGTTTTTCTTTATAATGATTTACTTTTGTTATGCATGTTTGAATCAGTTTGATAGATGAGTATTGGTCAATTGCTTTAGTTTTTTTATGACAGGAAGCAGCTTTATATGTGCTCAGCACGAAGACGATGGAGGAGGCACTCCGTATTTTTACGGAGGTTTGTTTTTTGTTTTTCCTTCTTCGCTTTAATTTTTTTCATCTTTTAATTGTTGATTTGTTCTGCTCTGTATTAATTAATACTCATCAACGGAGAGTTTTCTTAGCTTTTAGGCTGTTTGCTGTTGCAAGATGGATTTAATTTAAGTACGTTTTGGTAAATCATATAAACTCTGATTTAATAAAACTTTAGATGTTTAAATTTGTTTGTTAATATAAATGTTAAATCAGGTTATTTTGTACCAATTAGTTGAATCATGAATTTAATAAGTTTTAAAAAACGATATTATTATTAAGTACAAATAAATTAAACTAACTTTTATAATTATGCTAATTAGTAATTAAATATATAGTAAATTAATTATTTAATAATGATAAATTTATTAAAATAATTACTTATTAAATAAATTTCTATTCATTGACTAATAATTTCTTAGACTAACTAATAATTTAGCTGAAACTTAATAAATAAAATCAGATAATTATTGAATTTGAATTAAATATTAAAAACTTATATATTAGCTTATCTAATTATAATTAATTTAATAATGTATTAACTAGGTATTAGTTATTAATTAACTAAATAAAAAAATAATTTAAATAACATATAATTAAACCCACGGATGTTATCTTCGTGATTGAAATCATTGTGATACAGTGGGATCACGACAGATGAAGATCTCTGAAACTCCCAACTTTTTCCTCATATTGCTATGCCCCTACTTGAAACCATTGAGGAAAGTAAACCTCTTTTTTCTCCCTCTTCCACCACCAGTTGTCGTGCGTTTCAGGTCCTATAAATCTCGTATGTTCGCCTTTCAACATAATTTACTATATCTTAGATTTAGGGTACACTTGGGGAAGTATAAATGCTGCGGCAGCCTTTTAAAAACGTCGTCTCACCGTTTAGAAACTGCGTTTGCGCATCTAATCTGAAAATGTGGCCTTTTACACTAAATGTGGAACGCATGCCGCAATCCGCATTTTTAGATAAACAGAAGCCATCCCAAACCCAACCCTAAAACAAAACGGATGAAAGATGGGAGTTCAGAATCTTTAAGGTTTACTTGTCATTTATATTGCTATTTGAACGTATTTAGGTTAAATCGAGCTTATTATATCTTGCTCAAAGGATGTTACCGAATATCCCCTAAAACTAAGATGGAGGGAGCATTTAATAAACTCCTTCCATATTTTCTCAAATTAATAACTGAAAATAAACTGAATAATTCCATATTTTCTCAAAATAATCCAAAAGGGCTGTGTTCAAGCGCTCATCTCACTTAACAAAAAATCATAATAAAAATTAAATAAAATAAAAAATTTCTCTATTTTGTTAACCAACTCAATTTCATTCATGATTATATTGGAAAAAAAATACAATATGAGGGTTTTATTACATTTAAATGATGCAAAATAATTTAATTTTAATTTAATTATAATAAAAAATAAAGAATTTATTTTGATAAAATAGTAAAAGATGATTATATTTAAATGGAATCAAAGAAGCAATTACGATATGAATATTTCATTAAAAATACAATATTCTAAAATATAGAGTTTTATTATGAAATTTATAACAGTAACTTACATTTAAAAATATTATCACATAAAAAAATATTATGAAATCTTTATTATCACATAAAAAAATATCTCCATTTTAAATTTAAAATAAATAAATTTAAATAGGTGGTATGCATTTATATATTGAAGTTAAGTGTTGATCTGTAAATACATAAGAATTGAATGGTATGTATGTAAATCTTCGTAAATTTAATATAATGTGATTATGTCTTATTCAATTGGATTTAAAGTTCATGAATTTAATAGATTGCTTATTATTTGAGCAATTTTAAAAAATAACCATTATATAAATTTCATAATAAAAGTCCTAAGAAATCTTAGTCAAAGCTTATTTAATTTTTTTTAAATTTTGTTTAGGGTTTGCAGCCGGTGCTCAAAATTAGAAGAAACGAGATGGAGATGGAGATGGACGATACGGATTTATCAGACCTCAATGGAGAAAATAACAGTTTTCTCCTTCTCGATGAATTCCAAGACATCAGTTCAGCACCTTTCTAATCAAGTTTTGTTGCATATATATATATATATATATATATATATATATATATATATATATATATATATATATATATATATAGAGAGAGAGAGAGAGAGAGAGAGAGAGAGAGAGAGAGAGAGAGAGAGAGAGAGAGAGAGAGAGAGTTGTTATACTTAAAAATAATGTAAAAACAAGGAAAAAGAAGCAGCTTTATATTTCTTGCAGGAGTTCAGTATAGAGCCAAGAAAGAAAACAAGATGGGAGGACTGTCAGGTTTAACTGAATCAAAGTTAAATTCATAAAGCTAAAACAACAAACGCTGAACTAATCAAACAAAATTAGATTAGCTGAAAAATGAATAAATCTTCATCACTGGCTAACAAATTTTCACCTTGATTTATATATATTTGATCACTGTTCAATATCAAGACATTTAATAGCATTAGAGCAGAAGTTGAAATTATAAACAAGTAAATATTTGGTCATAGCATCAGCCGACTGTAATAATGTCCCTAATGAAAAGCAGTTTTATATCTATATGTTTGGCCCTCTCATGAAAATATAAGAATTTTCATTCAATATATAACACTCTTTGGTTGTCGCAAAATATATATTTTTTTCTTCAACAAAGTTTAATTCTTTCATGAAACCTTAAAGTCATAAACCCTGATGCATGGATATTGTGGTTGAAGTTAAGATAATCCAATTATCAATTGTAGTGAAGACTTTTTGCTTACAACACTACCAGTAACTGTGAACAAATATTTTCAGAGTGATCGGCTTGTGTCCATATATGCTGCAATATTTGATTTGTATATCCTGAAATATTTTTTCTTATATTTACAGCCCCACCTCCAAATAGAAATCAATGGTTTAATGAACCTTTCACAGGTCTAAGAATCTATTTCATTGCCATCCAATAAATTCATTTTGGATTTATTAAAAATCAACTGAAAATTTGTAAAGACCTAGCCCACTAGCTTGGAAAACTAAAACAGAGACAAAGAGACGAAGAAATTCCTATATAAATATTTTTTAAAAATAAAAATTTTCTTGTATATACAGAAATTATCGAAACTATAATTAACTAAAATCCATTTAGATTTAAATGCTTATAAACAGTATATAAGTAAAAATTGAATTACTTTACCTATCTTTTGGGACTCCTCAACGTCTCTAACTCTAGACATGCCAAGTGTAAAGGAGATGGCTAGGTGTGAATCCCTTTGGTCCTTTTTTCTTTTTTAGTTTTGGTTTTATTTAAAAATATCTTATTTTATGTCATGCATCACCCATGTGTCCTGATGGGTTAATTTGGGTGAAGGATGAGCCATGAAGAATGGGTCATGGGCTTGATGGTCTATGGACCTAGGTTTTGGATTTAGGTTATGGGCTAACGCCCCTTTCTTGGTGATTTGGGTCTTAGTGTTGGGCTAATTTAGCATGCCTATGGTAATCCAAATCTTAGATCCTAATGGACCCATATAATTGACCTAATTAAATAATTAGGTGAATTATAAGGTTTGACCCCACAATGTCAATTTTGAGTCGCAAGGTAGTTTAATATGTGAACATCCTTGGGTGGGGTTCAATTGATTTAGATTAACTCAAAGATAGGGCCTAAATTAAATTTAATAATCCCCTTAATTAATTAATCAGATAATTAAGTGAATTAAGGGGATTGACCCCATGGTACCAATTGGGTTCATCACATGGTGTGGCATAAATTTGGGTTTGCATCCCCTTTCAAGATGTCCATAACCTTCTATTATTCTAGGCTCATCAGCTGCCTTAGAGAATTAATCAACAAGATAAAAAGGGATCTCTATTATTATCATAGTGAAGAAAAATATTGCTCATGTTAATTATTAGGTAGTATTAGGTGCCTTTGTCAAAAACCATGTGTTATTGCAACCTAGGGTATTACTGGCTTGGGTTTTATATGCCCTAGTCCTTAGCACTAACAAGGATGACCTAATAAGCTAACATAGGCTTCTATAGTTAGACCATTTTAGGGGTATCAGTGATCTTAGGTTTCATTTCTATGTTGGCTAAACTAGCTAGAATTCACATTTGATTTACATAAGTATAATGTTAATTGTTTAAGTTAGTAAATTTTAGAATTTTATTTTTATGAGTTTTGTATTTTAATTTTTTTGTTTTTTGGTTTTATATTTTAATTTTTATTTAGTTCAATCTTTTATTTTATTAGTCAACATGAGAATCAAGGTATTCTAAAGTTAATATTTTGCATTTGGTTTTCAGGCCTAAGTTGATGTTCTTCCATTTGATTTACTAGTCTACGTTTGAGGTTCACATCTATCAAAAGAAAGGTTTTCATGTGTATATTATTTATTTATAGTTTTATATTTAACACCTATTTTTTATTTATATGAAAATTTTCTTTTTGTAGACAAAAATACTCTTTTAAAAGTTTAAGACATGAGAAATATTTTCTTTTCTTTATTTATGTAAAAGCAATAAATTATCATGACACTTTAAATATTTAATTATAGATCATATGAATGTAATAGAAGTTGAATATGAATGTATTTATAAATTTGTATTAAGGTTTGCATATTTCTATGTTAAACATACAACTTACAAATTCATGGATGGAAATTTATAAACTTATATGTAAATATACCTTTGTGTAGATTTTACACTCACAAGCTTATATATTTGATTATAAAAATTTACATATTTTGAGAAAAGAATTACTTTTACAAAAACTTAATTAGAAATGAGATTTGAATCTTTAATAAAAATATTTTAAAAAGTACGCTTAAGTGAAGTTTAAAAAAAAATGAATTTTGTTTTGAAACTTTAGGAGATTTAAAAAAAAATGAGTCTGAAAGCTTAAAATTTAAAAGGTTTTTTAAAGGAATTTTACAAGCTTACAAGTTTATTTAATAAAAAAATTAAGCTAATGATCATAGTCTCTCTTTTTTTATAGGAGTGTTGGTTTTATATTTTTTTTAGTGAAAAGTATGGGCCAGATAGATTTCAGATAAATAAATAAATAATTAATTAATTATGACATCAAAAATAATATACTATCCCTAAAGGTAGAAAAATCACTTTATGATGAGTTTAATTATTTTAAAAAAAGTTTAATTTGGACATTTACATGGTCTGGGTTTTTATCAATAGATCTTTTACTCACATAATCTAAGGATTAAATAGGATTTAAATTAATTTTAGTTGCTACCTCTTATAAGGACAAATCCCTTATAGTTAATTTCATTTTAAGCAACAAAATTCCTTGAAAAAAACTCTTAATTAAGGCAGTTCTAAGAAAATTCTAAGTTTAGATTTCCACAATTGATTATTAAGAATATTAAATGGGAAAACTCAAAGGTGAATCAATTTTTAAAAGAAGCCAAAGGAGGAGTTAGAAGATGTCAAAGATATTGAGAGACTCAATAACATCTTAATCATCTTATTATTTAGCTTTATTAATTTATGAAAGTGATATATTTGATGTTAATATTGACATTTTATTAGAATAGTAGGACTTATATCACACAATATATAATTATATGAAAGCCTATGAGGTGAGGATTTACGTCGTAACTGTTAGAAATTCATGTTTGAACTTTATGACATAAATTCTAAAAAATACATAATAGCCAAGATCTTTTAAATTCATGATTTTAACATATCTGCAATAAGGTAACACATACATGTATTCATGCTGATAAAATTTGATTTTGAAGAGATGGAGTTGCTCTCTCTAATCCCTTTCAACTTTCTATACTTTTTGATGGAAGGAAATGTACGGGGTCTGTTCGGAAAAGAGAGGACACATTCTTTGAATTATGCTTTATTTAACCACCATCTATCAAGGGGGTTATTAACCAATAGGATTTATTATAATTTAATAAATTAATTGATTTTTATTATCAAAATCAATGACAGAAGTTATGAGTTAAGGAAATAAATAACCTAAATTATCATGAATTATAAAAGTAAATAACATAAGTTAACATAAGTTATGAGTTAAGTAAATAAATAATTTATGTTATCATGAGTTATAAAATAAATGACATAAATTATTGATAAGTTATTAAAATAAATGTGAGCCACAAATAAAATTTTAACATTCTCCCACTTGGCTCAGTTAATTTTAATAGTGCATAATATACTGCACAAAATGTAAGATAAATCCTTCTTTAAATTGGTTAAAACATCAATTATTTAATAAGTATGAAATTAATATGAATCATGACAAATCTTGTTAAACATCATGCAACATAAAATGTACACTAACTATAAAAATAAGATTTAGAAATATGATAAACAAGAATAATTGAGCTCAATGTGTCAAAATATGAAGAACATAAAACTAATAAAGGATTTTGGTACTGCCCATTCTCACGACATGTTCGTTAAATGTCTTTGGAGGCAACCCTTTCGTTAAAGGATCCACAATCATGAGATTGATGATAATATGCTCAAATGACACCCTATGTTTCTGAACTTCTTCCTTAACGACAAGATATTTTAATTCCATGGGTTTAGCACCTTTAGAATACTTGTTGTTTTTAGAAAAGAAGACTGTTGTGGTGTTATCACAATAAATTATTAGCGGCTTGACAATACTGTCGACAATTCTAAGTCCTGAAATAAAATTCCTTAGCCTTAAACCTTGAATTGTAGCTTCGAAGCAAGCAAAAAATTCAGCTTCCATAGTGGAAGCAACTATGATAGTCTGCTTCACACTTTTCCATGAGATTGCTCCTTAAGCTAAAAGGAACAGATAGTCAAATGTTGATTTTCTAGTATCAACACATCAAGCAAAATCTGAATCTGAATATTCTATCACTTCAAGATCTTTAGATCTTCTATAAGTGTGCATGTGATCCTTTCTTCATTGTAGATACCTCAAAATTTTTTTTGCAGCTTTCCAATGATCTATTTATGAATTACTTTGATATCTACCCAGCATCCCGACAACAAAGCTAATGTCTGGTCTGGTACAAGTCTGAGCTTACATTAAGCTTCCAACAATAGATGCATAAGGAATTTCTTTTATTTGTTTACATTCAAAATCATTCTTTGGACACTGCAAAAGGCTAAATTTTTCTCATTTTTGAATTGGAGCAACACTTGCTGAACACTCTTCTGTATTAAATCTCTTAAGAAATCTTTCGATATATGTTTTCTGAGACAGCCCTAACAATCCTTGTGATCTATCATGAAATATTTCAATTCCAATCACATAAGATTCCTCACTCATATCTTTCATTTCAAAGTCTTAACGAGAAAAATCTTGGTTTCATATAATAAGCCAAGATCACTAGTAGCTAGCAAGTTGTCACTAACATACAGAATGAGAAATATGACCTTGGTCCCACTGACTTTTAGATATATACATCGATCAATAGTGTTTTCTTTAAATCCAAAGGACGTGATAGTATCATTGAAATTAAGATACCATTGTCGGGAAGCTTGCTTAAGTTCGTATATTAATTTCTTAAGTTTACACACCATGTGTTCCTTTCCTTCAACCGAAAATCCTTCAGGTTGACTCATGTAGACCTCTTCATCTAAAGTCCCATTCAGAAAGGCAGTTTTCACATCCATTTGGTGTAACTCTAAATCAATATGAGCTACCAGTGCCATGATAATTCTAAATGAATCTTTCTTAGAAACCAGAGAAAAGATTTCTTTATAGTCGATGTCATATTTCTGAGTGAAACCTTTGGCAACAAGTTATGTTTTATATCGTTCAATATTGTCATTTGAGTTGCGCTTAGTCTTAAAGACCCATTTACACCCGACTCTTTTACAACCTTTAGGCAATTCAACGATATCTCAGACTTTATTGTGATCCATCGATTTTAACTCATCTTTCATTGCATCTAACCATTTAGAAGAATTTTCACTTTTTGTGGCTTGTTACAATGAAACTAGATTTTCATTGACTCCCAAGTCAAATTTAGACTCGTGTAGATAAACCACATACTTCATGTGGTTCATCTAATGCATGTTCATTAGTGACAGATTCATTGAGGGGTATTTGATCATTTATTTATTGTTTCTGTAAGTTGTCAAATTGTTCAACAACTGTAGGAATAACAACTTAAGAAGAAATTTTAGGTAAAGGAACTTGAACCCTAATTTCTTGGATCTCCACTTTACATGGTTCCAAACTCCCACTAACTTCACCATTTTTAATAAGCTTAGCATTTCCAGCTTTAATAATTCTTGCACTATTATTAGGACAATAAAATATATACCCTATAAAATTTTCTAGATAACCAATGAAAAAACCACTGATTGTTCCTGAGTTCAGTTTCTTTTTATGTGGATTATATATCCTTATTCTACCGGACAACCCCAAACATGGAGGTGCCTTAAACTATGTTTTCTTCGTGTTCACAGTTCAGAAGGAGTCTTTGGAATTGCTTTACTGGGAATCCTATTTAACAAATATGCAACAGTCTTTAAGGCATGCATCCTCATTGATGAGGGTAAAGAAGAATTACTCATCATACTCTAGTCATTTCTATTAGAGTACGATTTTGTCTTTCTGCAATGCCATTTTTTGTGGTGTTTGTGGCATAGTGTATTGAGCACATATGTCATTAGTTTGAAGGAATTTAGCAAATGGACCTAGACATTGTCTAGATTCATTGTAACTTCCATAATATTCACCGCCTCTATCTGGCCTAATAATTTTTATTTTTCTATCCAATTGTCTCTCAACCTCAGTTATATACACCTTTAATGCATCTATAGCTTAAGATTTTTGATGCAATAAGTAGAAATACACATAATGTGAAAAGTCATCAATAAAAATGTTAAAATATTTCTCTCCACCAAAAGATGGAACATCAAAAGGTCCATAAATATCAGTGTGTATAATTTCAAGGAGCTGTGTGCTTCTTGTGTTGGATTTCTTAAGTGTGTGATTTGTGTGTTTTCCTTTAATATAATCCACATAGGTGCCAAGATCAGTAAAATCCAATTCATTAAGGATTTCAATTTCTACTAATCTTTCTATTCTTTCTTTGGATATATGACCCAAATGTTTATGCCACAAATAAACTAAACTTTCATTCATAAAATCATGTTTAGTACCAATATTATGATGCAAAGTCATCAGAGTCTCAGCGAAAGGTTATCAAGTTTAAGCTTATATATGTCATCACAAAGATTACCAGAACCTATGAGATGATTGTGTTTAAACAAACTGAAACAATCATTTCCAAATTTAAAGCAGTATTCAATATAATCAAGTTTAGACAATGAAATCAAGTTACAAGAAACAGAAGGGACATAAAGTTTTTGAAAAAGGTTTAAATGATGTCCAGTATCTAAAATTAACCGATAGGTTTTAATAGCTTCAACTGGTGCTTTGACTCTGTTTCCCATGACAACAAATTTATCATTTTGGTTTATGATTTGGGTTGTAAGGAATCCCTGCATCATATAAAAAACATGAGTGATACAACAAGAATCAATCCGCCAGGTATTATAAGGAAATTTTGCTAAATTAGATTCAAAACATACAGAAACACAATGTTTACTTTTCTTTTCGAACCAGTCTTTGCACTTTTGACACTCATTTGATAGTGTCCAGGTTTTCTGTAAAAGTGGCACTTAATTCCTTTATGTTCATCTTTGAGAATTGGGGTAGACGACACAATAATCTTTAGTGGCCCTTGCTTGCTCTTTCCATTCTTCTTTCCAAGTTTCTTTACAGCTCTTTTTTGGTGACTCATGAGATTAATGGAGTGATTTGCTCCTTTCTTAAGCCTTGCTTTCTCTTGAATGAGTATACATTGTAGTTCATTCACATTCCACTTATCTATCATAGAGTTGTAGTTCATGAGAAATGGATCATACTTAGGAGGCAATGAGTTAATGATAAATTACACAAGGAATTTTCATTCACTTCCATTCCTAGGGGTTCTTATGTCTTCGTTGTTATGTTCGTCATTTGAACGACATGCTCATGCATAGTACGAGAACCATTAAACTTCATGTTGGTTAACATACTCAATAGTGTCCCAGCAAGAGACTTATCAGCAGAGTCAAACTGAGAACAATTCTCAGTAAATTTCATAAATTCCTTAGCACTTTCAGTGTTAGAAAATGTACACTTAATGTTGTTTACTACAGTCATTCACATAAACATTAAGCTCAATCTGCTCGATTTTTATCAAACTTTATAAAAAGATATTTGCTCAGCATTGTTAAAATCAGTAAGAGTAGGGGGTTTCGCCGTCATGAGTGTCAAAGCAAGTTCCAGAACACCAAGGTGAAACTGGACTTGCTCACACCATTCAGAGAAATTAAGCTCATTGAATGTTTGAACAGATGTAGCTTGCGAATGAAGAAAAACATGAGTAGTTACTGCAAATAAATAAAAGATGCTCGTACATTAATGCTTCAAACATTAAACTTACATAGATGTTTATATAAAATCAGATTAAAATAATAATTATAATAATAATAGTGTATTAAAACCTCCTTTAGGTGATATAATAATACACAATAATAAGCATAATTGATGCTTGACTTAAATTTAATATAATTGGTAATTGTTTTGCACTCAAATTAGACATGCCTATTATCTTTGGATATATAAACATATCTTAATTAAATATATAAATAGAATACAATTATATTCAAAGATTATAAAATAAATAATCAACCTTTGGGCGATCTAGAAATATTTTATAATCAATGAATTTAATATTTACGTAATAAAATGTTAAATTATTTCATGACAAGCATCACATTGTCGTGAGTAATTGAATTTATTTAATTTGACCTCTATTAAACTTACTAATTTGGTCACTTTGGTGACTAACAAATTAAACATAACATCGACATCAAAGAAATAATAATTTTAATCGCATCAATTTATTTTAGTGATCTAATTCAAGATCTAATTTACAGCAGAAACTTAAGACAATTAACATAAAAAAAAATATATGAAAAATCATAAATTTAGTAATCAATGATCTGATATCACATGTTAGAAATTCATATTTGAACTTTAGACACAAATTCTAAAATATACATAATAATTAAGATCTTTAAATTCATGATTTTTATATATCTATAATAAAGTAACACATATCTGTATTCATGATGATAAAATTTTATCTTAAAAGAATTTGATCTTGAAGAGATAGAGTTTCTCTCTCTAATCACTTTCAACTTTCTGTACTTATTGATAGAGCGAAATGTACGGGGTGTGTTAGGAAGAGAGATGACTCATTCTTTGAATTATGCTCGATTTAATCACCATCCATCAATGGGGTTATAAACCAATAGGATTTATGATAATTTAATAAATTAATTGATTTTTTTATTAAAATCAATGAAATAAGTTATGAGTTAAGAAAATAAATAACTTAAGTTATAAAAATAAGTATCATAAGTGAACATAAGTTATGAGTTAAGAAAATAAAGAACTTATGTTATCATGAGTTATAAAATAAATCACATAAGTTATTGATAAGTTATTAAAATAATTGTGAGTCACAAATAAAATTTTAACAGTAACTAGAAAACAACCTCAAAATCCTAAAAATAAACGTATGGTTCATCGAAAGAAGTAGAACGTTAGAAGATATTCTATAAAGAAAAAATGCAGCCAAAAAATGATGGACTTACAATCCTGCATCAAAGGGGCTGCCATCTAAACCTGTCTCATCATAGAAAATCATGCATTGTTGGGCTCATGAAATGCATATAAAATAGACTGTTATTTATTAAGAAGTGTAGGTCGTACAACTTAATAAAAAAACCAGTGTTTATGTATGATGGTATGCAAAATATTATAAGACTAATGCTAATTTATTTTTGTAATTTTAAATTTATAAACATATAGCTCACCGCACTCATATGTTCTATTAATTTTATAACTCTTAGTATTAAGTGATAAAGTAAGATATGTCAAGGTATGTATGTTCTTGATGATGAATGCTCAAAAAAGTTATTTATAAGGCCAATCGGTATGCAGAGGCGGACTTATTCTATATGGTGGTGATACTTAAAAGATAAATCATCCCTTTTTGCACAATGAGTGAGGGCCTGAAGACATTGAATAAAATTAATATGAACACATATGCTTAAAATGAGCTTATTGTGATTATTCCTAAATCGAAAAGATGATTTGGTTATTTTAAATGCATGTTGTCTGAAGGTGAATGCAATGTTTTATTTTTTTAATTTGGGTTATGAATTTCTTAATTCTAAAAATTTTGGTTGAACTTGTTTAACTTGGGCATAAAATTTAATCCTTAATGAGCCTATCGATTATCCAATCAAAAGCAAACCAAACAATGACTTGAAATGTGGGTAGACCTATTAAATCAAGAACAACAAAAATAACAAACAAAACAACAACGTGAGAACAAACGTGTAGCCCTTGCCCTATGACTGACTCGTCAGTAAATTATATCAGCCAAGAATAATCGATTATTCTTTGTGGTTGCACTTCTGAGATGTGGTAGAGCACGTGGCTTAACCTACATCAATAAGAAAATTTTTCTTTGTTCAATTTGAAGAACAATAGCGGGCTACATGTGCTTGTATCCTTATTTGATGTCAAAATACCTACAAATAATTAATGCGCATGCTCTATATTATATATTTATTTTGTTGCACTTATAATTACTTAGATGATTTAAATCATCTATATTGAAATTTAAAGCTTAAAACAATATTAATTTTTTTAAATGTATGAAATTAGATACCAAATAATCTAAATATTTTAGAACTTATTCGCAAGATGTTGTTTGTCACGCAAAAAAATATTGACAAGTTGAATACGACCGATCATATAAAGTTTGCCTTATTAATTGGTACCACCAATCATCGTTTGGCAACTACGTTCGTCGTCCACGCTCAACCTTAGAGTGCTCACGTAAGTGCAAGGTATTTAAATGATTACTATTTTATCTTAAATTATGTTTTAATGTTTTTATTTTAAAAACTTTTATTTTTATATTAAGTTTTTTTATTTTTTTTTTTTTGTATTTGTACAAATAAAAATTTTCATACCCATGACACGGATTTTGATGTAGGGTATGGATCTCGAGGTAATCCTTTGAGTAAGAAAAATTTACACTTCAATTAAAATTCATCCACATCACTGATTTTAATAAACTTATTGTCAAACTGACAGGCTCAATCCAATAATACTAAAATTGGTCTAATCCATTAAACCGTATTTGGAAGCTTTTCGGGCTTACTTGAAAGATCAAATGAATGTCGAATATGACAAGTTTTTAGTCGAATCCAGCGTCTCGACGAGATGAATCTAACGAGCAAAAAATTATTCAATTCTAACATCATTAAGACACTCAAATGTTCATCAAATATCATATGATTAAGAGAATCTCTCCGAACCGTCCGATCAAAGTAGTTCATATTAATTTATTAATTGCAATCGAGACTCTCTAAATAGAATTTTGATAGAGGAAGAGAGCTTAAAGCCTGAAGAAGAGCTTGAAGCTTTGGGAAGGAGTTGAGGTTCAACATCACTCCGATCACTATCAAACACCTTAACCACCACTTGTCATCTCTCGCCGATTATCATCAGCTGCTGCTTCTTTGCGACGAGATCATTTTTGTATCAACATTATAACTTTCTTGTCTGTGGGACAAGAGATCATATTTATAATCTTATGTTCATATTGGATTTATTTAGTTGGGTCAGACCCTGTGATTTGCTTCTATCAAGATTATTTAATGTAGAAACATTTGGTATCTCAACAAATTATTTTTTCATCTGAGTGTGTGTTGAATTCACAGATAACACTAAGACGATAATCGATTACTCTATCATAACACCATGAATCTTCTAGCATGCATCAATCTTATTAATTGTAATTAAATTATTTGATTTCACATGTAATTTGATATATTTCTTATCGTTGTCTCTTTCTTCAATATTTTCTCTTCTGGCACATTATTCAATTTTATCGCCTCTGATAAGGTATTCAAAGAATAATAATGTCAATATCCAGTCCTAGAAAGAGAATATTAAACGGGAATATGAATATATATATATATATATATATATAACAAAAACAAAAAATAAATTGTCATCATGCAGTTCTTCAATTACGTGCACTAAACGTTAATTACGAAGACTGGATGTCCTTGCTGATATCAATTATAGGACTAAATCTGATTAAAAGTACATTTAAAATATAATATTTAATTCATAATTATTGAAATTGGCACAGCTGGTCCCTCGGAACAAACAAAATTGTCACTGTGTTGAGTCATAACCAGAGGAACCAGACTCCCTTACGTTGCTTCCGGTTTCGTTGGTCAAATTCTTTAATTAATCGGCCAGCGGATTTTATTTGTTGTTATGTTCACGTAATGAGAGAATTTATCATTAATAATTGAGAATATGTTTGCTGATTAAACAGCACGCTTCCAGAACTTCTCGGTAAGTTAATCTTTTCGTTTGTCGCAAGAAATGAATGCAGTGACTCATCGCTAGAAAATTCACCTACATGGCAGAGAAGTATTTAAGTAAGAAATCTAAAAATCAATTGGACTTCAGTCAATTTTTATTTTTTTTGCTGATGAAATTATTGTCAATTATTCATTTTGATAAATGCAGTTTTAACGCTAAGTCATTAAAATGATTACACGCTTAAAAACAATCGAATATTTAAGAAATTATTTCAAATTGGTGGGGATTTTGAGATTGTTTGGGAGAGCGTTTTACAGCAGCGGCGTTTTCAAAAACGCCGCCTAGCCGTTTGTTTCGCACGTTTAGGTTGCGTTTTAGAAAAAGGCGTTTTCTGTTTGCATATAAACTCCATCGCGGGGGGTTCCCCGCGATCCGCGTTCGTCATCTGCGTTCGCCATCTCATTTACCGCCCTGCCCTCGCTCGATCCTCCGTCGCTCTTTTGCCGAAAGCCAAGCGAAGCCATCCATCGCTCCTCCGTCGCTCTTCTGCTGAAAGTCAAGCGAAGCCAATGGACGCCATCCGTCGCTCCTCCGTCGCTCATCCGTCGCTCCTCCGTCGCTCATCCGTCGCTCCTCTTCCTCTGCGATCGATCTTGCAAAGACGCTCTTTGCTGCTGCCCGGTCCTCGCCCTGATGGTCTTGCTCCCTGCTGCTGCCTCTTCCTGTCGAGCGACGATCTCGCAACTCCCGTGACGAGCGACGGCTCGCGAACTCAGGCGAACTGGGAGACGGTTTCGGGTGAATCTGGGAGACGAGGAAGCAGCGAGTTTCTTTGCGGCGAGGAGAGGAAGAAGGAGAAGATGGTTTACTTAATATAATTTTATTTAAGTTATTTTTAATAGTTTAGGTGATTAATAATTAGTAATTAATATATATATATTAAGCTAATTATAATTATAAAAAATTATGTGTAACTATGTTTGTTATTATTTAAGAGAAAATGAATTACTTATAAATTTAAATAATTACAAATTAAAATAAATTACCAAACACCATAACAGTTTATTTAAAACAGGGGCAGGATGGTCATTTATCCTGGATCAGCTGGTTTAAAAATGCACGAACCAAACAGCCAGACAGCTTATCCAGATCAGCTGAGTATCAGCAGATTATCAGAATAAGCTGCTTATCAGCAGAAGCTGGATAAGCTGCAGCTGCCCAAACAGACCCTTAAAAGAAGGAATCCGTACCAAAGCTCTTTGGATGAAAATTTATTAGCTCTGTAATTAGGGGAAAAATATTACATCAGGACTCCGCACATAAAATATTACATCAGGACTCCGCACGTAGAGCTACGTGCATAGTCCAGTGAAATCGCGCCACGTGTCGTGTGACAGGAAAAAAATCGTTCAGTAATACAAGGAATATCCCTCTGTGTTCTTCTGCAATATTCAGGTGTTATTGTGTGTTATTCATGTGTTATTGATGTGTTATTATGTTATTATAACACTGAAAATATTCTCATAACAGAATAATACTTGAATAATACACAATAACTCATGAATAATATATAATAACGCCTGAATAAAGCGGAATAACACAGGGAGAATATTCCCTGCGTTACCGGACAATTTTTTTCTGATGCGCCACATTGCGTGATTTCACTGGACTCCACACTTAGCTCTACATGCGGAGTGCTGATGTTATATTTTCTCATAATCAGGGCCCCCCACCCTCCTCGCTGTCTCTCTCCCCATTTGTGCTAAATCTGAAGGTCACTAAATATTTTTTTCTAAAGAAAGGCCTTGATTTCACACTTGGAAAAAGTTCTAGACAAGAAAAAGAAAAAACAAATTGAAAGAATCACCCTCATTTGTTGTCAATCAACACTAATATCTCTAATGATTGTCATCACCTTTATATCAATTAATCTTAATATCCGTTTACCTATCACCTTTATGATTATACGTCTAAAAATATGTTTGACACATCCTCATTGAATCAAAATCATTAAATATTGATTATACAATGAAACTCATTGTAATATCATTTTTCAAATGCATATTGTGATATCCTTTTCAAAAAATTGAAAATATAAGCATTATTAAATTGTTATTAAGCATTCAAGTGGAAGGGGGGTCAAGCAAAAACTTTTTTAATCTACTATATGATAGTAAAGAGTTTAAGGAAAATTTAATGGAGGGTGTGATGCGCTAAAACTTACTGTGAAGTAAGTTAACCACGAAATACAAGTATACACGTCAAGTATTAAAAAGTACCACGTATCGATCTCACGAGGAAAGGGCTCAGAACTATTATGATGGGCGAATTTCTAATTTACTGAATTTCTAAAACTAGTTTAGTGTGATCACAACCAGATGATGGTTTCCTAAAATCTTACTTAAAAAGTGGAAATAAAGGATAATGTGTTCTTTAGAGACAGAAAATAACAGCAAATAAATTTTACTATTTTTCAAGCTATATGAGGTTCACTCCCCCGTGATTTAAGTAATGTGGTGATTCGTGATTTTTCTAATTTTTTCCTAATGTGATTGTCGTCGATTGGGATTGACAGTCATCCTTATGCCTATGTCCAGGTCAAAGGAATGCTAGAATCCATGAAGTTAAGGTTTTCTCAATCCCCATAGCATCCCACATATTTGTTCAAATCCTCTTTCTAGGTTGCAAAACTCGGATAAAATATGTCTATTGTTATCCAGATTTTGTGGTTAACCATTCTTCTCCTCTGTGCAATAGGTAGGAGTAACATATAGTGAAATGTGTTAACATCCTTATTGAAAGTCAGAAGTAAATTATACTCTATGGTTAACATAATAACGAAAAAAAATTGATTTCTTAGGAAAACAATAGAGATAAATAAATCATCCATAAAACCACGAAACTACATATCATAAATCACATTAGCGTGAAAGTAAATTTGGCTACACATGTTGGAAAGAAAGCGGGAAAAACATTTCATTCAAAATCATTATTGTAAGTAAAAATTGAAAGTAAGAACTCACAAAACAATTTGATCCCTCTTACACAATAACCAACTTTTCTCTCATACAACAACCTCTCCAAAACTATAAGAAAATACAAAAAATCAAATGTGGAAAACACCCTCAACTTTAGTGCCCAAGCCTCCTTCTAACATCCAAAAGCCAAGAAGAGTCCCTCTCTCTTACGAAACAACTAAGTTCTTATAGTTAGGTATTATATTAAGGATCCAAAATAGTATCCAATTAAGCTTTCCAAATCCATCAGCAAGTCAAAATAGGCAATAAATCCCATAAATTTGAGATCTGGACATTTGTCGGTGTGGTCACGGCCAAAACTAGCATGGTCATGCCCATATATGGCATGTTCATGCCCAGATCTAGCATGGTCATGCCAAACAACACTTTTTCATGCATTTTGACTTTGTTTTACATATTTAACACTTGTAACCTGCAAAATAACACAAAGAACCTTCCAAAAACATAATATCATGATAACTAAGGTGAATTAAAAGATAAAATGCAAAATAAAAGTGGGTAAAATTATGTAAAATTAGCACATGTTATGGTGAATCCTCCCCTAATTCCACCACTATGAGCATCATCACAATTAATTGATACTGGAACTCATCACCCATTATTATACTGGAACTCATCACCCTATTATTTCTTAGGATTTTCCATTAATAGGAGATTAAGCTAACAATTTAAAATTTTCCCCCATCTTCTCCAATTAGAATGTCGTTTTTATTGTTTATATTATATGTTAGTGATGCTTGTCGAGAGATCGGTAATAGTAGAATAAAAAATTAGAAACTCAGTGTAGTACAAGTTCTAACACACACACAGATAAAAAAAATATTGAGAGAAGCACCATAACTTTTACGTAGAAAACATTGGAAAGGGAAAAATATGTGATCTGGCTCAGCTGAAGTAATCCACTAAGGAATTATAAGTACATAGATCCACTGTCCTCTTGAATTAAAGAGGATGGAATTACAATGTTGATGTACTATGATAGTTTAACAATAGTAGCCATGGTGAGTTGTGAAGGCTGTAGTTGATTGCTGCAGAAGCAGAAGCTCACTGTGAATGTTGTAGATGGTAGTTGTAGTGTCAGCTCATCGTATATGTCATAGTTAAAAGTTATGTTAGTATTTCACCATGTAAGTCGTAAATGGTAGCTTCAGAAGTGTTGGTTGGTCAAGCTGAGATAGTATTTATAGGCTGTAGAGACAGTAGTTGAGAGACGCATGAGCTCTAAGAGCGTTCGTAGGGCATAGAGGCCAGAGTTAGGAGCTGGAGCTATAATAACTTCTTTATGCTCCAAAGGTCAAAATTGGGATTTGCATGAGTCGTGAGTCACATAGGCCGTAGTTGGTCGCATTGGTCATAGTGGTGAGTTGCAATAATGCATGTAGATTGTAGAGATTGGAGTTGAGAGTTGCATGGTTATGTGCCAAGTAAATCGTAGTTGGTTACATAGACTGTAGTGGTGAGTTGCAACAATGTCCGCAGATTGTAGGTGCAAGACTTGAGTGCTAAGAAATTTGTGAGCCACATAGGTCGTAGTTGGTGTCGGAAGTCTTAGTTGTGAGTTGCAATAACTTCTGCAGGGCATAGAGGCTGGAGTTGACAACTACATGAGCTGTGGGCTGTATATGCCGTAGTTGGTCACATATACCATAGTGAGAAGTTATAATAACGCCGTAGAGGCAAGAGCTTAAAGCTACATGAGTTATGAATCACATAATTCATAGATGATCGCATAAGCCGTAATGGTGAGCTTTAATAACGTTCATTGATCGCAGAGGTCAGAGTTGAGAGCTAGATGAGCTTTGAATCACATAGCTCGTAGTTGGTCGTATAAGCTGTAGTTGTAGGATATAGAGGTTGGAGTTCCAATTTACGTGAGTTGTGAGCGCATAAGCCATAGTTGGTCACATAAGCGGTAGTAGAGAGCTGCATAAGTTATGAGAATGTCTATAGGCCATGGAAACTAGGGTTGGGATACCTTAATCGAGGTATATTTTTGTACAGTGTTAGCGGTGTGTTGCTCCGTAGGATGTTTTTTTATTCGACAAGGGTGGTCGTTATTTCGCTCGGTGCTCCGTAACGTATGTCGTGACTCTGTAAAGCGTTTTGTTGCAACAAGCAGCAGGTGATCGACGGCGGCCATAGAGCGATGGTCAAATGTGGTCGACTGCTGTGGCAATAGGAAGCATTCGTCTAGACTTCAGTGCAAGATAACACTGGAATTCATCTACTTCTTCTCTTGATCCAGCTATTCCTCCTCTCTCCATGAAGAGGTGGAGCTTTAAGTATAGAGTGAAGGAGATGTCTCTCTGCAAATACGGAAGAAATCGGGATCACTCTATTAGACCACCCAGAGATGTTCCCTCAATAAGATAAAATTGTATGGACGTTTGAGTATCTTAATGATGTTAGAATCGAGAGATATTGGACTCGTTGGATTCGTGTAATCAAGACGCTCGATTTGACAATAAGCGTGTTAAATTGAGACTCTGTTTGACCTTCCAATTAACCACCTGAAGTTTCTAAAGTGGTATAATGGCTTGATCTGAGCTTGATAAGGTTCGATTAAATCAATCTTGATGTCATTTATTTCATCTCTTCGAGTCGTTCAGTTTGACTATAAATTTGCTATAATCATAGTTTTAGATTATTTTTAATTTGTGTTTGAATAATTATTCATACTAGTCATTTTGAGGTTCATTTCAAATAACAAAATTTATTGATGACTATTTTAATCATGTTAAATCCCATGAGTTTTCACTTCTAGTGTTGCTACATAAAATTCCAGCACCTCTTATACATCATATTTTCTATAGAAATAACTGTGCCGTAGTTAATTTTTTATAGAAATAAGTGCGCCGTAGTTAAGTTTTTGATCAGGAGATTGATTTAATTAAGGCCCCGTTTGTTTAGGGCGTCGCGGGGCGTCGCGGGGGCTTAGGCCGAATTTCGTTTGTTTGGATAGAGCGACGCGGCGGAAGAGGAGACGAAGCGGGTACGACGCGGGCAACGGCAATAAGCCCCCGTTCGCAGCTTTCTCACGCGCTGTTTCTCATCCCTACCCCTCGCGCCTCCCTTCTGTCTGCTAATATCTCCTGCTTCTCTGTTGCCTTTCTTCTTCCCTATCCACTCAAATCGGCCGATTTCAGGTAAAATTTGAGCAACTTTTGCTGATCTACTTGCAGAGCTGAGGTATTTTGAGTATTATGAGCAATTTTTGCTGATCTCCCTTCTCTAGACCTCCCGCTTTCTCGACATATTTTCTCTGTTTCTACTTCGTCTGTATCTGTGAAATGGCATGAGATGAGTCTTGGCCTTTGCGTTTTTTCTGTGAAATGACATGAGATTTTTCTAGATCTGATTGGTATCTGAGTGTTGGCCTTTGCTTAAGCTTCGTCTGTATCTAGTTTGTTTAAGCTTAAGCTTCGTCTGGATCTGATTTTTCTGGATCTTGTTTGTTTAAGCTTAAGTGAAATGGCATGAGTAAGGGCATGAGATTTTCTCTGTTTCTATGCTTAAGCTTCGTCTGGATTTAATTCATGGATCTTTAACCGAGGATTGGAATTCTATTGCTGTCATTCTATCTCTGTTTCTATGCTTAACCTGTTATTCTTATCTGTTGAAGTTCTGAAAATTAAAATTATGTCTGATTGAAATTTGATAATACTTCACACATAAGTATGGGGGGCATCCTTTTCATTCCATCCTTCTAATTTTGCAATCTTATTTATTTTGAAAAAATATGAAAACAAATGAGCTTTATTGTGTTTTGTGAGCAATGATGTTGTCCAACAAAATCAATATGGACTACTGCTTGGTTGGACTTGCAAGCTCACACATAGAACATTGGATTATGGATGCAAATGCGATAGGTGCAAAATACATAAAGATTTGGTTGAATGGGTTATGGTATCTTTGTAAATGTTTTGGAGCTTAAAATTATATTGGTCTTAAGAGCTTTTGTTTTCAAGATTAAGTTCATAATGTGTTGTTCTTTGCTTCACCGTTTTCTGTTGGGGGGTCCCATCAATCCGACCTGCCAGAGGAGAGAATCTTTGGTGATATACTATATTACATAAAACTGGATTGGCAATTGGCATTGCTACGTTAACATATAGATCATTGAATTTATATTACATCCAAAACTTTCTCAATAAATATAAGCTTCTATGTCTTGATTTTAATTTTCCTGCATATCTTGAGGCAAATATTTTTGTAGCAGATGAATGTGCATTACTTTATGGGCTTTAAATTGAGGTTGAAATATTAGAGTTTCATCCTGAGCTAGATGAAGCTTGAGAATTGGATAGTTTGTTGGCAGTTTTTTTAACTAGAAGCATATCTAACTATTTTCTGGCATTTACTTTAAACAAAAGGGTCACTCTAAATGCTCCAAGAGAACAATAATGGTAAATATAAGAAGCTCTATGGTATGCAATCAACATGCATATTGTTTTGAATGATTCAGTCACATATTTTATTCATATCTCCATTACGATTCAAGGGGACATTATAGGAAGCATTTTGTATTGTTTACAAGGATTACATCTCAGTGCCATTTACTGCTTCATTGAAATATGCTGTAACACTTGTGCTGTGGTTATTTTAAAAAAAAAAGGGAACAATTTTGTGAAGAGGAAGGAAAAACAGAATAAAATGTTCTAGAGGAAGAAACTGTAAATATTACTTGAACTGTAGGTTGGTGATTAATATATTTTCATTTTGAACATATCTGTTTTTTTGTTTAACTGTTAGATTTAATTTTATGCCTTATGGGCTCTAGCGTGTGAGTTGGTTTATTTGTACTTATGGATGGACATGAAATGCTGGCAGCATCTGAGAGCATGAAATTGTAGAAATTTCAACTTAAAATGCCTTAAGAGCTGTATCATTGTAGAAATATTCATTTAAGTTCTTGTAGTGATGCAATTCAAGAGTTATAGTTTGCTTTTTGACTGATCTACACTCAAACTGTTTTATCTAACTGTTAGCTTGAAAAAGTATGTCTGCCCTCATCTGATCAAATTTCAATAATGGGAGGCTTTGATCTCTGCCTTAGAAAATCACAGATTAGACTATGCCACTTAGATTTGCTTCTTTACCATTTTAGATTTCCTTATTGCGCTTACTGTGAAGGAATGTTTCTTGTTGAATTTACTGGTGATGGATATGCCACTGTAGTTAGCTGCTAACATTACAACCTCTATCTCAATGTGGCCAGACTTTTGCTCCTTTGAATTAGCAGCTGATAACTGTAGTTAGTTGATAACTGAATTTTCTGCTCCTTTGAATTAGCAGCTTTGACTTTTATTGGTAGAAGGACATCCAACACTTACGTCGACCGTCCCCGCTGTTACACATCAGCACAAATTGGGGAAAAATGGGTTGTCGAGATGTTAGAAGGACATCCAACTAGATTCCACAATATATTTAGAATGAGTCGGGAGGTATTCAAAGACCTTTTAACGGAGCTTGTTGACTCTCATGGACTGCATGGGTCAACGAGAACAACAAATCGTGAGGTATTAGCAATCACTATTTATATACTTTCACAGAAAAAGTCGATGCGTTCAGCCATGGAACGTTTTCAACATTCTTCAGAAACAATCAGTAGGTATTTCACAGTGGGCTTGAATGCTCTGAGGAGCCTGGGTAAAGATGTTATCAAGCCACTTGATCCCACATTTGCAGAAATACCGAGAGAGATTCGTAACGATCCTCGGTACATGCCGTTCTTTAAGGTATTTCATTTGAATTTGATTGTTTTATTTCTGAATCTACCTACAATTAATGTGTCCAAACATTGTAGGATTGTATCGGAGCAATTGATGGACCACATGTCGATGCTCGTGTTTCAGATAGTGAGAAAATTCCATTTATAGGCCGAAGTGGAATACCAACACAAAACGTCATGGCGGTATGCGATTTTAACATGTGTTTTACATTTGTCATGCCTGGTTGGAAGGGTAGTGCACATGACAGCAGAATATTTAAAAGTGCAACGAGAAATGAACGCTATCGTTTCCCGCATCCACCAAATGGTATGTGTATTCAAACAAAATTCAATTATGTGATTTCCAAACATAAAAAAATACTAACAAATTTTAAACAGGAAAATATTATCTGGTGGATGCCGGTTATCCAATGCAAAGGGGTTATATGAAGCTATTCCCGGATACAAGGTATCATATACCCGACTTTGAAAGAGCAAGCAATGTGACACAAACCCGGAAGGAGGTCTTCAACAAACGCCATTCTTCCTTACGAGGCGTGATCGAGAGGACATTTGGTGTTTGGAAGAAAAAATGGGTTATACTGCGAGACATGCCCCCGTATCCATTTTCTAAACAGGTGCAGATCGTTATAGCAACAATGGCGCTGCATAATTACATTAGACGTCATCGATCGAGATTCGATGTTGATTTCTGCAGTGCAGAAGTAAATCAAGAAGTAGGTGCACAACCATCAGGAAACCATGTAGGCCCTGTAGCAGATGATAGCGAACAGCCTCACACTTGCACCAAGGACGGCGAAGGTGCTGCAGAGATGGCATCGCTTCGGGAAGAAATAACAAATGCGTTGGTTAACATGACATAGACTTGTATATTGGTTAGATGATTACTTTGGTGACGTCTGATGTTTAGTTTAGTTTTTTGGTTTAAAGTATTTAAATAGTGCTCAAAGTATTTAATTTATATATTCGCTTGCATTTCAGGTACAAATGAGTTCCACCATGTCGGCTACCTCTCACCGAGTTTTATGTCACTGTGGCATCCAAACTTCGCTTTTGACATCACGACAACCGCACAACTTTCGCCAAAAGTTTTATTGATGTCCTCGAAACATTTCACAACAATGTCGTTTCTTCCGATGGACGGACAATCTACCGGATTATCACGAGCCCATTGCTATGGAGTGGACCGCTTCACTAGAAGATTGTGTGACACGGGAGTTAGTGGAAGTCAAAAAGAAAGTAAACCTTATTATCGTATTAGTTGTTGTTTTAATTGTCCTGCAGATCTTTTTCACTTTACTGTTACTAGCACGTGCTTGAGAGGACATGATGTACATCTACAGGTCTTTATGACTTTTTGGGATATGAAATCGTTATCTTCGTGTTCTTTGTTTCAAATCATTTGCAATTGTAAAATATTTTTAGTAATTTGTGAAAAATATTTTAAGTTTCAAGCTTTAAATATATATATTTAAATATATATATATAATTTAGTTACCTCATATATATATATATATATATATATATATATATATATATATATATATATATATATATATATATATATATATATATATATATATATATATATATATATGAGGTAACTAAATTATATAGATATGGAGTAACATTAAATATATATATATATATATGAAAAAATATATTTTTTAAAGACAATCGTTAATATAAAAAATCAAAATTTTTTCGTTAAATATTTCAAAATATATTTTATATTTATTATTTTCAATATTTAAAACGTTAAATTTTAAAAAGAATTTGTATTTACAAAACCTGTATATCATATAAATAAATCAAAAATTTCAAACAGTTTTAATAAACGAGTGCGACCGGTCATTTTTACGAGAAAAATTGCTCAAGTAATGTTTTCCCATAATTGCAACTAAACAGACAATAGATTCCCATAATGCTTCCACATATTGCTTCACAAGCAATGTAATTCTGAATCTAGAACTCAGACATTGCAGCCGAACTAAACATGCCCTAATTCATCGGACGACTTCAAAATAGGTGCGATAACATATATTAAACAATTTTTTTTTTGAGATACGTACCAAATTTAATCATAAATGCGCTTACATGGCATAAAGATGACTTGTATAGAATATCAGACAATAAATAGGTAAGTCAACAATAAAATAACTCTAAATGGTAGTTCCAATGTATAATATATTGAAGACCCGTGAGAGCCCGCGACATGTATTAAAGATATATGGATGCTCGTGACATCCGCTCTCGATTCATTCGGCGGTGTCCACCAAACAGAATCACGTCTTTCTGCCATATTATATTAGGCTTCCATACGAAGCTGATAGAATGCGCCACGCAATGAATAAAATAAGGTATTATTGACCAACTCTCAAGATTTACGGGAGATCTTTCAACGTGGATTTTTGAACATTGATGAAGGATATACGTGGCAATTATAAATAAATATATAGTTTTTTGTTCGATCTATCTTCTATCTTATAGATTTGTATTTTTTAAAATAGATTTATAAATTATTATGTAGATGTATCACATATGATAGGGTAAGTTCAATTTAAAGCTTTATGTTTATTCAATTTTTTTTTTTTAAATATAGGCCATTTACATACATACCAGACAGTTGTCATGTATTTATATTAATAGCCTAAACTAATATTTATATTAATAACACTCAAATTTTTATTATCACATCAAAAATACCAAATGCATCTTCTTATGCAAAGGTATAATGTAAACAGCTAATTGAAGAGTTAGATATGTGAACCTATAAGAATTGTATGATATGTATGTAAAATTCTCTTTAATATTTTAGTATATATTCATTTTTAAAATTTTAATTTTTATAGTAAAACTCTCTTTAATATTTTAGTTAGTTTTTTTTTTATTATTATGTAAATAATGGTTAGGTATGCATACAATTAATAAAATAAAATATATGTAAATTTTAAATTCTATACTTTAATTTTTATTTATAGGCCTAAAATGATAATACGTAAGACATTAAATTTATAGAAAATGATTGATTATTGTAGTATAACTGAATTTTTCTATATCAAACCCAAGTCATTAATTCATAACAATAACATGAGCAAATTTAGCAAGCCAGCTTGACAAGATCATTTGATATATCAACTTGATTGACCAATTTGACTTACTAGTTTGGCAGGCCAGTTGAGCATAACAGTTCGGTAGAACAACATAGCAGAGCAATTTGACTCATCAACTCAATGACCAAGTTGGTTGAACATAATACAAATGAGTCAATAAGCTACATGTCCAACTAATCAAGCCATTCTAAAAGTATAGATTTTGTTATTTTTTGTGATGATTTGTGCAGTGTATTGTAAGTTGGTCTAAACCTATAAATAAGGGAGGTAATCTTAGCATACATGAGCATCATAATTCTCTATAAATCACTTCATAGTTAATAAAATCTGTAAAGTCGTTCTTCCACTCTATCTATATATATTCTAGAGTCTCTCTCTCTCTCTCTCTCTCTCTCTCTCTCTCTCTCACACACACACACACACACACACACACACACACACACACACACACACACACACACACAACACAACACATACCTTTTTCACTTTGGCATTACCTAGCAACTGAGAGAATTCAACAAAAATGGAGGGCACCAAAGAGTTTGTTGTTCAACACATGAACAAACTTTTAGAGCAAATGATGGCGAAGATACAAGAAGCACTAGAACATGTATTAAGGATAACATTGCATGTTATTTGGTTATTCAAAATCAGTGGTTCCAACGAGGGTACCACGTAGTAGAGCATGAAGAGCATTGCTTTGTACTCTCAAAGAGAAGATGCAACCTACTTCCAAGAATGTGAATATTCTTCTCAAGATTTTAAGTGAGAAGGATGAAGACACCTCAATATGAAAAGGAAGATGCAGTTGGAGAATATGTTCTATAGAGAGGTTGTTGAGATTTGAGCACCATAGAAGTTTAAAAATGTAGCCTTGGATTCTCATGAGTGGAACTATGATCTAATCAGTCAAATAGATTGTTTGATTTAGCGATCTGTCTGCTAACGATCAATGACATGTTGAAATGTTGTTTTCTCATTATGACTCTCAAATAATTTACCCTTTATTGGCTCAACTATTTAACAATTTATGAATTATTGGAGATTTCCAACAAACTCATCCATAACTCATTACTGAATATTTAAAGCATAAAAGCATGGATCATTACCATCAAAAGAAGATGAATCTTTTACCATGCTATAAAAACATTAAAGTTTTCTTTTTTAGGAGAATTTTTGAGAAGAGGAGAGTTTTTCTATTTAATGATGAAGTCATTTTAAAGATAGGCGAGCTGATCATTAAGTGCATAGAAGGTTGTCCACTCTAAATTATCATGCAAAAATAATAAATTTGTTAGGAATTTCTATGGCTGAACTAGTGGAAACCATTTAGAACAGAGAGAATTTTTAAACCCGCACCAATGAAGGCTTGTGATTACTTACATGACACGAAGAAGCGTCGTGCTTATAATAAAGACTATTGACATAATGCGAGAAATTTTGCTATCTTAGGAACATGATTAAAGAACTCATCAAAGTATAAAAGCTCTAGAATTTTTTACTCCTGAAATGAGAATAAAAAGATAGAACAAAGAACCAGCTAAAGAATGTAAAATGAATAGTGCCTATGTAGAACATCAACATTCTAGGGGAAGATCCTGCTATTCGTAGAGGATGAGGGCCAAATTAAAGCATATTCACGATCAAGCCTCAAGTAAATTTGGTCGAGCAAGGTGAACATAGCGAGTTCTTCTTAGACATCGACAAATGACTTACCACAAATTACACACTGATGAAGACTAAAAAAATCCAAACAATGATATCATAGTAGTTACTATTTTGATTACAAACTTTTAGATAAGATGCATTCTTATGTATACTGAGAGTTCAATAAATATTATATTCACAAGTGCATATAAAAAGATAAATATGGGGAACTGGGGAACTCGCATCATGCCCCTACTTTAGGGATGAAGGAGAAATACCATGAAATGACTCACATGATTATCGTAGATCTACTAACTACGTACATTGTCATCTTTCACCAAACATTAAAGAATATATTTTGGGTAGTTATTTCAATTTTATGTATTTTTGGGTCACACGACAAAATTCATAAACCAAAGCTAAAATGTGGTAGGATTGATTGTCTTTTAAAATCTATGAGCAGATATACACACAATCATGTTTAGATTAAATATTTATGCAAAATAGATTATATATTTTCGTTAACCCCAAGTGTTTATCATGTTCATTTTCATTGTTTAACTATCCAATTATATTAATGTGTATCTTCAAATAGTTGTGTATCCAATCATGCACTTTGTTTAATCTCAAAGATAATCTTGAATAAATTAAAATATGTTAACTTATGCATTGTACGATCCTAAAGATGATTTTTATGGTGCTCTAACATTATTGTATAGATTGTCTGACACAAGTATCACATCACATGATGCCTTTAATACGATGATCATTTACAGTGCTTATTCTCATAATTAAAAATGTTGATGATGCATGCTCTCTTTTTGGAGCTTGCGAGGGGCACTTGTACATGTGTCGATCATGATGGTGTCTTCCTCCACCTACTTGGTCACCTTATGATGAATAATGGCTATCCAGATGTCTTTGTCTAATCTTGCATATGTTAGTATCTCAGCTCCCACATGTCTTTTTCTTGATTAAAGTTTTTAGATTGATATAGAGAACTAAGTTAGGCTTGAAGCTTATTTGTAGAGAAATTGAGGAATTTAGAATAGGAAAGGTTGTTGATTTGAGTTAAGACCCCTTGAGACAAGCTCCTATCACTGTGCATTCTCTCGTATCAATAAAATATAGAAATATAATATTTATAAACACTTGGATTATATGCTGATAATTTCATGTCACATAGTTAAGTTCCCTTTTCTCACTTATACTGGCCAACAATCATTATGTAATTTAATCTTTCTTTAGAAATACTTAATTATTTTCAAGGTATTTCACATACACATTTTTCCTATCTTATATAATCCCAATATAAAATAAATCATATATTTTTAAACTTTGGAATAGATTAGTTAAAAATTTTGAAAACTGTTACCATATATATATATATATATATATATATATATATATATATATATATATATATATGACCAAATGGAGGCAATTTCGATGAAGCTCCCCGTTGATAAGGCTGATTTGAACATATTCTTCCCAAAGTAAAATTTTGAAGCCCTTACAAAGTACTGGTAATTAGAATGAAACAGAATTAACAACCTTTTGTTATATATCAGGTGATGGTGTAGTACATATGGAGACATTGTGCTTGATGTTGTGAAGAAAGAGTTCAAAGGCCATGTTGGATAGATGGAAAATCTTAGAAATGATTCCAAGGAAAAACTAGATAGCTTTAAGGAAGACTGGGTAACTTTCGATACATAATATGAGAACTTTCACCCCAACCTCTTCTCTTCGGTTCAGTTAACATCGAATCAACGAGTAAAGGATAATCTGTTGGATCAATTATGAGACTACAATGTAATTAATAAATGTGTTGGGTCATCATTTAATAAGTAAAAATTATTGTGGTCTAATTAAGAATAAAGTTTATGACTTTATACACATTTGTCATGAAATTATATGTGTTGATACTATAAGTGCAAATTCCAATTTGATGAGGGGCAGAATTGGAATTAAGCAATTCCTGTAACCACCAGTTGGTTATATTAAATAAGGAGGTAATGGTCCCTGTCCGTAGAGTAAGAGAAAGAAAAATTATTCTCTTGTACCCCATCAACGAGAGAGACTAAGAAAAACTCCAGAAAATCTGCAGATTGGAAGATCATTGCTTTCAATCGATCAAATGGATTCAGGTACGCTTCTGCTATTGTATCGATTCAGTTTTTCTCATTAATATGAACGTGAATGAAAGATTCTCGTGGTGAATTTCTAATAGATTTTAATTCGATCAAAATCTATTTGGTAAATTCAGAACAAATTGTAACAATTGGTATCAGAGCCTCCCGTTCATGTTCAATTTTTGAGATTCCGCTTCTCTTTTTCCTCTGTAATCGTCGTTGGTAAAGTTTTGCGGCGACGACACAAAATTGAGATACTAGAAATTTTGGCGTCATGGCCGCAGGATTTTCTCCTTCTCCGTCTTATTTTTATCCCTTTTCGTTCGCCCTTACCCGCGTAGGAATCGTCCGCAAAGGACTGCGACGGCGGGGTTGCGGCGACAGGAATGCGGCAGCGGGACTGCGACGTAGGTGGCTGCGGTGGCGCGGCCTCCGACGGCGGCAGAATCCGGCGCAGCGGAATGCTGCGGCGAAAGGGGACGGCGCCGGGAGGCGGCGTCGGAGGGTGGCGGCCCCGGGCGACGCTGCCGTTCGCGAAAAGTCGCAAACTGTTCGCACGAACAGTAATAAAATTTTTTTTATTATATATATATATATATATTAAATTAAATTAATTAAACTACTCATTTAATTTGGACAATAAAATGAGTTATTTAATTTATTTTTTTTATGAGTTAGAAAATAAAATAAGTGAATTAATTAACTCATTTTAGGATTGATTAATTTTATAAAATCAATAATTTTTTTTGTAAATCATGGGCTTTATGGCTTATAAATTAGCCCATTATTTATAAATATAAGATTTTATAAAATTAAATTAAAGTTTCAATTAAATTCGAACAAATGAGTACTTTTGTAATTGTCCATCAATTTTTTAATGAACTTATTGAAACATGATATTGCCAAAGTGACCTCTCTTGTGTAGATAGTTCGTAATGAAATTGTTAGATGTTATGTGTATGTGGGTTCATGCGTGTATTAATTGGCCCAAAAGAAAATTTAATACTTGGCCAAACTGCATACACACTTGTGATTGTAAGCATGTAACAATTATAGGAATAATATATGAGTAATAAATCGATCCAAAGATAGATTTATTACTTGATATACGTTATTGTTAATGTTTGATCATTACAATGTCGACATATTTTTAGGTTGAGTGTTGTATTTTGAAAAGGGGGTCGCCTACAGAAATTGTAGGCGAATTTTCATATTTTAAATTTAATTTAAATATACATATAATTTAGGAAGTAGTATTTGATTTTGAAAATCATTTTAAAAATTTTTAAGATATGAAATCAAACTGATCTCACATTTCAAATAGTTTATATAAACGAGCACCATACCACAAACCGTGTGTCTATTCCGAAGAATAGGCACACTGTTTGATGGTGGGGCTCTATTAAATAAACTAGAAGGTTTGTGACATCCATTTGGTCTGCGAAACTATTTTATTTGCCGACAAGTTCCCCTACTTAATATGAAAAGCATTAAACAAGGTTTATATTACCTGGGTTCTTAAAATTCCCTAAAAGGGCAAGCCCCTATAGTTAATTACATCTTAAGTGATGGGAATCACCTAAGAAAACTCTCGATAATAATCGTAGTTTTGCTCTCAAGAATTTCAAAGTTTAAGTTTTCGAGGATTGAATTTTGGAATTTCAATAGGGAATGGATCAAATTTGGAACATTTTATTTTGGGAAATCGAAAGGAAGAAAGGTAGGAGAAGTCGAAGATACAAGAAGAATCTCGGCAACTTCTCAAACTATCCTATTGTTTGGCTTGAATTTAGGAAAGCCCTAATGTTTATTTAATGTTTTGATCTTGCCAATTTTTAATTAATTAGGACTTATATTCGTATGATGTGATCACACAAATAGTTTCAAAGATGTGAGGGTTTATGTCGTATCGGACGACTACCTCGGAATCCTAAGATCGGTTAGGGCTTAATTTGCAATGCAAATGCCTAACAAAAGGTTGAGGATTTATGTTGCACTAGGCAAACTACCTCGAAGTCCTACGGTTTAGTTATTTAATTCTAAGAAATGCTTTGCTGAAGTAGATCCGAGTTTTACTGACGAAGATGGCCGTGCTGCCCACCTTGCTCCAAGCTCCTTGTTGTTGCAGAGGGTTTAGTTTTAGAAATCATAAATCAAGAGATGAGAGAAGTGTTCTGGTTTAGAGAATGTCTTAATTTCCAAGTATTTTTTATGTTTTAATTAAAACAAATCTTAAAGTTGATTATAACAACACCGGTTAAGATCCCACGGTTCCATCCTTCCGGCATCGTTATTTTTATCGGATTCACTTAGTCCAGAATGAATTTGCTAAACTCAACTAAATGAGTTCCACACTTTCATTTAGACAGTGGGAAATCCCGTTAGCAACACGTAGGTTACATCATCCGAGGTATTCCCGATCATCCAACAAGACGTTTTAATTTAGTTGTAGTTGTAGTTTTGTTGTTCTGTTTGTGATTAAATTTTGAGTTGTTTTATATTTTGAAATGTTGTGGCAGTGAATTTTATCTTGTAATGATTTTTAATTTAATTTTGGTTTTAGTTTAGGGACTATCCTAAAGGTTTTGGTTTTCATGCAACAGTTGTTTATCATGCAAGAAAAGTAAAGTGCAATGCGATTAAGTAAATTGCAATAAAATAAAAGCGTACCTGCAGGGTCTTCCCGTCATCCCAAGCTGCACTTAAAACACAATTTAGAATATTTAAGCATTTAAAGCAAGTTCCTAGGTAGAGCTAAGGGAAGGTTCATGTTTTTCTACCAAGTTCCTGATCCTATAGCTAGTCACCTCCTATGATGTCTAGGTTCTTGTGTTTTGGTTTAAGGACGATTTTCTTCATCAAAGAACAATTAAGTTCAATTGTTCTTATAAATACCCTATCATATTGAGGAAGTGCTTAAGATGAGTCTTAAACATCTTTTCAATATCTCTAGGATTGTTTTAAGTCCAAGAGAATTTAATTATACAAATGAATTAATCATCCAGGAGTTCAAGTTTTGTTCTCTTGCTCAGTGAACTAGGACATTTGAATATCCTATAAGTGAAGTAACACTTCACTTGATACTCCGTTTAGGAGTTATGACAACAAGAGCTTTTGGGGGCAAATTGATGTTTAAGTGATTTGTGATTTGATTTAATTTTAATTAATGGGTTTAAGTTTGGAATAGTGTTCAAGTTGTTTTAGATTTATTTTGAATTCTTTATATCTTAGGTGATGTTATATTTAATTCAATTTAATTTAATTTAATTTTAATTTAATTTAATTTGGTTTAGTTTTAATTTTAATTTAATTTTATTTTTTAATTTAATTTTAATTTTATTTTAACTTGATTTTATTTTTTAATTTATTTAATTTAATTTAATGATGTTTTAATTTAATTTTATTTTAATTTAATTTAATTTAAATTTTAATTTAATTTTATTTAATTTTAATTTAATATTTTATTTTTTATGTTTTAAAAATGATTTAATTTAATTGTTAAAGTATTAATTTACTTGAAATTTTGGAAGGATTTAATTTAAATGTTTTAACTTTAATTTAATTTAATGATTAAGTCTTTTAGCATTTTAAATCTTGAGTTTGGATTATCATTTCAATTAGGAATTAAATATTATTGAGGTGATTAATTTAGGGATTCTTAAATTAAAGAACAAATCTCTTCCTAATAATATCTCTATTTTAATAATTCCAATTTTTCATTATTCTTCCAAATTTAATTAATTATTTAATTAAGGTTTATTTTAATTATTTTCAAATTATTTGGTAGGTTTCTACCCTTTAATTACCTAAGTTTCAAACATCAAAAATCAACTTAGAATCAAATATTTTACCCACCCTTTTAATTAAACATAAAATTTTTAATTATAGGTTAAAATTTTAATTACCATTTTGCCCTTTAAACTTACTAATTCCATAACTCACTAAATTAAGCTCAAATAAATTTGAAATTTTTATGTGACTTCACTCACATATCAATCAAGACATTAGAGGAGAAAATGTGATTTTTCTGTATTTAATTTATTTATATAATTATTTTTGGTGGAAAATAGGGATTTTCAAGGAAAATTCAATAACATGACCAAGGGAAAGTTTCTGTCCTTAAGAAAATTATGGGATATTCCCAATGACCAGAGGACCACTTGGACCAATTTTGGTAATTTTTTGAATTATATTTTTTTATTATAATTATTTTGAATTTTGGAGTATTAATTAATTTAAAAATAAAATAAAGGTTGAAAAATGAATTTTATATTTTTCAAAAAATCTCTCTGATATCAAGGAAACCAGAAAATCAATTTTTATAATTTTCTTATTTTTCTTTGATTTATTAGAATTATTTTAGTGGGAATGCTAGAAAATACATTTTTTTTATTTTAAAATTACCTTAGGGCTTTAAAATTTAATATCTCATCATAGAGACTTAAGAAAAATATGGGATTTGTTCCTAAGTGATTAAAATTTAAAATGTGACATTTTGGTGAATTTTATTATTTTTGTGATTTTTATTATTTTATAATTATTAAAAAAATATTAAAATAATGCAAAAAATCAACTTTTTTAGAAAATTACAATTTTAATTTTCTTAAATTCCCCTAATATCAGAGAGGCTCCAAAACCAATTTGGTGAATTTTTGAAAAGTATTTTGAAAGTTATGAATTTTTAAAGTTTAAGTTTGGCTAAATGGCTTATCAACCCATTTGATGGGGCTAACCAAGTCCAATTAACTTCAAACTTTTATGGTGGAATCCTTTGATCCTAAAGGTCAGTGGAGAATTGATTTCAAGTCAATTTGATGTATGATTAGCTCTAATTAATTAAAGCTCCATTTTAGGTGTTTAAGCCAATTAGGGTTATTCCAAGTGAGTTAACTCAAAACCTATTTTTTCTAGGGTCCTCTGGCCATAAGAAACATCAACAAATTTTCCTAGAATTTATTTCCCAACATGCTAATTATTGGAATTAAAATACTCAGAATAGTGACCTAGAATTGAAAAATCAATAACTCTTCATAGGGATGGCTTCTGACTTTGGAAAATTCAGGGAATGTCCCCAAATTTAGAGGCTTCAGAAGCTCTATGGTCTCATGCCATGGTGAATTGTCTACATGCATGGAGAATTGAAAATGTGCAGAGAGTAAATAAATCATTAAAAATCAAATATTCAATGAAATTAAATGATTTCTTTTCCACATTATTCTCCTCTATTCACTGAGCAAGAGGGTATTTTTATTTTATTTTAATGATTTTTCTACACAAAGTTATGCATTTTTGAAGTTTAGGGAATTAAATAAATCAAAAAAATACCCTAATTTTCTATTTAAAACGGCGGCGCTGACTCATCCTAGGCATCTCTGAAACGCCGCGTGTCGCGCTGCCATTCGATGCCGCCAGAGTCAGCAGCCCGAGTCCCTCCTTCCGCGTATCATCCGGCGATCCAACCCGATCTGAGCCGTCCGTCTGCGCGTGTATTGAATGGACGACATCCGCTCATCGTCCCCAGCCGTTCTCACCCGAGAGCCGTCCACACTAAAACCCTAAGAACTCACTCATTTCTCAATGGATTTTCGTGTTCTTGTGCTCTATGGATTCGTCTTGAAGAGACGAACACATCTCTATGGTGATCAAGCATTGAAATTAAAGCATTTGAAATAGACAATCTCCAGAGGCTCGGGATAAAGAGTTAGCTCATACCTTAGCTCAGAAAAGTGTGGCTTCAATCTGAGGGTTGTGTCACCTTCGATTGGGTCCAAACAAGCTCCAGATGAAGTCCCCTGGCCTGGTGAATTGTCCAGGTATGATTTTGACCAAGCCTGATTTCAACCTTTGGAGTCTGGAACAAATGGGTGGCCTGGAGAGGGGGCTTTCACTGGAGAACTCCTTCTCTTGGTCTTGTGCAGGTGTGGGTGAGTTTAATTTGACTTTGGTGGAGGATTTGGGAGTGTCCCGTTCGGCTCGAGAATCGAGCTCCAAAATCGAGCTCGATTAGTGGGGATTAGGGCAAGAGAGCAGTGGGGATCAAATGCTCTAGGTGTGGGGGAGAGTCTGGAGTGATTTTGGCAGAGTTTCCTTATGGTTGGTTCAGCACCTCTTCATGGCCTAGAGGGGTGAGGTTTAAATAGGAGAGGCTGGAGGGCCTCTCAGGGGGAGTTAGGTACTGGGATCACCTGATCTTGGCAAGGGAAGAACAGCTGCAATGGCCACTAGGCATGGGGCAACTCAGCAAGGGAGGATTTCAATGTTTGGCTCCTCCCAAGGTCTCGGCCATGGTGTTTTCCGGCGACTCAGGCGGCTGGCCGGCAGGCATGAGTCACCATCTCGACTCGTGGAGGTCGGGCTTAGCAATGGTGAAGTCAATTGGGTTTGGACATGTGTAAAGGAATTGGATCAAAATGGCATGGGGGCATGGCTATTTTGGCTCTAAATGGGTCAACCCATCCTTTTGGGCTAGGTGCACCATCCAAGGCTTGGTTTAGGCTGAAGTGAAAGTGATTTGGATCAGCTTGATTAGTGGGGTCAAGTCACAATCCAAGTACAATTAGGATTAAACATGGTTTATGGGAGACATGGAGATGGTTAATCACCTTAAGGGAGTGTGGAAAGGATCTCCTCCTTTTGCCCAATGTGGTAAGGTCACATGTGAGCAACTCACATGGCTTGCATGTGGCTTAAGAGTGGCTTCATGGCTCATATATGGCTTGGAAAACGTTGGCTTGGTTTCATGAAAGTGGGTTTAAGGAATTTTGGTACTTTAGTGGACAAATTTTATGAAGCTTGATTTGGAACTATTTGGTTATTGATTTTGGAACTTAGGAAGTGTTTTAAATCATAGGTATGATGAGAGAAACTTCATGTGGGCTTTTGGAATAAGTTTTGGTCTTTTAAATTTGTTTTGGATGGGTTTTTAGGAAGGTTTAAGAAAGTGGGCTTTTTAAGCTTGGAAATAAATTGGTGGATGGGAAATTTGTAAAAGTTTGGGCCAAATAATTGTTGGGTTTGGTTTAGGGATGTGTCATGAGTGATTTAAAACAAATTTGAGGTGGTTTGGGTTTGAATTGGGTTGAATTTGGGCTTTTTGGTAAAGTGTCCAATGGTAGGCCAAATTGGGTTAACTTGGGCTAATGTTGGGCTAATGTTTAAATTGGTGTAAAATTAATGTTGATAAATGTTTGTAGGGCTGTTTCAAAGAGGTTTCAACTTTGGTTGGGTTTGGATTTTGGGGTTTGGGCCTATTTGGGTTAGGTTTAGGTGTAGGCCCATGTAAGGAGTTTTGGCTTTGGGTTGAATTTGAGTTGGATTTGGGTTCAAATTTTGGGCAAATCATGTTAGTGTTTTGTTTGTAGGGATGTTAGGGAAGGTTTAGAAAAGATTTGGGGTTAATTGGAGTTGAATTGGGTTAGTTTGGGCTAAGTTTGGGTCATGGGTCCAAATTGGGCTTTAAGGTCAAAAGTGAAATTGGATTCAAATGCCAATCAAATTGAGCTTAGATTTGTTCTAGACTGGTGTTGGGGATGTTGAATTGAAGTTTAGAATTGAATTGGACCAGAATTTGGGTCAATTGGGTAGGTTTGGTTTGACATTGGGTTCACTTTGGGTTAAAATGGGTCAAATTGGGGATTTTGACAAAAGTGGGGTAAATTGACAAAATTGGCCCATGGTGTAGTTAAACAAAATGAAATTGGAAATATTTGGGATTTTCTGGAATTTTCTGGGAATTTTTAAAATTTATAAAAGTTTGGCCAAAAGTGTATTTTTAGTGTATTTAGAGTGTATTTGGAGTGTATTTTTGAAAATTTTGGTATATTTGGCTATGGATTATCAATTTGAGTGATGTGGAAATGTTTGGGATTGGTTTTGAGGAATTTTGGGTGATTTGGAGATTTTTGGAAAATTTGGGTAATTTCAAGAGTTTTGGGTAGGCTAGGCGGATCTGGGGTCCCGGGGGTAAAAAATTGAAAATTTAGAAAATTGAAGATTGGGTAAATGTAAGTGGAATGAAATCATTTTGGTTGAGCCATGAAGCCATATCAAAGCCCACATGAGCCATGAAGGGACTCAATTGAGGCATTCACTATGTTGTTCCTAACCCTCGACGCGAGGCTTAGGGGTTAAGGACCATCCATGTGAATCACCTTCATGAGTGAGGAGGTCAAGTTGGGTATGGGTGTGGTTTTATGAGTTGTGTGAAAGTGTAGTGTATAAGTGTAGTGTGTGTGTAAGTCAGCCCTCACTGGACTAGTGCCACCTGTGAGCGATCCTAAGGCCAAAGAGTCCTATAGGAACTCATCCTTTAAACTTCCACATTTGATTTCAACCCTCTAGGTGATTAGGGGTCTATAATCAAGTTTGTGGAGTTTGCAGGGAGTTAAGAAGTGGTTTGAATTTCTAAGTGGTGGGTCCCAATTCTAATTATCTAGGATAGTCAAAGAAAAATCCTAAGGCTAGATCCTAAGTACTTAAAAAGGAAGAGAAGACCTCTTCAAAAATGAGGTCAACATACAACAAGATTATCATTAGCAGTTAATATTACTGTCCAAAGTCTTGATATTAATGTTTTATTAGGTGTCTTAAGATGGGATTTAACATTAATTGAATTTAAAACATTTTATTTATGTAATCTTTTGTTCATTTTTCAGTTGTTGCTAATGTATCTGCTAATCTAAATTCGGTTCCAATCCTTAAGGGTGATAGCTTTTATGGATTGGAAATAGAACATTAACATTATTCTTGGCTGCATGGATCTAGATCTAGCGTTAAGAATGGATAAACACGCTCCTCTTACGGATGCTAGTTCCTCCGAGGAAAGGAGAATGTATGAGAAGTGGGACCGTTCTAATCTCTTGAGTCTTATGATCATAAAGCGTGACATACCTGAGGCCTTTAGAGGTGCGGTGTCTAGTGAGATCACTGATGCTGCAAGTTTCCTTGCTGAAATAGAAAAACGCTTTGCAAAAAGAGATAAGGCTGAAACTTGTATTCTTTTAAAGAAACTGATTTCAATGAGGTTCAAATGCAAGGAAAGTATAAGGGAGTACATCGTTGAGATGTCTAACATTGCTTCAAAGTTAAAGAAGCTAAAGCTCGAGTTGACGGATGATTTACTCGTACATTTAGTTCTTATTTCTCTTCCTCCACAGTTTGGCCAATTTCTGGTCAGCTATAATATGCAAAGAGAGAAATGGACTCTTAATGAGCTTATTTCTCATTGTGTGCAAGAGGAAGAAAGGTTGAAGCAAGGAAAGACTGATAGTGCTCATTTGGTGAACACCTCTAAAGAAAGGGGCACTAAAAGAAAGAATGAAGCTGCTAAGAATAAGGGCCCTTCTCAAAAGAAACAAAATAAAGTTTAAAATCCTGAAAGTATCAGTTGTTTCTTTTGCAATGCAGAAGGGCATCAGAAGAAGGAATGTGCAAAATATCACGCTTGGCGTATAAAGAAAGGTACATTTCTAACTTTGGTCTGTTCTGAGGTAAATTTGGCTTCAGTACCTAGAAATACTTGGTGGTTAGACTCTGGTGCTACTAGTAACATAAGTGTTTCAATGCAGGGTTGTCTGAGCTACCGAAAACCAAATGATGCTGCAAGATGCATTTATGTGGGAGATGGAAAATCGGTAGAAGTGGAAGCAATTGGGCATTTTAGATTGTTATTATGTACTGGTTACTATTTGGATTTGATAGATACTTTTGTTGTACCGTCATTTAGACGAAATTTGGTTTCTGTTTGTTGTTTGGACAAATTGGGTTATTGTTGTTCATTTCAAAACAATTGTTTCAGTTTATCTATTAATTCTAATATTATTGGAACTGGTTCCCTTATGGTGTATGACAATCTTTATTTGCTTGATACTGTTGCTTCTTATAATGAAACTCTGAATGTGGAATAACGAGGTACTAAGCGTAAAATTAATAATGAAAATTCAGGAGCATTATGGCACAAGCGTTTAGGTCACATCTCTAGAAATAGAGTTAAAAGACTTGTGTCAGATGGAATTCTAAGTTCCATTGATTTTACGGACTATAATGTCTGTATTGAATGCATTAAGGGAAAACATACCAAAAGAAAGAAATTAGGTGCATATAGAACTACACAAGTCTTAGAATTGATACATACGGATGTTTGTGGACCATTTTCTACAGCTTCTTGGAATGGTCAACAATATTTTGTATCGTTCATAGATGATTATTCAAGATATGCATACCTATTTCTTATTAATGAGAAGTCCTAAGTATTGGACGTGTTCAAATCTTATAAGACTAAAGTTGAAAACCAACTAAGCAAAATAATAAAGAAAGTCAAATCTGATCATGGTGGTGAATACTACGGCAGATATGACGGTTCAGGTGAACAACGTCCGAGACCATTTGCTAAATTCCTAGAGGAGTGTGGAATTGTCCCTCAATACACAATGTCAGGTTCACCTAGCATGAATGGCGTAGCTGAAAGACGAAACCGCACTCTTAAAGACATGGTAAGAAGTATGATCAGTCATTCTACCTTACCAAAATCACTATGGGGAGAAGCACTTAAGACAGCAGCCTACATTTTAAATAGAGTACCAATTAAAGCACCTGCAAATACACCTTATGAGCTTTGGACAGGGCGAAAACTCAGTTTAAAGCATTTTCATGTTTGGGGTTACCCAGCTGAGGCAAGGCCTTACAAGCCACTTGAGAAAAAGTTAGACCCTAAAACAGTGAGCAGTTATTTTGTTAGTTATTCGAAGCGATCTAGGGGTTTCAAGTTTTATGATCCCAAATTAAAGATCATTTTTGAGACGGGAACTGCAGTGGTCTTTGAGGATATTGAATTTTGGGGGAGAAATCAGGTTAGAGACTTTGTCTTTGAGGAGGAATCGGACCATACTACTCTTGTTGAAGAGGAATTGGTTCCTATTCCTATAATTGCTTTTGATAATGATCAGGATTTTACTCCTGACATTGATCAAGTTGCAAATCAAGAACAAAACAATATTAATCAACCTCTTGAGGAACAAATTCAACAACTTCAAGAATAAGTTCAAGAGCAAGTGCTTTTGCGGCGATCCACTAGAGAAAGAAGAAATGCTATTTTAGATGATTATATTGTATTTCTTCAGGAACATGAGGAAAATATTAGTATGATGGAAGATGATCCTATCAACTTTCATCAAGCTATACAAAGTTCCAATTCAGAAAAATGGATTAAAGCAATGAATGAGGAGTATAAGTCTATGCAAGACAATAAAGTTTGGGAACTTGTCCCATTGCCAGAAGGAAAGAAACTCATTGGTTGTAAATGGATTTTTAAAACAAAGGGTAATGTGGAGAGACATAAAGCTCGCCTTGTAGCTAAAGGCTATACTCAAAAGGAAGGGATTGATTATAAAGAGACTTTTTCTCCGGTTTCAACAAAAGACTCTTTTAGAATAATCATGACCCTAGTTGCTCATTATGATATGGAGCTACATCAAATGGATGTTAAGACTGCTTTTCTCAATAGGGATATTGATGAAACGATCTATATGGTACAACCAGAAAACTTTGTGTCAGGAGACGCAAAGAATATGGTTTGTGATCATAGAAAAATACATTAAGAAATTCATATCTACTTTTGATGAAATTGCACTTTAAAGAAAGGTATTTTCTTTATTTTACTGCACGAATGAAGATTTATAAGTGATTAAAGCAAAAAAACATGAAATGGAGCGAATTTGGATAAAAAAGGAAGAAATTCATGCAAATTGAACTAATTTGCCGACGGCAAGATCGTGAGGAGAATTTCTGAAGGAATTATAACTACCTCGCAGACAGCGAGCCCGAGCCCGCCGACAGCGAGATCGCATGGTTTGAAGACCTTCTAGAAGCCCCGCTGACGGCGAGACAGTTCAAAATACAAATACTTTGAACCTGGACACTTTTTGAAGAGGTGTTTAAGCATCCCTTGGACCTTTACCTACGTCTATAAATAGAGGACAAATTTTAGTCTTTTGTGTGTCTATTTTAGAGAGTCTGAGTCTCTTTTTGATGTCTTAAGTGAGTTTGTTGTTAGTCATTAGTGAGTTCCTTTAGTTTATTTGAGTGCTATTTAGAAGTTTGCTGTTCTAGAAGGAAAAGTCAAAAGAACTTCAAGGAGTCTGCTTGGGGAGGAAATTAAGATAAGTATCTTTGTTTATTGTTGTTAACTTTAAATGAAATCCTTGCTTTGTTTTATTCCCATGCATTCTGAGTAGTTTTCTTAGTCTTTCTCATTGTTTATGAAAATTATACGGATTGATGAAATTAAATATAAGTACTTAATATATTAAAATAAATTGTGATAATTTTTACTTAAAACTTAATTTATTTTCAATCTGGCCAATTGAGTATTTAAAATATGTTGAATTATCAACTATAGTAAAAATTACATCCAATATTCAGGGAAGTCAAAAGCCTTGGAAGGCAGGTGCAAATAGATAGGGAAATATTATATATTGGACATAGAATTGGACATTTTAGTGTGACAGACTAAAATATTCAATTCGATCCTACTTGTTTGAGAGTCGAAGTGTAGATGTTAGCCCTCGGGTGAGGGGAACGTTGGAGCTCGAAGTAGCAGCCGGTATCCTCTCGGCTAGCCGCGGATTCGATAATCAAACATAGGATTAGTCGATGTTCTTTGCACTCGGACCAAAGGGTAAAGAATAGGAATGCTCCTATTTGTCACAATACAATTTAAGAATTCTATTTAAATTCAACATTCACTTTATTTTCTAAAAACAAGGAGAAGGATACTTTTTCTGAATTATTTAAATCACTTTATTTCAAGCATTAGTTTAGTTTAGTTTGCTATAGTTACTTTAAATTTCTGTTTACTATATTAGTAAGTAATTCCTTTAAATTTAGCTGATAACAATTCTGTTAAAAACTTCCCTGTGGGATCGATAACCAGGACTCCACTAGAGCCCTATATTACTTGATACGATACGTATACTTGTGTAGAATCCATATTATACATTTCATCATTAAAATCATATATATATATATATTTAAAGCGGGATCAAGTTTTTGGTGCCGTTACTATAAACATAAATTGCAAACATATTAAAAGTGGGTCAAGTTTTTGGCGCCGTTGCCGGGGAAGTAAAGAAATTATTTATTAGAGTAACGGACTATTTTATAAAATTGTATGCAAAAATTTGGAAACGAAAATTTAATACCTTACGATTCAGAATTAGAGCGTACAATTAAAAGAATTAGAAAACAAAAGAGAGAAATTATAAATTTAACACAAATGGCAAATATTCCTGAAAATGAAAATATCAATCAACCAAGAACATTACGAGATTATGCCAACCCTACATTAGATGAAATTCATTTAACTATTCAAAACCCTGAAGTAACTGCTAATTCATTTGAACTTAAACTTGCAATTATCCAAATGGTACAAAATAATCAATTTAGTGGTTCACCTACTGAAGATCCTAATTTACATCTTGCTAGTTTTTTAGAACTATGTGCTACTTTTAAATATGAAGGAGTATCTAACGATGCTTATTAGACTTAGACTTTTTCCTTTTTCTTTAAGGGATAAGGCTAAAATGTGGTTAAATTTGTTAGCACTCGGATCTATTAAAACTTGGGGAGAATTATCACAAAAATTTCTATCCAAATATTTTCCATCATCTAAAACTCGCTAAGCTTAGAAATGATATAACTTCTTTTAGTCAGTTGATGAAGAGTCAATATATGAAGCTTGGGAGAGATTTAAAGAACTTCTTAGGAAATGCCCACATCATGCGTTACCGTATTGGTTAATTATCCAAACTTTCTATAATGGATTAGTAGGATCTTTAAGATCAATCATCGATGCTTCATCTTGGACGATCATTAATGTCAAAACCATTTGATGAAGCCTATGCACTAATCGAAGAAATGGTAACCAATAATTTCCAATGGCCTGCTGATAGAATGAATCCGAAAAAGATAGCCAGTATTCACGAAAATGATGCAATATCTATGTTAGCTTCGCAGATCGCTGCTATTTCTAAAAAATTAGATCATTTTGGAATGAATTACTCTCCAACTATATCAGAAGAAAATTCATCTGGACAACTTATAGAATCCCAATCTTAATATGAAACTATAAATGCAATTAATAACAGACCCAATAATCCATATGCAAATTATTATAATCCTGGATGGAAAAATCATCCTAATTTTAATTGGAATAATAACACAACTAATCAACCTTGGATGAATAATATGACACAACCATTAGGAAATCCATCTAATCAAGAAAATCCTAATTATAAATCTAATTATCCACCTGGATTTAATAACCCACAATTTAAAGATAAGAAATTATCTATAGAAGAATTAATATTAAATATGGGTCAATATTTACAAAATCAAGGAAATCAATTACAAATACAAGAAAATCAATTACAAAATCAAGGAACAGCTATAAAAAATATTGAAACTCAACTTGGACATATCGCTACTGCACTTAATAATAGAATACCTGGAACATTTCCTAGTAATGTGGAAATAAATCCCAAAGGCAAAGGAAATGAACAAATTAAAGCGATACAATTACGAAGTGGAAAAGAATTAGAACCTCTAATTCAGAAAGAACTTGAAAATCAAACAGAGGAAGTGGAAATTGAAAAGGAAAAGAATCAACAAGATCCAAACTTAGAAAATCCTTTAATACCTATAAAATTTCTGTTGAAAAACCTCCACCACCATTTCCTCAATGACTAATTCAACATAAAAAAGACAAACAATTTGCTAAATTCCTTGAAATTTTGAAGAAATTAACGATAAATATTCCTTTTGTAGAAGCTTTAGAACAGATTCCAAACTATGTAAAATTCATGAAAGATATTCTAAATAAAAAAGAAAATTTACCGATAATGAAATGGTCGCACTTAGTGAAGAGTGTAGTGTTATTATTCAGAAAAAACTTCCTAAAAAATTAAAAGATCCTGGTAGTTTCACTATACCCTGCGCTATTGGAGAAAAAATTTATGGAAAAGCTTTGTGTGACTTAGGAGCAAGCATCAATCTAATGCCTCTATCAATTTTTAAGAGATTAGGATTGGGAGAAATTTTACCTACTTCAGTAACTCTTCGATTAGCCGATCGTTCGTTACATATCCTAAGGGAGTTATTGAAGATGTATTAGTAAAAGTGGACAAATTTATCTTCCCTGTAGATTTTATTGTTCTAGATATGGAAGAAGATAAAGAAATTCCTATCATTTTAGGAAGACCATTTTTAGCCACTAGAAAAGCTATGATTGATGTCAGAAAGGAGAATTAACTATGAGAGTAAATGACCAAAAAGTAACTTTTAATATTGCTAAATCAATGAAATACCCTGAGCTAGAAAAAGATGATGAGTGTTTTCAAATGGAAGTACTCGATCATTTACAAAAAGAACATTTTAAGGAATATTATGAAGAAAAATTAGAAAAAGAAAATATTGAATTAATTGAAAAATCTGAGATAAATGAAGAACTAGATTATATTCAAGAGAAATTTGAATTTTTGGATAATACAAAAAATACTAAAAAAATATAGTTCCATCAATTATTAAACCTCTGAACTTGAGTTAAAAATGTTACCTAATCATTTAAAGTAACTTAGGTAATTCTTCAACTCTACTAGTTATTATTTCATCTGAATTAAATGAATCTCAAGAACAAAAACTTTTAGATACATTAAAAAAATATAAGAAAATTTTTTGTTGGACTTTAGCAGATATTAAAGGAATTAGTCCTTCAATTTGTATGCACAGAATTATTTTAGATAATGAACATAAATATAAAGCAGATCCACAAAGGAGATTAAATCCAATAATGAAAGAAGTAGTCAAGAAAGAAATTTTAAAATGGTTAGATAATGGTATTATATATCCTATTTCTGATAGTGCTTGGGTAAGCCCAATTCACTGTGTACCTAAGAAAGGAGGAGTGACCATCAAAGCTAATGAAAATAATGATCTTATCCCTATAAGATAAGTCACTGGATGGCGAATTTGTATTGATTATAGAAAATTATACACAGCCACCAGAAAAGATCACTTCCCTTTACCATTTCTAGACCAGATGTTAGATAGATTAGTCGAACATAAATATTTTTGTTTCTTAGATGGATATACCGGTTATCATCAAATACAAATTGCTCCCGAGAATCAAGATAAAACTACATTTACTAGTCCTTATGGAACTTTCGCTTTTCGAAGAATGTCTTTTGGATTATGTAATGCACCTGCAACGTTCCAAAGATGTATGATGTCTATATTTAGTAAATTAATTGATAATGGAATAAAGTATTTATGGATGATTTCTCTGTATTTGGAACAACATTTGACACATGCTTAAATCATCTTGAAAAAGTATTTGAAGTATGCGAGAAAACTAATTTAGTTCTTAATTGGGAGAAATGTCAATTTATGGTTACAGGCGGCATTGTATTAGGGCATAAAATTTCAGAAAAAGGCATGGAAGTAGACCCAACAAAAATTCAAGTTATAGCTAAATTACCACCTCCGACTACGATGAAAGGGGTAAGAAGTTTTCTTGGACATGCTGGATTTTACAGACATATATTAAAGATTTTTCAAAAATTACTAAACCTCTATGCCAACTTCTTGAAAAGGACAAGAAATTTGAATTTACAACCGAATGCTCGAATGCTTTCGAATTATTAAAAGATAAATTAATTATAGCACCTATAATAGTTTCACCTAATCGGGAGAAACCATTTGAGCTTATGTGTGATGCTAGTGATTATGCTTATAGGAGCAGCTTCTTGGCAAAGATATGATAAGATTTTCAAAGTTATATATTATGTTAAGTAAAACTCTAAATGATGCTTGAAATAAATTATACGATTCTCGAAAGAGAATTATTAGCAGTTGTATATGCTTTTAATAAATTTCGGCATTATCTAATTGAAACTAAATGTATTGTACATACTTATCACTCTGCTATAAAATATTTAATGCAAAAGAAAGATTCTAAACCAAGATTAATCAGATGGATATTATTAATGCAAGAATTTGATTTTGAGATCATTAACAAAAAGGGAACTGATAATCAAATTGCAGATCATTTATCTAGATTAGAAAATCATGAATTATCTGATATTGATAATGAAATTTTAGACAGTTTTCCTGATGAACAACTTTATAATATTAATGATTGGAGAATACCTTGGTATGCTGATATAGTAAATTATATTGTAAGTGACATTTTACCACCTATGTTAACTTTGCAACAACAGAAAAAGTTCATTCACGATACTAAAACCTACTTTTGGGATGAACCATACTTATATAAGCAATGTAAGGATCTAATCATTAGAAGATGCGTGCCTTATGAAGAAACCGAACCAATTATTCAAAAATGTCATGACTCGATTTTGGAGGACATTTTGGACGTGATAAACCGCATATAAAATTCTACAATCCGGATTCTACCGGCCTACTCTATTTAGAGATGTATATAGATATATAGAAACTTGCGATAAATGCCAAAGAGTAGGAAACATATCAAGGAAAAATGAAATGCCTTCGAATTTTATATTAGAAGTTGAAATTTTTGATGTTTGGGGATTAGATTTCATGGGACCTTTTATTCCTTCATTTGGAAACTCATATATATTAGTAGCTGTTGATTATGTTTCCAAATGGATTGAAGCACAAGCTTTACCTAAGTGTGATGCTAAAAGTGTTTCAAAATTTTTAATGAAAAATATTTTTACTAGATTTGGAATGCCCAGAGTGATTATCACTGACGGAGGAACTCATTTTAGAAACAAATATATTCACAAACTAGTAGAAAAATATAATATTATGCATAAGATATCAACTGCTTATCATCTACAAACAAGTGGATTAGCTGAAGTTTCTAATCGAGAGATTAAGCGTATATTAGAAAAATCTGTAAACCCTAATAGATTAGACTGGTCTATAAGACTAGATATTGCATTATGGGCATACAGGACTGCTTATAAAACTCCGATTGGAGTGACTCCTTATAGGCTTATATATGAAAAAACTTGCCACTTACCAGTTGAATTAGAACATAAAGCATATTGGGCGATTAAAAAATTTAATTATAATATGAAAGAAGCTGGTGAGAAGAGATTGTTGCAATTAAATGAATTAGAAGAATTAAGAAACGAATCATATGATAATGATAGGATTTATAAAGAAAGGATGAAATTATGGCATGATCGGAAGATTAATCGGAGAAATTTTGAACCGGGACAAGAAGTTTTGCTATATAATACTAGATTGAAATTATTTCCTGGGAAATTGAAATCTCAATGGTTAGGACCTTTCACCATAACTCAAATATTTTCATATGGAACTATAGAAATTGAAGATCCAAAAACAGGACGTAGATTTAAACTAAACAGACATATATTAAAACCATATTTCGAAGGTAGAAGACCAAATTTAAAGAGGTTTTAATGCTTAGTCAACCTGCACACTAACTAAATTAGGTCGGGCTGACGACGATAAACCGAGCGCTTTATGGGAGGCAACCCATAGTAGTCTTTTATTTTAATTATCTACAATATAGTGAGTCTATATTATTAAAACAAATCTTACTACTCAAATTTTTAATTAGAATAATCACAAATTTGAACCTATATGATGAGATTAGAAAATATTCGGACCAGAGCGAAATTGGGCTATTTTTACTAATCTCGCCTACAACGAGCCCGAGCCCGCTGACAGCGAGATCGTGCACATGACTTGAGTCAGTTTTATAACTAAGTCGCCGACGGCGAGGTAGATGAAATTTTGATTTCTTAAAGATTTTTCGTGCGGTTTTTGACGGATCTAAGCCATTCCTTCGTAAGAAATTATCCCAAATCCAATTTTACACCATTTTCTTCCTTAGGAACGACTAGAGACCAATCCTTTCAATCCGAAATGGCCACCAAATTCTTAGAAATCATAAAAATTGAAGTTTTCAACCGAAGAAAATTCGTCAGTTCGGAGGCACAGCGAATCTTCAACAAAGGCTTGATGAAGAAAAGACTTATTAAAGAAAGAGGATTTGTCAACAGAGGAATAGAGAATTCCACTACAAAAATCGAAGAAATGATCGCACAAGCAGCATTGGGAGGTATTTTGTTATACGACATCCGTCTGTAGTTATACCAGATAGTTAAAGAGTTTTACTCTAATTTACATGCGATCAACAATGGAAATGTCTACGTCAGAGGAAGATGGGTAACATTTACTCCTTCAAGGGTAAATGAATTGTTTTCTATAGAGAATATCTCCGTTTGTCATTATTCCAACTTTGTGCCTTCAAGATATAATATGAACGAGATCTATAGATACCTGACCGACGAACTTGATGATTGGGAGTTACGCGAAGACGGGTATGTCAGTTTTTCTGCATCACTTCTTAACCCTGTCTCGAAGCACTTGCATTTCTTTATATCATCAAAATTTTTACCTACTATGAGGGTAAATAAAGTTTCAAAGGAATGCACTAATTTAAACTACTGTATTCAAATTGGATTACCTATCGATGTTGGATCAATAATAGTAAAGTCTGCATTGGGATTAATTGTGCATGGGTCAGTGCATGGACTTGGACACCCATCGACTATATTTGCTTTATGCAGTTAGTACCAAGTTTCTTATGAGGCTTGGGAAAAAGTACTTTTACCATGGAAACCACTGGATCCTACTGATATGTTTCCAACTTTGGATAACAATGATGAGATTACTATTATTTCGACGAAGCATCACGGGACAATCCTTTAGCAAGGCCCCTTATCGATAAAACTAATTTCATTCCGAAGAAGATTAAAGGATTAGAGAAAGAATTGCAAAATGTGATGAATTTCATCGACAATATCTCGATATGTTTCGATCACATCGATCGGAGAATGAAGGAGCACTTTGATCATACTTGGACATCCGGAGGCCAGCTTTATTCATTTACTAAGACAGAAAGGATGGATTAATGAAGAATCTACTGCAGAATTCCCTTTCAGGTCTTTCTACAATTTATTTGTGCACCTACGTCGCACAGGGAATATCAGAGAAGATATTAGTTCAGACACTGAAGAGTAGGAAAGTTTTCTATGTATATATATGTGTTGATTTGGATTTAGGTTTTATTATGAATCGAACTTTGATTTGATCATCTCAGATTTGATGAGATTTTATGTAATTGTTATGTCTCAGCATTTAGAGTGTTGTGGTGTGAATTACGATGCTGAGTTTTATGGATTTGAACATTTAAGTTAAGTATGTGTTAAGTTGTTAGTGTGAAATTTGTAAGTTTCATGGATTTCATATATAAAGTTATATTGTTTGTGTTGTGTGAACTTTTTGTGAGTATAAGTATCTAATCTTCGTATTTTTATTAAATTAAGTGATCGGAAGATTGATTAAGGGCAATTCGAGGTTGAAAATGATTGACGAATTTCAAAAATTTAAAATTTTTGGAATCTCGCCGACGGCGAGAAAAATCTCACCGACAGTGAGATCGCGAAAAGACCTATATTTGACCGGTCAACCGACACTATTCATCATCCCCTTCCTCAAAACTTCAAAAAAACCGACATAGGTCTTAAGAGATCTTGGATTTGAGGCGATTTCAACACTTTTTGACACCGGATTTCATCTTCCCTTGGTAAGAGCTTCACTCCTATGCAAAAATTTTTTATTTTCACCATGGATTTCTTCTACATTGGAGAATTTTGAAAAATTTCGAAATGTGGAGAAAATACTTGGAAGAATTTCATGGAAATTGATTTAAATGGAATTTAGATATTGTAGGAAGCCTTCTTAGTAATATTTTGGAGTTTAATTAAGATTTTTGCAAATTTCACAGATCGAGAAATGGCTCCACGACAAAAGCGACGGATAGATTATGACGAAACCCGATTCATTAATGCAAGAGCACAAACTCGATATTTTCAAAACGTACAAGCAAGAAAATGCATTCAAGATCAAGTTTTCAAGAATCCAAGAGAAGTTGAGCGAATCATTAAGGAGTTAGGATGGGAAAATTTCTGTTTCGTGACCAACAGAGCAGCTGTAGAAGTAGTAAAGGAATTTTATGCAAATTTAACACGAGTCGAAGATGCACCTAGTTAAGGTTAGAGGATTTTTCGTAGACTTCAACGCTGCTTAGAATAAACGCTTCTTATGAAGTACGAGACACCTACACCAGCGAGTATGAAACTTTTGGAACTATGGAAGGACCACTGGAAGAGGTGATCGACTTTCTCACTGATGAGAAAGGAGTCTGGAAGATAAAGCAGCGAGAACGGGTAAACTTCCCTCTTTCTATGCTAAATGCAACATCTAAAGCCTGACATTATTTTATTTATTCTACTTTGTTACCTACCTACCACCATAGTGAGGTAACAAGAGATAGAGCAGTTCTGAATTTCTGTATTCAGAACCAGAAGAGTATTAATGTGGGAAATGTTATTTATAAAAATATATTAGCCACCGCTAGAAACAAAAGTGGAGGACGACTAGGACATCCTGGTCTTATCTATGCACTCAGCCAATTATCTGGGGTAGAGGCAAGAGATGATGAGGAATGGATTGAACCTATGAAACCCCTTACTCAGGCTAATATAAAGAAATATGAATCCCACGAAGGATGGAGATCTGGGATAAGGGATTATGTACCTTCTTCAAGTAGAGATATACCCTCTACTAGTTATGATCCACCCCCTCAGTACACCACTCCTACCCTTCAAGATCTGATGAATGAATTAGCCCTTAGTAGAAAGAGTTTTGAGTTATTTGGAGAAAATATGAAAAGAAGATTTGAGCATATAGACCAAAGGATCGGAGGCTTGGAAAGAAGACACGATTATGATAGTGAATATCTCCAGCGACATTCAGAGTACGAAATTGCATACTATGAGGCTGAACGTCGATATAGGAGTGGTGATTTAGATGTTGTCTTTCCTGAGTGCCCCCGTTATTCACAATACCAGCCTGCTCAGCCTTCTCAGCCTGGAGATCAGGGAGATGACATAGCTTGGGACTTTGATGCAGAAGATTAGAGCTTTTGTTAGTTTGTTTAGTTTGTTTAGATTTGTTGTTATTTTGGGAAACTTTATTATTTTGGATGTAATTATTCTGTACTTTCTAGAGACTATAGATGTTGGTATGTTTGCTTATGTTATGATGTTAGACTTCTTGTGTGTTAAATTAGTTTGCAATTTTATATATATATATAGGATGTTAGTTTAAGTTTTTATAGGTTATGAATGTTAACATTGTTTAGATTGTTTTAATATGTTTTAAAATAGATTAGTTAATTGTATGTGTAGTAATAGATTAAGTTTTCAATTGTTATGTTTGATACTTATTTTAAAATTTCATCCCTACACTTTCTTTTAAATACTATATGTGGAAGAATACTAACAGTACATGTTCTGTAAGTAATGAAAAAGCCTACAAAAATTTCAAAGAAAAGAAATACCTAAAGCTCAAAGGTATGATAAATTTTACTATATATTTTCCCTTTTTCACTATTTAGTATAGATAGAAAAATTTAAGTTTGGGGGAAGGTAAAAATACAAATTTAATTATTAAAATTGTTCTCAATTTCTATTTTCAAAAATTATTATTAAATGATTTTCTATAGTAGTTTTTCAATTCAATAAACATGAATTACTTTATTTAATTATTATAGAAAGTTAAAGAAAATGTTTCTAGTAATTCAATTAATTAATGGAATAAGATATTTGGTTAAAAGGAATACGAATATAGTAAACTATTTAAAGTAAGGAAAACTATATTCTAAAAATTGAAAATTCTTAAGAATTTAAGTGAAAAAGAAAGGATAGAAACTCAATGAAGTAAAGGCTATGAAATATATATAAGCAAAGAAATATTTTAAGTTTCAAATTTAGGAAGAGAAATTGAAGTTCAAAATTATTAACAGGCTATCCAGATACAGTAATCCTCACTTGAAAAATAAAAAGAAAAAAAATGATTGAAAATCAATCCAAAAAGAAAATGAAAAGAAAAACAATAAAGTGAGGAGAAGCTTGATGAGATGCCTTATCAAAAATTGGCTTCAATGAAATCAACCTAAAGGGTAAAACTTAAGTATATTTCTAAACTTATATTTATGGATTAGTATTTTACTAAATAATATTTTCTTGAACTTCCTATCATCTAAAATATCTTAAAGTAATTTACTCTTTTTAAATATAGTTATTCCTAAAATAAATAGAAAACTAGAAATCTTAGACCTGATAACCAAATAATCTTATATCTATAAAGTTAATTTAATTATTCAGAAATATTTATATTTAACTTTATTATAATGTTATTTAAATTTAATTCATAGTATATCCGAATTGAAAAATTCTATTACGTAAATCATTATTTTTATTTAGTATTAAAATTACTTGAGGACAAGTAATAATTAAGTTTGGGGATTTTGATCGCGTAAAAATACATTAAGAAATTCATATCTATTTTTGATGAAATTGCACTTTAAAGAAAGGTATTTTCTTTATTTTACTGTAGGAATGAAGATTTATAAGTGATTAAAGCAAAAAGCATGAAATGGAGCGAATTTGGATCAAAAAGGAAGAAATTCATGCAAATTGAACTAAGTCGCCGACGGCGAGATCGAGGCCGCCGACGGCGAGATCGTGAGGAGAATTTCTGAATGAATTATAACTACCTCACCGACAGCGAGCCCGAGCCCGCCGACAGCGAGATCGCGCGGTTTGAAGACCTTCTAGAAGCCCGCTGACGGCGAGGTAGTTTTCCCGCCGACGGCGAGACAGTTCAAAATACAAATACTTTGAACCTGGACACTTTTTGAAGAGGTGTTTAAGCATCCCTTGGACCTTTGTCTACCTCTATAAATAGAGGACGAATTTTAGTCTTTTGTGTGTCTTTTGTGTGTCTATTTTAGAGAGTCTGAGTCTCTTTTTGGTGTCTTAAGTGAGTCTGTTGTTAGTCATTAGTGAGTTTCTTTAGTTTATTTGAGTGTTATTTAGAAGTTTGTTGTATTAGAAGGAAAAGTCAAAGGAACTTCAAGGAGTCTACTTGGGGAGGTAATTAAGATAAGTATCTTTGTTTATTGTTGTTAACTTTAAATGAAATCCATGCTTTGTTTTATTCCCATGCATTCTGAGTAGTTTTCTTAGTCTTTCTCTTTGTTTATGAAAATTATATGGATTGATGAGATTAAATAGAAGTACCTAATATATTAAATAATTTACTTTCAATCTGGCTAATTGAGTAGTTAAAATATGTTGAATTATCAACTATAGTAAAAATTACATCCAATATTCAGGGAAGTCAAAAGCCTTGGAAGGCGGGTGCAAATAGATAGGGAAATATTATATACGGACGTAGAATTGGACATTTTAGTGTGACAGACTAAAATATTCAATTCGGTCCTACTGTTTGAGAGCTGAAGTGTAGATGTTAGCCCTCAGGTGAGGGGAACGTGGGAGCTACAAGTGGCGACAAGTATCCTCCCGAGCTTACCGCAGATTCGGTAATCAAACATAGGATTAGTCAATGTTCTTTGCACTCGGACCAAAGGGTAAAGAATAGGAATGCTCATATTTGTCACAATACAATTTAAGAATTCTATTTAAATTCATCATTCACTTAATTTTCTAAAAACAAGGAGAAGGATACTTTTTTTGAATTATTTAAATCACTTTATTTCAAGCATTAGTTTACTTTAGTTTGTTATAATTACTTTAAATTTTCGTTTACTATATTAGTAAGTAATTCCTTTATATTTAGCTGATAACAATTCTGTTAAAAACTTCCCTGTGGGATCGATAACCAGGACTCCACTAGAGCCCTGTATTACTTGATACGATACGTATAATTTCGTAGAATCCACATTATACATTTCATCATTAAAATCATATATATATATATTTAAAGCGGGATTAAGTTTTTGGTGTCATTGCTATAAACATAAATTGCAAACATATTAAAAGTGGGTCAGTTTGCAAACTGACAAAATCTATTTATGGGCTCAAATAAGTTTCCCGTCAATGGTATCACAAATTTCATCAAGTGATTCTATCATTTGGTTTTGAAATGAATGCAGTTGATGATTGTCTATATCATAAATTCAGTGGGAGAAAGCATTTTTTTCTGATTTTGTATGTAAATGACATACTGCTTGCTACAAATGATATAGACATGTTGCAGGAAACCAAGAGATTTCTATCAATTAATTTTAAGATGAAAGATCTTGGTGAGGCCTCATTTGTCATAGGAATTCAGACTCACCGAGATCGTTCTCAGTGTATTCTTGGATTATCACAAAGATACTATATTGATATAGTGCTTAAAAGATTTGGCATGCAAAATTGTAGACCAATTGACACCCCCGTCGCTAAAGGAGACAAGTTCAGTCTCAATCAGTGCCCAAAAGGAAACCTTGAGATTCAGGAAATGCAAAAGATTCCTTATGCTTCAGCAGTATGGAGTCTTATGTACGCTCAAGTTTGTACGCGGCCAGATATTGCGTACATTGTTGGAGTTTTAGGCCGATACTTAAGCAACCCAGGAATGGATCATTGGAAAGCAGCCAAAAGAGTTATGAGATACTTAAGGAGAACAAAAGATTATATGTTAACATATAGGAGATCAGATCATTTGGAGATCATTGGGTATTCTGACTTCGATTTTGTTGGATGCCAAGACAGCAGAAGATCCATATCAGGCTACATATTTTTGTTAAGTGGTAGAGCTATATCCTGGAGGAGTGCAAAACAAACACTAATAGCTTCATCCACTATGGCAGCAGAGTATTAGCATGTTATGAGGCATCCAACCATGGCATATGGCTGAGAAATTTTGTCACCTGGACTCGCGCATTATGGAAGGAATTGAAAGACCACTAAAGTTATTTTGTGATAATAAATCAGCTGTATTGTATTCCAATAACAACAGAAGTTCATCCAAGTCAAAACATATTGACATCAAATTTCTTGTTGTGAAGGAAAGAATACAGAGTGGCCAGATTCACATAGAGCATATTGTAACAAACTCCATGATTGCGGACCCCCTTACAAAGGGTCTAATACCCAGGGTCTTTCATGAGCATACTGCTCATATAGGTGTTATATTGCTTGAGGAAATTTAGATTCAGTGGGAGTTTATTAACTTGTGGTTTTAGCTCTATGTTTTATTTTGTATACAAAACATATTTGGATATTTTCTGATCAGAAATGAGACATTTTATTCAGTTCAGTACACTCTGTACAATTAAAGTTTGATCTCACTTAAGTAAAGTAAGACCAGTTGAAAATTGACATGAACAGACCACTTTGCATGTAATTTTCATTCCACGCATTCATTATTTATCTATGTCATTTGATTATATTAATATATGTGACCATTGATGGGTTTAGTTGTGACAAATACAATGAAGACTGCTTTGATACTATATTGATATGATTAATAGACGAGATTGTAATGTGCCTTTACAATGATGACAACAAATTTTGGGCGCACAAAGGTTGACACATTTATCTTATACATATATAGTCCAGTAGGAGATTGTTGGATCAATTATGGGACTACAATGTAATTAATAAATGTGTTGGGTCATCATTTAATAAGTCAAAATTATTGTGGTCTAATTAAGAATAAAGTTTATGACTTTAGACACATTTGTCATGAAATTATACGTGTGGATACCATAAGTGCAAATTCAATTTGATGAGGGGCAGAATTGGAATTGAGCAATTCTTGTAACCACCAGTTGGTTATATTAAATAAGGAGGTAATGGTCCCCAGTCTGTAGAATAAGAGAAAGAAAAATTATTCTCTTGTACCCCATCAACGAGACTAAGGAAAACTCCAGAAAATCTGCAGATTGGAAGATCATTGCTTGCAATCGATCAAATGGATTCAGGTACGCTTCCGCTATTGTATTGATTCATTTTTTCTCATTAATATGAATGTGAATGAAAGATTCTCATGGTGAATTTCTAATAGATTTTGATTCGATCAAAATCTATTTGGAAAATTCAAAACAAATTGTAACATAATCCTTTCATTGAAGGCCATGAGGATGTCAATGCTAGGAATGTCAGTGAAAATCCTTTCATTCAAGTTCAGAGTCCTTTCTGGCCTCCCAAGTGGGATAACTGAGTAATTGTATTTTACTAGATAATATGATTACACTATATAAATTTATCCAATTTTGATAGTAAGATGCTGTCAGAAAATAATAGAAAACGCTGGTTAATAAAACCCCGATGACTTTAAAGATTTATAAGATATAGTTAATTCGCTTGTCAGTAACCTTGCAACCTATAATCTTCCTAATGGCTTTTATTCAACAATAGGCTACTCACAAGTAGTACTCATAGGTTAATCGTTGACAAGTCATCAGTTAACCAACATATATATATATAAATGATGGTCGTAAGTCTTCGTACTACTAAATCAAAAAAGTTTTTGACAACGCTTATTTAACTGCACTTTTAAAAAATGCTGATAAGAATATTAAAAAAATGTATAAGAATATTTAAAACCACTGCTAAAAGCCTTTTTTTATGAAATATTAGACTATAGTGCTAACAATTACAGGGATTTAAAATCCAGTGCCCAATAAGATTAGCAAATGTTTTCACTGTTGTGACTACATATATAATTTGCTGTGAAACCCTTTTTTTTTTTTGAATGTTGAGTAACATCAAAAAGTTAACCCTTTGGTTATCTGTAGGTTAATCATAGAACGTTGTTTAATTCTAAAATGAAATATTAGACTTTTGTTATCGGGTTAGTATGTAGGTCTAGTGACCAACAGAACAGACCGTTGCTTTATGGATAGACAATTGCAAGACCGTCGTTTATCTATCGAGTTAGTAGCTGATAGTTTATAACTGTTAAAGTGTACAAGAAATGTGTAGAAAAGCATTGGATAAGTGTCAAAAGTTGTTGAAAAACTGCAACATAAAAATAAATCATTCTTCATTTTATTATAATTTCCACACATGCAATCATAACCCATATACAAATCTATTTATATATCGAACACTGTAATTTACCAATCTAAGCAATCATTATATGAATGAATGCACAAATTAAACAGAAATAAATACAATGCATTTAACCACATAATTAGACTATTTAACACAAAAATAACATGTTTGAAATGTATCATAATTAAATAGAAATAGAACTATCCAAATATTCATCTGTGCTCTCATCATTTCCTCCTCAACGACCTCTTCTGGCTGCGTTACTCTCGGATCTGCCCCGACGAGAAGATGGTACAAGAACAACGAAGCGTGGCAGCTGACTCAAATGGCGGCGCCCAATAGCGCGACGACACGCAAAGCTTCAATTCATTCGAGGAATGAGTCAGCGCCGCGTGGATAAGTAGGAAATTAGGGCATTTTTTTATTTAAAATTATTCATAAACTTTAAAAATCTATTACTTAGTGTAGAAAATTTATAAAAATAAAAGAAAAATACCTCTGTGCTAAGTGAACAGAGAAGAAAATTATGGACTAAAATAAAAAGTATTTATCTTGTATTATTTCTAATTAATTAAATACCCCAGAAATTACTTTAATCATAAAAAATAAAACATTAATCATCACAACATGAAATTTGAAGGGATTGTTCTACACGTGTTTAGGGTTGTTCTCTAATTTTTCTAAAGTCAGAGAATATTCTTAACATTGAAAGCCCCAATTTTTCATGTAAAACATTTTTTTTTGCTTAAAATAATTATAAAAATTACAATAAAAATCAGAAAATTATATGAATAGGGTTAAGTAGGTTCACTGTGGTTAGAAGAATTTAGGAAAAATAAAAATCAAGCTTAAAAAATTTAAAACCTAATTTTCTATTTAAAATTAAGAAAAATATCAAAATTAAGAAAATTATTAAATAATTCAAAATAATGACCAAATTGGGCCAAATTGAGGCTCACCATCTCATGAGGCTCTTGTAAAAATCTGATGGTCATTAAAATTATTTTTAGTATAGCAATGAATTTTCTAAAAAAATATGAAATGTCCATCAAACGCTGTCTGATCAAAGGAAGCCCTCCGGACTGTCCGATCAAAATGGCTCATATTCCTGCATTCATTGCACCCATAACACTATAAATAAAGTCTCACATCTTTCTTGAGGGGAGGCTGGAAGCTTGAGAAAGAACTTAATTTTTTTAGAATGAACTGAAGTCTAGCACAACCCCTATCACCGTCGATCGTCGTTTGTTGTCGTCAACTGCCGTCAAACGCTGCCCGCAGACCGCCGTCGATCACTATTGATAACCACCGACCGTCGTCGAGCACTACTATCGTTATAAATTACCATCGACCACCGTCGATCAACACCAATCACTGTCAACCACCACCGACCAGAAGCCGTCAATCGACGTTGTAGCTTGGAAAACCTACTAACCATTTCTCGTCTGTGGGATAAGGATTCTCTGTAATCATCAACATATGGGTTTTCCACATAAGAACTTCTGGTATCATTGCTGGTTGTTTTCTTTTACCTGAGTGTGTGCAGAATTCCCGTGCAATGCTAAGATGATTATCCATTATTCTCACACCGTGAATTTTCTTGCAAGCATCAGGTTCATATACAACCCTAATGTTTGATTGCAAGTGTTTTTAGTGTAGCACAAATAAATTACATGATTTTGAAAATTTACAGTGTTGGGTCAAAAGAAATATAAATAAAGTGTAAAATTTCAAAAGTTCTTTAGATTTTCTCTAGTTTATTTTTTACTTCATTTACAGATATCTCAAAATGCATGAATCCTAAATGCACAATTCACATGATGTACAATCTTCAAAGCATCATTGTGGCCCACCATTGTTGACCGCAATCACCAACCTATTATTTTTAGTTTTGTTGGCCACTGTAACCTTCAAACATCCTTTATTCCAACGCTCAGTCAATGCTAGCCACCATAGGTAGCAAGCCATCTTTCGCCATTGCAGCCAGCCACAATCGATAGCCAGTCGTCCATTCCACTACTCATTGTTGTAATTCATCCTCCACCATCATTATCCTTTGTTGTCAACATTAGCTGCCATAGCCTATGGTCACCCTCTGTTGTTGCCACCGCCTACTATTAATTATCATTGCTTGTTATTGCAACATGTATTTGAAATTTATTTAATGATATATAATAGAAAAATGTGGGCACTCACTTACAAATCATTCAATTCCTATGTATTTACAGATCTAACACGAACACCATAACTTATAGAGAAATTACATACAAATCACATAATTCTTATTAATTTACATATCTAATACTCAAAGTTTGACAACTACATTTATAACAAGTTGGTGTCATTAGCTTATATATGAAAATGTGTATTTCACTTTCAAAATGACAATGATAGTGGTACTAATTCTTATGTGATATTTAAAATTTCATTGGCACACATATAAATATGAATACATGTCTATACCTTTTATATTTATCCCACCCAAAATTTTCATATTACATAAAAAAACTGTCATTTTAACATCAAAAAGAAAAAATTGAGATATTACTTCCTTTGAGGTGTCATGTATGTAAAAATTAAAGTTTAGGTATTCAATATGTAAATACACAGGAATAGAGTGGTTTGTATGTAAGGAAGGCAAAATACTACAAATGCATGATACAATGTAATTAACATATTTTAAATTATTAATTAAATGGATTTTTATACACTAGACCGGTCTAAGCAGGGCCAGCTGTTGCCCTTTCCACAGCAGCGGAGCATCCAAGGGCAGAACACGCGACTCCCCATTCCATTCACACAACGTGTCCTCGCCCTCTCCTCTCCCCACCCATTTCCCTTTTATCTTTCTCAAATAGTACCACTGAATCTATGAACTCTGAACCGGCTATGTTCATCTTCCCGGTGAAGATCACGTGCCACTCTTCCCCTAGCACCACGAATACCGGCCAAGCGTACGAACGTCTCTTTCTCTTCGTCCACATTTGCCCCTATGACACCTTCGTTCTCACCAACCCCACCCCTTCTAGTATAAATATATGACGGCCAACCCTGCATGGCTACCTAACTATCATTAAAATACATACTCATAGGTTCTTTTAACATCCATCTCTCTCGCTCTCCATTTGTGCTACTATTGTGGCATGGCTACAGAAATGAAAATTGAGAGGAAATCTTCCATAGAGAAGGAGCCCCGAACTCTATTTTTTGATCAGATACAGTACGCCAGGGTATCATATTTACTGTTTAATTTGTTCTTCTAATTTGATTCTCTTAACCACGTTTCTTTTTTATTAATGATTTACTTTTGATATGCATGTTTGAATCAGTTTGATAGATGTGAATTGGTTAATTGCTTTAGTTCTTTTTATCACAGGAAGCAGCTTTATATGTGCTCAGCACCAAGACGAAGGAGGAGGCTTTACGTATTTTTACTGAGGTATGTTTGTTGTTTTTCCTTCTTTGCTTTAAGTTTCTTCATCTTTTAATTGTTGATTTGTTCAGCTCTGTATTAATTTATATATCTACCAAGGGATAGTTTTCTTCTATTAGCTTTTAGGTAGTTTGCTGCTGCAAGCGGGATTTAATTAAGAGAGGATTTTGTAAATTCTATAAATATTGATTTGATCAATCTTTAGGTGTTTAAATTTGTTCCTTATGATAGATGTTAAATCAGTTTATTTTGATAATTTTTTTCATGATTTAAGTCTATTAGGTAAATTATTTGTTAATTAATAATTAAATATTTATTGAACTAATTAATAATTATAATTACTTAATAATGCATCAATTAACTATTATTTATTAATTAACTAAATTTAAAAAAATCATTTAAATAACATTACATTAAAGCCGCACTTGACCCTCGCTTAATTCAGCTAATTTAAATCCCGTAGATCCGTCTTTCATCAAAAATTTACTGTATCCTGGATTTAAGATTCTGGAAAATTTAAAACTGTCATTTTTTACGGTATGATGGGATTTAGGTTAAGTCATTCTTGGATCATGCTTAAATCCTGTTAATTAATAGCCCTAAAGCAAGAGAAAATATTACGTGTTAAAATATCACATTTTAAAATTTAAAAGATAAAATATAAATATGGTGGTATGCATAGATAAATTGAAGTGTTCTATCTGTAAATTCATAAGAATCGAATGGTATGTATGTAAATCTTTGTAATTTTAGTATAATATGATTATTTCTTCTTCAACTGGATTTGAACTTCATAAATTAAATAGATTATTTATTTTATGAACACCTAAAACAATACACCATTATATGAATTCGTTTTATCGATTTTTCAATGTGTAATATTAGTCATAAGAAATCTCAAGTCAATATTTATTTAATTATTTGATTTTGTTTAGGGTTTGGAGCCAGTGCTCAAAATTAGCAAAAAGGAGAGGGAGATGGACGATACGGATTTATCAGACCTCAATGGAGAAGACAACAGTTTTCTCCTTCTCGATGAATTCCAAGACATCAGTTCAGCACCTTTCTAATCAAGTTTTGTTACAAATATATATAGAGAGAGTTGTTGTATTTAATAATAATGTAAGTCTGTCTTCCTCAAGCTTCTCCCAGAATGCAGTAGGGCAGATGAGGAGTAATATATTTGGAGTGGAATAGACAATAATAGAAATGTATAACAAAGCAATTCACTCCTTTGACAGAAATGTTGGGAACAGGTTACAAAATAGGAAGAAAAAAGAGAAAAAACCCAAGCAAGCTCTATATTTAATGGTTTCCCTTAATGATTATCTAATCTATACCATTTTATTCAAAATAAATAAATGATAATATAATTTCTTTGCTCGTTTATTCCATATCAATTTCAGCATAAAATGATATCAATTTCAGCATCCGTGTTTTATGGATTTCATAAAAAATAACTGGGTTTCCAGTAATTTTTGTTATCATACTCTTAATTATGGGCAGAAGTTATGGTATATTCATAAACATCTTGCTAATAAATTAAGATCTTGGAATTGGAATGTTTTTGGTAATATCAATAATATGGTTTTAGAGGCTGAGACTAGAGTTAAGGATTTAGAGGTCCTGTATCATCATAATATTATTAATCTTGATCTCTTTACTCAAGCTCAGAAAGATCTTACTTATGCTATTAACATTGAGGAGAGCTTTTATGCTCAAAAAGCTTTTAGGTGTAATTTTTTGGATGGAGATAGAAATACCTCCTTTTTTCATGCTTGCATTAAGAGTTGGAGAAACAGAAATTTTATCTCCTCTATTAGAGATGTTAATGGTTATGAATTAACTAATGAGGAAGATATTATTAATGATGGTATTAGATTTTTTTCAAACTTGTTCTCTAATGATAACATTTCTTTGGATATGATTAACTTTGACGTTTTTCCTTTGACTGAGAATTTGCATTTGAAGAATTTCTTATGTGCCTTCTTCTTCTGAGATTAAGAATGTTCTGGAAAGTATGGATGTTGGTAAGGCTGCTGGGCCTGATGGTTTTACTGTTGATTTTTATAAACACTGTTGGGACATTATTAAAACTGATTTTATTGGTACTATTCAGGATTTTTTCCGTGGCATTGATTTACCAAAATTTTTTAAAAGTTCTAGTATTGTGCTCATCCCTAAAGATAATGTTGTTAGTTCCTGGAATTGTTTTAGACCTATTAGTATTAGTACTGTTATTTCTAAAATAATTTCTAAGATCATTGTTGGCAGAATTCAATGTGTCTTGGGTAATGTTATTTCTTTAAATCAGACTGCTTTTATTAAGGGTAGAAATATTATTGATCATGCTCTTACAGTGCAAGAGTTGTTATTGAATATTGACAAAAGGAAAAGAGATGGGAATGTTATTTTCAAAATGGATATTAAAAAAGCCTTTGATTCCATGAGATGGGAATTTATCATTCATATGTTGAAGGCTCATGGTTTTAATAGGGATTTCTGTAATTTAGTTTACAGAATTCTTAATAATAACTATTATTCTCTTATTATTAATGGTAGCTCTAATGGTCACTTTATGGTTACTAAAGGTATTAAGCAAGGAGACCCTCTTTCTCCTTATTTGTTTATTCTTGCTTTTGATTATTTTTCTAGGTGTATTAATAAACTTTATGAGGATAATCCTTCCCTTAACTATGTGCATAAAGGTAATATAAGCATTTCACATTTATGTTATGCTGATGATCTTATTATTTTCACTAATTCTAATAAGAGATCTATTAAGAGGATTTGGAAGCTTTTTGATCATTTCCAGAAGACCTCTGGTTTGCTTTTCAACACTGCCAAGTGCCACTTTTATGGCTCTAAGTACATCTCTAATGGTAAGTTGAAGTGGATTGCTGATTATACCTCTTGTCAGCTTTCTACTTTACCTTTTAAGTATCTTGGTTTTGTTTTGGATAAGAATTCTAAGAAAATTGCTCTGTTTTCTGATTTGGTGGACAAGATTAGAATGAAAATTCATTCTTGGGAAAACAAATTCCTTTCTTTTGGGGGGAGGATTACTCTTTTAAAGAGTCTACTTACTTCTCTTCCTCTTTATAGTATTCAGGTGATGAATGTTCCTCATACTATTATTAGGAAGTTAGAGATTTTATTTAATAGTTTCTTATGGGATAGGTGTCGTAAGAAGGGTTTACACTGGAAATGCTGGGATAAGCTTTGTAAACCTTTATCTAGTGGTGGCTTGGGCTTTCGTAAAATTGCTGATTCTATTAGGTATAATTTTATGAAATTGTGGTTTCACTTTAGAGAAAATAACTCTATATGGGCTTATCTTCTTTCTTCTAAATATTGTGGTAATTTGCACCCGTTATCTATCTCTCCTTCCAATAATGATTCATATATTTGGAAAGAGATGTTAAAGGTTTCTAATTTGGTTGAAAGTTTAATGTGTTGGGACGTTGGTTTTGGCAATATTTCTTTTTGGTATGATGATTGGACCTTATTGGGTTCTCTTGCAAATTGTTATGGTGGTCCTTTTGACATTAATGTTACTTGTTAATGAGTTTTGGGATAATTCTAATTGGAATCTTCCTAAATTAAGGTCTGTGGTTAAGTATGCTGATCTTGTCTTTATTTCTAAGATTTCTTTGGAAAATATTAGATGTGATATTCCAAAGATCAAAGGTAAGCTTAGGAGTACGTTACTAAAACTTTTGCTTCGATCGACCCTATTCCTGTCGGTTTAGACTCGCGAGTGGCTTTGGAACAAGTGGCTGAAGCCATCTATTTCGTTTTTTTCTTGGAGGCTTTTACATAATTGCATACCAATTGATGATCTTCTTAAGCTGAAAGGTTTAAGAATTGTTTCTAAGTGTTTATTATGCGGTAAGGAGGAGGAGTCTATTTTGCACACTTTTATTAAGTGCAAGTTTGCTGCTGATATTTGGAATAAGATTTTCAATTTTTGTGGCCGTAAAGATGCTTTTAATAGCTATAATTCTATTCTGGAGATGTTTAGAGATTGGAACAGTAAAGTTCATTCTTTCCTTAGTATTATTCCCTCTATTATTGTGTGGTTTATTTGGATTAATCGTAATAATGTTAAGCATAATGGTATTATTTTGAGCTCTCTTCAAGTGGCTGGTCAGATTTACTCTTATATTTATAAATGTCTTTCTGTTCATGATTCCTTCTCTTCTAGTAATAGTTTTATTGCTGCTATTGCTAATAATCTCAACGTTTCGTTGAATTTTGCATTCAATTCTGTCAAGCATATTTCTTGGTGCAAACCTCCAGCTCCGTTTCTGAAAATAAATACAGATGCTTCATGGAATATTTCGAAAGCTGGTATTGGAGGTATTATTCGTGACTGGAATGGTTTGGTTATTGCTTGGTTTGCTGCTCCTATTAATGCTTTATCACCTTTAATTGTCGAGGCTGAGGCCATCATTTTTGCTATTCGTATTGCTCGGCATAGGGGATGGATTAATATTTATTTAGAAACTGACTCTTTAATTCTTTGGAAAATTTGTTTCTTAAATTATAACTGTCATTGGAGTATTGTGTTACAGATTAGAAAAATTAGAGCTCTGACTGCCGGATTGAATGTGATTTGGACTCATACACGACGTGAAGGGAACTTGGTGGCAGATTGGATTGCGAAGCTTGGAGCTCGGTTGATTAAACCAATTGTCTCTAATTATATTCCTGTGTTCTTAAATTCAGTTTTTGCTTTAGATAGTTAATGTTTATCTAGTGTTTGTTTTTGTTTTGTCGTGTGAGTTGTATGTTTTTACTTTTTTGGAAAAAGGGCCCGTTTTTTATTTTTCTTTTTGGTCTTATTGTAGGGTGTGTGTGTTGGGACCTTTTTCCCGGTTTTGTACTTCTTTTTTTGAAGCAATAAAATTGAGCATTCGTGCTCTTTTATATATATAAAAAAAATTTTTATTGCTATTGTTATCCCATTTACTTATATTTTATTTCTACTAATAATTACATGTATATATAAACATTTAAGATTATCTTTTTCCACTTTAAAATTTTCATTTAAGTAATTTGTTGATACATATTTATCAAGGTTAAGTTATTTCATTAAATACTATTAACATATATAATAATGTAAAAAAAAAACAATCAGTTAAACTAAATTTCTTTATAAATGTCCTTTTTTATTTCTTTATTTTATGTTATTTCTTTAATTACTATTACATGCTTGAGTTTGGAGCAACCTTATTGTGTTTTTAAGCTTTTAGGGTTCTTATTTATATATTAACTTTTGTTTAACAAGAGTTTGATGTAGAGTTTTTTTGTTATGATTTTGGCGTGTTCATTACAATTCTTGAAAGATTTCTATCTAAATGATTGGATGTGTTATTTGAAGAATAATATAATATTGAGAATAGAAACATTATCTTAAAATGAACCTTATCATTTCGATGATGAAAACCTTTAAGATTTGCTTTATGGGAGTAAGAGAGATTTATTTAATTTTGGAGCCTGGTATCCCTACAAGGGCAAGCCTCCATAGTTAATTATATCCTTGTAGTTGTGTACTCATGAGAATACTCTCGAATAACTATTAGCTTATATTATTTAAAATTTTAAGGTTGATTTTTTCACACAAAAATATTCAAACTTTGAGGAGATTATTTAAATGATAGAATTTCAAATGTTGAATTTTTTTCTTATAATTCAAATTTTTGGACTTATAGTCCAACGATAATGTGTTATGTAAAGGCTCAAGGAGGGGATTAACAAACTCTAGGAAGAAGATGTATACAGCGTTTAGATTGAAATATTATTAAATATTTTAGATTTAATTTGAAAGGATTGAATTCAAAAGGTGTTAGTTGAATTGAAATTTATTTAATTGAGTTGAAACGTTTGATTTGATTTGAAGGGTTTAATTTTAAAAGTAAAATTTGAAGAATTTTATTTGAATTAATTTATTTGAATGGTCTGCTTGAAGGTTTTGAAGGTTGCATGTTGAGTTGATGATAATTTAAGGGCTAATTTGAATGTAGATTTGAAGCTTGATTTGAAGATTGATTTGAAGATTGATTTAAAAGTTAAAAAGATTTCTAAATGAAAGTGGAAATTCTAACCCTAACGAAAGATCTAGACCTTATAAGGAGGATAAATATGCGGGCTAAGATAAATTTTGGTATGACTTCTTCAGTCAAGATGCTCATATCTTTCATATTTCAAGTTCATCGGTTGCCTTAGACTATTAACCAAAAATATAGAAATAGATCTACAGTGTTACCATAACAATGGCGAATATTGATCATCTTAACTAATAAGTGTATTGAGGTGATTCTGTCAATAACCACGAGTTATCTCATTCCAGGGCATCTAAATAAGGGATTACATATTTGAGTTTTAATATATCCTAGTCCTTAGTAAAAACTATGAGTATCTAATAAGCTAACATAAGCTTGTAGACTTAGAAAATTTTATAGGTATGTGTGATCTCAGGTTTCATTTCTAAGATATCTAACTTGAGGTTCATAGTTGATTTACTTGGGTCTAACTTAGATTTTTGTTTTGATGGGTTTGATGTTTTAATTTTGATTTAGTTTAATCTTCCTAATTGTTAGTCAACGCAAGGATCAAATTATTTTGAAGTTGATGTTTTTCATTTGGTTTTTTTTGGTCAAAGTTGATGTTCTTCCATTTGGTTTACTATTATATTTTTGAAGTTTACATGCTATCAAAAGAGTGGTTTCATATGTTTATTATTTATTTATACTTCTATATTGAACACCCAAGTATTATTCACATGAAAATTTTCTTTTTATAGATGAAAATACATTTTTTAAAAGTTTAACATATGAGAAATAATTTATTTTTTTCTTTATCTAAAATCAACAATTAACAAAAAAATCATGCAAAATATCATCCTTATTAAAGTATTGATCATGTTAATGGATTAAATGTTAAATATGAAAGTATTCACAAATTTCTATTAGGGTTTGCATATTTTTTTTATGTTAAACATGCAATTTCCAATCTTCTGGATGAAATTTTATAAATTTATATTGTAAACATGTACTTTTGTGAACATTTACAATCAAAAGCTTATACATTTGATTAAAAAATTTTAGCATTTTGAGAGAAGAATTACTTTTACAACAAATTTACTTAAAAATAAGATTTGAGGCTTTAAGAAAATATTTGGAAATGTAAGTTTAAAAGGATAAGGTTTAATAAAAAAATGTGAATATCTTTTTAAAACATTAAGAGGTTTTGAAAAAAAGAGTTTGAAAGATTAAAACTTTTAAATGTTTTTTGAAGAGATTTTACAATTTTACAAGTTGATTCAACCAAAAAAAATATTGAATTTTATTTTTTTTAATATTTTTTTAAGAGAATGAGTTTTCATATTTGAGCACACATAAAAAGTCAAATCATTAAAAGCACTTTTAATTAAAGTCATTCTTGAAAATGTTTTATATGTTACACATAAGATAACTTTGACATTCGAAGATAATAAAGCATTAATATAATTTGCCCATCAAAGTACATTGAATTGTGCTTGATTTTAATAGTTTGAGTTTTTTTCAAATTATAGCCCAATTAATTTCATATAATTTTTTGAAAGAAAGCTTAAAATTTTAGAGAACATTTAATCAAAGTTACTTTTAAAGGGATTTAAGTGATTTCCAAATTAAAACACATATATTTTCATATAACTTTATGAAAATAAAGTTTAACATTTTAGAGAACATTTAGTTTGCATTTAAAAGGATTTTTGCGGGTTTCAAATTAAAGCATATTTAATTTAATATATTTTTTGAATATAAAATTTACTTTTTTAGAGAACTTTTAATTAAAGTTATTTTTAAAAGGATTTGAATTTTATTTTTTGACTTGTTCAAGTAATATTTATTCTTAAATTATTAAATGTGTAAATCATTACAACCTAATATGCAAGTTTTGCAAGTGAATGAACTTACAAGCCCTTAATTTTGTTGCATAAGTAATACACACTTTCACAATTTTCTATAGTGCATGCAATACAACATGCCTAAGCTATGCTTTCTTGAAAACATAAATAACTTATTTACCTGTCATGAATTTTAAATAACCTAAACATCGATTTTAAATTTTCATAAGACAAAAATACAAATCACATAAATTTAGACAATCCAAAACATTAGTTCTATTTTCACATAGTTCTAACATAAACATCTCATGAATTTCTACAACCAAAATATAGGTTTCAATTTCACATAAAGCAAACATAAACAAGTCACATAAATTTTTGGGAATCTAAACATAAATTCTAAATTATCATAAAGCCAACATAAATATTTCATGCTTATGGAGAACCTAAACATGAATTCTAATTTCATATAAAGAACCTACAAAAATATTTCATTGGTTTCTAGGGACCAAAGCATGAGTTTTAATTCCACATAAGGAAAATATATACATCACATATATTTTAAGTGGCCTAAAAATGAATTTCAATTCCATATAGGATGAACATACACATCAATTGCATGAATTTCAAATTCATATAAGACAAACATACGCATCACATGGATTTTAAGTAACCACGGTATGAATTTTAATTCCACATAAGGCGAACAAAGCAACTGGTGAATCTTTAGATCACATAAGCATAGGTTTCACTTCCACATAAGCCAAACAAAGCACATGTATGAATTTAGGCAACCTAAATATGGTTCCAATTTCACATGAAGCAGATATAAGTATTTTATTAATTTAGGCAGCCTAAACATGAAGTTCAATTTCACATGAAGCAAATTAAAGGATTTCATAATGTCTTTCATGATACTTAAAGTATGTTTTAATTCCATAAAAGTCAAGCATAACATCACATGAATTTTAACAAATATATTAAAATATATATTATATACATATGTTTAAATATACCTTCATTGATAGGTTTTAGATATCAAAGTGTTACATATTTAAATTTGAAAGTTTAGGTGTGAGATACAAAACACTTAATAATTGTGTGCTAGGTAACTTCATTTTCCTTAAAAAAAGGGCATTTACATTCATAACACACATTTCTTATCTTTCTACATATCTTAAATCTGAACATTCATATTTTCACATATAGCACTCCAAATTTTAATATCACTAAAAAAAAAACACTATTATCATTTTTTTATAAATACACAATTTATGCATGTTGAAGAACGAGAATGTCATGTATGTAAATATGAATGTTTAGTTGTGAGAAACATAAATACATAGAAATTGGGTGCTAGGTATCAAAATTTGTCATTAAAATTTCGGTGTTTGATATGGAAAGACCTAAGAGTTGAGTCCTATGCATGTAACAATGAGATACATAATCAAAATTATAAAAAATTGAATCAATACTTTCAATTAGCTCATGAGATACAAGATTTAGTAAAAAAATATCCAGACATACCTCCAAATCTCATTAAAAAAAACATAAAAACCACATATGGGCGATCATTACCGTACATGAAATCATGACATTTGACAACCTCGAGGGAGAGCAGGGCAGAAGTGAAGGGTGTATATGTTGGTTAAGCTTTTATAAATGTTATAAATGTCTTTCAAAGTAAAATAGCAATTGTGCTCCCTCTCCTTTTATCAACACAAGTATACGTATCGTTCAAGTAATAAATGGCTCTAATAGAGTCCTAGATATCGATCCCACAGGGAAGTTAGAGACTTAAGGACTAATTTCAGCAAATGCAATTACTAATATTGAATACGGAAATAACGAATGCTTTTACTAAACTCTATTTCTTAAAGATTAAATAAAAGATTATAATTTTGAAAGTATCTTTCTCCTTGTTAAGAGAATTAAGTGAATAAATAATTAAATTAGTTAGAATTATATTGTGCCAAATAGGAGAATTTATGTTCTTTACCCTTTGGTCCAGGTGCAAAGAACATTGACTAGTCCTATGTTTGGTTACTGAATCTGCGGCTAGGCTGGGAGAATACCGGCTACCACTTCAGAGCTCCCACGGTCCCCTCGCCTGAGGGCAAACATCTACACTTCAGCTCCCAAACGAAAGGACCGAATTGAATATTTTAGTCTGTCACACTAAAATGTCCAATTCTACGCCCGATAATTAATATTTCTCTATTTATTTACACCCTCCTTCCAAGGCTTTTGACTTCCCTGAATCTCGGATGTAATCTTTACTATAGTTGATAATTCAACATATGCTAACAATTCAATTGGCCAAATTGAAAGTAAATTAAGATTTAAGTAAAAGATTATAACAATTTTATTTAATATTTTTAGGCACAACTGATTTAATTCTTCATTTCACCAAATCTCAACAACAAGGAGAAAGACAAAGAAAACTACTCAGAATGCATATGAAGAATAAAACAAAACTTGGATTTCATTTAAAGTTATAAAACAATAAACAAAAAAACTTATCTCGAATCTTCTCCCCAAGCAGACTCCTTGAAGTTCTTTTGACTATTCCTTCTTGTACAACACACTTAATTAAAAAGGCTCGCCAAGACACTAAATAAAACACTAACTCTCACTAAAGACACTACTAGAGAACAAACTACGACTACCATTTTGGCCTAAATTAGTCTATATTTAAAGAGGAAGGAATATATCCAAAGGTTGCTTAAGCATCTCTTCAAAAAGCGTCTAGATTCAATGTATTTGGCTTGAACCGACATTCTCGCCGTCGGCGGGCTCGATCTCGCCATCGGCGGGCTTCTAGAACAATGGCTAACCGCTAAGGCTAGCTGTCGGCGGGCTCGATCTCGCCGTCGGCGGGCTCCTTTGTAATATATTCAAAACTTTCGGGAAAATATCGCCGTCGGCGGCTTATTCCTCGCCGTCGGCGGGATAGTTCAATTTTCATATATTTTAGTCATTTTTGTTCTAGTTCGCTCATTTTTGCTCTTTTTGCTCTCATTACCTATAAATCTTCATTTCTACAATAAAACATAAAAAATACATTTCTTTACAGTGCAATTTCATATAAAATTGGTATAATTTTCTTAATACATTTTCTTGTGGTCAAAATCCTCCAAACTTAACTATTAATTGTCCTCAAGTAATCTTGATACTACATAAAAGTAATGATTATTTGTAGTAAAGTTTTAATTCAGAATTACTATGAATTTGATTTAAGTAAATATTATAGTAAAGTTTATTAGAAATATTTTTAGACAATTAAACTAATTCTATAGATATAAGCTATTTGGATATTAAGTTTTATGAGTCCTAGTCTTCTATTTATTTCAAGAATCACTATATTCTGTAATATTAAATTACTTAGGATATTCAGATTATAGGAATCTCATGAAAAGACTACTTAGTAAAATACTAATCCATATATATAAGTTCAGAAATGTAACTGAGTTTACCCTTTAGGTTGATTCAAATGAAGCCAATTTTTGATAAGACATCTCCTCAAGCTTCTCCTCACTTATATATATATTTTTTCTTTTTCTTTTCTTTCTGGATTGATTTTCAATCCCTTTTTCTTTTCTTTTTCAAGTGAGGATCACTATTTTTGGTTAGACTGTTAATATTTTTGAACTTCATTTTCCTCTTCCTTAATTTGAAACTTGAAACATTTACATACCTTATATGTATTTCAAAGTTTTTACTTCATTGAGTTTCAATCTTTTATTTCTCAACTAAATATCTTAGAATTTAATATTTTAAAATATAGTTTTCCTTACTTTAAATAGTTAACTATATTCTTATCCTTTATTCCAAATATCTTAATCTACAGAATTGGTTAATTATTAAAAGTATTTCTTTTAACTTTCTATAATAATTAAATAAATTAATTCTAGTTTACTGAATTAAAATTACTATAGAAAATTTGTTATATAAATTTTTGAAAATATAAATTAAGAACAATTTAATAATTAAATTTGTGTTTTTCCCTCCCCCAAAGTTAAATTTTTCTATCTATTTATATTTGGTGAAAAAAAATAAACTGTAAATTTAAATCATACCTTCATGCTTTAGGTATTTCTCCTTTTTGAAGTTCTGCTGGTTCTTTTCATCACTTAATTACCTGTACTGTTAATAAACTTTCTACACATATATAATATCAAAAAAATTGCTCGGTAAAGAAGTTTTGAAAAATGTACAACTACTAACACAATTTATACTACAACATAACACAACATCCACATACATTTCACTAATCTAGTTTCAGAGTTACAATCATGAATTGAAATATTTAAAATTTAAAAAGCCACACAAATTTAACTTATACAACAATATTAAAATGTCTTACAAAACATAACAATCAAAGTTCATAAACTAAACATCAATACTGAATCTAAGAAAATAAACAAATAATCACATATCATAAATATCTAATCAGAAAATATAATCATCAAGGTTAAAATCCCAAGCAATATCTTCATCTCCTTGTTCCGCAGGTGGAGTAGGTTGTTAGTGTATATAACGAGGGCACTCGGGAAATATAACATCGGGCTCTCCTCTCCGATAACGATTCTCAGCATCATAATAGGCTATTTCAAACTCAGAATGTCTTTGGAGATAATCATTGTCATAATAGTGCATTCGCTCCAAGCCTCCAATTCTCTGATCTATATGTTTCAAATTTTCTTCAATCTTTTCAAAGCTTTTTCGCTGCAGAGTCATTTCGTTCATCAAATCATGAAGGGTAGGAGAACTATAGGTAGGAGGATCATAACTAGTAGAGGGAATATCCCTACTAGTTGAAGGTACATAACTCCTAGTCCCAGATCTCCATCCTTCGTGGGACTCATAGGTTTTTATATTAGCCTGGGTAATGGGTTTCATAGGTTCAATCCATTCCTCATCATCTCTAGCCTCTACTCCAGACAATTGGCAGAGTGCATAAATTAGACCAGGATGTCCTAGTCCTCCTCCACTTTCACTTCTTGCGGTGGCTAATATATTCTTATAAATAATACTTCCCACATTAATACTTCTATGGTTCTAAATACAGAAATTCAGAATTTCTCTATCTCTTGTTACTTCACTATGGTGATAGGTAGGTAACAAAGCAGAACAAATAAAATAGTGTCAAGCCTTAGATGTTGCATTTAACATAAACAGAGGAAAGTTTACCCGTTCACGTTGCTTAATCTTCCAAATTCTTTTCCCATTAGTGAGAAAGTTGATCACCTCTTCTAGCGGTTCTTCCATTGTTTTGAATGTATCGTATTCCCTAATATGTAGATCTCTTACTTCGTAGAAAGAATTGATACGTGCAGCATTAAGATCGACTAAAAATACTCTAACCTTTATCTTATATTGCAGTCAGGTTGGCATAAAATTCTTTCACGACTTCAACAGCAGCTCTATTCGTTGTATAACAGAAATTCTCCCATCTTCTCTCACTTATCGTTGTTTCTACTTCTCCTCCTGAATTTTTAAAGACTCTATCCTGAATGCACTTTCTTGCTTTGATATTGAGGTTGTATCTTCATTGTGCTCTAGCATTCACGAATCGTGTTTCGTCAAAATTTAGTCGCCTTTTCTGTCGTGGAGCCATTTCTCGATCTATCAAATTTACAAAAATCTCAACTAATTTCTAAAATAATACTAGAATGGCTTCCAAAGGTGACTTAAAACAATCTAATCGAATTCCATGAACTTCTTCCAAGTCTTTTTTTATCACATTTTCAATTTTTCCAAAATTCCTCAATGTGGAAGAAATTCATGGTGAAAATTAAAAAATTCTAAGTAGAACGGAAGCTCTTACCAAGGGAAGATAAAATCTGGTGTCAAAATATGCTGATAATGCTCCAAATCCAAAATCTCTCAAGCCCTATGTCAGTTTTTTGAAGTTTTGAGGAGGGGACGATGAATAGTAACAGTTGACCGGTTAAAATAAAGTGTTTTTCGGGATCTCGTTGTCGGCGGGATTTTCCAGAATTTAATATTTTCAATATTTATATTATTTTTAATTCATATTAATCCTCATTTAATGTCCGATCAATCTATTAAATACATTTTATTGTGATTAGATACTATTTTAACACATAAATTTACACAACACAAAACATCATAATTGTATATATGAAATCCAGGTGATTACAATATTCACACACTACATTACTAACAAAGTACTTTTAAAATCTTAATACACACAATTCAAACATCGCAATCCAAACCACAAGACTCAAAACGCCGAGACTAAACAAACAACACATAATCTCATCTAGACTGAGATTAAATATCAAAAGCGCAAATTACATTAAAAACTAAATTCCAACTAACTTAACACTCAAATGAATACGAATAAATATCTTCTACTCATCAGGATCTGTACTAAATTCATCTCTGATATCTCCGACAGAACGTAAGTGCACGAACAAATTGTAGAAAGGTCTGTAAGGAAATTCTTCTATAGAATCTTCTTCAATCCATCATTTCCTTCTCAAAAGCCGTATGAAACTAGCCTCAAGATGTCCGGAATGATCAAAGTGCTCCTTCATTCTCCAGTCAATATGATCAAATAAATCAGAGATATTGTTAATTGAATTCATCACGTTTTGTACCTCTTTCTCCAATCCTTTGAGTTTCCGTAAGATCAGATTAGTTTTATCAGTAAAGGGCCTGATTGAAAGATTGTTTTGAGAAGCTTGATCCGCAATAATGACTGTCTCAATATCGTTATCCAAAGTAGGAAAAATATCAGTTGGGTCTAAAGGTTTCCAAGGCAAAAGTACATTTTCCCAGGCTTCATAAGAAACTTGGTACTGACTACATAATTCAAAAATTGTTGAAGGATGTCCAAGCCCATGAATCGATCCATGCACAATCTGGCCTAAGGCAGACTTCACAATAATAGACCCAACGTCGATGGATAATCCCCCTTGAATACAGTAATTTAAAATAACACACTTCTTAGAAACTTTATTTACCCTCATAGTGGGTAATAATTTTGAAGAAATAAATAAGTGTCAGTGTTGAGAGACAAGGTTTAGAAGTGATGCAGAAAAACTAACGTACTCGTCTTCTCGAATTTCCCACTCTTCTGATTCATCAGTCAAATATCGGTAGATCTCATTCATATTATATTTTATAGGAACAAAATTGGAATAGTGGTAAACATGTCTATTCTCAATTGAATATAACTCATTAATTCTTGAAAGAGTGAAAGTTACCCATCTACCTCGCACATATACGCTTCCATTGTTGATTCCATGAAGATTGGAGTAGAATTCTTTAACTACGGGGATGACTACTGCAGAAGTTGTATAGCATAATGCCTCCCAACGTCGTCGCAAGATCATTTCCTCGATAGGTGTTGTTGAAATCTCCACTCCTCTATTGACGAATCCTCTTTCTTTAATCAATCTCTTCTTCATCATAACTTTGTTGAATATCCGCTGGGCCTCATAACCGACAAACTTTCTTCAATTGAACACTCGGAATTTAGTGATTTCAAGTGGATTGGATGCCATAATACTATGTTTTTGTGGGGTTTCAATTCGTTTCTAGGAAGTAAAAGGTAAAGAATTCGAGTTCTAGGCGTTTTTTAAAGAGTTAAAACACTTATAATTGTCAAAAACCACCAAAATAACTCCCTGAACAGCTCTTTCAACTATCTCGCCGTCGGCTGCAACGATCTCGTCATCGGCGGGATAGTTATTAATATAAACTAAATTAGGCGTGCAGATCTTACCGTCGGCGGGGTCGATCTCGCCGTCGGCAGGCTAAGGCATAATTGCTCAGTTTCACTCTGGTCCGAATATTTTCCAATTTCTTCTATTGATCCAATATTGTGATGATTATAAAGATAAATATGCGAAGTAAAATTCATTTTATACCATAATTAATAATAAATCAAGTAAAATATATTATAATTAAAGACTACTATGAGTTGCCTCCCATAAAGCGCTTGATTTAACGTCGTTAGCTCGACCTATTCAGGTTAATAATCAGGTTGACTAAGCATTAAAACCTCTTTAAAATTTAGTCTTCTTCCTTCAAAATATGGTTTTAATCTGTGTCCATTTACATTAAATTTGTGTAGAGTCTTTGGATCTTCAATTTCTACAGTTCCGTATGTAAATATTTGAGTTATAGTGAAAGGTCATAACCATCAAGATTTCAATTTCCCAGGAAATAATTTTAATCTTGAATTATAAAGCAAAACTTCTTGTCCTGGTTCAAAATTTTTTTGGTTAATCTTCCGATCATGCCATAATTTCATTTTCTCTTTATAAATTCTATCGTTATTATAGGATTCATTTCTTAATTCTTCTAATTCATTCATCTGTAATAATCTCTTCTCAATAGCTTCTTTTAAATTATAATTAAAGTCTTTAATCACTCATTATGCTTTGTGTTCTAATTCTACTAGTGAGTGACAAGTCTTTTCATAAATAAGCCTATAAGGAGTCATTCCAATCGGAGTTTTATAAGCAGTCTTGTAAGCCCATAATGCAGTGTCTAGTCTTGTAAACCAATCTAATCTATTAGGGTTTACAATTTTTTTTCTAAAATTTGTTTAATTTCTCGATTAGAAATTTCAGCTAGTCCACTGGTTTGTGGATGATAAACAGTTGATATTTTATGAATAATGTTAAATTTTTCTACTAATTTATGAATATATTTATTCCTAAAATGGGATCCTCCGTCAGTGATAATCACTCTCAGCATTCCATATCTTGTGAAAATATTTTTCATTAAAAATTTTGAAACACTCTTAGCATCACAACGAGGTAAGGCTTGTGCTTCAATCCATTTAGAAACATAATCAACATCAACTAATATATATGAGTTTCCAAATGAAGGAATAAATGGTCCTATGAAATCTAATCCCCGAACATCAAAAATTTCAATTTTTAATATAAATTTCAGAGGCATTTCATTTCTTGTAGATATATTACCTACTCGTTGGCATTTATCACAAGTTTTGATATATCTATAAACATCTTTAAATAGAGTAGGCCAATAAAATCCAGATTGTAAAACTTTATAAGCAGTTTTATCCATTCCAAAATGTCCTACAAATTCAGAATCGTGACATTTTTGAATAATCTGTTCAGTTTCTTCATAAGACACACATCTTCTAATAATTAAATCCTTACATTGCTTATATAAATATGGTTCATCCCAAAAATATGTTTTAGTATCATGAATGAATTTTTTCCATTGTTGCAGAGTTAGCATGGGTGTTAAAATATCACTTACAATATAATTAACTATATCAGCATACTATGGTATTTTCTACTCATTTATATTATAAAGTTGTTTGTCAGGAAAATTTTCTGTAATTTCATTGTTAATGTCAGATAATTCACAATATTCTAGTCTTGATAAATGATCTGCAATTTGATTATCAGTTCCCTTTCTATTAATTATTTCAACATCAATTTCTTGCATCAGTAATATCCATCTGATTAATCTTGGTTTGGTATCATTCTTTTGAATTAAATATTTAATAGCAGAACGGTCAGTATGCACAATACATTTAGTTCCAATTAAATAAGATCTAAATTTATTAAAAGCGTATACAATTGCTAATAACTCTTTTTTTGTAACTGTATCGTTGATTTCAGCATTATTGAGAGTTTTACTAGCATAGTATATAATTTTAAAAATTTTATTATACCTTTGTCTAAGAACAGCTCCTATAGCATAATCACTAGCATCACACATAAGTTCAAATGGTTTCTCCCAATCAAGTGAAACTATTATAGATGTTGTGATTAATTTATCTTTTAATATTTCAAAAGCATTTAAGCATTCTGTAGTGAATTCAAATTTCTTGTCCTATTCTAAAAGTTGGCATAGAGGTTTAGTAATTTTTAAAAATCTTTTATATAACGTCTGTAAAATCCGACATGTCCAAGAAAACTTCTTACCCCTCTCATTGTAGTAGGAGGTGGTAATTTAGCTATAACTTGAATTTTTGCAGGGTCTACTTCCATACTATTTTCTGAAAGTTTATGCCCTAATACAATTCCTCCTACAACCATAAATTGACATTTCTTCCAATTTAGAACTATGTTAGTTTTTTCACATACCTCTAAGAATTTTTCAAGATGATCCAAGCATGTGTCAAATAATGTTCCAAATACGGAGAAATAATCCATAAATACTTCTATTCCATCATCAATTAATTTACTAAATATAGACATCATACATCTCTGGAATGTTGCATGTGCATTACATAATCCAAAAGGCATTCTTCGAAAAGCAAATGTTCCATAAGGACTGGTAAATGTAGTTTTCTCTTGACACTCAGGAGCAATAGGAATTTGATGATAACCAGTATATCCATCTAAAAAATAAAAATATTTGTGTCTGGCTAGTCTATCCAACATTTGATCTAAAAATGGTAAAGGGAAGTGATCTTTCCTGGTGGCTGCATTTAATTTTCTATAGTTAATACATATACACCATCCAGTAACTTATCTTATAGGTATTAAATCATTATTTTCATTAGCTTCAACAGTCACTCCTCCTTTCTTAGGAATACAATGAATTGGGCTTACCCAAGCACTGTCCGAAATAGGATATATAATACCATTATCTAACCATTTTAGTATTTTTCGTTTTGACTATATCTTTCATTATTGGGTTTAATCTCTTTTATGGATCAAATCTTGGTTTATGTTCATTATCTAAAATAATTATGTGCATACAGATTGAAGGATTAATTTCTTTATTATCTGCTAAGGTCCAACCAAAAGTTTTCTTATACTTCTTTAACGTGTCCAGAAGTTTTTGCTCTTGTGATTTGGTCAGGTCTGCCGATATAATAACCGGTAGAGTTGAAGAGTTACCTAAAAATACATATTTTAAATGAGTAGGTAAAATTTTTAACTCAAGTTTCGGAGGGTTTACAATCGACGAAACTATATTCTTTTCAGCGTTTTTCGTATTATCCAACATTTTAAATCTTTCTTGTATATAATCTAATTCTTCATTGTGTATTTCTTTAATTAATTTTGTATTTTCTATTTCTAGTTTATCTTCAAAGTATTCTTTAAAATGTTCATTTTACAGATGTTCAAGAATTTTCATTCGAAAACATTCATCATCTTTTCTATAGCATGATATTTCATTAATTTCGCAATATTAAAAGTTACTTTTTGATCGTTTACTCTCATAGTTAATTCTTCTTTTTGAATATTAATCATAGCTTTTTCGGTAGCTAAGAAGGGTCTTCCTAAAATTATGGGTATTTCTTTATCTTCCTCCATATCTAAAACAATAAAATCCACTGGGAAGATAAATTTATCCACTTTTACTAACACATCTCCAATAACTCCTTTAGGATATGTCACTGAACTATCGGCTAACTGAAGAGTTACTGAAGTAGGTGAGACTTCTCCCAATCCTAATCTTTTAAAAATTGATAGACGAATAAGATTTATGCTGGCTCCTAAGTCACATAAAGCTTTTCCATAAAATTTTTCTCCAATAGCGCAAGGTATAGTGAAACTACCAGGACCTTTTAATTTCTCAGAAAGCATTTTCTAAATAATTTCACTACACTCTTCGCTAAGTGCAACAGTTTCATTGTCTGTGAATTTTCTTTTTTTATTTAAAATATCTTTCATAAATTTCACATAATTGGACATTTGTTCTAATACTTCTACAAAAGGAATGTTTACCGTTAATTTTTCAGGATTTCAAGAAATTTAGAAAATTGCTTATCTTTTTTATGTTGCTTTAGTCGCTGAGGAAATGGTGGTGGTGGTTTTTCTACAGAAATTTTTATAGGTATTAGTGGATATTCTAAATTTATCTTGCTGATCCTTCTCTTTTTTAGTTTTCACTTTCTCTTTCTCACTTTTCGTTTCTTTCTGTATTCTTGTTTCTAACTCTTTTCCACTTCGTAACTGTATCGCTTTAATTTGTTCTTTTCCTTGATCTTTAGGATTTATTTCCACATTACTAGGAAAAGTTCCACGAATTCTATTATTAAGTGCAGTAGCGATATGTCCAAGTTAAGTTTCGATATTTTTAATTGCAGTTCCTTGATTTTGTAATTGGTTTCCTTGAATTTGTAACTGATTACCTTGATTTTGCAAATGGTGACCCATATTTAATATTAATTCTTCCATAGATAACTTCTTATCCTTAAATTGAGAGTTATTATTAAATCCAGAGTGGATAAGAAGGTTTATAATTAGAATTTCCTTGGTTAGATGGATTTCCTAATGGGTTTACTGAGTTGTTCATCCATTGCTGATTAGCAAAGTTGTTATTCCAATTAAAATTTGGATGGTTCTTCCAACCAGGGTTATAATAATTTGCATAAAGTTCTCCAGATGAATTTTCTTTTATTTTATTAGGAGAATAATTCATTCCAAAATGATCTAATTTCTTGGATATAACAGCAATTTGAGAAGCTAACATAGAAATTGCATCGGAGTCATGCATACTAGCTATTTTTTTAGGATTTAACCTTTCAGAAAGCCATTGAAAATTATTGGTAGCTATTTCTTCAATTAATGAATAAGCCTCATCAAATGGTTTGGACATTAATGATCCTCCAGCAGGAGCATCTATAATAGATCTAAGAGATCCTACTAATCCATTATAAAAAGTTTGTATAATTAACCAATCTGATAACGCATGATGTGGGCATTTCCTAAGAAGATCTTTAAATCTTTCCCAAGCTTCGTATATTGATTCTCCGTCAAACTGACTAAAAGAAGTTGTCATTTCTAAGCTTTGCAATTTTTGAAAGAGGAAAATATTTGGATAGAAATTTTTGTGATAATTCTCCCCAAGTTTTAATAGATCCAGGTGCTAAAGAATTTAACCACATCTTAGCCTTATCCCTTAAAGAAAAAGGAAAAAGCCTAAGTCTAACAGCGTCATTAGATACTCCGTCATATTTAAAAGTAGCACATAGTTCTAAAAAACTAGCAAGAAATAAATTAGGATCTTCGTTTGGTGAACCACTAAATTGATTATTCTGTACCATTTGGATAATTGCAGGTTTAAGCTCGAATGAATTAGCCACTACATCAGGGTTTTGGATAGTTAAGTGAATTTCATCTAATGTAGGGTTAGCGTAATCCCTTAAAGGTCTTGGTTGGTTTATATTTTCAGTTTCTGGATTATTTGCCATTTGAGTTAAATTATAATTTCTCTTTTTTGTTTTCTAATTCTTTTAATATTGCGCTCTAATTCTAAATCGTAAGGGATTAAACTTTTGGTTCCAAATTTACGCATACAATTTTTAAGTAGATTTTAAAAATAGTTCGTTACTCTAGTAATTATCTTTAATAATTATTTTATTAATTACCTTTAATAATTACTTTACTTCCCCGGCAACGGCACCAAAAACTTGACAACCTCGGGGGAGAGCAGGGCAGAAAGTGAAGGGTGTATATGTTAGTTAAGCTTTTATAAATGTTATAAATGTTTTTCAAAGTAAAATAACAATTGTGCTCCCTCCCCTTTTATCAACGCAAGTATACATATCGTTCAAGTAATAAAAGGCTCTAATGGAGTCCTAGATATTGATCCCACAGGGAAGTTAGAGACTTAAGGACTAATTTCAGGAAATGCAATTACTAATCTAGTATACGGAAATAACGAATGCTTTTACTAAACTCTATTTCTTAAAGATTAAATAAAAGATTATAATTTTGAAAAGTATATTTCTCCTTGTTAAGAGAATTAAGTGAATAAATAATTAAATTAGTTAGAATTATATTGTGCCAAATAGGAGCATTCTTATTCTTTACCCTTTAGTCCAGGTGCAAAGAACATTGACTAGTCCTATGTCTCAGTTATCGAATCCTGCGGCTAAGCTGGGAGGATACCGATCTGCCACTTCGAGCTCCCACGTTCCCATCGTCTGAGGGCTAACATCTACACTTCAGCTACCAAACGATAGGACCGAATTGAATATTTTAGTCTGTCACACTAAAATATCCAATTCTACACCCGATAATTAATATTTCCCTCTTTATTTGCACCCTCCTTCCAAGGTTTTTAACTTCCCTGAATCTCGGATGTAATCTTTACTATAGTTGATAATTCAACATATGTTAACAATTCAATTGGTCAAATTGAAAGTAAATTAAGATTTAAGTAAAATATTATCACAATTTTATTTAATATTTTTAGGCACAACTGATTTAATTCTTCATTTCACCAAATCTCAACAACAAGGAGAAAGACAAAGAAAACTACTCAGAATGCATTGGAAGAATAACAAAAAACTTGGATTTCATTTAAAGTTATAAAACAATAAACAAAAAAACTTATCTCGAATCTTCTCCCCATGCAGACTTCTTGAAGTTCCTTTGAGTCTTCCTTCTTGTACAACACACTTAATTAAAAAGACTCAACAAGACACTAAATAAAACACTAACTCTCACAAAAGACACTACTAGAGAACACACTTCGACTACCATTTTGGCCTAAATTCGTCTATATTTAAAGATGAAGGAATATATCCAAATATTGCTTAAGCATCTCTTCAAAAAGTGTCTAAATTCAATGTATTTGGCTGGAACCGACATTCTCACCGTCAGCGGGCTCGATCTCGTCGTTGGCGGGCTTCTAGAACAATGGCTAACCGCTAAGGCTCGCTGTCGGCGGGCTCGATCTCGCCTTCGGCGGGCTCCTTTATAATATATTCAAAACTTTCGGGAAAATCTCACCGTCGGCGGCTTATTCCTCGCCGTCGGCGGGATAGTCCAATTTTCATCTATTTTAGTCCTTTTTGTTTCAGATTCGCTCTTTTTTCTCTTTTTGCTCTCATTACCTATAAATCTTCATTCCTGCAATAAAACATCAAAAATACATTTCTTTACAGTGTAATTTCATATAAAATTGATATAAATTTCTTAATACATTTTCTTGTGGTCAATAAGCAAGAGACATAATATTTGGCTCGGTGGATGATAATTATAAGTTGGTGCCCACCCCTTTCAGCAGAGCTTATTAACAGAAACCCAGGTTCTTACATAACATAGACTTGTGACAATTATGATAATAACTTTAAGAGATTTTATGTGAACTTTAAGGTTTATAGTGATGATTTTCTTGCTAGCTATAGATATTTGACTGCACTAGATGCATGCCACCTTAAATCGAAACACCTAGAAGCACTTCTATCAGCTATGTCTCTTAATGAGAATAATAGACTTTTTCCTATAGCCTTTGCTATTGTGGAATATGAATAAAAAAATTTATGTGATTGGTTTTTAAGAATTTTTTCACAAACCATTTGTTGTGATATAAGTCATTTGGTTTTCATTTTGGACATGGAGAAAGCATTGGGCGAGGTTGTTAGATTTGTATTTCTAAACTCTAAGCACAGAGTATGCATGCAATATTTATGGAAGAATATGAAAAATTTCTTCCACTCTGATAAGTCATACACTAAAAAATTTTGAATTGACCGCTACTAATGCATACACCAAAAAAGAGTATGATGAGAAGCTTAATGGGATATTCAACATAAGTCCTACCGTGCATTTGTAATTGACGTCATTACCATACAAGTGCTCAAAGTGTGATTCTCAATAGAAATAAAAAGTCATTTTAACACAAACACTACATCATAATCTTTTAATTATTGGATTTCAATGGCCCAAAGTAAACCAGTTGTTGATTTAATTGATATGCTGAGGTTTAAGATCATAAAACAACATGCACGAAGGAAGTTATGCTCAGCTAGTTGGAAAGGAGAATTAGTGCCCCATATTGAAGAGTATATTAGGGACATTACAACAAATAAAAAATTATTCATCATTAGACCGTCAACATCAACAAAAGCTGAGGATGAAGGTGTTGAAATTTAAACTTGATTTTAGTTGTTTTAAAAGTCTAATAAGAGCCTCATCTAGAAGCTTATTCTAGAATGTATGGTAGGTGTGGTAGGTTTAGAATTATTGTATGGTAGATGTTGAATAATTGTGTGTTAGGTGGGGAATTATTGTAACCATTGGATTAGAATTATGGTGGCACAATCCTAGTCGTTAATTTAGGAGGTGCCACTAGTATAAATAGGGGTAGAGTCTTTGAGTTTGTATCAAGCAAAGAAAATAAAGTGAAGCTTCTTCCATAAATTTCTAGCCTTTGCCAAATCCCAAAAGCCTCTCCATTCCAACAAAGTGGTATCAGAGCCAAAAGGTTCCATTATAGAGCAATGGCAAATGGTGGTATGGTTTCTTTCCAAGTCCCGATGCTTAAGGAAAGCATCTACGACATTGGAGTATCAAGATGAAGGCACTTCTTGGAGCGCATGATGTTTGGGAGGTTGTGGAGAAAGGCTACGATGAGCCGAGCGACGAGTCCGCTCTATCCACAACACAAAAGGAGAGCTTAAGAGACTTGCGAAAGAGAGACAAGAAGGCTCTCTTCCTCATCTATCAAGCTTTAGATGAAGATGGTTTTGAGAAGATCTCGAAGTGCTTTACTTCGGCCGAGCTAGCATGGAAGAAGCTCGAGGTTTCGTATAAAGGAGAAGAGAAGGTTAAAAAGGTACGACTTCAAACTTTAAGAAGTCGATTTGATATCTTACATATGAAAGAAGGCGAGTTGGTCTCCGATTACTTTTCAAGAGTCATTACAATTTCCAATCAACTAAAAAGAAATGGAGAGAAGTTAGAAGATGTGGCAATCATGGAAAAGATTCTTCGTTCATTAGATTCAAAATTTGATAGTATCACAACTATTATCGAAGAAACCAAGGATTTACTAAGCCATGACGATAGAACAACTACGGGTTCACTGCAAGCCCACGAAGAAAAGAAGAAGATGAATGAAGAGATTGTCGAACAACTTCTCAAAACGAATATTCAACCAACTCTGAAGGATGAAAGCTTCAATAATATTAGAAGCCAACATTGGAAGAGGTGGTGGACAAGGACGAGGTCATACTAGCATGCAAGGGTGGGCTTCCAACAATAACTATGAGAAAGGAGAAAGATCTACAAGAGGACGTGGTCGAGGGCGCTCAAATTCGAGGTACGATAAATCTCAAATTAAGTGCTATAATTGTAACAAGTTCGGGCATTATGCAAAAGAATGTAGAGCTCTACGAACAAAGTTTATGAAAGAGTCAACTACATAGAAGAAAAGAGAGAAGAAGATGGCACGCTACTACTAGCATACAAGGATAATGAAAGAGGTGAAGATAGTACATGGTACTCGGACACGGTGCAAGCAACCATATGTGCGGGAGACGAAGCATGTTCGTAGAGCTTGACGAATCGATGAAGCGACAATGTGTCGTTTGGAGATGAGTCCAAGATAGAGGTGAAAGGCAAAGGTAACATTCTCATCCGCCGGAAAAATGGGAAGCATCAATTTATTTCTAATGTTTACTTTGTGCCGAATATGAAGAGCAACATCTTGAGTTTAGGGCAACTATTGGAGAAGGGATATGATATTCACTTGAAAGAAAATACTCTCTTCTTAAAAGACAATATTGGTAACTTGATTGCTAAGGTGCCAATGTCTAAAAATAGAATGTTCTTGCTTAACATTCAAAACGATATTGCCAAATGTCTCAATGTCTGTTATAAAGATGTTTTTTGGCTTTGACATCTTTGATTTGGGCATCTCGACTTCGGAGGACTCGAATTGTTTTCAAAGAAAGAGATGGTGAGAGGCTTACCTTGCATCAACCACCACGATCAATTATGTGAAGGATGTTTACTCGGAAAGCACTTCGGAAAAAGCTTTCCGAGGAGTCAAGTTCGAGAGCCCAAAACCTCTCGAGCTCATACATACGGATGTGTGCGGTCCAATAAAGCCAAACTCACTCGGTAAGAGCAACTATTTCCTTCTCTTCATAGATGATTTCTCACGAAAAACATGGGTGTATTTCTTAAAACAAAAATCGAGGTTTTTGGAATGTTCAAAAAGTTTAAAGCAGATGTAGAAAAGGAGAGTGGTCTCGAGATCAAAGCTATGCGATCTAATCGAGGAGGAGAATTCACTTCGAAAGAATTTCAAGTACTCGTGAAGCCAACGGAATACGTCGACTTCTAACTGTTCCAAGATCCCCCCAACAAAATGGAGTAGCAGAAAGGAAGAATAGAACCATCCTTAACATGGCAAGAAGCATGTTAAAAAGCAAGAAATTACCGAAGAAGTTTTGGGCAGAAGCAGTCGCATGTGCTGTTTATTTGGCTAACCGATCACCAACAAGAAGTGTGTGGGGAAAGACACCACAAGAAGCATGGAGTGGAAGGAAGCCCGGCATCTCACATCTGCGAGTTTTTGGATGCATAGCTCATGTACACATACCCGACGAAAAAAGAAGCAAGCTGGATGATAAGAGCGAGAAGTTCATCTTCATTGGTTATGACACCAACTCAAAAGGCTACAAGCTATACAATCCAAATACAGGGAAGTCAATCATCAGCAGAGATGTCATATTTAATGAAGGAGGAGAATGAGATTAGGAATCACATGACGAGGACTACAACTTTTTCCCATACTTGCAAGAAAAAGACGTAGAGCAGCCACAGATTGGACAAAAAAGAAAAGAACCTACTACTCCACAAACAACATTAACTACAAGTACTCAAAGTGACTCATCATCATCAAATTCAACAGAAAATTCAAGTGAAAGAGTACCACGCTTCAGAAGATTACAAGATCTTTATGAGGTAACTAACAATCAAGATAATCTCACTCTTTTTTGTCTCTTTGCCGACCGTGAGCCCATGGATTTCCAAGAAGCCATACAAAGCAAGAAGTGGAAAGATGCAATGGATGAAGAAATCAAGGCAATCGAGAAGAACGACACATGGGAGCTAGCTTCACTTCCAAAAGGGCACAAGACAATTGGTGTGAAATGGGTGTACAAAACAAAGAAGAATTCCAAAGGAGAAATTGAAAGATACAAAGCAAGATTGGTGGCAAAAGGCTACGATCAAAGAGCGGCATCGACTATGATGAGGTATTTGCCCCCGTTGCTCGATTAGAAACTATTAGACTAATCATCTCTTTGGCAACCTCAAAATAAGTGGAGAATACATCAATTGGATGTAAAATCTGCTTTTTGAATGGAATACTTGAAGAAATAGTTTACATTCAAGCAACCACCGGGATATGAAGTCAAAGGACAAGAAGACAAGGTTCTAAAGCTAAAAAAGGCTCTCTACGGGTTGAAGCAAGCACCAAGAGCATGGAATAGTCGAATAGACAAGTATCTGCAAGAGAAGGGCTTCATAAAGTGTCCTTACGAGCATGCTCTTTACATCGAGAATGATGATGAAAATGTCTTGATTGTTTGTTTATATGTTGATGACTTGATCTTCACAGAAATAATCCAAGCATGTTTGAAAAGTTCAAAGATGCGATGACGAAGGAGTTCGAGATGACGGATATCGGGCTTATGGCATATTATCTTGGCATCGAAGTCAAGCAAACAAAGGATGAAATTTTCATCTCTCAAGAAGGTTATGCAAGGGAGATATTGAAGAAGTTCAAGATGGATAATAGCCTAACCTATAAATACCCCTGTAGAATGCGGAGTCAAGCTATCAAAGTATGATGAGGGAAAAAGAATCGATCCAACGATTTTCAAGAGTTTGGTTGGAAGTTCGCGCTACTTGACATGCACGAGGCCGGATATTCTTTATGTTGTTGGACTTATTAGTCGCTACATGGAGACTCCAACTCGCTACCCACTCGAAGACCGCTAAAAGAATTATGCGCTATATCAAAGGTACAATTGATTTTGGCTTACTTTACTCATCATCTAACAATTTCGAAGCTTGAAGGATATAGCGATAGTGATTGGGTTGGAGACATGGATGATCAAAAGAGCACTACAGGGTTCGTGTTCTTCATAGGAGATACTGCTTTCACTTGGATGTCAAAGAAACAACCAATTGTCACTCTTTCTACGTGTGAAGCAGAGTATGTGGCTGCAACCTCATGTGTTTGTCATGCAATTTGGCTTCGAAACTTATTAAAAGAGTTAAGTTTACCACAAGAAGAGGCGATCAAAATTTTTGTCGATAACAAGTCCGCAATAGCACTAGCGAAAGAATCCGAGTTTTCCACGATAGAAGCAAGCACATTGATACGCGCTATCACTTCATCGAAGAATGCATCGAAAGAAAGGAGATACAAGTGCAATACGTGAAGTCTCGAGATCGAGTTGCTGATATATTTACCAAGCCACTCAAAAGTGAAGACTTTATTAAATTGAGAAGTTTACTTGGAGTCACAAAATCAAGTTTAAGAGGGGGTGTTGAAATTTAAACTTGATTTTAGTTGTTTTAAAAGTCTAATAAGAGCCTCATCTAGAAGCTTATTCTAGAATGTATGGTAGGTGTGGTAGGTATAGAATTATTGTATGGTAGGTGTGGTAGGTATAGAATTATTGTATGGTAGGTGTTGAATAATTGTGTGTTAGGTGGGGAATTATTGTAACCATTGGATTAGAATTATGGTGGCACAATCCTAGCCGTTAATTTAGGAGGTGCCACTAGTATAAATAGGGGTAGAGTCTTTGAGTTTGTATCAAGCAAAGAAAATAAAGTGAAGCTTCTTCCATAAATTTCTAGCCTTTGCCAAATCCCAAAAGCCTCTCCATTCCAACAGAAGGCTCACATGAGTGACAAGAAGTTGATATCAAAGAGATGGAATGTAGTTGTTGATATCCAAACAATATCTGGTATGGCACGCTCACGACGATGAGCGTTACTATGTCAGAAAGTAATTGTGTGCTAATATGTAAAATTATATTAATTATTTCTATGATTTATCTTAATTTTTTTAACAGATACAGAATTGCTGACGAAGGTGCAGTAGCCACTCTCGGTAAAAGACCAATGGAATTTTGTTAATTATGACGTGCAGGTCGAGGTTCTAAATTCATCAAGGCCATGATGTAGACCACGAAAACAAATATTTATTTATTTTTTTTTTTTTGAAATCACATCAAAGAGAACAAAAATTGCTCATAAAATGCAGTCGTTGCAGAGATCATGGGTCGTTGAGCAAGAACGCTCACAAACTTCAAAAGTTGAGCAAGTTGTTGATTCTGAATCTAATCCAGAAGCTGAATGGTGGGCGCGGGCTAAGCTTCTAATAAGGCAAACGAAATAGTTCTAAAGAAATGATATATTTATTACATTTAGATGATTACTTTTGATTATACTCATTTATACACAACTATAACCATCGTTATTTTGTACTAACATGTTGTCACACATAGGCTAAATCTTTTTTGTTACTATAACAGATTTGATATGTGCATTTTATAAGCTTGGACTTGAGAAGGTGCATGTCATTTTTTTTTTATTCTCTTTGAAGAGAAATAACTGTTTTAAATTGTGTGATCCTTTTGCTAGTTCAATTAACTAAAGTAGTTTGAATGCCTGACATTTCAAATCCAATGTTTCTCACAAGCGGTTTGCTATTAGCTATTTTTTTGTGTTGTTTGCCTTACAGGTTTCTATAAAAGAGGATTCATGGGTCGCCCTGATCCTTACACCCAAGGAACATGAGAAAAGAGTTGGATATTATTTGCAATGTTGGATTCAACTCGTCTTTCTACTGTATTTTAACATAATTTATCGTACTACTAGAGTGGCAGGTTTGTAAAAAATTGGAGTTTAGGTGTTACATATGTAAATACACGTTATAATTTTCTCTGAGTTGACAGGTTATAACATGGTAAATCCAGTGTTTCTCACTTGCTTCAACTTTCTTAATCTTCTCTGAGTTGACAGGTTATAATATGGTGGTCTGGACTTATGAGAGGTGCAACTTAACTCTCTCAATGTATTAGGTGGTTTGCTGTAAATGCCTTGTAGTTGATCATGGTGTAACGCCCAAATCCTTAATATCACGTAAAAAATAGCACTATTATCAGTTTTTAAAAGTGAAGCACATCTTTTATTGCATAGATTTAAAGCACCAAAGTGTTATGTATGTAAATATGAAACTTTAGGTGTGAAATATGTAAATACAAAAGATTTGAGAGGTATGTATGTAAATCTTCCAAAACTATATTTAGTTTAGGAGTCTATAAGCATAAGCTGGAACTTTCTAAAGCATAATATATTATCATATTGTTGAACTAATGGTATTATTTTACATTTTGTGAGTCAATGACAGATTTATAACTTTTGGCATTGTATTGACCCTTAAGGATTTCTTGCATTTGCTATTAAAGAATTAAATGCATACAATTTCTCAAATTTTGACTTATCTGCACATTTCTTAACTATTCCCACCTGAGAGCAGAACATCTAGATTGAGATTGGGGAAAGCAAAGCAGACCAAGACGAAGCACTCTAGATTGAAAAAGAATGACTGCAAGGCATCCCTTGGCGAACAACGTATTTATAGGTATAGATAGGACAATCATGGAGCCTAATTAATCATGTATAACAACTCATTCATTAAATTCATTCCTTATATAATTTTTTAGAAATGTTCTTTCCACCTATTATTAAATGTTTCAGGAGTAGTATATTTTCAAAGGTTGTAGCAATTGCTTGTTCCCTGTACCTAATTCGAAGCTTTCCATCTAAAGCGATCAAACCAATGCCAATTTATTGCACATCTCGTGTGTTGAGAAATTTAGGGCAAAGTAACGCAAGAATCGGCACAATCCAGAAGAACACTAAGATTTAACGAGGTTCGGCAAAGATGCCTACGTCCTCGGGAGCAGAGCGGCGACTTTCTTTTCACTAGTCAGAAAAGAATACAGAATACAGGATTCAGCATACAGCGTAGGTCCTAGGGTTACAACAGGACCTATTTATAATCATAGAGTACAATATGTAATTACCAAATTACTCATGTACTAAACCGCGGGGCCTTGTCCCCGCACCCCCAACCCACATAATAAACTCCCCAGATTCGCTCGCTCCGCTCCAACCTTAATTCCATATTAGGTATATGAGCCATACCTAACAAATCTCCACCTTGGCGAATATCCAGCCCCTTAAGAGATAAATACCTGGGAGTTTCTCATGCACCAATGTGGGTTGGGCCACCATGCTTCTCTAGCAACTCTGGATGCTCAACAAGTCCGAGCAATGCAAGAACTTGTTGATAGTAACTGGCTTAGTCAACATATCAGCTGTATTCTTATCAGTATGAACCTTCTGCAACAGTATCTCTCAAGAAGTAATCAATTCTCTGATCTTGTGATACTTGACATCAATGTGCTTGGTCCTCGCATGATACACCTGGTTCTTAGCCAAGTAAATAGCACTTTGACTATCACAATGCAACTGAACTCCACCTTGCTCAATGCCTAGTTCCTTCACTAGCCCTGTTGTAGACCTTCTGCCATCTAAATCACCTACATAGTCTGGCACCCATTTGCACCCAATAGCCTTCTCTCCCTTAGGAAGCTGAACTAGCACCCATGTGTGATTCTTCTACAAAGACTCCATCTCCTCAACCATTGCACCCATCCACTTCTCTTTCTCCTGGCTGGTAATAGCCCTTTGAAAACTAGCTGGATCATCACTACTGATGTAAAGTGCAAAAGAGACAATGTCTTCACAACCCAATCTACTATGAGGCTTTATACTGGTGCTTCTGCAGTCCATCTCGGCTAGATTGTAATTCACGCAGATCATACGGAATGAAATCACCGAGTATAGGATCTGAACCTTCAACTCTCTCAGCTGCTACTGAACGCTGCTCTAGATCCATCTGCACTGTCTCTGAACTGGAACTGTTCCCTGACACTTTGTCTTGATTCTGTTGCAACATGGATTGCTCATCAAAGACTGCATCTCTGCTGATCACCGCCTTCTTTGCAATAGGATCCCAAAACTTGAATCCTTTCACACCTTTCTTATAGCCCAGAAAGATGCACTTCTTGGATTTTGGATCAAGTTTTGATCTTTCATCTTCAGGTACATGCACATAGGCAGGACAACCAAAAATTTTTAAGTGATCAAACTTAACTGGATTACCTGTCCATACCTCTTCTGCAACCTTGCCACCTAATGAAGCCCGAGGTGATCTATTGATGAGATTGCATGCCATATTCACAGCCTCTGCCCATAAGTTTTTAGGAAGCCCTGCATTCAGTCTCAAGCATCTTGCCCTCTCAGCTAAGGACCTGTTCATCCTTTCTGCAACACCATTCTGATGTGGTGTCTTCCGTATTGAAAAATGCCTCTGAATCCCATGCTCCTCGCAAAACTTCTTAAACTGTGAATCTGTGTACTCTGTGCCATTATCAGATCTCAGATACTTGATCTTTCTACCAGTTTGGTTCTTCACCTCAACTTTCCACAGCTTGAATTTAGAGAAAACTTCAGATTTCTGCTTCAAGAAATATACCCAAACTTTCCTAAAAAAATCATCAATAAAGGTAACATAATACCGAGATCCTCCCACTGATGCTTCCCTAGTAGGGCCCCATACATCAAATGCACATGTCAAGAATCCCTTTAGTTTTATGCTCTCCAGTCATAAAACTCACTCTGATCTGTTTTCCAAGAATACAGAACTTACAGAATTCAAACTTGCAGCTTTTCACACCATGCAATAAATTCATTTTATGCAATTCCGTCATCCCACGTTCACTAAGATGACCCAGACGCATATGTCATAGCTTTGTACTATCATCATCTGACTCAACAGAATAAACTCCACCTACTAGCTGTACTCCCCTGACGAGTTTGTAAATATTACTGCCGATTAACTTTCCTTTCATCACGATCAGTCGCACCTTCACAATCCCGATGGTTTCCCTATCCTCATCCGCCTTAGGAATAAAACCATTTCGATGTAGAGTGCCCAGGAAATCGATTCTTCTTCAAATGCGGAATGTGCCGACATCACATAATGTTCTAGCTGTGATCATCGTACATCTTAATTCGACTTCTCCAATACCGACAATATTGTAGCATCTATCATCACCAAGATAAACTGAGCCAGAATTAGTTGACTTGTATGAAGTAAACCACTCCCTGTTAGGTGTTATGTGATAAGAGCACCCAGACTCAAGAATCCATGCATCCGTGAACTGAGTTGATGATACTGAAAGCATATCACCATCACTAGCATCTGAATTTTCACTCTGCACCACATTCACAGACTTCGATGATACATCACCTTTCTCATCAGTCTTTTTCTTCAGCTTTGGACAATCCCTCCTCATATGACCTGGCTCCTTGCACATATAGCAACGAATTGTCTGTTTGCCTTTAGACTTAGATCTGGAATTTCGCCTTCCAGGTCCCTCCTTCTCTTTCTTCCTTCCACGATCTTGATTACCCTTAACATATAAACTGTCGCCATGAGAATTTTCCCTGCGTTCTCGTTTCCTGCGGTTGTGAGCCAACAACGCTGCACGATGTCTCATCAACTTTAATAGTTTCTTTCCCATATGTCGGAGTGAGTCACTGGGTGTTCATTGGAAGAAGGCAACGAACACGACAAAATCATCGCTCGGTCTTCATCCTCAATATTCGCATCAAGCCTTGATAAATCCGTGATTATTTGATTGAAGCCATTAATGTCTTGCGCCGGATCAAAACCTTCACCGCATCTTCGGCTCATACGAACTTTTGCTTCGGATACGATTTATTCGTCGGAGTTTCGCCATAAGCGGAAGCTTCAATTTCTTCCAAACCTCCACGGAGATTTCGGATTCAATCACGTGAGTACATAACTTCATACGTCGGACGTAGTCGTATGGTTGATGCCGCTCGTTGTTGCAATTCTTCCCAGTCTTCATCCTCATGGCATCTGGTTTTGTTGCATGAAAGCTTTCGGGATCCTTCTTTGTGCTTAATAAATCCTTCACCCGTGTTTCTGCAACCCGAAGTTACTGAGTTCCGTTGAACTTGCACGCATCGAATTTCTGCACGAAATCGTCATACGAAAATTGATCGTGCAACAAAACTTCTCCTGTAGTTGCTCGCCAAAAATTCCTTCCAGCAAATCAGAACCAAAATCTACCGCAATCCGAACCTGCGCCTCATAAAAAAAATTTTTTTTTTCGCACAATGCAATTGCTTTCCTTAATTAAGCTTCCCTTAATTAAGCCTTAATTAAGCATTTTCCTAATTAATCTTCCCAAAAATTTCCTTCTCCGCAGTAAATTGATTGCTTTAATTAACAGCCTTAATTTCCTCCACCGCCTCTTGCCTTAATTAGCTTGGAAGCCTTCCTGGAATAACTGGTCTTAATTAACTGCCTTAATTATAAATTAAGCACTTAGCTTAATTAAGCACAGCCAAAGCCCTTCAGGAAATCTGCGAACTCCTTGCTGCTCCTTCCCGCGTGAAGCCGCCTCCTTTTCCGCCTCAACCTTCCTGGGATAAGAAGGCTTAATTAAGTGTTTTAATTAAGCTTGCCTTAATTAACCCTTTGCCTTGGTTAAACTTCCCGTAAAGGCAATTTCCCTTCCTGGAATAATTAAGCTTTCTTAAAAGCAATCTCCCTACCTGGAATGATTAAGCGGGATTAAGGCTGCCTTAATTTACTGGTTAATTAAGCTTCCTTAATTAACCCCTTGCTGGATTTACTTGCTTGAACTTTCCGTAAAAGCAAACCAGATCCCTGCCGATTCTCACTGCCTCAGCCTTCCTTCCGTCATGCAAATCCTCTCGCACCTGCTCGTAAAGGGTCGCTGAACTCTTGCCCCGTCGTGCTGTGGTGAGAAGCTCCGCCGAACCTGACCTCGCTCGGGCCGAAAACCTGCGCCCAGGCCGAAACCTTCGCCAAACGTCTCGAACTGTCGCGAGCTTTGTGCGATGTATGTCGTGGAAGAAACCCGTCGCGATTCACGAACTATCTGTTCGTCCGAAGCCTGTCTGCGCCGCTGCGGATCTGCTGAAGCGAACTTCTCTTCCTTGCGCTGTTGAATCGGTGCGAAACTCTAGCCGCCGCCAAATCTTCTTCGTCCTACGCCCATCTCTTCAAAGCCCTCGAACCAGGCTGTGATACCACTTGTTGAGAAATTTAGGGCAAAGTAACGCAAAAATCGGCACAATCCAGAAGAACACATAGATTTAACAAGGTTCGGCAAAGATGCCTACGTCCTCGGGAGCAGAGCGGCGACTTTCTTTCCGGCTAGTCGGAAAAGAATACGGAATACGGGATTCGGCATATGACGTGAGTCAAGTTTTACGACGGGGCCTGTTTATAATCATAGTAGCGATATGTAATTACCAAATTACCACGTATATAGCCATGGGCACTTGTCCCCGCACTCCCAACTCACATAATAAACTGCCAGATTCGCTTGCTCCGCTCCAACCTTAATTCCATATTAGGTATATGAGCCATACCTAACATCGTGCTTTGAACATCATTGAAGAAGCGGAAGAGAAGCCATTGCAGCTTGCTTCCTTCTCCTGCAAATCTAGGTTGTAATGTTAACTGAAGTTGTTTATAAGCAGTCACTCTCTTTTGTATGCATAAAAAGATGTATTTTATAAGTTTGGTGGTTAGATATGTAAATACATACGAATTGTGTTACATGAAAGAGATAAAGACTTGTTGTCGTTTTGTTGTTGTTGTACAAGGCTCAATGACAGAATATTTTGCAATGCAATATAATTGTTTGTTTCTTCTTATGTATAGTCAACATATTTGCAATGCTAATTGATGATGGGTGATATAAATGGAAGAAAGTTCCCCAGCTATTCTTTCATAAAGCTCCTCAGCTCACAGATGGCTGTTTTTAAGCTATAGTTACTTAGCTTATGCTACATTGAACTGAATAAGTTCAGGTAATCTACAGAACAAGCACTGAAAAGCTCTCTAAGTGAGCAAGACATTCATTGACTCTGTTCTGATAGAGCGTGTATGCATACATTTGCAGGTGTGTATGTATGTATTTATGTATATTCTAAGTAACAAGCCCTACACATGAGCGTTTAATTTTTTTAAATCTAATATGATTCAAGCTGAACGTAAGCATAACATGACTAAAGCAAAGCACATATAAACATAGAATGTATTGTCAATCCCTATGTTGAATAAGTATTGTTTGACCCATGAGTCATTAAAGTGGAAGCAAGAGAATAAGGAAATATGGTGGAAGTCCTGTATTCAAAACTCAAATCTTGGGAAATTATGCATGCATTTTACAATATTGTTTGAAACCTTGTATTAAGATTTTTGATTGCTGAAAGGAGATAAAAATATGTATCAATGTGTGTGCATGCCTATGTCTTCTAATATCCGAGATATATAGTTGTATACTCAATGCAAAGTTTCTGGAAAATAATTTGAAGTTATCTAAGCAATTTTAAAACTAGGAAAATACAGCAGGTGCAACCATCACAAAGTTTATTAATTCCAAAGATGAAATACTTCACTACTAAATAAAAAGACGTTTTCTTTAAAGGAGTACATTTTTTTTTGTCATACAAACAAACAAAAAGATACAACCCTAAACAAAAACATAATACACTTCTATGGTGCACTTTGGATTGCACCGTTTGCATTTCTTAATACACCAAAAGAATACCAATTACAACAAACAGCAATGCAATTATAACTTTTGTAAGGAACTTTAAATCCTCATAGTTTTCATTGTTCATCTCCGTCATCGGTTCTCTTTCAAAATCTTCTCGATCAAACTCTTCAACTTTCATTTTATCAGCACATTGAAAATATTTAGAGTTATGCACTAAAAGATTTCTTAGACATCTGTAAAATCTTCTTCCACAACTGTCTTTTATGGCTAACGAACACCACACATTGTAGATCACTGTTACAATAAGTTCTACGCAGTCTAATACCTCTCGAGATTGAAGCTTGACTTGAATTCACCTTCTGCAACAAAGCTATAATAAGGTTATGATTAGCCACCACAAATTTCATTAAAAGTGATATGAACTTACCTAAATTGCTTTCAAGAAGTCCGAATAAAGTTTGATTTCTGCTGCTTCAAATTACAATCCATTAGGGTTACTTACTGCAAAATCCCCAATTTATGCAATGCTATCAAATTCTAGCCATGCGGATCATATTTAATCAGCAACAAAGCATAGAAAAGATCGAGTCAGGTAGCACATAACGCTTGAGAAATAGGCAACTGTGGTTATAAATGTATGAAGCAAAGTTTAGGAGTTATATATATAAATATATAGGAATTGGGTGGTATATATGTAAATGTCATATCTGATATTTTCATTTCAAACTTCAAACATCAAATTACACAAACATCAACTAAAAGAGAGAATTATTTCCTCTCAGTTCAAACTTCAAACATCAAATTAGGTGTTGGATATGTAAATAGGCATGTTTTAAGGTAAATACCCCACTTTTTTTTTTTTTTTTTAGTTGAAGGATGTTATTGCTCCCTACGCGTTTCATCAAAATAACAAAGAAACATTCCGGAAAAGAGGTCCTATCTAAACATCACAACTCACTCAAGAAACGAGAATATAAGGTCCACTTTCCGAAAAAAGAAAAAATACATCAGAAAAAAATAAAAAAAATCACAACGACACAAAAGCTAAACGACAAAACAGCACAAAGCAAACCAAAACAACAAAAATAGGAAAACAAACTAAAAAAATAAACAATCAAAATAAACAATATGTCATAATTCAGTAGGAACAAAGTGAAAAATCCGAGCATCATGAAGCTTCAGATTCTATTTGGCAGACCAATGTGCAGCTTTGTTGTCGTTTCTCTTAATATGCGACCATTTGATGATCAAATCTCTGAAAAAAATAACGAATCAATTTCATTTGAGTAGCAATACTCCAATGGTACGATTCCTGCAAATAATAACACTTCCAAAGAATTAAAGAATCAGATTCCAATTCAATGAATTTCCATCCCTTAAAACGAGTTATAAGAAGACCATAAACTATAGCATCGGCTTTCTGCAACCAGAGGGGAGATAGGAAAAGATCTAGCAGCGAACCAGCAACAAATAAGGCCGAAAGAATCAAGGCAAATACCTCCAATGCTAGCAGCATTATCCTTCCAACAACCATCCACATTAATTTTTATAAAAGGGGGGCAAGGCTTGCACCAATGCACCATAGAATCCTTATTAACATGCTGCCCAGCATTAAAACCGAGAAATTGCAGCACATGAAACAGAGAAGAAGAAAATCCTTTTTTCGAGACAGATAAAAATTTCAAACTTTTGAAAAGATAATTAAGAATAAGGTGAAAAGTATGATTCTGATTAGGAGCAACATTATTGAATTTAGCATTATTACGAGTGATCCAAATGAACCAAAGAATGATAGCAGGTATCGAGGCAATAAAACCTTTATCAACCGTCTTCCAATGATTCAATAAATTAAAAATAGAATTATACTCTAAAAAAGTGATGTTGAGTTTAAAAAACTTAATACATCTAATCCACACATTAATAACAAAAGGACATTGCATAAAAAGATGATTTATAGTTTCTAAGTTGCAATTGCATAAGATGAATTTAGAGGCCATTCTTAAACCTTTCATTTTGAGGAAATCGTCAGTAGGGATGATATTATGCAGAATCCTCCAATTAAAGAAAGAAATAGAAGGCTTCAACCAAGCATTCCAAAGCCAATGACAATTAATGCCCTGCGGGCAAAAAATAACTTTAGCAAAGAACTTAGAACTAGAATCACCCAACTTACTCTTAAGCAAAGCTTTATCAGGCTTATCAATTAAAATAGGAATGCTGCTAATAATGGCAGCATCATGTAAACTCACCAAAGATGAGAGCCTCCTTAAACACTAAGCATTATCCATCCATAAATCCCTAACAGTAATAGTAATGTCAGCCGGCCCACCATAAATGTTAGCCAAACAACCTTTCCCTATCCAGTCATCATATCAAAAGGAGCAGTTACCATTACCAACATCCAAAAAAATAAACTCCTCAGTAATATGGGCCACATTAAGCATAGCACGCCAAGTAGGAGAGTCACCTTTCTTAAAAGTAATAGTTAAATGATGAGAATTGCCACAATATTTAGAAAACATAAAAGAAGCCCACAAAAAAATATTCTGACGAAAACGATACCGAAGCATCATATTACTAATGGTAATGGAGTCAGATAGACTTCTGACTCCCAAACCACCTTTATCAGTAGGTTTACATAACTTTTTCCAACTCATCCAGTGAGTTTTAGAATGGTTTTTACCTTCCCATAAAAACTTATTAAAAAGACATTCAATCTTTTTAATAATGGTGACGGGCATATTCATAATCTGAAGAGAATAGAGAGGTAGAGAAGTAAGAATGCTTTTAAGAATAGTAAGGCGGCCACCAAAGGAGAGAAAACGATTCCCCCAAGAAAATAACTTACTCTTAATCTTATGAATCAAATTTAAGAAGAGAGAAGAACGGTTCCTTCCTTTATCAAATTAAAACCAAGATAGGCTAAAGGAAGCTGAATGGTAGTCAGTATAGTCAGCAATCCGTAATTTGGAAGAGATAGAAACTTTCTGAGAACAATAAAAAGAACACTTTGAAGCATTAAACTGTAAACCAGAAACCTCTTGAAAATGATGAAGTAAACTCCAAACTTTTTTAATAGAAGATTTGCAAGCATTAGTAAAGATGATTAAATCATCAACAAAACAAAGGTGATTAATAGGTAAATTACCTTTATGTATAAAGCTCAGAAAAGGAGAAGTACTAAAAATTCTATTCATAAATCTAGAGAGGTAGTCAAAAGCTACAATAAAGATGTAAGGAGAAAGAGGATTACCTTGCTTAAAACCTTTAGAAGAACTAAAAAAGCCATGCTTATTACCATTAATGAGAAGAGAATAGAAATTTCCACTGAGAATTCTGTAAACAAGCTGACAAAAAGTATTATTAAAACAAATAGCAATAATAATGTCCATAACAAAATTCCCATCTAATCGAATCAAAAGCCTTCTGAATATCCATCTTAAACATAATATTACCACCTCTATTATTCCTATCAATATCTAATAAAAGCTCTTGCACAATGAGTGCATTATCACAAATATTTCTACCTTTTAGAAAGGCAGATTGATTAGGACTAATAATCGAATCAAGCATAGGCTGTAAACGATTAACCACAATTTTAGAAATAATCTTAGAGAGTACAAAATTAAGACAAATAGGCCGGAAAGCATCCCAAGTATGAGCATTAGAACTCTTGGGAATAAGGACAATGTTAGAAGATTTGAAATATTTAGGTAAATCTTTACCTTTAAAGAAATCTTGTACAGTATCACAAACCTCATGATGAATAACATTCCAACCATTCTTGTAAAACTCCACATTAAAGCCGTCAGGCCCAGCAGCTTTACCACCTTCCATGAGATCAACAACCTGCTTAATTTCATGTGTACTAGGAACACAAGTAAGCTCGGAGTTGTTAATAATAGGAGAATTCATATAAACCGTAAAATCAATAGCAGAAAGAGAACCATTTTTCTCATCAAAGAAATTGGCATCATGCACTATCTCATCAGGATTAGTTAGGATAGATCCATTTTCTTTACAAATTTTGGATATCCAATTTGCTTGTTTTTTGTTCTTGATACAAGCATGAAAGAATTTATTATTTCTATCACCATTTAAAAAATTAAGCTTAGAAGCTTTTTGAGCATAAAAAGTTTCTTCCATAGCAATAGCATCCAACCATTTCTGTTGGCCCTGAAGAAGGGAATATTCATCAATATCATTGTTAGCATAAGCAGCTTCTAGATTTTTAACATTTCCTTCCTCAATTTCAATATTCTTATGGAGATTACCAAAAGTATGCCAGTTCCAATATTTGAGCACTTTAGCAAAATTCCTATGTAACATCCACAGCTTATACCCTGCAGATCCTGCAAGATCCTACAAAGTAAATACCCCACATTTAAAACAAGTAAGATTTACATACATGCCACTCACTTCCTATTGTATTTACTTATGTAATACCTAAACCTCAATGGTACTTACATACCACCTTATCTATCTATGAAAAGGTGCATTTCACATTTTAAAAGTTAAAATAGGTTGTTTTTAATTTGATATAGAGATTTGGGTGACATAAATGTAGAAGGCAAAAATTAAAAGTTAGATATGTAAATACGTAAGAATGATTGGTATATATGTAAATGCCCAAAATATTGCAGAAAAACAAAAAAAGTTTTTATAAAATTTGACAAGGTTGTGTACCAAAACGTCTAGCCAAATTGAACTAGTCATTCCAACAACTCAATGCAATCCAATAATTTACAAAAATTACCGTAGCTGCAGCCATTTAAAAGTTATGAGATCTGGAGTAACAAAAGCAGTTCATCTACAAATGGAATCTACTTCATAAAACGACTCTGGTTTTTTCACTAAAAATTCCAAAAGGTATAAAAAGATTGAATTTTTTCTCAAGAATAAAACTCCAAATCACAAATCCTGCACGCAAAAGAATTAACAATGGAAGCCAAAGCTGTTGGAATGGAGAGGCTTTTGGGATTTGGCAAAGGCTAGAAATTTATGGAAGAAGCTTCACTTTATTTTCTTTGCTTGATTCAAACTCAAAGACTCCACCCCTATTTATACTAGTGGCACCTCCTAAATTAACGACTAGTGATCGCGCCACCATAATTCTAATCCAATGGTTACAATAATTCCCCACCTACCACACAATAATTCAACACCTACCATACAATAATTCTACACCTACCACACCTACCATACATTCTAGAATAAGCTTCTAGATGAGGCTCTTATTAGACTTTTAAAACAACTAAAATCAAGTTTAAATTTCAACACCCCCTCTTAAACTCGATTTTGTGACTCCAAGTAAACTTCTCAATTTAATAAAGTCTTCACTTTTGAGTGGCTTGGTAAATATATCAGCAACTTGATCTCGAGACTTCACGTACCGCACTTATATCTCCTTTCTTTCGATGCATTCTCTCGATGAAGTGATAGCGCGTATCAATGTGCTCGTTTCTATCGTGAAAACCGGATTCTTTGCTAGCACTATTACGTACTCGTTATCGACAAAAATTTTGATCGCCTCTTCTTGTGGTAAACTTAACTCTTTTAATAAGTTTCGAGCCAAATCGCATGACAAACACATGAGGTTGCAGCCACCTACTCGCTTCACACGTAGAAAGAGTGACAATTGGTTGTTTCTTCGACATCCAAGTGAAAGCAGAGGTCTCCTATGAAGAACACGAACCCCGTAGTGCTCTTTCGATCATCCATGTCTCCAGCCCAATCACTATCGCTATATCCTTCAAGCTTCGAAATTGTTAGATGACGAGTAAAGTAAGCCAAAATCAATTGTACCTTCGATATAGCGCATAATTCTTTTAGCGGTCTTCGAGTAGGTAGCGATTGAGTCTCCATATAGCGACCGATAAGTCCAACAACATAAAGAATATCTGGCCTTGTGCATGTCAAGTAGCGCAAACTTCCAACCAAACTCTTGAAAATCGTTGGATCGATTCTTTTTCCCTCATCATACTTTGATAGCTTCGACTCCGCATTCTACAGGGGTATTTATAGGTTGGCTATTATCCATCTTGAACTTCTTCAATATCTCCCTGCATAACCTTCTTGAGAGATGAATATTTCATCCTTTGTTTGCTTCGACTTCGATGCCAAGATAATATGCCATAAACCCAATATCTGTCATCTCGAACTCCTTCGTCATCGCATCTTTGAACTTTTCAAACATGTTTGGATTATTTCCTGTGAAGATCAAGTCATTAACATATAATCAAACAATCAAGACATTTCCATCATCATTCTTGATGTAAAGAGCATGCTCGTTAGGACACTTTATGAAGCCCTTCTCTTGCAGATACTTGCCTATTCGACTATTCCATGCTCTTGGTGCTTGCTTCAACCCGTAGAGAGTCTTTTTTAGCTTTAGAACCTTGTCTTCTTGTCCTTTGACTTCATATCCTGGTGGTTGCTGAATGTAAACTATTTCTTCAAGTATTCCATTCAAAAAAGCAGATTTTACATTCAATTTATGTATTCTCCACTTATTTTGGGCTGCCAAAGAGATGATTAGTCTAATAGTTTCTAATCGAGCAACAGGGGAAAATACATCATCATAGTCGATGCCTGCTCTTTGACTGTAGCCTTTTGCCACCAATCTTGCTTTGTATCTTTCAATTTCTCCTTTGGAATTCTTCTTTGCTTTGTACACCCATTTCACACCAATCGTCTCGTGCCCTTTTGGAAGTGAAGCTAGCTCCCATGTGTCGTTCTTCTCGATTGCCTTGATTTCTTCATCCATTGCATCTTTCCACTTCTGCTTTGTATGGCTTCTTGGAAATCCATGGGCTCACAAATCGGCAAAGAGACAAAAAGAGTAAGATTATCTTGATTGTTAGTTACCTCATAAAGATCTTGTAATCTTCCGAAGCGCGGTACTCTTTCACTCGAATTTTCTGTTGAATTTGATGGCGATGAGTCACTTTCGAGTATTTGTAGTTAATGTTATTTGTGGAGTAGTAGGCTCTTCTCTTGTTTGTTCGATCCGCGGTCGCTCTACGTCTTCTTCTTGCAAGCATAGGAAAAAGTTGTAGTCCTCGTCATGTGATTCCCAATCTCATTCTCCTCCTTCATCGAATATGACATCTCTGCCGATGATCGACTTCCCCGTATTTGGATTGTATAGCTTGTAGCCTTTCGAGTTGGTGTCGTAACCAATGAAGATGAACTTCTCGCTCTTATCATCCAACTTGCTTCTTTTTCGCTCGGGTATGTGTACATGAGCTATGCATCCAAAAACTCGCAGATGAGAGATGCCGGGCTTCCTTCCACTCCATGCTTCTTGTGGTGTCTTTCCCCACACACTTCGTTGGTGATCGGTTAGCCAAATAAACAAAGCACATGCGACTACCTCTCGCCCAAAACTTCTTCGGTAATTTCTGCTTTTTAACATGCTTCTTGCCATGTTAAGGATGGTTCTATTCTTCCTTTCCGCTACTCCATTTTGTTGGGGGATCTTGGAACGCTTAGAAGTCGACGTATACCGTCGGCTTCACGGTACTTTCGAAATTCGTTCGAAGTGAATTCTCCTCCTCGATCAGATCGCATAGCTTTGATCTTGAGACCACTCTCCTTTTCTACATCTACCTTAAACTTTTTGAACATTCCAAAAACCTCTAATTTTTGTTTTAAGAAATGCACCCATGTTTTTCGTGAGAAATCATCTATGAAGAGAAGGAAATAGTTGCTCTTACCGAGTGAGTTTGGCTTTATCGGACCGCACACATCCGTATGTATGAGCTCAAGAGGCTTTTCGGGCTCTTGAACTCGACTCCCTGGAAAGGTTTTTCCGAAGTGCTTTCCGAGTAAACATCCTTCACATAATCGATCGTGGTGGTTTATGCAAGGTAAGCCTCTCACCATCTCTTTCTTTGAAAGCAATTCGAGTCCTCCGAAGTCGAGATGCCCAAATCGAAGATGCCAAAGCCAAGAAGCATCTTTATAACGAGGTCTCGAGACATTTGGCAATATCGTTTTGAATGTTAAGCAAGAACATTCTATTTTTAGACATTGGCACCTTAGCAATCAAGTTAACAATATTGTCTTTTAAGAAGAGAGCATTTTCTTTCAAGTGAATATCATATCCCTTCTCCAATAGTTGCCACTAAACTCGAAGATGTTGCTCTTCATATTCGGCACAAAGTAAACATTAGAAATAAATTGATGTTTCCCATTTTTCGCGCTGATGAGAATGTTACCTTTGTCTTTCACCTCTATCTTGGACTCATCTCCAAACGACACATTGTCGCTTACCGATTCGTCAAGCTCTACGAACATGCTTCGTCTCCCGCACATATGGTTGCTTGCACCGGTGTTCAGGTACCATGTACTATCTTCACCTCTTTCATTATCCTTGTATGCTAGTAGTAGCGTGCCATCTTCTTCTCACTTTTCTTCTATGTAGTTGACTCTTTCATAAACTTTGTTCATAGGAGCTCTACATTCTTTTGCATAATGCCCGAACTTGTTACAATTATAGCACTTAATTTGAGATTTATCGTACCTCGAATTTGAGCGCCTTCGACCACGTCCTCTTGTAGATCTTTCTCCTTTCTCATAGTTATTGTTGGAAGCCCACCCTTGCTTGCTAGTATGACCTCGTCCTTGCCCACCACCTCTTCCATGTTGGTTTCTAATATTGTTGAAGCTTTCATCCTTCAGAGTTGGTTGAATATTTGTTTTGAGAAGTTGTTCGACAATCTCTTCATTCATCTTCTTCTTTTCTTCATGGGCTTGCAATGAACCCAAAAGTTGTTCTATCGTCATGGCTTGTAAATCCTTGGTTTCTTGGATAATAGTTGTGATACTATCAAATTTTGAATCTAATGAACGAAGAATCTTTTCCATGATTTCCACATCTTCTAACTTCTCTCCATTTCTTTTTAGTTGATTGGAAATTGTAATGACTCTAGAAAAGTAATCGGAGACCAACTCGCCTTCTTTCATATGTAAGATATCAAATTGACTTCTTAAAGCTCGAAGTCGTACCTTTTTAACATTCTCTTCTCCTTTATACGAAACCTCGAGCTTCTTCCATGCTAGCTCGGCCGAAGTAAGCACTTGAGATCTTCTCAAAACCATCTTCATCTAAAGCTTGATAGATGAGGAAGAGAGCCTTCTTGTCTCTCTTTCGCAAGTCCCTTAAGCTCTCCTTTTGTGTTGTGGATAGAGCGGACTCGTCGCTTGGCTCATCGTAGCCTTTCTCCACAACCTCCCAAACATCATGCGCTCCAAGAAGTGCCTTCATCTTGATACTCCAACTGTCGTAGATGCTTTCCTTAAGCATCGGGACTTCGAAGGAAACCATACCACCGTTTGCCATTGCTCTATAAAGGAACCTTTAGGCTCTGATACCACTTTGTTGGAATGGAGAGGCTTTTGGGATTTGGCAAAGGCTAGAAATTTATGGAAGAAGCTTCACTTTATTTTCTTTGCTTGATTCAAACTCAAAGACTCCACCCGTATTTATACTAGTGGCACCTCCTAAATTAACGGCTAGGATTGTGCCACCATAATTCTAATCAAATGGTTACAATAATTCCCCACCTACCACATAATAATTCAACACCTACCATACAATAATTCTACACCTACCACACCTACCATACATTCTAGAATAAGCTTCTAGATGAGGCTCTTATTAGACTTTTAAAACAACTAAAATCAAGTTTAAATTTCAACAAAAGCATCATAGCCTATGCAGAACAAAATCCGAACCCAAAGAAACCCAAAAAACAAGAAAGGGAAATAATAGTTCAGAGAAAAAAGGCTGTGATCGCTGAAAAATTTATTAAGAAATTCATACCTATTTTTGATAAAATTGCACTTTAAAGAAGGGTATTTTCTTTATTTTATTGCAGGAATGAAGAATTTAGGTGATAAAAGCAAAAATCATAAAAAATAGCGAATTTGGAGCAAAATCATGCAATTTGGCTCGAGTCGCCGACGGCGAGATCGAGCCCGCCGACGGCGAGGTTACGAGAAGAAAATTCCGAAGAATTTATAATCTGTCTCGCCGACAGCGAGACCGAGCCCACTGACGACGAGCTAGAAGTGCTTTGAAGATCTTCAGAAGCCTCGCCGACGACGAGAGTAGTTCGTCGCCGACGGAGAGCTAGTTCAAATGGTGCAGATACATTGAACCTGGACACTTTTTGAAGGGATGCTTACACACCTCTTGGTCCTTTGCTCACCTCTATATATAGAAGCCGAAATTAAGTCTTTAGTGTGCAGTCTTTGTGTTATTTTAGTGTCCAATCTTTTGTGTTCTAAGTGTGTTAAGTCGAGTTTTGTGTTTTAGTGTGTGTCTTATAGAGTTCTTGAGTGAGTTAGTGAGTTTTTAGTGAGTCGTCTTTGTCTTGGAAGGAAGAGTCAAAGAAAGTGCTGAGAGTGCTGCTGGGGATAAATTAAGATAAGTATTTGTATTTATTGTTTTTAACTTTAAATGAAATCCATGCTTAGTTTAGTTTCCATGCATTCTGAGAAGTTTATTTAGTCTTTCTCCATGTTATGAAATTAAGTGATTTGATGAACTAAAAATAGAAGTACTTTTATATATTAATAAATTGTGATAATTTTTACTTAAAACTTAATTTACTTTTCAAACTGGCCATTTGATTTGTTAAAATATGTTGATTATCAACTATAGTAAAAATTACATCGATATTCGAGAATTCAAAAGCCTTGGAAGGAGGGTGCAAATAAATAGGGAAATAATATCATCTGGGCGTAGATCGTGCATTTTAGTGTGACGACTAAAATATTCAATTCGGTCCCATTGTTTGTGAGCTGAAGTGTAGATGTTAGCCCTCGGGCGAGGGGAACGTGGGAGCTACGAAGTGGCGGTCGGTATCCTCCCGGCCTAGCCGTGATTCGGTAATCAAACATGGGATTAATCGATATTCTTTACACTCTGGACCAAAGGGTAAAGAATAGGAATGCTCCTATTTGTCACAATACCTTAATATTATACTATTTAAATTCATCAATCATTTAAATTTCTAAACAAGGGGAAAGATACTTTTTCACGAATAGTTAAGACTTATTTAACAATTAGTTTTATTTCCTGCACTTGCAATTCGTATTAACTTTCTACTTAGTTAATTTATCTAATTAAAATACTTAGTTGCGCTTAAATTCAGAATTCCAAATTTTCGTATATTATTATTATTATTATTATTATTATTATTATTATTTTAAAATTAGTCGTTATTTAATTTTACGTTTCCCTGTGGGATCGATAACCATGACTCCACTAGAGCCCTGTATTACTTGATACAATATGTATACTTGCGTAGCATCCACAACATAAACAATTAAAATTCTATACATATAATATAGTGGGGTCAAGTTTTTGACGTCGTTGCAATTAAATTAAAAATATCATAATATAAAATTGTGGGTCAGGCTGCAACTGATGACCTAAACAAAAACTTGGGACAAAAAAGCAGTAGAAGAAGATGAAAATGAAGAATAACCAATAATCTACCTTATTCTTCAGAGCTAGTGGAACTTACCTAGCGTCCGATTATCATCCTCGTCGTGTCGTCGATGTCTTCGGTTCGGGATGAAAAGAGCGGGGGAGAAGAAGAGCTCGAACAGGCGGGATAAGCTCGGGACTGTAAAAACCTTTAGGTAGAAGAAGAAGATGACAGGAAAGTAAGAAATAATTTTTTCATATAATTACTTTCAAGTAAATCAATGTTAATAATTGGTTAAGATATACAAACCTGTATACGCTTAGGGTAGTTATAAAAAGATCGGTTAGATGAGGATGACTGTGTTCACACGGTAAAGATTTGCCTAGGTGGATATAACACAACATTGCTTTCGCAAGCGTATAGAGCAGAAGTGCAGGCGTAGGGATCAGAGGTGGTTGCATCCCTCCTCAAGCTGTTGGTTTCAAGTGGAAGGATTAGCTTGGACTTAATTTGTTGAAATCCTTCAATAGGGAGTGCTTTTGTGAAGATGTCCGCGAGTTGAACTTGCATTGATATGTGATGAACAGCTAGATGATTGTATTTTACGCAATCACGAATGAAGTGGCAATCAATCTCGATGTGTTTGATCCTTGCATGGAAGACGGGGTTGTTAGCAGGAGCAATAGCTAAGACATTGTCACAGTGTAGAGTTGTAGGGTGATGTTGAAGGATGTTGAAATAAGTAAATAGTCACTAGAGCCAAATAATGTATGCAATTGCTTATGCAAGTGTTTGATATTCCGCTTCAGTAGAGGATCTTGCAACGGTGGATTCGTTCTTCGCGGAGCAAGATATTGGTGTGATGCAAAAGAAGGCACAATAACCTAAGGTAGATTTGTGATCATTCAGATTACCGTCCCAATCCTAATCCAAGTATGCAATGAAATTTAGGTTGGAGTGGTGAATGGGGAGACCAAGTGAGTGTGTGTCGTTGAGGTAGCAAAGAATCCGCTTGAGTTGAGTTAAGTGATAATTTGTAGGTTGTTGCATGTGTTGGGAGGCAAGATTAATGACAAAAGCAGTATCTGAGCCGGTGAGTGTAAGGTGTTGTTGTGAGCCCACAAGTTGGCAATATGGAATGGATAAAGGAGTGTCATCTAAGCAAATTGAGGGTTGTTTGGGGATGGACAATGGGTTTCAAGTTAAGCATGCCCATGGATTGAAGGAGATTGGTTATGTAGGATGATTGGGAGAGGTAAAGTCCATATGAGGTGGTGGTGACTCTGATTCCAAGGAAGTGAGAGAGGGGACCTAAGATTTTCATGTGAAAGGTGGTTTGAATTTTTTGAATGTTTGAGTTGATGAGGTTGGAGTTACTACCGCTGATGTGAATATCATCCACATAGATAAGCATACAGAGGTGTTTCAAGTTTGTGTGTTGGTGGAAGAGGGAAGGATCGGTTGAGCTAGAACAAAAGACTAATGAATTGGAGAAGTGTGAGAGGATGAAAAATCATTCTCGTGGGGTTTGTTTGAGGCAGTACAAGGCTTTCTTTAGAAGGCATACATGATGAGGGAAGGAGGGGTCAATGAATCCTTGGGGTTGTGACATGTAAATGGTTTCGTTGAGGTGGCTATGGAGAAAAGCATTGGACATGTCAATTTGGAGAATGTGCCATTGATGCGTAAGAGACATTGTAAGGACGCACGAATGGTAGGTAGTTTGGCTACGGGACTGAATCATTCAATGTAATCTGGGCTGTGAACCTGTTTGAAATTTTGAGCAACAAGACGAGCCTTTTAGTGAGAAATGGAACCATCATGATTGTGTTTTATTCGATAGGTCCATTTGGAGCCGATGATATTTTAGTGAAGTGAGGGAGGGACTAGAGTCCTGATGCCTTGAGATTGAAGTGCTTGAAATTCAGTAGACATGGCCTCATGCTAATTGGGATGTTTGATTGTAGAGAGCGAGGTTAAGTATTTAGCGTGGTTTGAGGGATCTGATTTGGATGGGAGTTTTCATGGAGTGATTTTATATGGTGGACATTGGTGGAATGGAGGTTGTAGAAGTTGTTGGTTGGGGTGTAGAGGTAGTTGGGGAGGAGGTTGTTTGTATGGGAATTGTTATGGAGAAAGGAGTTGTTGTAGTGGTAAAGAAGAATAGGATGAAGGAAGTATGGATGTGGAAGTAATGAGTAGTGGAGGTAAATTAGTCGTTGGAGATTGAGGGGGTGTGAGGGTGGTGATGTTTTGTGATAATGGGAATATGTGCCCATGAAATAGAACGTGGCAGGATGTATAGGGTTTATTGGTGGCAGGGTCAAAGCAGCAATATCCTTTTTAAGAAGCGGCATTGCCAACGAATATGCATGGAGTAGAGAGTGGAGCTAATTTATGTTGAGCATAGGGTCAGAGCCAAGGGTAGCAAAGGCACCCAAATATTTTTTTGGTGTTTGTCAGAGGGAGGATAATTGTGAAGCAGTTTGTAGGGAGATTTGGAGTTGGTTTTTGGGGATGGTAGGTGGCTTACAAAATAGGTTGTTGTAAGAAGAGTGTCAGCCCAACCTTGGGGTGGTACAGATGCATATCATATAAGGGTATGAAAGGTTTCAATTAGAATGCGGTGTTTGCATTCGACCACTTTAATTTGCTCGGGGGTGTAAGAGCAAGAATATTGATGTAGTATGTCATGATGATTGGTGATTTGTTGAAGGGAGTGAGTGATGTATTTACCAACACCGTCGATGCAGATTGATTTTATTTTAAATGGGCAATGATTTTCAACCATGTCTTTGAAGTGAAGAAATTTTTGTGGAGTTTTACTTTTATTTTAAAGAAGATAAATCCATGTGTAACAAGTGAAATCATCAACGAAAACTAAATTGTATTTATAAGTTTGTATTTATAAAGTGGGAAAATGCCCCAATACACTGGAGTGTATTAGTTCTGAAGGAGAAGAGGATTTAGAGCTAGAAATAGAAAAAGAGAGCCTATGACTCTTTGCTATATTGCAAGAATTACAATGAAATAGCTTACTTGAATTACATAGAAAAAGAAATTTAGTGGCTAAAACTGATTGGATCTTGGGTGACGGATGACCCAGTCATTGATTCCATAGTTGCGGAATGTGTTGCAGCAAGAATGTCAACCTTAGCTTTGATTTCACAGAGATATTGATGCATGGATATGTTCATCCTAGTGAGGTTGTGGAGCTCGTTCGTTAATTGAATGACCCGGGAGCGGTGAGATGATTAGAGTTTAAATTCTATTGTAGTCCATATGTCCTGATAGCTGTCTAAGGGAAGCACATAGGGTAGAATGGAAGTTCAGACGATAGAGTAGAGAGCTGCTCCCAGATTTTGTTCGATGAGCATCCACTTGGTAAAATCCAGATTGGGGAAGGGGTTTCCATAGCATCAAGAATGTACCTTGAATGGCATGGACGGGATCCGTCCCAAAAGGTTGTCATACCCGTTTGCCCGAAAGATTTTGGTGACTTGGGCCTTCCATGCGGCATTGATATCAGCAGTGAGTTGGGTTGAGACAAGGTTATTGATGTTGCTTATGATGACTTTAAGTTGGGGTGGGAACAAACAAGAGAGCACAAGTAGCCCCTGCTTGAAAGGGCACAGTGAAGGCAGAGAAGAACAAGAATAAGACCAATGCATTCGAGCTGAGCAGTTTAGTGTCATGAGACTGGTATGCTCTAATACCATCTAAAAACCTTCAGGTAGAAGAAGAAGATAACAGGAAATGTAAGAAATAACTTTTCATATTACTACTTTCAAGTAAATCAAGGTTTATATAATGGGTAAGATATATAAAGCTGTATATGGTTAGGGTAGTTATAAAATGATCGGTTGTATGAGGCTGACAGTGATCACACGGTGCAGATTTGCATAGGTGGATGTACCACTGCTGCTTTTGCATGCGAATGAAGCAGATGTGCAGGTGTAAGGATCAAAGGTGGTTACCGGGCTGAGATGAAGGGGAGACGACAAATCGGGGTAGAAGACGGGAGAAAAAATGGATTGGTAGATTATAAAGGAAATTTGGTTCTGGGTGATGGTTTAGTAAATAGTAAAGTTTAGGTGTTGGATAGGTAAATACATACGTTTTAAGTGTTAGGTAGGTTAAAAACCCTAATTTTTAATTTCAAGTTGCATCGAGAATCATGCTCAATAAAGAGATTTATTTATTTATTTGATGTATTTGGTATATTTTAGGTTTGTATTAGTCGGGCATTTCTATTTTGATGTTAAATTTGAAGTTTATATGTATTGGGATTTCGTTAATGATGGTTCATATAGGATTTTATGCAACAGGAAGTTTTTAGCCTATTTTACTTATCTTTATAAATAGAGAGTATAGTATAATATTAAAAAAACATATCTGAAATAATATTCTTTATCGAATTCTTAAACTCTTTATATCCTAAACTCTTCTTAAATTATTCCATACGGACAACGTACGTAGTGCTGCGTGCGGAATCCGCGAATAACCACCGATAACCAGCGAATAACCTCCGAGACGCCAAACATTTTGAGCATGTAAGTTTATAGATTTTAGTGTATAATTTTAAGAAATGAACAAGATCTCCACAATGATGGGTTACATGTAGAGGTTGGCATCAACTTATCCTGCTTCACCATCGATCTCTTCAAACCAACCGCAAACTATATCATTGATTCATAGCTTTATAATTCTTCTTTTGCATTTATAAGAATATGGCTTTTAGTGTCGTAGACATATAATAATAGCTTGAATCGCTTCATTCGCATCACATTCTTGCTATCATGTTTGTGTTTAATAATTGCAGTAAAACTATCATCATTCATTTTTTTTAAATTAAATTATTTCATATTAATTAGCATTTGTCTTGTATTCAGATCTTTTCAAGACTATGTATTTATGAAGTTCTAATACTTACTCGTACAATATGCGAGTCTATGATTAAGGGCCCGTTTGGGGCAGATAATTGAGGTGCAGTGGCGGTATGAAAATATTACTGTTGTGTTTGGAAAACATGTTAGGCCCAACTTATTCCTGCCGCTCCAAACGTTGTTGTAAATTTTACTAAAAGACGGAGAAGCAGGAAGGGAGCCGCGTCCTGGCGTTCGTGTGAAGAATTTCCTTCATGCCCTGCTCTCCCACCCCGTCGCCCTCGCCCTCGCCCTCGCCCTCGCCCTCGCCCTCGCCTGAAAAAATCTTACTCGCGGCCAAACAACCCTAGATTTTCTTCGCATTTCGTGATTCACTGCTCTGCGGCTTCTCTTGGAACCAAAGAGTGCCCCACTTATTTTGACGCCAACGAGGCGGTCATAGCAGAGGATGACGATGCGCCCCTGGCTATCGAGAATTCAAAACTGGTCTGCAGTATCACTGATCGGAAAACGGAGGCCGCATCGGTGGCAACTAGACAGATCTGGCGATGCGATGGGCGAGCAAGAAGAAATGCAGGAATGGTTGTCACCGTTTCTTATGCCGCATCCATCCATCCCTATCGTATCGCCAATGACGGATTAACAGTAAGCCCCACGATCAGCTCTTTCTCCCACCCCTCCCCCTATCGTGATTGCTTCTGCTAGTTCAGATCGGGAGAGGTAGACCTTGTTTATTAATGGGAAATTTCTGTTAAAAATACCAGCTTGGGCCCAGAAAACATCTGCTCAGATATATTACTCAGTGCAAGCTTCGAATCCCTTGTTATTGTTGTATAGATTCTTTTTTCTCCCAAGTTGATTTATTTAGGTTGTCTGTTTTTCAGAATAATCATTATGAACAAAAACCATAAGATGTGATAAAAAACAACCATAAGGAACAAAAAATTGGAGTAAGGTAACCCCTCTCCCTTCTCCTTTGTTTCTATTATATATATATATATATTGCTACTTCATCTTGAGCTTGATTCTTCTCATACGCCTGATGTCGGTTTGTCATAAAAAATGGAATGCTCACTGATGCAAACCTTCGCTTCTCTAAGAAATTGCAAAACCTGATCCACGATTCATTGAAATTTGCAGTAACACCTCAGAAATGTTCAAACACCTCAAAAATGTTCAAACACCTCAGCAATCTTCTATGAAGAGAAAGGAAGCACGAGGATGCAGGGATGTACATTTGCCTATCATTGTAATTTTATGCAATAGGTTTGCATAGTATCCGGGAAAAAAATGCAAGCCTACTTAAAAAATTTTATTTGCCTATCATTGTAATTTTGTGCAATAGGTTTGTATAAGAAAAAAAATTATTTCTTTTGATACTCACAGGACATTGGATACAGTTCTGTTGCAAACAAAAAAATAAACAAGAACAGTTTGGTTATTTATCCGGTAACAACTACCAATAAGCTTTTCTGAATAAGCTCTCTCAAACAACAAACCAGCCTATTCTAATAATCTGCAGATTATCAGATTATCAGATTATCAGAATAATTTATTTACCAGTGGATTATAAATAATCAACAGTTGCCCCAAACAAACCCTAAGACTGCACTTCGCTCAACTCATTAAGGGTTCTTTTATGGAGACTTTCTACTTCAAAGAAGTAATTTATACAACCTTTTCTTGTGAAGTATAGTCTGAAGAATTAATAATAATAATCTAATTCATATATTAGTACGCAATGAAAATTTCTGATTAATTTTAATTTTTATTGCTCTGATCAACAATATGAAACTAAAAAATTCTTACTCTTCTTATTTGGACGCACATAAATTACTAACAAAATGTTTTTTTTTATTATTTAAATAGAAAGGGTGAGAAGGATTTAAATTTTATCACTTATAATTTCCGGCTAGAAATTTATGAATCAAAGCAGTTTTTTAGAAGTATTTCCTGCTAGATCACAGATTGTATGAATATTAAAATTTGTCATATACATCATATCAATACATAAAATATGAATGCCATGGCCCAGAGAATTGCGTCTAAGAAAATATTCAACCACTTAGTGATATATTTTTTATTTAGTAATTAATTTTTAAAATTATAAATAATGAAGCCTCCTTTTTTGAGGGGGTGGTGCCAAACTGTTTTTCAAGGGCAAACTAATTTTTCAATAGGGGCAAAATTGATATTTCAAGAGGAGCGAAAGTCTAAATTGCCTTTTCATATAAGTAAAAAACTGAATTTGAGAACCCTACATGAATCCGCTCGTGAATCAGAATACAATCAATATTTACTAGAAATATATATTTATTCATAACAGATGACAATTGATGCATGCTAGAATATTCGTGACGGCAGAGTAACGAATTATTATCTTAGCATTGTACAAAAATTCAAAGACACACATAGATGAAAGACAAACAAGCGGTGAGAACTCCAGAAGCTTTTACGTGGAAAACCCGTAAAGGAAAAAACCACGGGCATGGCCCAGTTGTAAAAATCCACTATTGATTGATGTTTACAGAAATCTCTTGTCCCACAGATGGAAAATGGTTACTATATGTTTCATACTACAACATCAAAAGACGACTTCTTGTTGGAGGTGATTTACGATGATTTGTAGTAATCTATGAAGGTCGGAGAGAGTCGACGAAGGTAGATGATGGTCAATGGAGATTAGCGGCGGTCGATGAAGGTAGGCGATGGTCGACAAAGGTAGATGATGCTCGGCGACGTTAGGCTGTGGTAGGCGGTGGTCGACAAAGGTCAACAGAAGTCGGCGAGGGTCGACGACGGTACGATGGTCAATGATCACAGGCGGTGGTTAACCACAATAGAATGTGGTCAACGACGGTAGGCGGTGGTCGACGATGGTAGGTGGTGGTCGACAGAGGTTGACAGAAGTCGGCGATGATCGGTGACGGTAGGCGGTGGTCGACGGATATCGACGATGGTCTACGACGGTAGGCGGTGATCGAGGACGGTTGGTGGTGATGTTGAATTGCAGCTTCTCTTCAAGGTCTCAGGCTCTATCTAGGTTTATTCCCCTCATGTGAGGGGTGGGGGTCTATTTATAGTGATCTAGGTGCATTTAATGCATGAATATGAACCATTTTGATCTGACGGTTCAGAGAGTTTCCCTAGATCATACCCCGTTTAATGGACATTTGAGTGCCTTAACGATGTCAAATTTGAGTGATCTTAAGCTCGTTGGATTCTTCTTGTAGTGACGCTTGATTCAAGTATAGCTTGCTAGTGTCAGCATTTGTTTAACCTTCCAAATTTGTTCGGAAATATTTTCAGAGTAGTTTGATGATTTGATCTGGCTTGGTTTGACTCGAATTGGACTAGTTTTTATATCATTAGGTTCGTCTCATCGAGATTTGTGTTGTGCCTCGAGATTCGTGATGTATAATAAAAATTTGTTGTTGTCGTATCAGTTGCCCCCCTCTTTTCGGGCGAGTTCAATTTCGTAGTCCAAAAATATTGATTTCTAAAGTTTTTTATTTTTATGAGGCATACATTTATAACTTATTATCTTTTGATAAGAATAATATAAATCTATGTACATTGAAGAATATTAGAATTGGTTATTTGGTTGGTCCTTGTTGCCTTAAGCCAATTGTCCCGGGTTCGAAACCTCTTAAGACAAAATAAAATTTATTATTATTATTTTTTTTGGAAATATGAAAAGTCTTTTTTTTTAGTATGAAAAGTCTTCTTCTTTTTTTCTAGAGGAAAGTGAGTAATATTCAATAAGTTAGAGATACATTGCAAGATGACACTAACAAACATACTACATAACTGAAGAGTTACTGGTAATATTTGTGAAGATTCTCGGCATCCCAAGTCTTGGGCATGATTTTCCTATCTGAATCTTTTAGCTTAAAGGTTACATGCTTGATTATAGCTGCCACGATATATGGACCTTCCCAGAGAGGGGATAATTTGTTGTGTTAGGGACCATGACCAGTATTTTCGATACTACGCAAGATCAGGTCATCATTGGAGATAGGTCGAGGCTTGACTCTTCAGTTTAAGTGACAAGCAACTTTTTGGCGGTATGAAGCAGCTCTAAAATTAGCCAAATCGCTTATTTTCAAGAGAAGATTCAACTGTTGTCGGAGCTTTTTTTTCATTGCTATCTGAGTCAAAAGTCTTAACTCGTGGCGTTGGAACTCCGATATCAATGTGGATGATGACCTCAGTGCCAAAACACAAGTTCTATGGGGTTTCCTCGGTTGGAGTTCGTGCGGTGGTGCGATAGGCTCAAAGGACGTTGTGCAGCTCTTTTACCCATTGCCCACAGCTAGGGGTGTAAACGAACCGAACACGAACGAACGGAGCTAGTGTTCGTGTTCAAAATGTTCGAAAACATCACTGTTCGTGTTTGGTTCGTTTGCTTATCGAACGAACACGAACTTCCTGTCAAACCGAACACGAACTGTTCGCGAACAACGAGTTTTTTTGACAGCCCTAGCTTTGAGAGGATACTTCCTCAAAATGAAGAAAATTGATCAGGTATTCCGTACACATCAGGTAACCCATACCTCTTCAAAATGAAGCAAACCGAATAAGGCGTTTAGGGTTTTGATTAGGGTTTTATTTTAATATATAGTATAGTATATTAATTATAATATTTAATATTTATATTAATATAATTAATACTATAATATTATTATTGTTATTAATAATTTATCATATATTATAATTTATAGAAGTTTAATTATTTAAAATATGATAAACTTTTATAATATACAATTATTTTTAAAATATCATAATTTTTTTATATATAATTATTTTAAATTATTTTATATTTCGAACAATAACGAACCGAACACGAACGAACCATCACTATTCGTGTTTGCTTCGATTAACAAACCAAACAGAAAAAAATTGTTCGTGTTCGTCTCGTTTGCTTATCGAACGAATTGAACACGAACTTTTTGGCTAACTGAACACGAACTATTCACGAACAACGAGCTTTTTTGACAGCCATACCCACAGCCTTCTCAAGATGAGTCTTCAACCCCTTAATCACTGTTCAATTTGTCACCTTTGTCTGTCAATTCATTTTAGGACGTGCCACAGCAGTGTGTACCAACTGAATGTGACGATCCTTGCAGAATGATGTGAAGAACCTTCTAGTGAAATAAGTCCCATTATCAGTGATAATCTCCGCGGGGAGCCCGAAGTGACAGATGATATTTTTCCTTACAAACTGTTGTCGGCATTTTTTTAGGTTTGTGTTGTATTTTGAAAAGGGGGTCGCCTACAGAAATTGTCGGCGAATTTTAGATTTTAAATTTAATTTATATATATATATATATATATATATATAATTTAGAAAGTAGCATTTGATTTTGAAAATAATTTTAAGTTTGAAAATTTTAAGATATAAAATCAATCTGATCTCACATCCCAAATAGTTTATATAAACGAGTACCACATCATGAACCTTGTATCTATCTCGAAGGACAACACACTGCATGACGATGGGGCTCGATTAAATAAGCTAAAAGATTTGTGACATCCATTTGGTCTGCGAACCAATTTTATAAGCCGACAAGTTCCCCTTCTTAATATAAGGGAATTAAACAGAGTCTATATTACCTGGGTTCTTAAAGTTCCCTATAAGGGCAAGCCCCTATAGTTAATTACATCTTAAATGACGGGAATCATTTAAGAAAACTCTCGATTAAGATCAGTGATTTTGCTTTCAAGAATTTCAAAGTTTAAGGTTTTCAAAGGATTGAATTTTGAAATTTCAATAGGGATTAGCTCAAATTTGGAACGATTAATTTTAGGAGTCCAAAGGAGGAGAAGTAGGAGAAGCTGAGGATCTAAGAGGAATCTTGGTAACTTCTCAAACTATCATATTGTTTGGCTTCAATCCGAGAATTTACTTAATGTTGTAATTCTGCCAATTTTAGTTTAATTAGGACTTATATTTGTATGATATAATCATACAAATAGCCTGGAAGATGTGAGGGTTTGTGTCGTACCAAACGACTACCTCGGAGTCATAAGACCGGTTGGGGCTTAATTTGCATAACATGATTATGCAAATGCTTAACGAAAAGGTTGAGGATTTATGTTGCACTAGACAAACTACCTCGAAATCCTATGGCTTGGTTATTTAATGCTAAAGAAGGGTTTAGCTGAAGTAGACACAAGTTTTGCTGATGACGATGGCCGTGCTGCCCACTATGTTCCAAGCTCCTTATTGTTGTAGAGGTTTAGTTTTAGAAAGTGAAAGTTAGAACATGAGAGAAGTGTTTTGGTTTAGAAAATTCTTAAAGTCCAAATGTCTTTAATGTTTTAATTAAAACAAATCTTAAAGTTGGTTAAACAGAACCGATTAAGACCCCACGGTTCCGTCATCCCAAAGACTGTTATTTTCATCGGATTCACTTAGTCCAGATGAATTTGCTAAACTCAAATGAATGAGTTCCATACTTTCATTTTAGACCGTGAGAAATCCCGTTAGCAATGCGTGTGTTACATCATCCGAGGTATTCTCGATCATCCAACGAGACGTTTTAATTTAGTTGCAATTGTAGTTTTGTGTTCTGTTTGTGATTAAATTTTGAGTTGTTTTATAATTTGAATGTTGTGGCGGTGAATTTTATCTTGTTGTGATTTTTAATTTAGTTTTGGGTTTGAGTTCTGTGGCTATCCTAAATGTTTCAGTTTTCATGCAGGGTGTCAATCTTGTTTAACATGCAAGAAAAGTAAAATGCAGTGCAGGTAAGTAATATAAATTGCAATAAAATAAAAGCATACCTGGAGGGTCTTCTCGTCATTTCCAAGCTGCACTTAAAACACATGTTAAGGCATTTATATATTTGCAACAAATACCTAGGTAAAGCTAAGGAAGGGTTCTGGTTGTCTACCAAAATCCTAATCCTATTGCTAGTCAATCCCTATGACGTCTAGGTTCTTGTGTTTTTTTAAGGATGATTTTCTTCATCAAAGAACAATTAAGTTCAGTTGTTCTTTTGAAACACCCCATCATATTGAGGAAGTGTTTAGGATGAGTCCTAAACATATTTTCAATATTTTTTGGATTATTTTGAGTCCAAATGAGTTTTATTGTATTGGTGAATTGATCATCCAAAAATTTAGTTTAGTTTGTTTCTTGCTCAGTGAATTAGGATGTTTGATTATCCTATGAGTAAAGTGACATTTCACTTGATGCTTTACTTAAGAGTTATAATAATGAAAGCCTTTAGGGGGCAAATCAGTTTGTTAAAAAATTTAACCGCTTTGATTAAAGTTGAATTGATGATTTAAGATGATTTAATTTAGTTTCAAAATTCAAGTTGATTTTCTCTTAAATTTTTTAAATTGTTTGATTTGAAAGAGGTGTTTAGATTATTCAATTTAATTAAACTTTTAATGATTTAAATTTAATTTGACTTAATTGTAACACTTTAGGTCAATTTTAATTGATTTGATTTTTTATGTTTTTAATTATGAATTGCCTTAAGGTTGATTTTCTTTAATGTTTCAAATTTGTTTTAGATTTGTTTTTTAAGTGATTTCAAATTAATCTTAATGTTTTAAACTTATTTTAATTTGATTGTTAAATTACTTAATGTTTTAAGTTTTTAATTTAATTAAGGGTTACTTTCTTTTAATTATTTAATTATTAATTTCAATTATCATTTTTTAGTTTGATTAAGAGTTGAATATTATTGAAGTGATTCATTTAGGGATCTTAAATTAAAGGGTTATAGTCTCCCTAAGCTATACTTCCCATTTTAATAACTCAAATTTCAATTAATCTTCCAAAATTTAAGTTATTTAATTAATTAATGTTTCATTTTGATACTTTCAAAGTGGTTAATGGGATTCTACCCCTTTATTTCCCAAAGTTTCAATCATCTAAGAGAATTTTAAGATCAGATATTTCACCCTCCCTTTGATTAAACCTAAATATTAATTAAGGTTAAAATCCTTTAATTACCTCTATACCCCTTTAGGCTTATTTATTTCATAACTCATCAAAGTAAGTTCAAATGAACTTAAAATTTTTATGTCACTTCACTCATATGTCAATTAAGACACTAGAGGAGAAAATGTGATTTTCTGAATTTAATTTAATTTTTATATTTATTTTTGTGAAAAATATGAGTTTTCAATGAAAATTCAACAACATGACCAAGGTAAGGTTTTTGTCCATAGTAAAATTATGGGATGTTCCTATTGACCAGAGGACCATTTAGAATAATTTTGGTGATTTTTTTGAATTATATTTTATTTATTATAATTATTTTAAGTATTGGAGTGTTAATTAATTATAAAAGAAAATTAAAGTTAAAAAATGGATTTTATATTTTTCATAAATCTCTCTGGCCTCAAGGAGTTCAGAGAAATAAATGTTATATTTTTCTAATTTTTCTTTGATTTATTAGAATTAGTTTAGTGAAAATGTAAGGAAATTCATTTTTTAATATTAAAAATTGTTTTAAGCCTTTAAAATTCAATATCTTAGCCTATAGACTTAGGAAAAATATTTGGTTTATTGCTAAATGATTAGGAAGCAAAATATGACATTTTTATGATTTTTAATATTTTTATGATTTTTATTATTTTTAATTATTAAAATATTGAAAATATGGTTAAAAATGAAAATTTTTAAAAAAATTTTAATTTTAATTTTTTTATACTCCCCTAACATCAGAGAAGCCCCAAAACCATTTTTGTGAATTTTTGAAATGTATTTTGTGTTTTATGAATTTTTAAAGTTTAAAAGTGACCATGCAAATTTAATGATCCATTTAGTGGGTCAATTCATTTCCAATTAGCTTCAAATTTTTACGTGAAGTTCTCTATACCCTAAGTAACAGTGGAGAATTGATTTCAAGCAATTTTGATGCGTGGTTACCCTTAATTAATTAGGGTTCAGTTTTGAGTGTTTAGGCCAATTAGGGTTATCCTTAATGAGTTAACTCAAAATATACTTTTCCTAGGGTCCTCTGGTTCTAAGATACTTCTCCTAATTTTTCTAGTATTTATTGATCAACATGCTAATTATTGGAATTAAAATACCAAAACAGACACTTAAACTTGAAAAATTAATAACTTGTCATAAAGATGACGTCTGACCTTAGAAAATTCAGGGAATGTTCCCAAGAACAGAGGCTACAAAAGCCCTATGGTCTCATACCATGGTGAATTGTATGGATGCATGGAGAATTAAAATACTGAAATCAGTAAATAATTAATTAAAAATAAAATACTCATCAAAATAAGTTAATTCTTTTTCCACATTGTTCTCCTATGTTCACCGAGCAAGAGAATATTTTCATCTTATTTTTGTGATTCTTCTACTTAAAGATATGGATTTTTGAATTTCTGGGTATTTAAATAAATCAAAAATACCCCTAATTTCCTACTTATCCACACGGCGCTGACTCAACCTCGGCAGCTCCAAAAATCCAAGCGTCGCCTCCCTATTCGACGCCGCCATCTGACTCAGAGCTCCGGGGCCCACTGTTCATGTCCCGTTCACTCGTCCGATGCGATCTTGATCGTCCGTTCGATACACGCACGATCCGACGGTTCCTGGTCATCGTCTCCGTTTGGTTCAACCGAGAGTCGTCCACCCTAAAACCTTAAGATCTCGCTCGATACTTAACCAATCTTCATGTTTTTATGCTCTATGGACTCGTCTCGACAAGACGAACATATCCATACGGATAACATGCTATGAAATTGACTCAAATGAAATGAAGAATCGCTGGAAGCTCTTGGGAAGGAGGCGATCCATACCTTTGCTCTGAGAAGTGAAGCTTCAATCAAAGAGTTGTGGCACCTTCGATTGAACCTAGGGAAGCTCTAGATGAAGTCTCTGGCTCTCTGGAATTATCTAGGTATAACTTCCACCAAACCTGATTTCAAGCTTTGGTCTCTGGAAGAAATGGCTGGCCTGGTGAGGGGGCTTTTGCTGGAAAACTTCTCCTCTTGGTCTGGTGAAGGTGTGGGGTCAGTCAATTTAAGGATTGACTCGACTGTGGTGAAGTGTCCTGGTTTTGGGCTTGAAATTTAACTACGAAATTGAGCTCGCGGAGGAGAAATTAGGGGTGGATTTCGATGGGGATCAAGTGCTTTATGCTAAGAGAAGAGTGTGGAGTGATTTTGGCAGAGTTTTGGTAAGGTTTGCTTCAGCACCTCTCTTGGCCGAGAGGTGGTGGTGTTTAAATAGAGGTGGCTGAAGGGCTTCCCAGGGGGGTTTGATGGCTTGGATCAACTTCTCTGGTGAGGAGAAGAACAGTCATGGTGTCCACTGGCCATGAGACAGCTCAGCAGAGAAGAATTTGAAATGTGGCTCACATGGGTGCTTTCTGCCTGGTGTTTTCCGGCGGTTGTGGTGGCTGGCCGGCCAGGGTTAGGTCACTATCCTGATCAGGAGAGTCAGGGCTTGAATTTGGTGAAGTCAATTGGAGTTGGCCAAGTGTAAAGGGGCTGAATTGAAATGGAATGGGGGGAGGCTTATTTTGGGTTCAATTTGGTCAAGTCATGGGCTTGGGTTGAGTGCACCTTTCCAAGTTATGATTTGGGCTGAGGCAGGTCAGGTGAGTCAGCTAGGAAAGGGTGGTGAGGTCCCCATCCAAGAATATTTAGATTAATTTTGGGTTAAGGAGAGTCATGTGAAGGGTTAATGACTTTTAAGGGGTGCTTAAAGGCTCTCCTCCTCTTGCCATAAACGGGTTGATGACAAGTCCAAGATTCCTATGGCTTTCATGTGGCTTGTGCATGGCTCAATGGCTCCATGTGGCTTAGGGCAAGACTTGGTCAATTTCATAGAAGTAGATTTTAGGAATTTTGGTATTTTGGTGGAAAATTTTCATGAAGCTTGATTTGGATAGGGTTAATGATGATTTTGAAACTTAGGGGTGATTTTGATTAAAGGGATGATAGAAAGAAATGTCATGTGGGCTTTGGATTGATTTTGGGCTTTTTGAAAGCATTTTGGATGGGCTTTTAAAGTGCTTTAGGAAGGGTGGGCTTTTAGGTTTTAAAACAAGTTAGTGGATGAAATTTTTGTAAAAGATTAGGCCCAATAATTATTGGATTTAATTTGGGAATGTTTCATGAATGGTTTGGAGTAAATTTGAGATAATTTGGGGTTGAATTGGATTTAATTTAGGCTTTTTGGTAATGGGGCTAAAGTGGATCAAATTGAGCTAACTTGGGTTAAGGTTAGGCCAATGTCAGGTTTGATGTAAAATTAATGTTGAAAAATGTTTATGGGAGTGTAACAAAGAGTTTTCAATTTTGATTGGGCTTTGATTTTGGGATTTGGGCCTATTTGGGTTCATGATTGGTTTAGGCCAAATTGGGGATTTTTGGTTTGGGTTAGGCTTGGGTGGATTTTGGTTTCAAATTTGGGGCAAATCATGTTAGTGCTTTGTTTGCGGGGATGTTAGGAAGGTTTAGGAAAAGATTTAGGGTTAATTGGAGTTAAGTTGGGTTGGTTTGGGCTAAGTTTAGGTCATGGGCCAACATTGGGCTTTAAGCTTCAAATTGAAATTAGGTTTGGATTTTGTCTAAATTGATATTAGGGATATTTAATTGAAGCTTAGAATTAAATTTGATCAAAATTGATGTCAATTGGGTTGGTTTGGTGGGACATTGGGTCCACTTAGGTTAAAAATAAGTCAAATTAGGGGTTTTTGGTAAAACTGGGCTAAATTGACAAAATTGGCTTATGGTGTAGTTGAACAAAATGAAATGAGGAATATTTGAGATTTTCTGGAAGTTTCTGGGAATTTTCTGAATTTTTTGAATTTTTAGGTTAAAAAGGTATTTTGGGTATTTGGAGTGTATTGAGGGGTATTTTTGGAAAATTTTGGTGTATTTGGCCATGGATGATCAATTTGAATGGGGGGGAGTGTTTAGGATTGGTTTTGAGGAATTTTGAGTAATTTAGGCAATTTTGCAAATTTTGGGCAATTTCAAGGGCATTTGGTAGGCTTGGTGGGTTTAGGGTCCCGGGGGTCAAAAATTGAAATTTTGGAAAAGTGAAGATTGATCAAGTGTGAGTGAAATGAAATCATTTTGGTTAATCCATGAAGCCATATTAATCTCACAAAAGCCATGAGATGACTCATTTTAAGCACTCAATATGTTGTTTCTAACCCTCTTAGCCAGGGGCCTAGGGGTCAAGGTCCATCCATATTAGTTACCTACATGAGTCAAGGAGTCAAATTGGTTAAAGGTAGCTTTAGGGTTTGGAATATGTGTGTGGGAGTGTGGTGTGTGAAAGCTTAATCTCACCAGACCAGGCCACCCAGGGTAATCCTAAGGCCAAAGAGTCCTATAGGAAACTCATCCTTTAAACCTCCACATTTGATTTTAACCCTCCAAGTGGCTTAGGGGTTTACAATCAAACTTGTAGGGTTTGAAGGAAGCCAAGAAGTGTTTGAATTTCTAAGTGATGGGTCCCATTTCTAGTCCTCTAAGATAGTCAAGGAGAAGCCCTATGGCTAGATCCTAAGTACTAAGGAGAGAGAAGAGAAAAGACCTCATCAAAAATGAGGTCAACAACTGTTTGACATTTACTTCAGTGATCTTGGAAAGCGGCTCTGCCTTTACCCATTTGGTGAAGTAGTCGACAACTAATATGATGAATTTTTGTTGTCCAATAGCTATTAGAAATAGACCCATGATATCTACCCCCCATTGGGCGAAAGGCCAAGGACTCAGAAATGACATGAGTTCTACTGGCGGTGCACGCGTAAGATTGGAGTGTAATTGGAAGCTCTTGCATTTTTGCACAAACTCTAACACAGCTTGCTTAATCGTGGGCCACTAGAAATCTTGTCTCATTATTTTAAGAGCATAAGCTCTACTCCTAAGATGCTCCCCACATATCCCAGAATGAACCTCTCATAGAGTGTAATCAACTTCAGATGAAGGAAGACGCTTGAGGTATGGACCTACAAATGCTTTCTTATACCGCTCATCCCCAATAATGATGAAGTTAGTAGCCATGCGTCAGAGGTGAAATAATTTGGTAGCATCATCTGGCAGTGTTCCATCTCGGAGGAATGAGATGATGAAATCCATCAAAGATGGCTCCCTTGGATCATCCATAGACATTAGCACCTACAGGCCCTAGATGTTAGAAAAATGTATCTCTTCAATACACCTTCTTTTATAGAGATCTCTAGTTGCTGAAGTTGCAATCTTGGAGAGGGCATCAGCTCGGGTTTTATGCTCCCGAAGTATGTGAATGAGCTGACATGTTTCAATTTGGGCGATAAGTGTTTTTACTAGACTGAGATACCGCACTAGTTATGAGTTATGAGCATCGAATTCTCCCTCTACTCGGAATGTGATGACTTGAGAATCAGTGTAGATAATCATGTTTTGTACTTCACAATCAATGACAAGGTTTAATCTGGGGACAAGTGCTTCATATTCAACACCATTATTGGTGGCTGGAATATTTAAGCGAAGTACGTACTCCAAGATGCCTTCATTTGGGGAGATGAGTAATATTTCTGCACCAGCTCCTAAGTTTCTGGATGCTTCGTCTACATATAACATCCACTGGGGTGATCGTGAAGGAGAAAAAGGTGCTTCTTAAAAAGTGGGCACTGTACATTCTACCACAAAGTTGGCCAACACTTGTGATTTGATGCTTGTTGTGGTTGGTAACAAATATCAAATTCTCCTAATTCTACCGAACATTTAACTAATCTATCTGATGCTTCTAGTTTTTGTAGGATATCCTTCAAAGGGAGTTGTGTGTAGACGCTGATAGTGTGAGCTTGGAAGTACGAATGAAGTTTCCTTGCTGAGAATACTAGGGCTTGCACAGTCTTGCCTGCAATTGGATAACGAATTTATGTATTAGATAGAACCTTGTTGACGAGGTATACTAGTTTCTCGGCTGCGTTTTCCATTCTGACAAGGACGGAGCTTATTGCATGAGGTGAAATAGCCAAGAAGATCTATAACAACTCCCCTTGGATGGGCTTTGAGAGGAGGGGCGGTGAAGCAAGGTATTCCTTAAGGTGTTTAAAAGTGATATGTCGGTCATTTGTCCACTGAAATCCAGTATTTTGAGCACCCTGAGTATCTTGAAGAATGGCAGATACTTATCATCAGAACGAGCCAAAAAGTGGGCTAGTGCGGCTATACAAGCATCAACCGTTGTACCTGCTTGATATTCCTTGGGGGCACCATATCTCTCAACGCCTTGATTTTTTTGGGTTTGCCTCAATTCCACCATGGGTAATCATGAATCCTAGAAACTTCCTCGAAGTGACCCTAAAAAACATTTAGCCGGGTTAACTCGTAAATCATATTGACAAATAAGTTGAAAACACTCTTCCAGGTGAGAAATGTGTTGGGATGCTTCCAGGCTTTTTACTAATATGTCATCAATGTAAACCTCCAATGTACACCCAAGAAGATTTATGAAGACCTTGTTCATGAGACGTTGATAAGTTGCACCAGCATTTTGTAATGTGAACGACATGACCTGATAACAATATGTGCCTTTATCATTTGAAAAGAGGTGGCCGCCTCGTCTACTGAGTTCATCCTTATTTGATTGTACCCTAAGTATGCATCCATAAAGCTGAGCATCTAATGTCCGGAATTGGCATCGACGAGTTGATCTATGCGCGAAAGGGGAAAACTATCATTCGGATAAACTTTATTGAGATTTGTATAATCGACACACATTCACCATGAACCACTAGATTTTTTACCATGACGAAATTGGCTAGCCATGTAGGGTGGTACACTTCTCGTATGAATTTTTCTTCGGGAAGCTTATTGACCACTTGCCCAATTGCTTGTAAGAGATTTGGGGCAAAATTGTGCTTCTTCTGGATGACCAGTTTAAAGGTTGGATCTATTTTTAAGGTGCACATGATTATTTCAGGGTCAACTCCAGGCATATCGGTGGGGGTCCATGCAAATATGTCTTAGTACCTCTGGAGTTCTATATATTCTAATATTTTCTCATCAGAGAGTAAGGAACCAAGCTGCACTGTTCTTGATGGTGTTCATTAGAGAGTGGGATGTGAACCAAATCTTCTACGGAAGAAGTTTGTTGAGAGACGTCTTCATCTCGAAGATCAAAGTTTTTGATGCTAAGTGTAACCGACGAACGTGACTGAGCTTGCGTGAGGTAGCATGATTGTGCTATCTACTGATCTTCTTGTATGACGTCGATCTCTGCTGGGGTCGGAAACTTGAGCTTCAAGTGAAGCACAAAAGTCACGATGCCAAAGATGGATTGTAGGGGTCTCCCAAAGATGTCATTTTATGATGATTCTGACTTGACAACGTTGAACTTGACTGAGCGAGTTATCTGTCGAGAAAAATCTCCCATGATAACAGGGAGATTTATTGTTCCCTCAACCCTTACTGGTCAATTATAAAAACCATATAATGGCCTAGATGTAGGTTAAATTATTTCCCTTGTCAATCCCAAAATGAGGAAAGTGGAGTAGAACAAAACATCAATAGAGCTCCCATTTTCGATCAAGATTTTTTTTACGTTGTGACAAGGTTCGACAATTCACGCGCTAATGACAAGCGGGCCTTGGTGGGGTACTCGGACTCCTTCTAAATTGGAATCATCAAAAGTGATAGGTTCAAGGCGCAATTTCTTCTGTGTTGGTTCACTAGTTGTAGTGATAAGAACTTGATCAGTTAGCAATGGGCCTCCCACAATTATTTGAATTTCACCCATGACTGGGTGACCCCATGTTGTTGTGTTTGTGTGTGTTGCCCCTAAATAAGAGCATTATCAATACCAGCTAGCTTGTTTTGTATAAATCGACCAAGATATCCTTGTTGAATCAACCTTTAAATCTCTTCCCTGAGCTGCTTACATGCTTCAGTGGTGTAGCCACGGCTTCTATGAAAATGAAAATATCGTTCTTGATTCTCTGAGTTAGGTTTTAGGGAGCGAGGCCACTTAATATTTTGCTCATCTTTAATGGTCATCAATATGTTAGCACACGACGAGTTGATTGATGTATACTCTTTCTTGGGTCAATATTCAATTCGTTGGCTTGCAGGTTGAAGGAGGCACGATTCTTCGGTTTGTTAAACTCTCTGTTGCAAAGATTAATTATTTTTTCTAGAGTTACCATTACGCTTTCCCCTAAATTTCTTAAATTGCTCCTTATGTGCACTGATGGCTTTGTTTGCAGTGATTTGGGCCTCAATACGGTGGACAAGATCAACATAAGAACGAACTGTTTCTTCTATTAGTGATGAGTGAAAGGGTCCTGGGCGGAGCCCCCTATGGAAGACCTCCCTAAGTAACTCTGGATCCACTCATGGAATTTGATGAGCTTCAGCAGAAAACCTACGGAAGTAGTCTTTGAGTGACTTTCCTTAACTTTGACGAATTACTGACAGATGGATGAATCCTTGATTATTCGTAGATTTGCTATGAACTGCTCCATAAATAGTCTAGCCAGCTCGTAAAAGGTGAGAGTAGAATCATGTTCGAGCTTGTCCCTTAAAAGTGGCAAGGAGCACCTGTCACAAAAGTGCGTTAGAGGCACGTTGAATGTGCATGATGGTTTGATAATGATAAATATATTCATAGGGGTCAGTTATCCCATCATAAGCGTCAATGTTCGGCAGCTTGAAGCCAGTTGGGATGGGGTGTTGGAGGATCTCATTCGCTAAGGGAGAGGAGTTATTGATGTTATGGTGAGTGTGGAAGAGATCCTTTTTCTCTAGGGGGAACTCTTCCCAGACGAGGTGGAGTAGTTCGTTACAGATGACATCATTTGGAATGGTAGCAAGATGTGGTGGTGTTAGGTGAGCTACAATGAGATGGATGAGGGGAACTTGAAGTGCCTAGGAGTTCAGCATCATGACCTCACACAGGAAGTGTTCCTTCTTGGGGAGGGGGCCGGTACGAGTTCCTCCGGGCATGTTTCTTGTATGTCACGGATTTAATGGTAAACAAGTTTCATTCATCGGAGATTGTTGGGTCCCACGTAGAAGTTGTATGATATGCAGTTGAGACTATTCCATTTTTCGTATTAATTCTTCCATAGAAGAACCTGAAACTCCCTCGTTGGCGAAGATGAAGAAACATGCTGCCATTGACTTTGTAATCGCTTCCTGGAACTATAGGTGTTGGAGTGAGGTTCTCCGTTGTCCCGAATATTTTGTCTGTTTGCCATGTAGGAAATTAAGCAATTACATCAGTGGTAGGATTGAGAGTTTCCCGCAGACGGTGTCAAACTGATGCATGCTAGAAAATTCATGGCGGTAGAGTAGCAGATTATTTTCATAGTGTTGTACGAAAATTTAGCACACACACAAATGAGAGAAAAAGAAGTGGTGACGACTTCAAAAGCTTTTAAGTGGAAAACCCGTAAAGGAAAAACCATGGGGTCTGACCCAGTTGAGAAAATCCACTATTTATTGAAGTTTGCAGAAATCTCTTGTCCCTGTTTCAGACTACAACGTCGACTGAAGGCGTCTGGTTGGTGGTGATTGACGGTGATTGTTAGTAATCTATGGAGGTCGGCGAGAGTCGATGAAGGTAGGCGATGGTCAGCGGTGGTTAACGATGGTAGGTGATGGTGGATGATGGTAGGCGTTGGTCGACGGCGTTAGACAGTGATCGACGACAGTAAGCGGTGGTTGACGGAGGTCGACTGAAGTCGGCGATGGCCGATGATGGTAGGCGGTGTTCGACGACGGCAGGTGGTGGTAGGTGGAGGTTGACAGAAGTCGGCGAGGATTGACGACGGTAGGCAGTGGTTGACAGATGTCTGCGATGGTCAACGACGGTAGGCGGTGATCGAGGACGGTTGGCGGTGATGCTGAGCTGCAGCTTCTCCTCAAGGCCTCAGACTCTCTCTAGGCTTCTTTCCCTCATGTGAGGGATGGGGTTCTATTTATGGTGTTCTAGGTGCATTTAATGCAGATCGGACGGTTCAGAGAGTTTCCTTCGATCATACGGTGTTTAATGGACATTTGAGTGCCTTAACGATGTCGGAATTGAGTGATCTTAGGCTCGTTGGATTCGTCTTGTCGAGACACTCTATTTAAGTATAGATTTGCTAGTGTTGGCATCTGTTTAACCTTCCAAATTTGTTCGAAAATATTTTGAGAGTGGTTTATTGATTTGATCTATGCTTAATTTGGCTCGAATTAGACTAGTTTTTATATCATTAGGTTCTTTTTATCGAGGTGGTCAGTTTGACTATAAGTTTGCTGAACTCGAAGCTCTGGATGTCTTTTTATTAAAATTTAAACATTTCTTGTTCAAAAGATTACACTGAAGTTTATATTTTATCTGCGATGGATAATGAAAATTTATTGTTGCCGTATCAACAACAAATACAAATATTATCATTTGACTTACTTTTTAATAAAAAAAAATAAAAAAACCATTTTATCCATTACACGTCGAGGCACACCCAAATCTGCTTAGAAATTAATCCATGTGCAACTTTAAGGTGGAGCTCGTGATGCTCTATTCACATGCAACAACGTGTCTCAACCCGCCTTCTCTATCTGTCCTTCTCTTTGTTTTGTCTGTGTCAAATAAGAATATCAATAAGAATAATCTCGGCATTGCCCTCTGACTTGGAAGATCACTGCCACGCGTATTCTGCAATCTTCAAACTTGTCGACACGTGTCCGCATTCCTCTCTCCTCGGCGACACTCGTCCCCATGATTTCTCCCACCGCTCCATATATATATATAGCACGCATTGCTACCGGCCATTCAAGTCCTTCCTTTCTCTTCCATCTCTCCTTTCGCATCTGATTTGGTTCTGCTGAACTGTTACTAATATTATTACTCAAAGGCAGATTAATAGGGATTTAAATGGGTACAGAGATGAAAATTAAAAGTGAGTCTTCTATAGAGAAAGAACCACGAACTTTATTCATGGATCAGATACAGGACGCCAGGGTATGATTTTTCTGTGTTAATTATTTTCTTCTTCTAAATAATGTTTTCCGTTATTTATTTAGTTTAATGGTTGTATTTGTTAATTAATTTGGTCTGCATCACAGGAAGCAGCTTTGGATGTGCTGAACACCAAGACAACGGAGGAGGCTTTAAGTATTTTCACGGAGGTGGGCTTTTGCTTTTTCTTTAATGCTTGAAGTTTTGTTTTCTTTATTATTGTGTTAATTTGTTTTGGACTGTAAAGAATATCAATATGAGTTAGCATTTTTGTTGTTTTTAGGTGAGATGCTAACATCCCGTTTAGGTTGGGTTAGGAATTGTCAGTTTGCGTTAAACCTATTATTAATCGCTGATAAAGTTCCTAAATTTGGCATCTAAATAACAACATATCTAACACCCAATTGCTATGTATTTATTACATTTCTAACACCTATATAACTATTTTAAAATTTTCAAAATTAAATACTCTTTTCATATGCATGTAAGGTGGTGTATATATATATATATATATATAGAGGAGAGAGAGAGAGAGAGAGAGAGAGAGAGAGAGAGAGAGAGAGAGAGAGAGAGAGAGAGAGAGGTTTGTTGTTAGATATCTAAATACAAAGAATTAAGTGGTATGCATGTAAATTTTATAATAATAAAATAATAATAATAATAATAATTATTAATTGTAAGGATGTCTTAAAATAAATTTGGTGGCAATGAATTATTTAATCATTGGATATATATAAGTTAAATGAAATTTAAGGATTGACTGAAAGATTGATAACATATTCCAATATTTTAAAATAAATTAAGTGCTATTTTAAGTAGAATATAATTGTCATTAATATAAAAATACTTATAAAAGGAGGCTAGGGAGGTCAAGCAATAGGGAGAAGACAGAATGGTAAGTGTAATCATACATTGCTTCACAATCAAACACACATCGAATGAAGAAAGGTTGGAGGAACATTTAATAAGGTGTGGTCATTTAATATGAAAAGAAGGATCAACATTCAATGAAGCTGAAGGTATAGATGTCTCAGTATAGATTAGAAAATATGGTGTGATAAATATCTAGAACAAGAAGGATTCAGGGGATAAATGACAAGTTCTCTACAAATATATATTTATCTCATGTCCTAGAAAAGGGAAAAGAAAAGAAAAGCTTAATTCTTTTTGTAAATCTTCCATTGCCATTCATTTAACATTGCAATCAATACAAAGAAAATTTTGTGCTTTTGAGTGATATCATCGTTAAGGAATCATCATGCAAAATGTTTATTCTTTTATGTTTTTTCAAAGAAAAGTTGTGGTTTGCAATCACGAACAATTTTGAAAGAATGTTTTGGATTATATGAAGTTACAGAGAAACTCTTCACAAATAACATAACTTTTGTGTATTTATCTATGACCTAGTGATTGAGAATGTGATTTTTCACCGTACGAGAATTTGAATTATACCCATGTAGGCTTTGGGCTTCATACCTTTCCCTTAAAAAGATAAGTGTAAACCTAAATACATTTTACATTAAAAAGAGAGATTATCTATTGGATATTAAATTAGAAAAAAGTTAACTTTGATAGAACAAATAATAAAATTAATATTATTTATTAAATAATTAACTATTATAGTATTACAATATTATATGTTATCTTTAAAGTTCAATTTAAAATTTTGAAACTTAAATGGCACTAAAACAATAAATGTAGATTAATAGATGGTTATTTAGACGACTATACTTTTTTCATAACAATTCATTTAAATTATTTTCTCAATGTATTATGAAAAATTCAACGGTGGAATCATTTAGGTGAGTTTTCTTTCTCCGCCATATTTACAAAACGTCATTAGGATGCCGCAACTTTTGAAACTTTTACTGTCAAATTTTCTAGAAGTCTATTTTACTAAAGAGTTAAAAAAAAATCTAAAATTAAACTTTATATGTAAAATAATTTAAAAAGCAAAATATATTTAAAATGAATGAAATTAAAAGTTTAATGCAAAAATAGCTTGATTTATTATTGTAAAACTATCGCATTGAGATACGATACAACTATAATTAAAAAATTATGACGAACTTCTTCACTGTTCACTATTTAAACTGAATTAACATTTGATATTTTAATGACTTATATTTTGTATGTAAATATTCTAATTAAAATACAATAATAATAGTAATTTTATATCAGCTATTAAACAAAGCTATTATTTTTTCTCTGATATTATCTTTTTCAGTTTTAATCAACAAAGTTAGGCAGAAATTGATTTTCATTCTTGGAAGGCTTCATTTAAATGCGTTCTAATCAATGATCGGGAGTAAGTGAGTCAAGCCGACCAGTGAACTAGCTCAAGCTCAACTTGATAATAGGCTTGTGAGTAGAGCTCGGCGAGCTAACAAACCAAGCTCAAGCCAACCTTGACTCAACTCGTTTGCTCATAAGCCGGCTGGTTTAAAAAAAAGTTAATATAGAATAGACTCAAGTATATTAAATTTCAAAATTTAATCTTTTTAAATTATTTAGAAGATAATATTTTGTATTATATATTAAGTAATTTTTAATTGTTTTTCTATTAATATTATTATAAACCTAGCTTAAGGTAATATTATTTTTTTTCTTTTATAATAAATAAGCCCGCTCATGAATTGACTCGAACGCGTAGACTTAAGCTCGAGCTTCGAGCTAAAGCTCAAATTGCGTGTGACTAGAGATCTACTCAACTTGTTTACACCCCTAGTAAAAAATGTCGATCTTACTCATAATTCTAGTCATAATTAGTCGTTTTAATATTAATTAGATGCTTGTTTTCTTGGTTAGGGTTTGCAGCCGACTGCCAATGTTCATGATGGAAAGTTGAACATGGACGATAAAGGTTTGTCCGGCCTTATCGGCGAGGATAGGGACTTAAGCACGGTTGAAGGGCTGCGTCACATCAGCTCTGCGCCTTTTTAAGTATTGTTGATCTACATGCATAAACTCATACAGATGTCAGATTGAAAGATGTAGCTATGAAGTTGTGCTCAGTCTTTCTAATTGTAGCTTTGACAATATTTCATTATCACTAAGTTGACAAATAAATTTTGGACAAGCATATTGTCTAGCCTCAACTGTTTTTGGTGAAATCGTGAAATATCCTCTTTTTTTTTTTTTTTTTTTTTTTTTTGCAAAATTTGAGGGCCTCAATTTTATTTCATTGAAAAATGATTACAATAAAAAAATAATAATATCAAGAAATAAGAATAATCAATTATAGGATATAAAAATAACAAAAAATAGACTACAATACTTCTGTCAAAAGTCCAAGTTGAAAATTTGAACAAGCCAAAGTTCCAATCCTAATTGTTTTGATGTCTCCTATCTCAATAAAAATATTAGACAAATGTCAAAAGTAATAACTCCCCCACATAAATCTCAAGTGAGTATCCCCTCAGCAAAAACAACAAACAAGAGTCAGTAAAACTTCTACCATAATATCTGAAGCCTTCAAAACTAGTAGAATTTCAAAGTAATCTTCCATCATATCCAAAGTCTTCAAAACTAGTAAAATTGCAAAGTAAAACCTAATAAAGATCCAAATAAAAGGGAAAAAATTCCCGTAAAAAAAAAACAAAAATCGCTTATCCCATTAATGTTTTTAGTAGAATCTCAATGAAACTTCACAGTAGTTAAGCATTTACAAACTCTAAAGAAACATCACCAAGCCAATCATTATAGCAAGTGCAACAACAACTCTCTCTTCTAACAACTGTAAGATCTCATCATAATCAAGGAAAAAAATAAAGCCTTCAAAAGGGAAAGTCTTTCCATCTCCTTATCAAGTTCTAGAAAACTAACATCAAAGAAAAATGGGAAAAAGAAATTGAGATAAGATACACCCACACTATAGGAGATGCGTGAAATAGCGTCCGCAATTTGTGTCAGATATTTTCGATGTGATTCAGATTTTACGACTGCTACATGGCGAAAATTTGTTGATTTCATCTACGGCAGAATTTGCATCGGATTAGCCTCTGAACATTTAACGCATAGAAAGATAAAATTTTATGGTGGTGTTGTGGCGATTTTTGAGTCGGATTTCAGATGAATAAATCAAAGCAAAAGCTTTACTCAAAAAGTGTAGAAAAATCCTACGTCAAGTAGATGAAAATACTGATGCAATAGACCTAAAAAGCCCATCATGCATTTTTCATTTCATTTGCTTCTTTGCGCCTCTCCTTCTTCCTACGGGGCTCGCCCAAAACCCTCGTACTCTCTGTCCCAACCCTCGCTTGATTGGCTAAAACCCTCTTCCAAAGCTTGTGATACAGTCGCCACTATAGCTAGCTTGGGAAGGCAAAGAACGGATCAATGGTACAAATACCACCGAAGATCCCATATTTCTCATTTGTGCACTCCTAGGATCAATCAGACTTAACTCAAAACGACCCGACTTGAGGCTCTCCTTCGAGCTTAGCTTAAGTCTCAAAATAAGTTTAATTAAGGATTGATTGAAATCTAACCCAACTTAGATATAAAAAGAAAATTCAAGTCTAAATTAATATAGACTTTACTCGAGTTTGAATTAATACAAACTTAATTTAACCTAAGAGGCTTAACTTGGAGAAGCTTAACTAAACTTGGTTCGGTCCTAAGTTAATCAAAGTTGATTTTACTCGACCTACCCTTAGCCAATCCAAATCAGTTAACACTAATTTGACCTCAATCAAACTATGTCAACCTTGATCAACCTTCTCAAAAGCAATCAGAGGGACAAGCTACCTAAATCAGTTTAACTCGAATTATTTTACTATTAATTTCAAAATTTTATTTTAAGGTTATTAAAAATGTTTAGAAAATAATATTTTGTATTTTATATTAGGTGATTTTTAATTATTTTTCTATTAATTTTGCCTTATATTTGTCATTTTATTATAAAGCTAGCTTAAGTTAATACCATTTTTTCTCTTTTATAATAAACAAGCTAGATCATGAGTCGGCTCAAACTCTTAGAGTTAAGTTCGAGCTTGTACTAGAATTCGAAAGCTCAAGCTCAAACTGTGGGTGGCTCTCGACTCAACTCTTTTACACCCCCCTACTCAACGATCATGATCTTACTCATAATTCCAGTCATAATTGGTGATTTTAATATTAATTAGATGCTTATTTTCTTGGTTAGGGTTTGCAGCCGACGTTCAACGTTGATGATGGCAAACTGAACACTGACGATAAGGATTTGTCCGGCCTTATCGGCGAGGATAGAGATCGGCGAGGATAGAGACTTAAACGCAGTTGAAGAGTTGTGTTACGTCGTCTCTATGCCTTTTTAAGTAATATTAATCTGAAGGTTTTAGACATTTGTTGATCTACATACACAAAATCATACAGATGTCAGATGGAAAGATGCGGTTATAAAGTTGTGCTCCTCTTTCTAATTGTAGCATTGATAATATTTCATCATCACTAAGCTGACAAATAAATTTTGAACTAGCATATTTTAATTTTAACTGTTTTTGATGATATCGTACTCTGAATTAAAGGATGCAAAACTTATGAAATATCTTTTTTTTTTTGGGCAAAATTTGAGGGCCTCGATTTTATTTCATTGAAAAATGATAAAAAAATAAAAAATAAAAAATAAGCAAAAACAAAATAAAAAGAAGAAGAATCAATTACACGATATAAAAATAACAAAAAATAGACTACAATACTTTTATTAAAAGTCTAAGTTGGATATTTGAACAATCCATCCGAGAAGCCAAAGGTCCAATCCCAGCAGTAGATTTGAAGAGTCTGTTATCTCAATAAAATATTAGACAAATGTAAAAAGTAATAACTCCCCACATAAATCTCAAGAGAGTTTCCCAACCCAATAAAAACATCTGACAAAAGTCAGTAAAACTTCTTCCATAATATCTGAAACCTTCAAAACTAGTAAAATTTCATCCATAATATCCGAAGTCTTCAAAATTAGTAAAATTTCAAAGTAAAATCAAATAAAGATCCAAATCAAATGGGAAAAAATTCCCATAAAAAATCCAAAATCTCTTATCCCATTAATGTTTTTAGTAGAACCTCAATCAAACTTCACAGCAGTTAAGTATTTACAGACTCTAAAGAAACATCACCAAGCCAATCAACATAGCAAGTCCAACAACTACTCTCTCTTCTAACAACAGTAAGATCCCATCATAAGGAAGGAAAAAAAATAAAGCCTTTCAAAATAGAAAGTCTTTCCAACTCCTTATCAAGTCATAGAAAACTAACATCAAAGAAAGGGGGAAAAAGAAATTGAGATAATATACACCCACACTACAGGATATGTGCAAAATAGCGTCCGCAATTTTCATCAGACATTTTCGATGCGATTCAGATTTTGCAACTGCTACACGGTGAAAATTCATTGATTTCATATGCAATGGAATTTGCATCAGAATAGCCTTTGAACATTTAACGCACAGAACAACAAAATTTTATACTGGTGCTGTGGGGATTTTTGAGTCAGGTTTAAGATGAATAAATCAATGCAAAAGCTTTACAAAAAGCGTAGAAAAATCCGACGCTAAGTAGATGAAAATGCCGATGCAATAGACCTAAAAGCCCATCTTATATTTTTTGTTTCATTTGCTTCTTCGCACCTCTCCTTCTTCCTACTAGCTCGCCCAAAACCCTCGTACTCTTTGTCCAAAACCTCGCCCGCAACCCTCAACCTCTTGCCTGAAACCCTCTCCCAAAGCTTGTGATACAGTAGCCATTATAGCTAGCTTGGGACAGCAAAGGGTAGAGCAACAGTACAGAAACCACCGAAGATCCTATATTTCTCATTTGTACGCTCCTAGGGTTAAACAGACTTAATTCAGATCAACCCGACCTGAGGCTCTACTTCGAGCTTAGCTTAAGTCTCAAATTAAGTTTAATTAAGGATTGATTTAAGTCTATATTAATTTGGACTTGAACTTTCTTTTTATATCTAAGTTGGATTAGACTTAATTTCTTTTTATATCTAAGTTGGATTAGACTTTACTCAAGTTTGAATTAACATAAACATAATTTAACCCAGGAGGTTTAACTTGGAGTAGCTCAACTCAAATTGGTTCAGTCCTAAGTTAATCCAAGTTGATTTGACTAGACCTACCCGAGAAAATCCAAATCAGTTAAGATTAATTTGACCTCAATCAAACTATGTCAACCTGTTTAAACTTTGGTTGACTTAGAAAAGTTTGAAAGCAATTCGAGGGACAAGCAGCCTAATCAGGTTAAATCAAATTATATATAGACTCATCTTAGATCAGCTCAACCTTTCTTGAACAAATCTAAAATCAACCTAGACTTAGGTGACTGAAGGTTAAGGAGAGTTTAACTTCTCTTGCGAGAACAAAAACGCACCTAGCTTCAGCCGAGAACAATTTAGGCTAAGGTATCAAACCAAACTAGATAAGATGACATAAAATTCACTCTAAAAGACATTAAAATTTATACTTGAACTCAAAATGTAACCTGCTTTGAGAAGGTATTTTGGATGAGGCAAGTCATAACTGCTAACAAAATATCTTTCAATCATTTGTGACTAATCAAACTGCAAACTATAATGACCTCGAGACTATCGAATCATAAGATCTTGACCGGTTCATCCCCCAAAAGACAAAAATAAGATGAAAAAAAAATCTAATCCACAAATAAGTCGCAAGAAACCTAAAATTTTCAACCCCTAAAACTCAAAAAAGACAATAAAACTTAAATGAAACCCTAATGAACCAAGATATCCAAATGTAACTTGAACCCTTCTACTCGGGTCTACAAAGATATCTTGGATGACGCAATCCATGGGTGCTGACAAGAATCTTACGGTTAGAGTAGGCTTAACCGCCTCTCATACTAAGTAGACAGGGTACCCGACAACCCTGGGATGACGGAGTCGAGGACATCTTGATCGAGTTATCCAAAAATAAAAAATAAACAACCAAAAAGATATTTCTACTAACTTTGTTTTGCAGAGTTGTTGAAGAAAAAATGTGGACGTCATCCTAGATTTACTCTGTATGTTATTAATGTGTGCTAACTCTATTTTACAGGAATGGTCATTCAAGCTACCTCAGTCAAACACTTTGAAGCTCTCAATAAGAAGTTTACCTCATGAAAGCCTTTCCCCACATTCTTAGTTTTTTTTGTTCCCATTGTTGTTTGCCCTCCTTTCCCCTCAAGTGGCTCAATTCTCAGGACCATCATAGAATCTGAGATAGAGAATTACTTAGAGAGAGAGAGAGGCAATGCAACGGAAAACAATCTGGAGACTCCACAACAAGAACGACAACGACGATTCGACTGCGACCGAGGGCGATCATCATTATTAACATAAGTAAGTATATACTTTTGTTAGGTATGTATATGCATACGAATTGAGTGGTATGAATTCAAATATTCATAGAAATTGAAGCTTAGGTGTTAGCTATGTGTACACATAAGTATTGAGAGGTATGTATTAGGATATATTTTCGTAAGTAATGTGGTAGGTATGTAAAAACTGAAGTTTAGGTATATATATATGAATTGAGTGGTGTATATGTGTGAAAATCTTCACAAAAGATGAAGTTTAGATGTTAGGCATATAAATAAATTAAGGGGATGTTATTATTAGAATTCATATTGGTTGGCCGAAGTGGAGGAATGCATTCGGTCAATTGTTAAAGTGATGGTGATATATAAATGTTATTAGTAGAATTAATGGTTATATAGATGGAAATGTTATTAGTAGAATTCAAGTGGTTGATTGATGTGGAGGAGTGCATCAGGTCTTGTTTCAAAGTGATGGTGATATAGAAGAGTTAACCTGAGTTAGGACTAGTTATCCAAACAGGTTGAGTTGATTTTGGATTAGCCTGAGTTAGGTTGGGCAGACCCAAAAATCCAGTTAAATTAGGTTAACCCAAGTTTGCTCGGGTTAACCCATAAGTTGAGTTGAATTGGGTTAACCCAAGTTAGGTTGTATTGACCCGGTGATTCTGTTGAATTAGGTTAACCTGAGTTAGGTCGGGTTGTCTCCAAAGTTTAATTGAATTGGGTTAAATCGAGTTCGTTCGGGTTAGCCCGAAAGTTCCGGTTGAATTGGGTTAACCTTAGTTAGGTTGAGTTCATGATATTCAAGAGAATTGGGTCAACCCGAGTTAGTTCAGGTTGACCCAGTGAGTCAGTTGAATTGGGTGAACCTGATATACGTCGGGTTGATCCAGTGTTTCATTTGAATTGGGTTAACTAGAGTTAGGTCGAGTTGTCCCAGAATTTTTATTGAATTAGATGAACCTGAGTTTGGTCGAGTTTACTCAGTTGTTTAAGTGAATTGCTTTTACCTAAGTTAGATCAGATTGACTCGAAAGTTCAAGTTGATTTTTGTTAACATGAGCTAGGTCAGGTCGACCTAGTGATTCAGTTGAACTGGATTAATCCAAGTTAGGTCGGATTGACTCGGTGATTCAATTATATTAGGTTAACCTGAGTTAGGTCAGGTTGTCACGAAAGTTTAATTGAATTGGGTTAGCCCAAGCTAGTTCGTTTTGACTCCAAAATTTAAGTTAATTTGGGTTAACCTAAGTTTTGTCAGGTTGGCCCGGTGATTCGTCTGAATTGGGTTAACCCAAGTTAGATTGAGTTGTCCTAGAAGTTCAATTGAATTGAGTTAACCTGAGTCAGGTTGGGTTTACTTGAAAGTTCAAGTTGATTTGGGTTAACTTTAGTTAGGTTGGCTTGACCCAAGATTTCAAGTTTAATTGGGTTAACCCAAGTTAGGTCGGTTTGACCAGGTGATTCAGTTGAATTGGGTTAACCCGAGTTAAGGCTGGTTGACTTGGTGATTCATTTGAATTGGGTTAATCTGAGTTTGGTCGGGTTGTCCCGGAAGTTCAATTGAATTGGGTTAAATTAGGTTAGGTTAGGTTGGCCCAGAATTTCAATTGATTTACTCGAGTTAGGTGAGGCTAACTCAGAAGTTCAATTGAATTGGGTTAAATCGAGTTAGGTCAGGTTGACCCGAGAGTTCAAGTTGATTTGGCTTAACCCGAGTTAGGTCGAGTTCACCCGAAAGTTCAAGTTGAGTTGAATCTAGGTTAATTTAAGCTTAAGAGAACTTATGAACAAGTTAGGTTGGGCTTAGACTAGGTCCAGATTAGACAAGACCTAGCGAGAGTTCCAGTTAAACTAAGTTTAAGTTAAATTAGATTTAGGAGTATTTTGAGTTTTGATTAGATCTAAGTTGGGTTAGACCTAAAGGTGGTTCATGTTGAATTTTGGTCTAAGTTGGGTTAAAATGTAAGGGAGAGTTTTGGTTGAACTAATTCCAAGTTAAGTTAGACTTAGGTTAAGTCTAGGTTAAGCTGGGCATAAAGGGAGTTCAATTTGAACTAAGTCAAGGTTTTGGTTGGGCTAGACCTAAAAATCACGTTAGGTTGATTTAGGTTAGGTTTATTTTGAGCTAGACATAAGGAGTTAAATTTAAACAAATTCTAAGTTAGGTTAAATTTCAGTTAGCTGTAGGTTAAGCTTGACCTAAAGGAGGTTCAGTTTGAATTAAGTCTAAGTTAGGTTAGACTTAGGTTAGGTATAGTTTGGGCTAGTCCTAAACAAGGTTTTAATTTGAACTAAGTCTAAGTAAGTTAGGCTTAGTTTAGGTCTAGATTAAGCTAGACCTAAGAGAGGTTCATACATAGGTCTAATGTAGGTTAGACCTGAAAGATTGTTTGAAGTTTGGGTCTAATTTTGGTTAGATCTGATCCACTTAAAAAGTACATATTTGTATGCCTTATTTATGATTCAATTTTTAAAGATATTATGCTTTAATGAAAGGTATTTTTATGCTTTTGGATATATGTGATGAAAAAAGATTTCAAGAAGGAAAAAGGAGCAAGAAGGAGGAAAAATAGAGCTAAAAAGCAAAGTTGCTGAAATTATATGTCTGGCACCTAGGCGCCAGAATCCGACGCCTAAGCGCCAGTTCGATACTAAAACATATAAGATTTTTGACAACTTTGGACAGTTATTTTGACGGTGTTAAGCGGTTATCATACCTTCTAGAAGACTGGAAGTTACTCCTAATACATAGGACATGTGATACAATGCATTTGGACACAAGAAAACAATTTTAATCGTATAATGTGCTATAATATAAAAAGAACAATGAATCAGACTCAAATGCATTTAACATAAAAGATAGTATATAGCAAATACTATACTGCAAGAACTAATCTGAAAAAGTCCAAATTAAAAAAAGAACCCTAAAATCCAAAACGTAAAGTAGTCCATGAAATAAAACTACAAAATTCACGCATCTGGGTCGTCAATTTATGTAGTATCTTCTTAAGTTCTCATAACCTACTGAATAGAAGTTGCATGTGACCCACTTGGATCACTGTGCATGAAGCCACCACCTAAAAATCAAATATAAATCTTTAGACTGATCAATGAAAATGTTGTAATTTTAAAACAATTTTATATTCCAAAATTTCTCCCATCCAATCTCTCAATCTACAATTCCTCAGAAGCATAAGTTGTTTTCTTTATAGAATTTCAACCTAAGCCCGTGGATCCTTGTTTTAGCTATTTTTATATTTTCAGTCATTTTTCAATTGATCACATTTGCTCCTAAATTACATTCTATCATACTCTCACCTCGTGCTTTCTTTAAACTTTTTTATTATGTTCTCCCAACATCCTTGTTAAAAAATGTGGTTGGCGTATTTCTCAACTCAACCTCTTTGACACAGAGGTCACATGATATTAGTGTCACCTCTTTATCACAGGTAGCTGACAAACAGAGTTCTTTTGCCTTGCCCATAACAACAACTAGCATGCAAAGAACTAAAAAACATAAATTCATAGGAGATAAATAAAAAATTAAGAAATATAACAATAACCACCACCATCATATTTATCAACACATCACCAACACCATACCACAATCTCCACACCACACGACCTCTTCCACACCACGATCTCCACCACACACCACCAACCGCTAACATCAATAGCACACCACACCACTTCACTGTTTCCACATCACATACCTTAATAATACAACACCACCTCCACACAACCTACAACTAACATCAATAGTACATTATCACCATATCACCAAAAACCAACACCAGCACCACACCACACCAAAACCTCCACACAACACAACCATTTCCAAACCATACACCGCCACATCCACTCCACTAACCAACAGCATGAATAACACACCACACCACTTCACTAACCCCACATCACCTTTCTCCCTATCACCACACCACTCCAACTCCATATCACCTTTTTCTACATCACCACATCACCTCATCCAAATCAAACACTACCTCTTCATTTTTTGTGCACCTTCACATCAACTTCCCAAACCATCAAGCATTAATTGTAGCACACTAATAGCATGTCACACCGAACAACATGTTAATTTTCCCATTCCAACAACTGTAATCTCACCATGTCAACAATCGTAATTTCTCAATGCTAACAATCGTAATTCCCCCATGGTAATTTCCATTTTTTTCCAAAAAAAAATTCTACAAAGCACTAAAATTAGAGAGGGGAGAGGGAAGAGACGAGGTAGACAGGACAACCATCTTACAATCCATCAACAACACAATATAGGAAGACAAATCACAAAATCAACATCACAACACCATAATTTACTCATGTCATCGATAAACATAAAATAATTGCAACTCAAATAACACCTATATGTAAAGAATACCTTGGGGTGATGGAGAGCGAGGGATCCAAACATAGCCGAAGAATAGATGGGAGAAGTACAGGAGAAGAAAGGAATGTCACTGCAACAAGGGTTGGTTTGGAACCAACCCTGACCACCAAAGCCACGTAGGGGAGAGCCGAAATCACCACAGAGCCGACAAACAACCACCACAAAAGAAATGTAAATCCTAGCCACAACGGCAAAAAAGAGAGGGTTGGAGGCAAAAGAAAGGCCAACTCACCGCAACAAATAGAGACGAAACCAACAACCACCATTGAGCCAAAACTAACAACCACCACAGAAAAAATGCCAACCCTAGTGACAGTGGAAAAGAATAGTGGGGGGAGTGAGAGTAAAGGCCAAATCATTGCAACAACCATCGCAACCAAAAACTACCTAAACCAAGAACCACCGCAACCAATTACTACAAAGATCTCCCCAATCCCAGACATCAAAATCACACAGAGGAAATGAGAAAGGGAACGTAAGAAAGGACGAACATAGGAGTATATTTGAGAAATATGTCGCGAATAAACGCAAGCTGCGAGATCAAGCCTGCGGCCCGCACTAATTAAGCTTTTACTATAAAGCATTCCAAATTTCGTTTCCAAACGAGCTAGAACAGCGGTGGAAAACACACCGTTGCTTTTAAGCTGCGGCAAACAGCTTCTAATTTATTCGGAACTTTCAATGCACATTCAAACACCGAATATTGTGTCTTAGAAAAATAAAGATTTCCTTTGCATTGTCTCGTCTTGCGTGACGGCTTGCTCCCCATCATCTTCCCCCTTGTCTGAAAAATATTCCCCTTTGAAAAACACGTGCCACGTATCCAGCAGCACTACCTTCCCTCCACGTAACCCCTTTAATCCCTTTCTTTCCACCTACCTTCCTACCTTCATACTTATATATAGAGACTACCCTAAGGCCACCGGTAGTTCATACTCCGTCTTTCATTATCTCCTTCTCCATCTCGTCTTCTTCTTTGTTGGGATTGAGAAGACAGAATCGGTACAGTGATGAAAATTGAGAGAAATTTATCAATGGAGAAGGAACCCCGAACCCTATCCGTGCATCAGATTCAGTGCGCGAGGGTATGATTGTTTGTAGCTAATTGGCTTCTTTAATTAATTATATGCATGTGTCATAGTTGTAAGGCTTAATTATTATTATTTTCTTTATCAAAGGAAGCAGCTTTAGAAGTTCTCAGCACCAAGACAATGGAGGAGGCTTTAAGTATTTTCATTGAGGTGAGTTTAATTGTAGCTTTTCATGTCATCCTTGAACTCTATTATTCTATGTAATTACGATCCCGATCAAGAGGGTTAATATATTCATTTCAGGTTCAGTTAGGAGTTAATTGTTTCTGTGGAACTTATCAATCGATCACTAAAACATTTGCTAATTTAAGGAAAATCAAATCTTAACAAGGCATGATTAACAGGGTTGCTATTATAGTTATTTTCTCAGCTGTTTCTCCCCTAATATTTCTCTCTTTTTATGTAATAATATGTTATGTAGATGGGAATAGATGCCTTTGCAATTTTTTCTATTTTAATTTCTTTAGGTTGTTTGTTCATATATGGCATGGCGCATATGAAAAATATAGTTATATACGATTTTGTCAAGACCAATAACTTTGACGACAGCAATCTTAAACACATTCTTTGTTCTTCAGCAATTATTGAAGTGGAGATGCGCTTTGTAGGAGTAAAAACAAATATTATAGCATTATATTTATAGGATATTAAAATTGGGAACTATTTGTATTTTCTGTTTGGATGACTTGATATTCATTTTTATAGAATTCAGTTATGCTTATTTCCTTAGATTATTAATTGATTTTGAATGACATAAGCCAAAATTTCATTTATGTTGCTTGCCAAATTGCTCTCAATATTTTTATTTAGGAAGATTATTTGATTTCATTATTTTTTAATAATTTATTCTGTAGTATTCTGCTAAAGTTTTAATAGTCTACACTTCAAAAAATATTATATTACTAGAACATGAATTTGATTATACCACAAGTCCGACTGAAAAGAGCAAACTCCATACAGTTGTGCATCATATACTGGAAAGATGGCCGGCCGGCCGGCCGTCATGGCCATTTTCTGTTGCTTGATAATAAAAGTATTGAATAAATATTTATATTAGAAGATAGACTAATTCTTCTAGCATTATTTGTAATTAAACTTTTTTTTGTGAAGAAAAAGATCTTATAAGCCTATTTCGAAGTAGTTCACTATTTAATTATCCTGAATTCTTAATAACTTATACTTCTAATTACAGACATAATTTGTCAATATAATTGAAATAAATGTTTATTTTCTTGATTAGGGTTTGCAGCCAGTGATTTACAAAAATAATGAGAGCAAGATGGAAGTAGATGTGGATTTATCCGACTTCATCAGCGAACATAAGAGCGTTCTCTTGCTAGAAGAATTCCGTGACATTGTCTCTGCACCATTCTAAATAAAAATAATATGAAGGTTTTGGACATTTGTTGATCTACAAAAATAAATTCATACAAATGTCATTTATAAATTTATTGTTATGTATAACTAAGCATGTCTTCTTAATTATTATGGTAATATTAACGTTACCATTACCGAGCTGAGTTAAATTTTGGACATGCAGTTTGTGATTTTGCAGATATTTTAAAGAGAGGAGGAGGTGGGAAACATTAATGTTTTGATCTAGTACTACAACTTATTAGCTCTGATGCATCCCCCCCAAATAAAAACACCTTTAATCTGACACGGATCTTCATGCACTAGGGGAATGATTGCCTGCACTTAAATTTATAACCAAATATAATGTCTCGATGAGATGAACTAAATGATCATCAAATGTAATTATACGTAAGTCCAAGTAAATTAAGATCAAGTAATTAAAGCATAATAAGAGACTTTGAGATATATTTTCAAGAATCAAATAATTTTTAAATCTGATAAATTTACAGTTAAATCAAGTCTCTCGCAAGCACATCCAACGAGCCTAACTGTGTTAAATTTTAATATTATTATTTTATGCAAATACCCAAGAAATATCATTCAATCAATAGAATCACCCTATGTAATCAAATGTTCAAGATTCAGGCAAAGATGTCACTAATAAAATCTATAAATAGACCCACATTCTATTCATAAGAGGGCACCCGAACTTGGATGGGAAAACTAAAGGGAGTTTTAAGTTGAGGATTCTTGAGCTTCATGATCGCATGACCATTGTCTTTGGGCTCACTACATGATCTATGTCATTTAGAATCAGAAAAAATCGATGCTAAAATGTGGAAAATCTGACGATAACACAGTTTAGCGTCAGATTTTCCTTATTCAAAATGTCGACTTTAATAGGGTGGTCGGTAATAGAATTCGAGTCGAAATAAGTCGACGTTAATTGTTTACATCAACTTTAACATCCACAACATTCACCGTTAACCGGTTATGATGTCTCCCGTCTGACGCAACATTTAACGTCGATTTTGCTTCAAAATTGGCGAATCCGTTTTTGCATCTTTTTACCGTGAGATGATATCTAAATGCATTAGAATGATTGATGGGTTAGCATCGGAATTGTCGACGCAAACCTATAACACAAAAAAAAAACGATCTAATTTTAACAATTTGCACACTAAAAAATGAATATCACAGCAATTTAATTACCCATTATCACAACTCAGAATCTATAATGCAAATGAGTACCAATAATGAAAAGGAATATACTGTAACAAATATTAATCTAAATTGCCAAAATTACACATCTAAGCTCATAATATAGGTTCACATGTTAAAAAAAAAAACTCATAAAACTCTTAATCATCCTCCTCCCCCTCCTCCTACTATATATCCAAAAAACACATAAGCCGTTTGACCCGGCAATCTGCAATGCTCTTTATTAGGTATGCTATGAAATCCTCAACTCTCTGCCCGCAGACCTCCGCTCATATGATCATTCATCAAACAGAGCTCCTCATTCATAGTATTGACCTGTCTGACAAGCTTCTTATACTCCTACAATAAGCTCAAGCCACCCATAGGAGAACGGGAGAGCTCGGCCTCGAATGCTATACCCTTCGTGCCAAGGCTATAGACACTCTCCTTTTTCTTCCCCGCCACTTGCTCCATAGCTCAAAATGAGACAGCACGGTGATAGTGTGACTATCACTACTGTTGGCGGATGTCAGGGTGTGGTGGGTCCAACCTTTGCCAGAGCTGCTCATACTTCTTATACATAAATAAAATTAATGATTAATTGTTATTTTTAACATTAAGAGTCAAAATAAATGCATAAAATTTATTTATTTTTTTATTACTTTGGTTGACCTACTGAGAGAGGTCAGAGACCCACTGTTGTGTCCCCAGGAGCTGCTACCTCAATACATGGGCTAGTAATTTGGTTTGAATTTAAATATTTTATTGATGAAATTGCACTTTTAAGAAATATATTTTGTGTTTATTTTACAGATAGCAACAGGGAATTGAAAAGTACATAGCTAGATGGAAATGAAAAAATAGAGCATAGAGTTATTACTGGGCGCTTAGGTGCACGGACATTAGCACATTGGTGCCAAAACCACTATAGAAAGAAGCCCCAATGTGAGAGTGGAACACCACGGTGCTGACCCATGGGAGCCTATCGCTGGTGCTTAGGCGCCGCACATTTGGGTTCTTAAGCGACCTATTGACAATTTACAGACAAATAGCCTGATACTTAAGCCCCAGTCTTTAGACGCCTAGGCGCCCAAATGGAATTCAACAATTGGAGAAGTTCGGACATCCAGATCGTGGGAGATCATGCAGAAATGAATGGTGATTGTGAAAAGTAAGGATAGAATAATATAAAAAGCAAGGAGAAGCAATGTTGTTGTGGGTGATGTCATATTGTTTCTACTTTGCTTGAATTCCACTTCTCTTCTTCCGGGTAAGTGACGAGAAGTAGCATGATAGTAGCAGAAGAAAGGGAGTAAGAGAGATTGCTTGATGTCATCAGCTTCGTATTGAGAAGAAGAGAAAGCTCAGTTATTTATTGTAATTTATGTAATCTCTGATTTGTAATGCTTGTGTAGTTTGAATTCTTTATTAGTCAACGTATCTTGCTGATGTTATAAGCATGCATTATATGGATTGAATTGAGAAGGCTGCATAATTAAAATTAAAACATGTTGATGATTAATTTTTTTGAACTTCATTTACATTTTATTATGGCTAAATGATGTGTAAAATCTGTTGTGATTTATTAGTCTTGGGAAAGACTTAAATCAACAAGGTTAATCACATTAACCTATAAGAGTTTGAATATATACTGTTGGGAGATGCAAATGTTATGGTTATGAATGGGTTAGTATTTGTATTTAATTATATAAACTTGTTTCTAACCAAACTTCTTTATACCACTGATAGGGGGTAACGAAGAGTGTTGTTCCTATTTGTAACTAAGCTTTTCTACTTACATTCCTAATTTCAAGATATATAATTAAACCATTTCAAAGATAAACCATAAATTTATTTGTGTAAAGTTAGGATTGCTTTTGTAGGATTTAAACCAAAACAAAACTTTATGTTACGACTAAAATCTATAGGCTATAACTTTTCTTATTAGGACTCCTCTCGTTACCTATGGGATCGACATTCTAGACTCAAATACCAATAATATTGATATGCCATGTGCACTTGTATGATTAGTCTATGCTTTTCAGTACTTGGAGCGTGCAAGTTTTTGGCTTCATTGCGAGGGAACAGACAAGCTTAAAAATGTTCTACTTTTTTATATACATTTTATGCTCATTTTTAATGATATTGCACTTTAATGGAAGATATTTTGCATGTTTTTTTATTTCAAGTATAAGAAATGGAGTTTTGGAGAAAATTGAGCAAAAATAATGCAATTTGAAGTCAATTGAGCAAGGAAGAAAATTTTTATCTGGCGCATTTTGATATGTCTTTCTATGTTTAATCTCATTTACATTTATCACATATTTTTGAATGAAATTGCACTTTAAAGAAGTTTATTTACACGTTTATCTTATATGTATAACACTTCAAGCAGATTGGAGATAAAACGGGCCAAAACGGAGCGAAATTGGGGTGCTTCCAGCAGGGTGGTACCTAGGCGCCAGCATCATGGAGCCACTTTCTAGCCCTAGGTTCCAGAAATGGTTTGGATGACTGCTAGACGTCCCCAAGAAGTTATAAAGCCACTTTTGGCTCTTGGGAAGGCACTTTTTGGCATTTGAAAAGTCTTGGAGACTCCAAGAACGTCCAGAGCTCATAGGCAAAAGTAGAAATGTAGATTTCTACCTTCTGTGGAGAGATTGATGAGGGATTTTGAGAGATATGTGTAAGAAGTGTACGATCATTGCTTAGATTGGCAGGAGGCTTTGTTGGATAAATTTAAATCTTTCTTTCAGAGAGAGAAAGCTAAGTATTGTGTTCTTCATTTTCTTATAATTGATGTAAACACTTTCTAGTGAATTTTCTTTGATTTAGTGAAGTTTTCTATTTTGTTTTATCTATGCTTTGTGAGTAATTTTCTTTACTCTTTTCTTTTGATATGAAGTAATGGCATGAGTAGGAAAATTTGTTTTAAGATAGAATAATTTTTATTTTCATGTGATGAGTAATATCTCATTTGATTCATTGACATAACTTAAGTGGCAATGAGTTATGCTAAAATTTATTTTAAGTGAAACTAAGACTCGGGAGAGTGGTGATCTCGCAACTTGAATACTCTCACATTGTATAGTTGGCTATGTTGTAGTAGTTTAGGCGGTAATGCAACTTTTAAGAAATTATAATTCATGATTTGTTTCTTTTAGGAGCTTCTAGGTGACAGCTAGTTATGTAAAACTAATAGAATACTAAGCATACATATACGCTCGGGAGAGGGTAAATAGACATATGTTCTTTATTGGCACATAATTACTACATAATTATATCAATTCTTTTACTGATTATGTCATTATCTTCATTTTACTTTTCTTTTGCAATGAATTGTATGCATGTTTAAGAATTTAGTTTTGCTTAGAAATTCTCTAATATTATAAACATTATTGTATTTTCACCGATTTTTAATTTACTTTGCAAACTAGTTATTTGTAATGTTAAAATCTGTTGTGAAACATAATGACCTGGGAGGGCTATGATTTCACCCAACTAGTGAATATCACATTAATCTTAGGATGGAGGAGAACCAACTTCTAGGGTGAGTGCAAATAGATAATGAGATAAGTTTGGGTGTAAAATTGGTGTTTCTAAGGTGATAGACTATACTCTTAACCAATTTAGTTTAGAGATGACACAATAGGTAATCTAGAGGTGAGAGGCTAGAACCTACCCAACATAACCATATAAATTAGGAAATTACTTTAGATTAGCCAATGTTCTTTATGCACTCGAGATGGGATAGAGAATGTGTATGCTCAAATTTGTCACTGTCCACATTAAATTTAAACATTTTATTCCTATGCATTATCTAAGTTGTCGCATGTGAATTGTAGTTTTTAACATCTCAAAATCCTCCAAACTAATTTCTCTAGTTAGGTTTATCTTTGGACTTACGTTTATATTTAGAAGTAGTTGATTAAAAACATTCTTAATCGTCATTCCAAACTAAGACCTGACAGTAATAGACTAGAATTAGTCTAATAAATTCTTACCTCGCTTCTTTGTGTGATTGATACTCCGGTCTTAAAAAAAAAACCCCTATACTACTTAAAACGATACATGCACTTGCGCAGTATCCCTAGTGTGTGAACTATAAATTAAATTCTAAATTCTTTGTACTTTCATAGTAGCCACCATAATTAAAATGGGTCAATTTTTTTTTCATGGAATTAAATATCTATGTAATTGCGGGTCGAATCAAGTATTTGGTGCAGTCACCGGAGATTAAAATTGAAGTAGCACATATATGTACACACACATTCTAGGGGGCATCAAGTTTTTTGCACCATTGTCGGAGAAGCTACGGTAAAAACTTTAGGAGAATTTTAATAGAACCAAGAAGACTTAGATTTGGAAATTATGATATTATTATCTAGTATGTTTAGTTATTGTGTGTCTATTTAAGAAAGAGAAAATCCAAAATACTAAAAATATGCTTTAGTGTCTGGAAGTACTGGAGATCTGTCCTTTCGGTTAAGTCTTTAGATTTGAATGCGTAGTTCAGGAGCTGCAGACCTTGAACCGAACGACTTGAAGTTAGGGAGAACTTTAAGGAGGATTTGAAAACCCCAAGGAGAAAAGTGGTGAGCAAGTGAAACATGTATAACCTTGGGATTTGTTGGGCTGACGAAGTTAAACCATGCGCCTCGTGGGAGGCAACCAATGGTTATTTGTGTTAGTATGTTTGTGAGTTATGATTATTTGATTGATGTTTGTGGATGTTTGAATTGTTAGTGGATAAATTTGATCTTTGTGTGTCATTGTGGATTAATCAATTTGATTGATATTGGTGGATGTTTGGATTGTTTATAAATTGAATTCATCTTTGTGTGTCATGAGAGAGATGATTCCTTAACTTCTTGTATATGTTCTCTTGTAGTAGTTCGATTAACAAGTCCCCCACGACTCGAGTCTCAACCAGACTTGATTTTTATAAGAGACATCTTGAGTTTGGACAGTAACAGTTCCATTTCAATTATGTTACTTCATTTATCTGACCTTGTTTTCATTTGGTAGGGTAATGAACCTACTTGAAGATTAACCTAAGGATGATCTTACACTATCTTTATAACCATTAGAGGTGCATACTTAAAAGGATGAGGTGATGCATGAGGTTAGTGCTCGAGAGCCAATATATCAGAGATAATCCATAGGGTTAGGTCTTATAAAAACATCTAAAAGTGCCCAATTAATTAGTGAAGTGACTTCGTTAGAATTGGAGGTAAGGTGGTGAGTTGCAATGAGTTAAATGAAGAATTGACCTCATTTATCAAGTGTGTTTATGTATGTGTTGCAACAATATAGAGGACTTGGGGAAAACTTAAATTTATATTCTTATGTTGATACCTATTGTGCTATTAGTCTTTTCTTTACTTCAATTTCATTCTGGTACGTTCAGTTTAGATTTACCTTCTGTTACAAATTATTTTGTCCTGATGAATATTTGTAGATATTTCTGATAGACATTTGTGGTAGATAGAATTTCTGAGCTATTTTTCTTCCTGCTTATATTTTATGTACTGAATGACATACATGTTAAAAATCAAGTTTGTGGGAAAGAAAAAATTTTTAAAACATAACTTTATTATCCTCAGTAGCCTCTATTTATTTTGATATCACTTTTAAAATGACTTGTGGTATGTGGTATTATCTTTAGGTTATTATAATTTTAATTTTAGGAATGTTAGAAAACACTTAGTTGAGATCCTATGTTAAGAAACTATTCTAGAGTTAAGATATTCTGTAGGAAACATTAAAAAATTGATTTTATTATTTATAGTAGGAAAATTTGAAATTTTTAAAAAATTAAGGATTTTTAGAATACTAGTTTTTTTTTTAAAGAATTTAGACTCTATTTAAAATTCTTTTTCTAATACTACATTTTAAGTTAAGGATAGAAAATAAGTTTTTAACTTTAGAAATTTACTCCAAGGCTAATGATGCTCAAGAACCGCTCAAGAACTGCTAGTAATGCTCAAGAACGACTCCAGCCCTTTCGTTTCTACAATATTACTTGAAGGCTAATAATGCTCAAGAATGGCTCTAGCCTAGTCATGCCATAATTATTTTATTTGTACAATAACATCAATCTTTTCGACATCATCAAAATTAGCTCTCTCCCACCTTATGTTATTGGAGAAATCCAATTTTTATCCACATAATATTTGAATGAGATACAATCTATAAATTATATTACTTTTCTTAATATCAAAAGTATATTCAATATATATTATAAATTGGGCACAAGAACAACCACATGTTTTAGGAAGAGTACAGAAGTAAGCATCCCTTTATAAAAAAAAAAAAAACCAATTTAAAATGATTAACCTTATTTTTTAAAGAAAAGAGTGATGCTATATGTGATATGAATAGAATTTATGCTTTTATTAATTGAAGTTGATTGAATACTTGACCATGTCCTAATCCTTTAAGAAAATAACAAAATAATTCATTACCTATAAAAAAAAAAATGTATGGAAGGAGATTTCATTATGATGCAGATAAGGAATCGAGTACTATCAATCAATTTCTATCGCTTTATTTTAGGTGCTAAAAATATTTAATTGCGTGTTGAAGGTGAATGTGATGAGAAGATTTAAATGCGTGAAATTTAATGCTAATATTAATTAAAATATTGTACACAAAAACACAAGAGGGGTATTAGAAAACTTTCTAAGAAAACAAAATTTTCAAATGATGAATTTCATTGTAGTACTTACAGTAAGTGGGAGTTTCTAACAAACCTAGAATGATAATTTATCCCACTAGTTGCAAAAATATCTTTCATCTTTAAAACATTTATAAAAGCCATCCAAATATAAATAGAATATCAAAGAAACATTGTTTACTGCCAAACATACTTTATCTAATGTTGATTAATGAAGTTAAAAATAGACATAATTTTAGCACCAATAATAGAAAGCTGATTATCATTCCAGTAAAGTTTGTTCTCATTATACATAAAAGAAAATAATTTAATGTACTTAAAGGAAAGATTTCAGCAAGACCAGAAGTGATAGGGAGTCACCAGATTCCATTTATAATATCACCAAGTTTACATTTTTTTTAATTAAGCTAATAATGATTAAAGTTTAATCAAAGAGCTACTACTTATCCATGGATCATGAAAAAAAAATTATAGGTACTAACAATAAATAATGACACCCATATATGTATTTTAACAAAAATAAGTTATAATTTATTCCAAAGGTCAAAAATTTTGATATGCCGATAAATCCAAGTAGAGCCATACGATAGAGTCCATTATTTAGAAATTAGAGAGGGACAAGATACAATTCTTCAAATAACATCCATTTCAAATAAGAAGTTCAAATTTTAAGAGGAAAAATTCGAGCATTTTTAAATTTAAGAGGTACTGTCTAAAATTATGAAATAGTATTCATCTTATTTGCTACACCCCCACTATAAAGGAATCTAAAATTCATTGTAATATTTTTTTTTGAAAATATATTTTTGAGAAAAATTATTTTTTTAATCTAATAGGAACATAACCTTAAATTATGTAATAAGCTAATATCTCCAGTCACATAATGAGAGTTTATATTTTCATCCATCACGCCACTTATTGGGTCTGTCAAAAAATAAGATACAACCCTTTTAATTAGTATCCTAGTGAGAGATAATAGATCCCCAACTTTTTTCTAAGAAAAGAGCATAGTTTTCATATTAAAAATCTGACAATTACATTATAGTTATTTATTGATTTAACAAAAGAAATTACAAATTTTGCTTAGATTAGCAAAGAGCCCCATACAGTGGCTAAATAATAAAGCACTCTATATGATAACACAGGCCTTAATATCACTATAAAGATCATTGGCAAACTTTAACTTGTCAAAAAAACGAATTGCCAATGGAAATAGGTTCAATTTGAAAGCTTCGTCATAAATTTGTTTTCTACAAGACAAAACAAAGTTACCCCTTCGACATTATTCTTGACTGGATCATTCTGATTTATAATAAGCCCCTCAAACTGCCCCATTGAAGATCACATATAATAGAGCAATGATTATACAAACCAACAATTCAATCAATAAAAACTAGAGATATTCATTTGTCAGTTGATAATTATAACAGAAATTTTCCTTGAAAGCAAACAAAATTAAGAAAAAGAGTGCATGGAAGCCCTTGATCATTCAGAAAAACATATGATATTATGTACAATATCCCTATTATTTAAAAAAATCGGTTTTAGAAAGGAATCTTGAATCAAAATCTCATAGAAGAGTTTCTCCACTTTTCCACCCCTTCCAAGCGCATCGTGCAGACTTCATGTAATCAAAATAAATGTCCCTCATTCTCTTTTGCTCGAAAAAATATCACATTATCCAGAGTGCAATAATGAGGCGCCGCATTTCAAGTGGTCAGACAAATTTTAATACTGGATAATCTCAGTGTATTGCTGTGAGTCCACTTGACACGTGACGTCTTACCATTAGACTCTGGAGGCAAGTTGCGTTCAGAATCCGGATTTAATATTTTTTTCATCTGCTCTCATATCACCCACTCTTTCTACTTAAATATATTTATAATATAATTATCAATCATACTTGATCAATATTACTCATACCAGTACTTAATCGCCAGCATAAATTTTCCTCGAAAAATCTCACAAAATTAAAACCGCTGCGTATATGCTCCCCAATTATACGGATACGCCCCACCACCACTCACCGGAAACTTCCCCTGCATCCCATCCCTCGCATACTGTTGCCACATCAACTGCTCCTCCACAAACAATCTCTGTTTCTTCTCCAACTCCGACATCTGCACCCAAGATGGCGGCGGTACTGCCGCCGATGCTGCGAATGGGTCTCCCGATCCGTTGCCACTGACGCCGCCCCCTGCCGGGGCGGGCAATGCTAGCATCCCCTGTGCTGCCTGCCCTACCGCAGCCACAACGCTGGTGTTTCCTGAAACTCTAGCTTCCGTAGCAGCCGTGCGCTGGTTGTACATTCCTTCGAGCATCAGCATATCGAATCCGCTGGCTAGCGCTGGCTTATTGCTGTGGAAGTTGCTCGCGGATTCGACTAGCGCTTTCTCCCAATCCTCCGTCTCTTTGAACGGCTCCCACGTCTGCGCCGCCACTGTTTCCGTTGGAATGCCGTCGAATAGCGCGAGAGCGAGGCTGTCTGGGTGAGCTTCGTTGGTTGCCGCGTCTTTCTGGAGATAGAAGAGTTGTAGATCAGGCAGGAATTGAACTAGAAATTAATTAGCTCATTTTCCATTTATTGAGCCACAGCAATCCGAGTAATTATTGCATCACATAACACTCAATTCCTATGCATTTACATATATAACACTTAAATTTTAATTATTAAATATTTATCATCTTCCTATGCATAAAAAATGCATCTCACTTTTTAAAAGTTAAATAAGTAATAATTTGGATTTGATACGAATAAATTGAGTGGTATGAATATTAAAAGTAAAATTTATGTTAAATATATAAATATATATGCTTTAAGTGGTATGTATATATGTAAATGCTCCTAATTTCAACATGATCTTAAAAGTGATAGGTATGTAAACATGAAAATTTAGGCATTAGATATGCAAAAACTTAGGACTTGTGCGTCATAGATGTAAAAGGGGTTTATTTTATTTTATTTTATTTTATTGTTATTTACTTTTTTTCTATTTTTTTGAGAAATGTACATACATGTCAAATAATTCTTATGTCTTTACATATCTCACGTCTAAACTTCATATTTGCATGCATATGTTTTAGTTTTAGTTTATGCAAGAAAATATCTGTTTGACTTTAAAATTTGTATGGGGGCTTTTTAAATGTGATATTAAAGTCTTGATTGTTATGTATAGGGGTGTAAACGAACCGAACGTGAACGAACAGAGCTTGTGTTCGTGTTCGGTTCGTTTGAAATTTAATTTGTTTGAAATAAACTCGTGTTTAAAATTATTCATGAAGTCACTGTTCGTGTTCGTTTCTTAACGAACGAGTCGAACACAAGCCGTACGTGAACGACGAGCCAGTTTGACAGCCGTAATATTAATATATATAAATAATATATTATATTAATTATATAACTTATATTATATAAATATATAATATCTATAATAGTATATTATTAATATAGTATATTAATATATTATTATTATTATTAATTTATTATATATTATAATTTATAAAATTTAATTTTTTAAAATATTATAAATTTTTTATATATAATTATTTTAAATCGTGTTATATTTTGAACAATAACAATTCGAACACGAACGAACACATCATTGTTCGTGTTTGGTTTGTTTAACTAACCGAATGAAAAAAAAATAAACGTGTTTGTCTTGTTTATTTATCGAACCAATCGAATATGAACTTTTTGACAAATCTAACACGAATTATTCACCAACAACAAACTTTTTTGACAGCCCTAGTTATGTATGTAAACGTGAACGCATGTAAATGCCCCTTTTTTTTTCCCCGCCAACTTACCTGAAGATTGAGGAAGTCTGCCAATTTCTCCTCCGCTACGGTATATGCCGCCGTTTCTGGTTCAGCTGCCAATCCCACCAACGCTTTGCCACTTTCCTCCACCTCCTCCGGTGGCTCCTCAGGTGGTGGCGCCTGAATGACCTTAACATCGTTTACGGCTCGAGCAGCGCCATCATGTTCCTGTGCTGATGAGCGACGAGAGAGCTGGGGGTCAGGGAGCGATGAGCTGTCTCGAATGAAGTCCTCCATAACCTTAAGATTGTTATCAGTGATGTGTTCGATGTCAGGGTAATCAGAGGGGCGAGCAATGCCGGCAGAGCGTGACCATGAATGGAAGGACTCGAGCTCCTCAAACTGCTTGGAGAGCTTGGAGAAGAGGTCGTGGACGCGGACGCAATCGGGAACCAGAAGCTCCGTGAAGCGGTCCACGAAAGCGGATGTGATCTCTGTCAGATCCAGGTATATTTGGAAGCTTTCCTTCACCACTGGGTATAATGCCATGGCTACGATTCTGTTGTCCATCGCAACCCCTGCATATATGTACATATACCTTCGTGTTAAAATGTTGATCATTTTTGTGCTGTTGCAGTTAGTCTGCATTTATATTTACAATATCAATAGAATTCAAGCATTTTTTATGTACCAGTTGGCCGGCACGCGAGTAATCGGTCAAGCAACATCTGTAGATGGTGCGCCTTCACCAACAGCCGGTCAGCTTTCATTTCCCTCACCGGCGTCGACCTACCCGGAGTCATCGGACCTTCCCCCTCTTCTCCCTCCTCTTCTCTACCCATCCTTCTCCATCCCTGCCATCCCACCGTCGCCGACATCAATGTCGCCGATCCTCCCCTGTATCTCCTCCCCAACATCTTATACTCCAACCTCTCATCAAGATACCTCGCATAAGTCCTCACAAACGCCGAATAATCCCAACCTGCTGACTTCGACCCCGCGTCCCTAAAGTCCGCCATATTAAGCATCCGCGTGCCGCGTCTTGTCCCGAAGAAAACCTCCCGCTCGTAAGCCGGATCTCCATCGGCGAGCAGGCGGTGGATGAGCACAAGCGCCTTGAGAGCAACCGCCCAGCTCCTGGTTTTGCCAAGCCGGCGCGAGAGGAGAGCCACGCATGCGGCTATGTTGGTGCGGGAGTAGGATGTGAGAGAAAGTATCTCTCGAATATGCTTTTCTTCGGCCGGGTACTCGTCATGGCGAGTTGTTTTCACGATGGCGACCTCGAGCTCCGCGAGTGTTGTGCTGTTGCTCACTTTCGCGAGTCCTATGCTTGTTTGATCTTTAACTGTGCCGAGCGCTTTTCGTATTTTGCTTGGTGCCATTTTTCTCTATTGTTTCTGCATCTGTTTTGGTAATGTGTGGTGGGTCGTCGTTCTCATGTGGTTTGGGTTATCGAGAAAGACAGGAAGAAGGGAAACTGAGAGAGGGAGATAGAGCAATGGCGCTTCCTCTCATTCGCTCGTTCTCTGTTCTCTCCTCCCATTCGTTCGGTTTCTTGAATTTTTTTTTTTGGAGAATATGTGTTCGTTTAGATTTCCCGTTCGGCTTTGTTGGTTTACGGTCTTCTGTTTTCCTTCAATGGATGGGAGGGGTTGGTTGGCGCCTTGTTGGATTTAGTGGACACCGGTGTGGCACTTGGAGGGTTTGGTTAAATAGGAGAAATTGAGTTGACATAGTCTTCTTTTCTGTTTTTGTTGTAATAATCTCTTAATAATATTTATTTTAAAGTTATTGACAGTTTTTAGGATATTTATTCCAATAATTCAATAATCACCAAATAACTTTTACGGGATTTATTTCGGTATTATTCATATATTATTTTTTTGAGTATTCCGTATGTAATATTTTCTTCGTTTTGGTACTATGGTGGAACCCAATTATTATTTATGTGAGTATCACTTCTCATATTTAAACTATCCAAATATTTCATATGACTATAAAAATACATCATTCAAAATTTAAAAGATAAATTACATATTTTTATGCATAGGCAAGATAGCATATAAGTAAGAGTTGAAATTTTAGTGTTGAATATGTAAATACGTTGGAAATGAGTAGTATGGATGTAAAGTTTTTAAAAATAAAAATTAGGTTGGAGAAGACGTGAGAATTCACATCCTTATCAATCAAATTTTATCCATTTATGCATTCGCGTGATTGTTTGAACCACCAAAATTCATATTTGCAAGTGCTACAATCTAATTAGAGATCCAATTTAAATTTTTATTTTGCGAAATTTACTTGTATATCACGAATTTCTTATGTATTGATATATGCAACATCTAAACTTTGATATTTATATTTATTACAGTTTGGTGTCATAATTTTTACATGAAATTATATGTTTTTTTTTTTTTTGAAAAGTTAATAATAATGAGATTTTTGATGTGATATTTATGATTTGGTTGCGATGCGATAAATAAGAAAGTTTATGCGTTAGATCTTAGAAATGTAAATACATAAGAATCTTTGTGGCATGTAATTAGCATACAAGTTTACCAAAATATACTCTACAATTTTTTCATCGGGTGTAATAATTGATCAGGATTTCTATAGGACAACATACAAAATCGAACAATAAGGGTTTATTAGTGTATATCCGTGATATAAAAAGACAACTAAACATTTAAGAGATACACGGGCCCTTTTGTGCTCTCGTTTAAGGGTCTATTTGGGACAGCTGTAGATTATTTATAATCTGCTGATAAGCAGTTTATTCTGATAATCTGATAATCTGCAGATTATCGTAATAAGTTCGACTTCATTGCTTGGCAAGCACTTATTCAGAATAGCTTATTGGTAGTTATGGTTGTATAAATGACATTTCTGCCCCTGTTTGTAAAACTGTTTGGGGCAGCTTATTCATAATAACTTACAACAACAACAACAAAGCCTTAATCCCACTAAGTGGGGTCGGCTACATGAATCCTTTTTCTCCATTGCGTCCTATTTAGTGTCAAATTTTCATTTAATTCTAATAGATTAAGATCATTTTTTATGCAATAAGCCCAAAATAGCTTATTAATAGTAAAAAAAACATATAATGCAGAAGCATAAAAATCAATACATATCACTTCGAAAAGATAACATACATTTCTCACACTGTCATGAGTATAAAAAAAGACAATTCAAGCTTAACTTTTCCTATTGCAATAAAAAAAATGTCACGCATTTAAATCATGCAAGGGAACCTAGGATTCACATTTCAAAAACCATTAAAAATCACAAAACTTGTTTTTTTTTTTTAATGCAATAGTAAATACTAGAATTATAACCTAAATTATAATTTAACGAATGAATGAATCTAATAAAGCCGGAGAGAAATTTGAAGAACACAAAATAAACAAGCAATTATAATTAATCGACCCATTTACAATCCTACTTGTAAAACCAAACCCCATGTTGATACAAGAAGATGACTTTACCAAAAATGCAACAGTAGATTTGAACAAAATTACAAAATTTAGCTTCCAAACAACAATCAACGAACAAGAATAAACGAGACTACTTTGATAAGCATCCACTAGAGCAAAACCAATCATTAGCTGTAAGAAAATTCATAAAAGGCTTATTGGCCATTCAAAATTCTTGGACAGATTGAATCTAATGCAAACTAATTAGCTCAGCATGTGAATATACGAATTTTTCATTGATATTACAGCTAATGCAAGAGTGCAAATCCACCACTAAACTCACTGCAAGAGCAAGAGCGCAAATCCAAACTAAATAAGTCTATGAACAAAGACATATAACACAGCCCATACTAATGCTCATTGTTTAAATATATTTTTAATTTCTTATTTATGTTAATTTTTTAAGACATAAAAATATGAATGGCTGATCATATTAATGGAGAGCAAGAATAATGATCAAAGCAGAGAGCAGAAATCCAGAACCCAAAATGATCAAAGCAAAGAGCAGAAATCCTACTCTAGAAAAAAAAAAAAAAGGTTAAAGGCTTACAGTGAAGATTAGCAAGGACGGGTTCGCCTCAACACTGAGACGGGATCACCTCTTCTATGCAGGGAACGCGACTGGGAGAGATGGCCTTCTCTGCTTGGATCGCGATGGGAAGTGGGGATTGCGAACGACTGGGAGAGATCGGCTCGTCTATGCTTGGAGCACGACGACTAGGAGGATCGAGATCGGAAGCGATCGCACGGGCCAACTGCAGGTGCAGGAGAGCTGGAAGGATCACAACGGGCCCTTCGACTGGGAGGATCAGGACTACTGGGAGGATCACACTGCAGGAGAGCTGGAAGGATCGCCTGCAAACGAGAAATCGGGCGAAGGTAGGAAAGCCGGGCGAGAGCAGTGCGAGAGAAGGGGGAGGGCTGTCGCGTAATAAGCTGAGAGGAAAAGCGGAAAGCGGGCATTTTGCGGCGGTCGGGATTCACGAAAATTTGGAAGGAATCGCGTCGCCCATATTTCTGCCGCCATCCCTATAGCGTGAAACAAACACTTGCGTGCGCGATATCAAAACTCTACCCCACAAATAAGCCGCCCCAAACGGGCCCTAAATCTGCCTCTAGTTAGGCTTTCCCTACTATAATATGTGTGGTTAAGGAAGTAAACTAATCTACTTGATGCAAGCCTAGAAAAATTTCCTTAGGCAGCACTAATATTATGGCCACAAGAATCTCTCAGATATTTTAAAATTAATTATAAAAAATTTATATTACCTCAAACACTTTATATCAATTATCCATATCATATATCACATATTGTGACATGTGTCTTCTTCAAAAATACATATGATGCTTGAAAAAACCATCATTCTAATCTTGAATATTTGATGTGCTAAAGTCATATTGGGATTAAACCTATAATTTTCATGAAATAGTATAAAACTTATATTTTTTTATTCTTATGCAAGTATTTATAAGATACTTATTCTTCAACCTGGGCTTTTTAATTGTTCGAGTATTTATAGTTTTAATAATTGAATTTCTTTGTCTATGCTTATGTAATTGGTATTCATTGGACCCAACACTTTGTGTGTTCTAAGAAAGTATAGCTAATAACTAAGTAATATTGTGATGGTGCTGTTGGTGCATTAATTTTACGTGATTTCATTTGTTTTTTATAATACATTTTGCATACTATTTAACCTCATTTATCATGATTTTATGTTTGAAGAAGATTCATTATATTATTTTGCAATATAAGTGTCAAACACACAAAATGGAGTCAAAACGCACAAAATAGTGTTGTCCGGCATGACCACGCCAGATCTGAGTGTGATAAAGATAGAGCTTGTGTGACCACACCAGAACTGGCGTGACCAACCCCGTTTCAGGCGTGACCACGCTAGGGTCTGGTGTGACCACGCCGATGGGCCACCAAATCTCATTTTTTAAAGTATTTTCATGTCGATTTTTGTTTGATCTTTAAAAGGGAAGCTAAGGCACGAATTGAAGCATCCTTGGGTGGAGAGGAGAGTTGGAGATGGCTGCATAAGAAGTTTTTGAGAGTTTTCCTTAGGTTTTCTCTTCCTCTCTTGGGGGTTGAGATCTTAAGTTTTCTTCTACCTTTTTATTCGCATTGTTCTTATATGTTTTGAGAGGTTATTTTATGAGAGAGGAGTTGGCTACTATGAAAGGGAGAACAAATCATTTTTCAGGTGCTTATTTTTCAGTTGTACTTATAACAATGGCTTTTTTGGGATGTTTTTCTTGTGTTTTTTTTAGCTTGTGTAGCTAAAATTTCTTTCATGCCTCTGTGATTTATGGGATATAGTTTTATGATTTTCTCAGATAATTTCTTTTCTTGTGTCATTTTCCTGAAACAATAGAGTTTTTCACTTGTTGCGTCAACCATAGAGTTTTATTTACTCGTGGTCTAATCATTTAAGATGTTAACATATTTTGTGACCTCTGACTCTTAACCGTTGCGTAGAGGGACGAAATGGTTAACCACAAAATATGGGTAACAATAATCATATTTTATCCAGGTTTTGCCACCTAGAAAGTGGATCAGAACAAATCTGCAAGATGCCATGAAGATTAAGAAAGCCTAACTTCATGGATTGTAGCTTTCTTTTGACTTAGACATAGGCATAAGGAAGACTTTCTATTTTTGTTAATAACAATCATATCAGGGAAAGTCTAGGAAATACACAAATCTTCACATTACATAAATCACAAGGGCACAAGCCTCACATTCCTTGAAGAATAGTAAGTGCTCTATGTCACTGTTTTCCATATTTTCTAAACATAAAATCTTTTGTTATTACTTTTAAATAGCATTTTATGAAACTATCTTCTATTTTTTATCACGCTAAACTAGGTCTAGAAGTTTATTAAATTAAAGATTCACTCTCAAGAATAATTTTTACCAACTTACTTGTATGATCGATACATAATACTCTTAATTACATTACAACTTAACACATGTACTTGTGTTGTACGACCAATATACTTCACGGTAAGTTATGAAGAGTTAGTTGGATGATGGTAAAATGTCAATGGTTAACCATGTGGTGGTGTGAATGCATAATAAGGTGGAAAAAAATGTTGGGGGTACAAAGTCATGTGTTAATAAGTGGAAGAGGGATCATATGTGCTAAAGAAAAGATTAGTATGAAGTTGGAGAGTGTGTGGGATATTCTAATATGGTTTGTACTGGCAAGTTAGTTCACTGAGGCTCTGCCCTTCTTAAGCCTCCCATGTCTCATGTCTCAGTTGCTTGATTAGATCATCACGCTAGATGGGCCACACCTTACTCCAGGTATATTACGAGGATCATGTTATCGCCTTCACGAGGGTCACACTCGAGACCAGCTACTAGGGTGATTCATATGCTACATATAACAGATATTGTCGCTAATGTGTAAGAATCACCATCAAAGCTTAACCTGCTTTGAGCTAGGAGACATAATTTTCTTATGATGCATGAGTATTGTCATAAAGTTCTTGTCTGTTTTAAATCGTACATTAATCTTCCTTTTCGGTCATTTTTAGATAATTTTTTACTGATTAAACATTTATTCATCATTGTTGGTTTCAAAAAAATTTTACCGATTATCTTCACACATCGCTGTCAATTTTTAGAAAATTTAACAGATCAAATGTCTTGCATTGTTGCTGATTTTGAAAAATTTTACTGATTTGATGTTATGTGTCACTATCATTTTTGCTGCTCATGTGAAATCACCGTTTGGTGGTTGGCTCCAGTTTCTTGAGTCTCGATTAAATTTTTTTAATATTTTGTGTGAACTTCCTGGTGGGTTGTCCCCTCCGCTGTGTCGTTTTCATCGTTGTCGTCATTGTCATCGTTGTCGTCGTTGTCTTAGTTGTGGAGTCACCAGCTTGTCTATCATCGTATAACACTTTCTCTCCGAATAACTCTCTCCCTCTCTCTCTCTCTCTCTGTGATTGCGTAAGCGATCTTAAGAGAAAAGAGATCGGAGGACTAAGGCATAAAATGACAGAGACAAACAAAATAAACACGTGTGAGAGCTTTTGTGAAGCGGACTTCGCATAGATAGCTCTGAATTGTTTCTGTTCAAGACACCTCAAAGGCACACTCACAAAGAATATCTAATAAAAGTGAACCCACAATCATATATTCAGGTTCTTATACATGTTTTTAGGTTCTTCTTCTAATAAAAGCAAGCCCCTATAGTTAATTGCATCTTAAACAGTCTAGGAATTGCTTAAGAAATCTCTCAATTAAGGTTATAACTCTTCCTCAGAAAGTTTGAATGTCATTATTTTTAGAAAGGAGTTTCAAAGTCTTATCCTAAGAGTGGATGATATTGTCAAGATCTTGAACCACCCTACTACTTTTGTCTTGTCAAAAGTTCATGTGAGGTTCATCCTTTTCTCCAAGTTTTGAATGTTTGTCTCTGCAAAACAAAGTTAGCACACCATAATAACATGTAAAGTAAACATTGATCGACGTTCGCCTTTTTGTCTTCAGCAACCCTGCAAAACAGAGTTTGTGCAAAATGTGTTTTTGTTTGTTGTTTAGTATTTTGTTTATTCTTTTTATTTTAGAAAACCATGTTAAGGTGCCCATGGTTTTATATCATGCTAGGGTTGTCAAGTTCTCTGATCTACTTAGTCTGAGAGGTTTTCAAACCTATTCTGACCGGAGTCAACAACCATGGGTTGCATCATCGAAGAGATTTTCATAAGCTCGGGTAACAGGGTAAAAGTTGTAGTCGATGATCTTTGTTCATTAAAGTTTCATTTAAGTCTGAATTTGGGGATTGAATTTTTTTTGTTGTTTAAGACTTATTAGCAGATTAAGTTGTCAAACCCTCTGAAATTTTCATATTTTTTGGACTTATATTTAATTTTTAATAAAAAAATACTCTCTAGATTTAATTATTTTAGATTTCATTTTTATTATTTTCTTCTCCGTTCACTGAGTTCAAAAGTATTTTTATTTTATTTTGTGATTTTTCTACATTAAGTTATGTATTTTTTTTAAAAATTTTAAGCATTTTTTTAATTTATTTAATTCAGAAAATCTAAATTATCCATTTTACCATATCGGCACTGACTCGGACCTTGGAGTCCTCAAACGGTCGCACAGCGCTACACGATTGGATGCGCTTTCCATGTGCTAGTCGCAATGTCCCGTGGTTCGCTCCCCCGTTCCATCTGATCGTGCCATCCGACTTTATCATGGTCATCCATTTCCAATACACGAATATGTACGACATCCGTTCATCGTCCCTATAGAATGGTGAACCAAGAATCGTCCATGTTCAAGCCCTAATATATGACTCGATTCTTCACCAAATCGCATGGGATTTGTTTCGACAAGTTTATATAACCGAGATGAAGCTATCTATGAGGTTAAATAAAGGTGCATTTCATATTTTCTTCATAAAAGATCAAACCTATGGCTAATTTTAGGGATTTTGACCCATACCTTCTCCAAAGAGGTGAGACCTCGATTGGGCTTGACAAAGACGACCACGTTGATACCATGAAGTCTCAATTTGACTTGAAATTGGCTATACCTATGAGCTAAACCAAATGAGATCACAGTTTGATCTTGAGATGGGTTTGAGGCTACGGGAAGGCGTACTTTTGATTGGTGAAAGTGTCTTTAGGCTTGAGGAAGTTCTTGGAGAGGTTAATTTTGAGATTTGGAGAAGTTGATGCCGGGCCGAGAAACGTACTGGATTTGGTTAGTGAAATCAGGGTTTTCTGGTGGTAGTGGTAGCCTAGGGATGGTTGGGATCAACTGCCTCGGTCAGGGAGAGCACTTTTGTCATTAGGAGTAAGAGGATTTGAGGTTTATCTAGGGAGCTTAGTGTGCACTTAGAGCTCTCAGGTTCCCTTATTAAATAGCAATGGGAGGCCTTGGGGAGGGTTTGGCTTGCATGGGGAAGCTCTTGGTGGCTCCTCAGAAGATTTCAGGTGGCTTTTGGCAGAAGTGAAGGAGCTTTTGCATTTCTCCATGTCTTGGCCATGGTGGTGCCAATAAGAGTGGAGAAGGAATGGGAGGGTGCTCATGATGATATGCCTTTTGTATACAAAGCTAAGCTCTTTAATATGTAAAAATTAAGGGGCATTTACATACTTACCATCTAATTCTTATGTATTAACATATATCAATCACCCAAACTTCAATTTTTACCAGCAAACCACTTGATTCCTTTATATTTGGCATAAGTGCAGTGATTTGTAAGTAAAAATTGAAGTGAAGGTGGTTGATATATTATATTAATACATAGGGATTAGGTAATAGGCATGCAAGTCTCCCTAAAATTATGTTAGATCTGTAAATACGTAAGAATTGAGTTGTGTATCTGTATATATTCTTTAAAATAAAAATAAAAATTTTTTTTTTTCTGAGATGCATGCCTGATTTAAAAATATATTATAATTATAATTTATTTAATAGATATACGCATTTAAAACTGTTATAAATATTTTATATTTTTTAACTAAAAGTAAATTAATGATATATTGGCAAGATCTCATTCGAGTTTAGAGCTCCTAACATGTACATTTTTTATATCCTCCACACGCATGAAGCTATGAAATATTTTGACTACTCAATGAGATCTGCAGACTGCAAATGATTTGAGTGATTGACAAACTACTAATAAATCTTCATAAGAGCTCATTCAGATTCGTTTGATTAAATAATTGAACAAGTTGTAATATTTTTATAAATATACAATTGTTAAATGAATAAGCTCGAAAAACTCTTGTTCGTTTATGTCGCGAATAATATCATTTAAAGCTCTCGAACAAGTCTGTTGAGAAGTTTGATAAATAGTTCCATTTTTAAAGTTCATAGATAAGATCGATTTAACGCTATTGAATCCTAATTGGTCCATGAATCACACTCCAATGAATATAACGTAAGAAATAAGCGATAGAGATAAATAGAGAGAGAGAGAGAGAGAAGAGTGAACAATTTTGGATAGTAAATGGTATCAATCGTGTTGATCTTTACCGACCTTTTTTACTAAGTTGGTTATCACTTATCTTTACTACTACTTTAAATGTGAGATGTACATGATATTCTTGATATTTTACGGGTATGAGTCTATCACGTAGATGCCCTTTGGCTCGATTAGCTGAGTTTTTTTAAGCTTATACTCGTCAAGACAAGTTTGATCAGCTAGGTTTAGTTGACGTTGCCAGTCAACTACGCTTTATTGACTTCGAGTTAGTAGCACTGGTTCAGTCACCTAGGCTTGGTAGTCGTTGTCGATTGGTTGATCTAGTTTGTTTGTCAACTCTCAATCCTTAGTGAGAAACTCGTGTCAGCGAAGCTACACTAGACTATCGAGCAAAAGGTAAATTATCGTTAATTTGCTTCTCAATGAAAAGAACCCGAGGGATGACTTAATACTCTTCATTGCACTGTTAAATATTGATCACTAATGAGTAGCATTGGGAGCATCTGTGTGATGGTTGATGATATTGTGAAACTACACCTTTCTTCGGATCTGATTTACCAGAAGGTTGACTACTGTATTGAGTCGATTTTCTTGTAATTGTTGGCTCAGATGCTTATTTGTCTCGTTTCAGTTCAAATGATTCAGATTAATTGGTCATTTTTTTCCCTCGTCATTGTCCGGTCTTCTTTAGCTATGGCTCGAGAGGATGAATCCACTCGGCTTTGGCTTTGGCTTTGGCTTTAGCAAGGGTGGCTACATCCAATTGGATTAGTGGGTCTCTTAGACTTCTTTTGATGGACCCTCTTTCATCGTACTTTTTTCCTCTGGACCAGTAGATCTCCTCAGCATCAAAACTTACACTATTTTTATGGACATATTTTTGTTTTCTGATTTTCTTATTTCTTAATAGTGATGTTGCAATAAAAATAAAAGCATTTAATGCAAAAAATAGATATAGCTCCTTTGATTTCTACACTTTCATTTCTAATAAATAAGGCATAATGGGCTTTTATTAAATTCTATATTTGCTTCGCATCCTTTTCTAGCATGAATCGGTCGGCTAATGAGTGCTATAAAAGAGAATGTGCCGAATCTTCTGATCGGAGTCCCTAGCAAAGAACTACTTCATGCTACCTTTGGGAGATCAAAGGAGAAGTGTTGCCTAAAAGGTAAAAATAATAAGAAACCCATTGCCCAGAAAAGAAAAGTGGTTGCATTGGTAGATCAAGTGGGTTCATCTGATTTGTTTCTCAGTACCTAGTGGAGCTCACTACAAAAATTTAAGTTTTCTCCAACGGCCACAATTTGCCAGTTAAGCTAGGGAAAACTGTTTTTGTTAATGTTAGAGACTGTTTTAGGCTCGTACGTAAAATGTTTGTCGGTAATACTAAAAATTGACTGATATTTCGACGGTATAACTTTACCGACGGTTATACGACAGTTTAATGTCGTAGTTTTTTTTTTTTTGATAAAAATTAAGTTATCGGTAGTCATTAGTTAATATCATCGACAATTCATTTATTGATAAGAGTGACAACGTATAAGTCAAAAAAGTGTCACAACCGTCGGATATTTGAAGTAGGCAAAATTGTCGGTTATACGTCGTTTTATGCATTTTTTTTAACTAACGGGTTAACTATTGGAAAAGAGTCACACCCGTTATTTTTTTTACGCAGGTAAAACCTGTCAACTAAGCATCTTTTATGCTTCAATTTTTATAATCGATGGGTTAACTGTCGATAAAGTGTCGTACTCATTGTTTATTTTTGATGTAGGCAAAAACCATCGGTTAAGCGTCATCTACGAATCATTTTGTATTTTTGACAAGTAAACTGTCAGAAAAGTTTCGCGCCCATCGTTTTTGTGTGACGCACATTAAACATCGGTTATGTGTCAGTTTAGCATCGGTAAAAATGTTCATCGGCTAGCTGTTGTTTTTATTTATGGATAACTAAAAACCATCAAATAAATGACGAAAAAACCGTTAGAAGCCTATAGCATAAGATAAAAAAATAAATTTTTTCGTTCGTATTTACATCACCACACCTATCATAACATTTTATATACATGAAATAGCATAGCTGTCATGATTAATTTATCTAATCTAATAATAAAATAAATAAAATGCATTTACTCTAAAATAAGTTCATCACTGTTCACAAAAAAAAAAAATATGTTCAAATGTACTTAAACATAAGAAAAAATGAAAAATCTTCTCTCAATCATCATTCTCCGTCTCTTCAACCTTATCCTCATTGTCCTTTGCCACTCCCTACAATATTTCTGATGTCTTGCCACTACACCATCTGCAGCCAGAAGAAATCCAACTCAGCCTTCAGCTTAGACTCCATGTTCTCCTCCAGCTCTGACTTCATCTGAGAGAAGCGGGCCTCCATCTTGGCAGAGAATGTCGCAATATGCTTGGAGATCTCCTCATCCTGTATGGTAGAGGTGAAACTGCAGATGCACCGGTGGAGAGTTGGGCGTTGTAAGCAAACCTCTATGAACCGAGCCAATATACATGAATCTTTTGCTTCCCTCCAACACCCGCCTTCACAAGTCATACTAGAAAGGATCATGCTTGCAGATCGTAATACCTCCCTATGTCTGGGATTGGTTCTCCTTCATTTACTAGAATCTCTCCAACAAACAAACGTGGAGGAAATGATCGTTCAGACTATCAGTGTAACTATCGATCAGTTCATATGATCGGTCTAGCTTTGAATCAGTTGGCTCAACCTTCTGTTGTGGCACAAAACTTGATGGCCAATGGGGAGGCCACGGAAGAAACTACTGGTGTCCTGCAACTGCTTAGGGTGCAAGAAGTTATTAGTGCTCGGGCACAACCCAGTGAGAGCAATGTGTTAATTTGAGTTTGATCAACTCCTTGGTAAAAGGAGCCTCAATCTTGTTGTTAGATTTTGTTTTTTTTATCTCCTTTTCCTTACGTTTCCTCCTAGTGTAGCTGCTCTAATAGACCTAGGTGTTGAATCGCCTTTGACAAGGGTTGGTGGGATATTGACCGTGGAGTGAGCGGTGCCTACCCAGGCATTGACCAGGAGCAGTTTAGTCTCAAGTGAGGGTGGTGGTGCTGATAGCCCAGAAGATCCTGCTGAAACTCGTGGGAAAATAATTATTGTGCACCAGGTGTCTTCTGAATCATTGGCTCACCAATTGAACGAGATCAACAACTCCTTTGCTTGCTTGAGTGGGTTCTATCGAGGCAAAGAGATGCATGAGCTAGAGGAAATGGATGATGTTTTGTAGGAATTATCAGATGTCCAAGATACATCCTCATACTCCGAGCTCAAGTTGAGACAAATCTGGTGAACCCGTTTATGCTTTGTGGAGAAGTTTTTTATGAGAGGGGGGTGGGTAATCCCCTTGTAAATTATTTCCTCTTGGACTAGTTTCCAATTGTAATTCACAATATTTTCTCTAGAATAAATTTCATTTTTTTATTCTCAATTCTCGTGTTGATGTAATCTTTATGTTAATATATTTTAAAATTGCTATAAAATTTCAGTTTACCCCAATCTAACGGTTCTGCTTATTCTGTTACCCTAATATATAATAGTGAGGGGATTGATGTTGCTGCACTTTTGACCATCTTCTTGTCATTTTTTCTCTTTGTTCCTTCACTTTTTGCTCTTTGCCCTCTGCCTTAATGGCTCCAAAGTACTCTCTAAAAGCATCAGATATCATAACTACCGATTAACTGTGACTCAAGGGGAGGTAAATCAAATGCAGAAGATTTACATCTTTAATCATATCATCAAGATTGGGGTTAAGGTTAGAATGAACAAGCAACCACTCCATATTGCTCTGACCTTATCTTTTGCAAGAATCAATTCTTCTTTGATTTGAGAATGCCTATCTACCAAAAGTTGCAGGTCATTTTCAGTCATTACCGAGTCATTCCTTCTCAGATTTAGTAGAATTTGATTGTTGTCATCACACCCTTTATCATTTTTTTCCACCAATCAGGAATCCTTTGGTAGACGGAGCTCTCCGCTTATTTGTTCTCGTTCTTGTTTGGTTTGATTGGCTATGTTTAGTTTTCCTTCCCTTGGGAAGCTTCAGCTGCTAGGGTTGAAAGATAAGGTGAAGGATTGGATGATTTAGTTATATATTGGCTCTTCCCCCAAGAATTGATGCACCATAACATTTATCCAGCGGTTGTGGGACTGGGTGCTGGTGGAAGAATGGGGGTCGAATGCCAATAACTTTTGGTCCACAAGCATTTTTGATATGGTAATTATTGGCAAGGTGGTTCAAGGTGCCTCTATATGGGAAAAAATTTGGGTTCGATAACCAAACGCAGCGCTGCGTCCGGCGGCGAATTAGAAAGAGACACGTCAGCACCGCCGGTCCCACCAGCAATTAATTTGCCAAATAAATGTGCCCGACCCAATTGCCTGGCCCGCGGTGGTAACCCCCGTAAACCCTTCATGTACCACCACAATAACCCCCTGTGGTAACGCATTCGTAAACCCCCTTTAACCGAGGTGAAACCTCCCAGTGGTTGTGGCGGTAAACTCAATATAATCCAGCTGTAACTTCCGTGTAATCTCGTCTATGCGGTATCGCAGACATAACCTTTGAGCAACTCCATTGTAACCCATCCTTAAGGCGGTACCGCAGCTGTCACATTCCCGTAAGGTCCGTGTAACTCTCCCAACCGTGGTACAACGGAAATAACGCGTTGTACTCTGTACCGCGCTGTACTCGTAGCATAAGCGAGTCGTAACCTGCCGGCCGCGGTAACACACCTATATCTTTAATGTAACCTCATTGTAACCCTTGGTGGCACGACACCACTTAAATAACCCATCTGTAACCTTAAAATAACACGAGAGGAGCCTGTGAATCCTGGTATTTAAGCAGCTGAGTTTACTGTTCTATTGTCATATTTTCCGGCGAGCCTTTCTCCTGCACCAGACCGGCAGATCGAGCTGAAGATGGAGCACAGAAACGAGAACATCCATTTTTTTGAAGAGGAGGAAGAGAGTTATCTTGCAAAAATTGAAGAAATGAGGGTTAAAGAGGAGTGTGCTATGAGATGCTTTTGTTTTTGTTTTTGCTTTTTTCTTCCTTGTTTGACTTCTTTTTTTGTTGGGAGTCACTAGCCATTTTTCTTTAGTTGTATGTTAGTGGATGTATGTATGTAGTTGTATGTAATTTTTTTTTTTTGCATTATTGTAGTCTTTTCTTAAAAAAATAATGTAAATATATCTTTTATAGCTTAAAATGACTTATTTTGCTCAGTCAATGTTGCTTTCTTGTTAAACTAGGAATCTCTAATACTCTTTTGAAGATATGGAACTTCAACATGAGAACCTTAAATTGTGGTATCCATAAAATTATAAGAAATTGTGTAGTTTTAAGAAAATGCTTAATTAAAGAAATGAGGGTTAAAGAGGAGGTGTGCTATGATATGCTTTTGTTTTTTCTTTTTTTGCTTTTTTTTTGGAGACACTAGTCATTTTTCTTTATTTGTATGTTAGTGGAGGTATGTTAGTGGAGGTATGTATGTAGTTATATGTAGTTCTTTTTGTTGCATTATTGTAGTCTTTTCTTAAAAAAAAAAGGTAAATACATGTTTTATAGCTTAAAATGACTTGTTTTTGTTCAGTCAATGTTGCTTTCTCGTTAAACTAGGAATCTCTAATACTCTTTTGAAGATATGGAACCTCAATAGGAGAACCTTAAATTGTGGTATCCATAAAATTATAAAAAATGATGTAGTTTTAAGTAAAATGCTTAATTAATAAAGTATTTTTTATGTTTTATTAACTGCTTCATTAGTGAAGAACGTAAACTAGTTAAAAGTTGTAGAAACAAATACTTTCTGAATTTTAATTTTTTTTAACCCTTTAAAATGTTTTGTATGCAACTGTTTAACATTTTATTTTCTTGCATGCAGTTTGGTGGTACTGAAGTTACCTGTAGTGAGGAAGCTGCAAACATATTACTTCAAACGACGGTCCATAATGAGAATGAAGCTTATGAAGTATATTGTGCATATGCCCATCACATCGGATTCAGTGTTCGTAAGGATCACACAACTTTTTGGCCTAACTCTAGGAATATTAAGACGAAGGACTTCTTATGTGGAAATGCATGATTCAAGAGAGAGCTGAAGATCGGGAAAAGTCTTAAATACAAAAGAGCGGACTCAAGAAGTGGTTATCCGACAATGATTCGATTCACTGTTGATGATGAAGGCAACTAGTCAGTAAAGAAATGTATTGAATCTCATAATCACTCGTTAGCTAGCCCTGGTGATAAACACTTGTTGCGTTCGAGTAGAAAGATTGGTGAAGTCAATGCAGAAGTGTTTAGATCGATGTCACAGTCTGAGATAAGACCTAAAGACGCTTTCAACTTTCTAGCCAACGAAGTTTGAAATGATGGGCTTACTGTGCGCGCACTCTTTACAAGTCATGAACTTTCTTCATATTAGGAAATACCTGATAAGTATCTCCTTTTGAGATGGTTTGTAAATGCAAAAAGAGAGGTATATAACAGCTACGGATACAAGCATATGCAACCATCGGAATCGTGGAGTGCAAGTCAAGGGGACTTAATATTCTAAACACATATGCAAAAAAGTTGCCTATCAAATAACTAATAAAGCAAAAAGAAACCCTACAGCTGAGCAATACATGAAAGCCTCCATGAAGAAGCTATCATTGGATATTGATGGCATATTGATTGGTAGAGGTCCTCAAAGAAGTAAACAAACTCATAAAAATAAAAAACCGTTGATGATGAATCCAACCTGAATGATCCGTCCAAGATGCGGGTGAAAGGAGTATCCAATGCTAGAATAAAAGGTTACTGGGAGAAGAGTAAAAGAGAAAAAGCTTCATTTTAACTACTTTAATGTGTTCTCAAATTTGTTTTCATATGCTTGCCTTATATCAAATGTCTATACAAGAAAGCAAAAAAGAAGTTCATGCCTCCGAAGAGACAGAACCATTACATAGTGGACCACCCATTTGCTCAATGCCTGATATTATAGCCAGGTAAAAATGTAATGCAGATTTTTCAAATCTTTAGTTCTATACTGATATTTAGATGTCATTATGCAGAATTTATTTAATCCACGAACCATGGAATCGTACACCGCCATGATGCGGGATTCAATTGATGAGATAATACTCCCGCAACGGTCTACCTTCTAAGATATGAAACTTTAATGTGTCTGTAGCATTCTTGTTGTGGTGTATGTAAGCTGATACCAATTATTGATATTGTAAGCTGTTACCAATTATTCATTTTGTAATTCTCTGGCTAGCTGTTACCAAATATTGAACAGGTTGTTGTCTGTATGCATTTCTTATGTGGCAACCTCTTTCTTGTACTGTTCCATACAGTTCACTGTTTTACCAGATGCTGATTGCATGATTTCATTTAACATGTATTGATATTGTAATAAGATTTCATGTTACCAATTATATGTAACCTGATACCAATTTTCGGTTTACCAATTATTCATATTGTAATTCTCTGGCAAGCAATTTTGTAGGATTAAAATGACTTGACGAATTAACTAAAATAGAAGTCATTAGCTGTAGAACAGAGCTGGAAAACAGTGACACAGTGAACATTTCCCCTCCAGAGCTGTTTTTTAGCTTGTGTAAAATAGTGAACTGTATGGAAGTTTAAGGCATATACATAAGCAGAGCTAGAACATTTCCCCTCCAGAAACCCATAAGGTGAAATGAGATAATAAATTAAGATCCTCTTAAATGTAAATCAGTATCAATAGAAAGAAAATTATGCAATCAGTATCTGATAAACTTTTTAAATAGAAGAAGATGACACATGTTGGTTGGATGATATGGATGCACTACTGTGCACATGATCATCCTCAAGAGTTTGTCTCCATTGATGAGGATATAAGAGCTAATGGATGAGCTGCACCCATTCACTTAGCTATTGTATGAAGTTCCATCACTGTCTATTAACAATATGAGATTCCTTGGTCACTTTTATTTTTATTTTATTGGGGTAAGATATTGATTATCAATTAAAATTGGCTAAGTTAAATACTCTTCCTATTGTATGAAGTTCCATCATCGTCTATTAATACATGTGGAAGTTCATACAACACTTTTTAAATTCTTACCCTTTCATTAGGGTGATAAAGGGGAAAATACATTTTAGTTGTTCAAGTAGATTATTGAAGTAAAGTGATTTCCATTTCAAATTTGATACAGTTGTTCAAGATGGAGACTGACACATCCAACTATGCCATCAGTTTTGTCGACAACCAAGATGGTTGGCATGAGTACAAATACTATAGGTGTCTGTCAGAATTATCCAATTTTTTATGAGGAATGCTTTGCCTTACATGAGTACAGATATTACAGGTGCAAGTTTTATTAATGCAGAATGAGTACATTGCATTGTATGCAACAAATCTGGACTTCTAAGCGACCTGGACGGCTTGCAAAGAGGTTGGACATTAGGAAGAGGGCCATGAACAACCCATGGAGATGCCTAGATGTCCTCAATAAATTCTCAGTCATATTGAACAACCATGTTGTACACCTAACTAGCTCATAAAAGGCTGCATTTCGGCTTAGCAGTAATATTAGCTCAGAAAAATAGTCATACAATTATCAAGTAAATTTGAGACGGATCCAAAATTTTTAAACACTACAAAATGGACCAAACCCATCCCAAATTTTGCTCAACCAAATATTCAGAAAACAGGTAACCCTTATAATGCCAATATTTAGAAACCAGCTTAATAATCACAAAACTGGCAAACATGATAATTTAATATTTAGAAAATAGCTTTATAACCAACTGTACAAAAAAAAATCAATTGTATACATATACAACATTGCAAATAATTACATTTTTCACATATTCCAATAACAAATTGTTACAAAAGGTCCAACTATCATATTATAATAAATGTCTCTTGAGAAAATGAAAAAAATTGATTACTTCATCCCTTAAAACATTTACTGAAGATCATTAGCTGTTGAAACTTCGGTTACTAAATATCATCCTTGTAACAACTTCATCTGCTAATCATTCATATTATAATAAAAGCTACATCTTCTCCACCATGACAAGGGAATCTTCAACAACCTGTTCGAACTTCAATTATATTAGCTGAGGTACACAATCAGGGACTTTTCATTTTCCTCCAGAAACCAACTACCTCAGATTTTCTCATGCAGTAGAAGTTAAAAGAAAATATGTTTTTGCTCTAAATCTCATCTGGTGAAAGCACGAAGCAATTAAAAAAATTGGGAAAAGAGATTCCGTTAGATGACAAAAAATAGTAAAAAATTATGAAGAAAAGTTATGCATTCCAATCAAACCTTTGAGAAGAGAAACTGTAAAATTTCTTTGGCAAACTGTACAAAACTGTAAAATTTTGAAAATAGATGTGTAAACTTTCTTAAAAAATTAGACCTTTATATTTATCGCAAATATATCATACATGTTTAACTGAAAGTAATAAACAGATACAATGATCCTATACAAATGATTTCCTCATACATATAACCATTAACAATGAACATATACTATGATGATCCTAAAAGCTTCATTCTATCAAATACTCTTGAACAAGCAATCCATATCCTCAAATCAATTGCCAATCAATAACCAAAATAGATCTGCAAAAGGCAGTGAAGTATGAAGATTTTCTGTAGCTGCCCTTTTAAAGTAAATAAAAATGAACTATATCACAAGATCATGAATTACATGCCACCCTACCACTATTGTCAGAACTTCTTATGTATAAGATAATCTGACCACAACAGAATTTACTTCAAAAGCATTGGACTTTGATCCACTTAAAAAGTACCTAGTTTTATGCCTTATTTATGATTTAATTTTTAAGGATATTATGCTTTAATGAAAGGTATTTTGATTTTTTTGGATATAGGTGATGAAAACAAGAGATCAAGAAGGAAAAAGGAGTAAAAGGAGCAAAAAAAGAGCTAAAAAGCAAAGTTGCCAAATTTATAGGTCTGGCGCCTAGGCGCTAGAATCCAGCTCCTAAGCACCAGTTCGATACTGAAGCAGTTAAGATTTTTGACAACTTTGGGCAGTTATTTTGACGGTGTTAAGCTGTTATCAGACCTTCTAGAAAACTGAAAGTTAATTCTGATACATAGGACATGTGATACAATGCATTCTGACACAGGAAAACAGTTTTAATCGCGAAGAGTTGTGATCCAAAGTGAAGAGGTGCAAAGACCTGGTCATAGAGTCTGGCACCTAGGCGTCAGATCCCGGTGCCTAGGCGCCACAGTTACTTTCTAAAATATTCATTGAATTTGGATGAATTTTGATAAGATGCCTTAAGCAACCCCTGGTCTTTTTCGAAGCTCTATAAATAGGAGACATTTCTACAGAGAACCGGCCCCTCCTTTAGCTCTCCAGCATCCAGAGATAGTTTTAGAGAGCCACCATATATTCTTCTTAAGTATTTAGTGAGTTTATTTCAGTTATTTTGAGTGTTACTAATCAATTCCTTGAGTAGTAGGTGAGAGTTTATAAGTGTTGGTGTTGTTAAAGTCTTATGCTTTGCATTGGAGTAAGTCAGAGTCAAAGGTTCACTTGAAGGAACAATCTAGATAAGTATTTGTAACTTGGTTCAAAGTTTTATAAATATGTTCTATTGTGTGAATTTAATGTGTTTTGAGTAGTTACTTTTCTTTCTCCTTTCAACCATGAAAAGATAATAAGATAATTTGATTTCGTTGGAGAACCTAACTTAAACTTTAAAAATTATTGCGATGATATTCATACCTGGTCTTAATTTACTTTTTAAACTGGTCATTTGAATTGTTAAAATCGGTTGAAGAATTCTGAGACCTATCCAGAGATGAGTTCTTAACTAGTAAATATCACATGAATCCTTGGGTAATCGAAGGCCTTCAGCGGGTTATTCAAGGTGAAGTGCAAATAAATAGGGAGATATTATTTATTGGGCGTAGATTTAATTAGTTTTTAGATTGACAGACTAAATTCTAATAATTTGGTTTATAGAAAGGGAACGGGTCACTAGTAGGGCTGACCATAGTCACCCTTAGACATCTAGAAGTGTGAGTCTAGATTAACCCATTCTACTGATAATACATCCTGAAACAATCTATAAATTAGTCAATGTTCTTTATATTATCCAGCGAAGGTAAATAATATGATTACTTCTATTTGGCGCAATACCATAATCTCAAGTTCTCCATAAAAGATAGTTATTCTGAAAAATCTTGGATTAGTTGAAAAGAAGAAAGTTATTTTATTTATACTTTCGTTAACCTTTATTTTATTGTTGCTTTACTTAAATATAGTAGAAATTTCATTAAGCTTAAAATCTGAATTTTGTAAAGAAATAAAACTTATAATTACTTGTAATTTGAAAATCTATTAATTTCTTCAATTAATCTTCCCTGTGGGAGTGATAACCAGGACTCCACTAGAGCCCTGTATTACTTGAGCGATATGTATACTTGCGTTTGAAATTGTGACTTTATGAAATCATTATAAATATATAAATCTAAGTTATTAAATTCTCGCATATATTAAAGTCATCACCAAGTTTTTGGTGCCATTGCTGGGGAAGGAAGTGAAAGACATTTTTAGATTTTTTAAATTAAAAATATTTTATATACATTTTAATTTCTTTAAAAACACAAAAATAAAAAATACCAAAAAAATTTTATTTTATTTTCAAATCCTTTTATTTAATTTTTATGCGTAGTTCTGGATCTAAAGGATTATTACCTTTTGATTCTGAATTAGAAAGAACTGTTAAAAGAATTAGAAAAGGAAAACAAATTCAAAAATATCAGGAAATGACTAACTTACATAACAATAATGAAAATCTAATAGAAATTAATGAACAAAATGTTTATAAACAATTAAGGGATTATGCAAACCCTACAGCTGATGAACTTCATATTAGTATTCAAATGCATGCTGTAGATGCTAATTCTTTTGAGCTTAAACATTTAATTATTCAAATGGTTCAAATAATCAATTTGGAGGAACACCAAATGAGGATCCAAACTTACATCTTGTTAGTTTCTTAGAACTTTATGCTACCTTTAAATATAATAATATTTATGATGATGATATTACGCTTAGAGTTTTTCCTTTTTCCTTAAAAGATAAAGCAAAGATGTGGCTTAACTCATAAGCAACTGGTTCTATTAAAACTTGGACAGATATGACACAAAAATTTCTTGCTAAATACTTTCCTCCTTCTAAAACTGCTAAATTAAGAAATGATATTACTTCATTTATGCAATTTGATGGAGAGACAATTTATGAAACATGGGAAAGATTTAAAGAACTATTAAGAAGATGTCCTCATCATTCTTTACCAGATTAGTTAATTATTCAAATAATTTATAACAGACTTATTGGATCACTTATATCTATTATAGATGCTGCTACTGGTGGTTCTTTAATGGCTAAGACATTTGATGAAGCTTATACCTTAATTGAAGAAATGGCTAACAATATTTTTCAATGGCCTTCTGAAAGAGTTAATCCTAAAAGAGTGGCAAGTATTCAAGATAATGAAGCATTTTCTATTTTAGCTTCACAAGTGGCTGCGATATCAAAGAAATTGAATAATTTTGCTATTAACGTATAACATGTAAGTAATGATAATTCTGTAAATATTAATGATTCTCAAATAATGGAGACATTGCAAGCTATTGCTAGTAAAACCAATAACCCTTATTCAAATTATTATAATCCAGGTTGGAAAAATCACCCTAATTTTAATTGGAATAATGGAAATCAACAATGGAGTAATAATCAAGTTAATCCAACTGGGAATTGGAACAATCAAGGAAGTTCAAACTTTAGACCAACTTATCCTCCTGGGTTTAACAATCAGCAGAAAAAGTTATTTTTAAAAGAATTGATCTTGCAACTAGGTAATCGGTTACAAAGTCAAAACACTGCTATTCAAAATATTGAGAATCAGATTGGTCAAATTGCTAATTTAATTAATTACGGACCTCAAGGAATACTTCCTAGGAACGTCGAAATTAATCCAAAAAAAATTGGAAAAGACCATGAATAAGTAAAAGATGTACAACTTAGAAATGGAAATGAATTAAAAGAGAAACTTTAGAATGAAATTAAAAAAGTGAGAGAGGTTGAAGAGATTGAAAAACCAAAAGAAACTTTTTCTCCAAGTAAAGATCAGACTATAATTCCTATTGAAGTGGAAGTTAAAAGACCACCACCACCTTTTCCTCAAAGACTAGAACAACAGAAGTTTGACCATCAATTTTCTAAGTTCTTTAAGATTTTTAAGAAACTTACCATCAACATTCCTTTTGCTGAAGCTTTGGAACAAATGCCGATTTATGCAAAATTTATGAAGGATATTTAAGCAAGAAAAAGAAATTTGAAGCTTATGAAACTCTTGCATTAAGTGAAGAATGTAGTGCAATAATTCAAAAGAAACGACCTCATAAGCTTAAAGATCCTGGAAGTTTCTCTATACCATGTGCTATTGGAGAAAAATTTTGTGGAAAAGCCTTATGTGATTTAGGAGCAAGTATTAATCTCATGTCATTTTCTATCTTTCGAAAGTTACATTTATGAGAGATTTCTCCCACCACTGTAACCCTTCAGTTAGCTGGTCGATCTATTACTTATCCTAAAAGAGTTATAGAGGATGTTCTTGTTAAAGTGGATAAATTTATCTTCCATGTAGATTTCATTGTACTGGATATGGAAGAAGATAAAGAAATACCTATTATTTTAGGGAGACCTTTTCTAGCTACTGGACGTGCTATGATTGATGTGCAAAAAGGAGAATTAACATTGAGAGTTAATGATCAAGAGATAACATTTAATATTCTGAAATCAATGAGGTATCCTGACAAAGAAAAATTCTATCAGATGGATATTATTGATTATATAATTGAAACGCATTATCAAGAAAAATGTAAAGTCATTTCTGAAGAAAAAATAATGAATCTATGTTATATAATGAGTCATTAACTGAAGAAAGTAAAGAAGTGAATGAAGAAAATTTATCTGAAGAAACTCATTATATTCATGATAATTGAGAAATTTTAGACACGACTAAAATGATATACTTTTACCCTCAGTTAAAAAAGCCCCTGAACTTGAATTAAAAATGTTACCTGCACATTTAAAGTATGCATTTCTTGAAAATTCATTAACTTTACTTGTGATTACATCTTCAGAACTAAGTAAAGATCAAGAAGAAAAATTAATAGGAGTTCTGAAGAACTATAAAAAAGCTTTTGGTTGGACTATTGCAGATATAAGAGGAATAAGCCCTTCAATCTGTATGCATAGGAATTTAATGGAATAAAATTGTAAACCTACTATTGAACTTCAAAGTAGATTAAATCCAACTATGAAAGAGGTTGTTAAAAAAGAGATTTTAAAATGGTTGGATGATGGAATTATTTATCCTATTTCGGATAGTCAATAGGTAAGCCCTATTCATTGTGTTTCGAAGAAAGGAGGAGTAACTGTTATTGTTAATGATAAAAATGAATTAATCCCTACAAGACAAGTTACTGGATGGTGAATTTTCATCGATTATCAAAAATTAAACAATACCACTAGAAAGGATCATTTTCCTTTACCTTTCTTAGATCAGATGCTGGATAAATTAACTAGACACTCATATTTCTATTTTCTTGATGGATATTCTGGTTATCATCAATTACCCGTTGCTCCTGAGGACCAAGAGAAAACAACATTTACAAGTCCTTATGGAACGTTTGACTTTAGAAGAATGTCTTTCGGTTTATATAATGCACCTGCAACTTTTCAGAGATGTATGATGTCAATATTCTGTGATCTAATTGAAAAACAAATTGAAGCAATTATGGACGATTTTTCAGTATTTGGAACTTCTTTTGAGTCTTGCTTGGAAAATATAACAAAATTTTTGTAAAGATGTGAAGAAACAAATTTGGTTCTAAACTGGGAAAAATGTCGGTTTATGGTCACAGAAGGAATTGTACTTAGACATAAAATTTCACAAAAAGGGATCGAAGTTGATCAGGCAAAAGTGAAAATTATTGTTGAACTTCAACCACCTACTACTGTTACTGATGTGAGAAGTTTTTTGGGTCATGCTGGATTTTATAGAAGATATATAAAGTATTTTCTAAGATTGCTAAACCTCTTTGTCATTTATTAGAAAAAGAAGCTAAGTTTGAATTTAATGAAGATTGTCTGAATGCTTTCAATATTCTTAAAGGGAAATTAATCACTGCACCTATCATTGTTGCACCTGATTGGAGTAAAACTTTTGAATTAATGTGTGATGCAAGTGATTATACAATTGGAGTTGTATTGAGACAAAAATATGAGAATATTTTCAAAGTTATATATTATGCTAGCAAAACTCTTAATGAAACTCAAATAAATTACATTACTATTGAGAAAGAGCTCTTATCAATAGTATATGCCTTTGATAAATTTAGATCTTATCTTCTTGAGACCAAATGTATTGTACATACTGATCATTCCGCTATTAAGTATTTAATGTCTAAAAAGGATGCTAAACCTAGATTGATAAGATGGGTTTTACTTTTACAAGAATTTGATTTTTCAAATAGTGGACAGAAAAGGAGTTGACAACCAAATTGCTGATCATTTATTAAGAATTAAAAATAATAGTGAGAAGATTACTGAAGAAAACATAAATAAGAAATTCCTTGATGAACAGTTATATGTTATTCAAGGATTACAAACGCCTTGGTATGCAGATATAGTTAACTATTTGGTTAACAATATTTTACTGTATGGATTAAATAACAAATATATTAAGAAATTCAAGAATGATTCTAAATCATATATTTAGGAAGATCCTCACTTATTTAAAATAGGCAGAGATTCTGTGATTCGAATTTGTGTACCTTATGAAGAAAATTTTGCAATTATTCAAAAATGTAATGATTCTGAATTTGCAGGATACTTTGGAGTGGATAAAACTGCATTTAAAATTTTAAATTATGGATTTTATTGGCCTACATTATTCAAAGATGTTGGATATTATGTGAAAACTTGTGATCGATGTCAAAGAATGGGGAATATATTCAGAAAAGATGAAATGCCTCTAAGCTATATATTAGAAATTGAGATTTTTGATGTATGGGGTCTAGACTTTATGGGACCTTTTATACCATCAACTGGAAAGACTTGTATTTTATTAGCAGTTGATTATGTTTCAAAGTGGATTGAAGCTGTAGCTTTACCTAATTGTGATTCCAAAAGTGTTTCGAAATTTTAAAGAAACTGATTTTTACAAGATTTGGAATGCCAAGGGTAATTATTACAGATGGGGGAAGTCAGTTCAGAAATGTAAGAATTCAATCATTACTGGAAAAATTTGGAATTAAACATAGAATTGCAACTGCTTATCATCCACAAACAAGTGGAATGGCTGAAGTATCAAACATAGAAATTAAAAGAATATTAGAGAAGACTGTTAATCCTAAAAGAACTGATTGGTTTGATAGACTTGAATCTGTATTATGGGCTTATAGAATAGCTTATAAGACACCTATCGAAATGTCACCTTATCAGTTAGTTTATGGTAAACATTGTCACTTATCTGTTGAACTGGAACATAAAGCTTACTGGGCTATAAAGAAGTTTAATTATGATTTGAATGCTGCAGAAGAGAAATTACTGTTACAACTGAATGAAATAGAAGAGATAAGAAATGAGTCCTATGAAAATGCAAAGATTTATAAGGAAAGAATGAAGAAATTGCATGATAAAAAGATTTCAAGAAAAATATTTGAGCCTGAATAAGAAGTATTATTATTTAATACTCGTTTAAGACTTTTTCCTGGAAAATTAAGATCTAAATGGATATGACCATTTATAATTGAGAAAGTATACCCTTATGGAGCTGTGGATATTAAAGATCCTAAGACGGGAAAAATATTTAAAGTTAACAGATTAATATTGAAGCCTTATATGGGAGAAATGAAACTGATTTACAAAGAGGCTTACGAGCTGAGTCTACCCGATTAAAATAACTGATTAGGTTGGGCTGACGAAGTTAAACCAAGCGCTTTGTGAGAGACAACCCATATATGATCATTGTGATTGTTTGTGATTTGAATTTATCTTAATCGATGTGTGTGTGTTGATCACACCATTTTGATAGACCTATTTTAAGACCAAAACTTTTTAAATTTAACGATAGGAGAAACGGAGTCGAACATGGTTCCGATGCCTAGACGCCCAAACTTGGCGCCTAAGCGCCAGCATAACCCATGTGTTTCGATGGTCCGGCGCCTAGGCGCCAGATTTCGGCGCCTAAGCGCCCCAGTTACAGTTCGTGCAGAGACAGAAAATCTTCAGTTTTTCAGATGAATTCTTCCTATAAACCACCCTACCTTCGTCCCAAATCCAATAGCAACCCTAATTACATTCAGAACAATTCATTTTGGAGGAGAAAAGAGAAGTTTGGAAGCAATGGAGAGAGGAGATCATGGCAATGCGATAAGAGATAAGTCTTCTAAAGATCCTCAACCTTATTTCAATGGATTTATTGCTGTAAGTTTGGAGAAAATATTCAGTCATCTAGATAAGATTAAGGTGGAATTGCAAGTGTTGGAAATCGTCTGCATGAGATGTATCACCAAATCAAGCACTTGGAATGACAGACAAAGATTCAATTCGATCATATGGCGGCCTTTCAAGATTCTCAAGTGGCGATGTGTGCGAAGAACAAATGGATTGACGAGAAGACGGCTTCGAAATTTCCAAGGGCGTTGGTTTTCTATCCATGCGGGCCTAAAAAACTTCATTGTGAAAGGGATGAAAATTCAAAGTTTGGAGATGAATAGATCATTGGTTTGTTCTAGGTGTGATCGAATTAAGTTTTAGTGAGTCGAATATGTAGTTTGTGTGTTTCCTTTCATTGTTCAAAGTGTGTTGTTTGATTGTAAATTTTCTTTGAAATAGTGTTGTTTGTGTTGTTTATAGAGTGTTGAACCTTGTTATTGTATTTTTTTGGAATTTCTTGAGCTTGGAATGGAAAAATGTGAAATGGAATTGAAGAGTTTGATTATATTTTGTGTTTGAATGTTGGATCTAATTTATCATTTTAATTGTCTGTGGAAATGCTTGAAAGTTAGAAATTGGAGTAATACTCTCATGTGAGTAATTAGAAGTTGAATTTGTTAAGTTTTGGTGGAGAATACAAATTTTAAATCGAATTTATGGTAAGTCGAGTCTGGCGTCTAGGCGCCAAAACTCGGCGCCTAAGCGCCGATTCAGCCTGAACCCGAAAATCGGGCTTTTAAACCCTTTGATGCCATTAACGATGCCTAAGCTCCTTCTTCCTCCATTTTCACGAATATCAACCTTAGGGATCTATTTTTAGGTAGGATTTTCGAGTTCTTGAGCTTGGAATCACTCTATTTCTTCATCTCGAGGTCAGATCTACCTTCTAATCCATTTATTTTTTATTTTCACCATGGATTTTTCAACTTTTGAGCAAAACCAAAAATTTGGATTTTTGGAGTTTAATCCATGGATTTGATGGTTTATTTAAGTTTTTGAAAGCTTAAATAAGCTTATTCTTTTGATCCTTTAATTTATTTTGTATTTTCTTTCTCTTACGTTTAGATGGCTTTGAAATCTAAGCAAGGGAAAGAACGAGAAAATTTTGATCGTAGCAAATTTGCCACTGCAGCAGCGCATTTTCGTTACAAAGATTTTTCTACGACAAGAAAATTTATCTCAGAGAGGAGTTTCTGCAATCCTGGTAGAAGGATTGAAGATACTATCGTTGCACTGAACTGGCAACGATTCTGCTACTTCACTGCTATTGCTGTTATCCTTGTCGTTATGGAATTTTATGCAAATTTTATGGACGCCGAAGATTACGAGATCTTCGTAAGAGGATTTAGAGTAGGATTTACTCCTGAGAGAATCAACATTTTCTACGACCTATCACCGAACAACTAGTGCTATTATTCTGGATTATCTCCATCCGAGGGAGATTTGGAGATGATTATTGCATATTTGATATATTGTATTGGAGCTTGGAATATTCGGAAAGAAAAATGGGTAAATTTTTCATCTTCTAAGCTAAATGGTGTTTCTAAGACCTGGCATTACTTTTTTTTTGCTCGCCTCCTTTCATCCAACCATTTGAGTGAGGTCACAAAGAACAGAGTTATCCTTAACTACTGCATACAGGAGAGGAAGCCAATTGATGTTGGGAGTATTATTTATGATTCTGTAGAGGCCACTGCTCGTTCTAGCACTTCAATGGGATTGGGATTCCCATCTCTGATTTATTCCATGTGCGAAAGCGTTGGAGTTGTTGCTAAGCTTTCAGAAGAGAAGCTCAAGTCTACCATGACCATTGGACGAGAAAGTGTTAGTATTTATGATCGACTTCGAGGTAAGAGTTCTACCACACCCTCTAGTTCATTACCTACTTTAGGTAGACCTTATACTTCTTGAGCCTCTACTTCTGCTGCTAAGCCACCATCTAGTTTTTGGGAAAATATGCATAAGAAATTTATAGAGCAGCAGAATATGTTACTTTTGACCCAGTGTAGAGTCGATACTATTGATTTAAAATTAGATCATCTTTCTGAGTACACCCAGAGGAAGAGTGATTTTGATGTTGAGTATTCTGAGTCTCTTGTTAGATTCCTAAAGGGTGATCATTCAGTTCAGTTCCCGACCTGCCCTAGATTCTCACCATTTGATATCCATAACAAGAATGTAGATTTTTCTTTTGATGATGATGAGGATGAGGAGACAGCTAGTGATGAGTAGATTTCTAGGATTGTGTATTTGTATTATTTATGTTATGTTTTGTTAGTGTGTTAGTTTTTCATGTATGTGATGATTTGTTTGTTTTAAGTTTGATGCATTGTTTTGAGACACTTAGTGTTGTACAGATGATTGCTGGATTGTTAGAGTTTATTCTGTAATGAGATGTTTTGTTTCTATTTTAGTATAGTGATCAGTACACCTATTTAGTTTAGTTATTTTTGTTTAAAAATTATAAAAATTTTTTTGTAGAAATTGGTCCTGCTTACTAAAATTTTTCTATATATGCTTAAACATTACTTTATATTCATAAAAAGCATGTGTAGAAATAAAATTTTTCTTTCCAAATTATTTTTCATATACTTAGAAAAATTACTGATATAAATATGTTATTCTTTCTCTCATACTTTATAAATTTTCATGATTCATGTTTACACCAAAACTGAAGTTTGGGGGAAGGGAAAATTCTTTGAAATTTAAATGTTATTTGTCCTTAATGTACTAATATTTTCTTTAAAAATATTAAAATAACATAAGGAATGTAAATTTTATTTAAGATTACTTAAATTTTTGAATTTATAAATAATTTAGTAAACTTAACTAAAATTTCAATAATTTTGATTGATTTTAAGAATAGAATTATTTAACTTTAAGAATAATAAGATTAAAAATTTTTCTATTTATAGTAAAGAGATTGTATTTTTGAAATACTTAGGAATCAAGATTATTACTTGAAAAAAGAAAAAAATTAAATAATTTTTGAAAAATACTTATTAAGAATGTCATATTAATTAAGTGAAAATATATAAGTTTTTAAATAAAAGTTAAGGATAGTGAAGTTCTAAATCATTAAAACGCTATCTAGATATAGTAATCCTCACAAATTAAAAAATAGAGGATTGAAAAATATCCTTAAAAATAGAGAGAGAGGAAAAGAAAAAAAAGAAGAAGAAAAGAGCAAAAAAAAAAGAAATGCGAGGAGAAGCTTGAGGAGATGCCTAATCAAAAATTGGTTTCACTTGAATTATCATATAGAAAGAAAACTAATTACATTTTTAACTCAATTTTTATGTACAAGCATCTTTACTAGAAAAGTTTTCATGAAAGTCTTTTTCTTGTAAATTATCTATGCGACCTTAATATGATAAATTACAATTATTCTTGAAAAAAATGAAAAATTTAAAGTCTTATGATTTGGTAGTTAAATATTCTTTAAATTCTTAAAATTAACCGTAATTAGTGAAATTTGGTTAAAGATTTACTAGAGCATTTATATAATAAAAAATTACAAGGAATCTTAAATATTTAAACTTCATTCCAAATGTTATACATTTTATATAATAAAGAGTTACTTGAGGACAAGTAACATTTAAGTTTGGGAAAATTTGATCAACTTAAAAAGTACCTATCTTTATGTCTTATTTATGATTCATCTTTTAAGGATATTATGCTTTAATGAAAGGTATTTTTATATTTTTGGATATAGGTGATGAAAAAAAAAGATCAAGGAAAAAGGAGCAAAAAGGAGCAAAAATAGAGCTAAAAAGCAAAGTTGCCAAATTTATAAGTCTGGCGCCTAGGCGCCAGAATCCGGCACCTAAGAGCCAGTTCGATACTGAAGCAGTTAAGATTTTTGACAACTTTGGCAGTTATTTTGACGGTGTTAAGCGGTTATCAGACCTTCTAGAAGACTGTAAGTTATTCATGATACATAGGACATGTGATACAATGCATCTGGACACAGGAAAACAGTTTTAATCATGAAGAGATGTGATTCAAAGTGAAGAGGTGAGAAGACCTGGTCACGAAGTCCGGCGCCTAGGCGCCACAATTACTTTCTAGAAGATTCATTGAATTTGGACGAATTTTGAAGAGGTGCCTTAAGCAACCCCTGATCATTTTCGAAGCTCTATAAATAAGAGATATTTCTACAGAGAACCGGCCCCTCCTTTAGCTCTCCAGCATCCATAGATAGTTTTAGAGAGCCACCATATATTCTTCTTAAGTATTTAGTGAGTTTATTTTAGTTATTTTGAGTGTTACTACTCAATTCCTTGAGAAGTAAGTGAAAGTTTGTAAGTGTTGGTCCTGTTGAAGTCTTGTGCTTTGCATTGGAGTAAGTAGGAGTCAAAGGACCACTTGAATGAACATTCCAGATAAGTATTTGTAACTTGGTTCAAAGTTTTATAAATATGTTTTGTTGTGTGAATTCAATGTATTCTGAGTAGTTATTTTTCTTTCTCCTTTCAACCATGAAAAGATAATAAGATAATTTGATTTTGTTGAAGAACTTAACTTAAACTTTAAAAATTATTGTGATGATATTCATACTTGATCTTAATTTACTTTTTAAACTGGCTATTTGAATTGTTAAAATCTATTGAAGAATTCTAAGACCTATCCAGAGATGAGTTCTTAACTAGTAAATATCACATGAATCCTTGGGTAATTGAAGGCCTTCAGCGGGTTATTCAAGGTAAAGTGCATATAAATAGAGATATATTGTTTATTGGGCGTAGAATTAATTAGTTTTTAGAGTAACAGACTAAATTCTAATAATTTGGTTTATAGAAAGGGAATGGGTCACTAGTAGAGCTGACCATAGCTACCCTTGGACATCTAGAAGTATGAGTCTAGATTAACCTATTCTACCAATAATACATCCTGAACCAATCTATAAATTAGCCATTGTTCTTTATACTATCCAGCGAAGGTAAAGAATAGGATTACTTCTATTTGGCGCAATACCATAATCTCAACTTCTCCACAAATGATAGTTATTCTGAAAAATCTTGGATTATTTGAAAATGAGAAAGTTCTTTTATTTATACTTGCATTAACCTTTATTTTATTGCTGCTTTACTTACATCTAGTAGAAATTTCATTAAACTTAAAATCTAAATTTTGTAAAGAAATAAAGTTATAACTACTTTTAATTTGAAAATCTACTAATTTCTTCAATTAATCTTCCCTGTGCGATCGATAACCAAGACTCGACTAGAGCCCTGTATTACATGAGCGATACGTATACTTGCGTTTGAAATTGTGACTTTACTAAATCATTATATATATATATATATATATATATATATATATATATATATATATATAAATCTAAGTTCATAAATTCTCGCATATATAAAAATCGTCAGACTTCCTTTAGAATTCACTTCAAAAGGAGACCATGCAAGACCAAAGTCCTTGAACCAATAAAACAAGCAGTTATATAAAATTTCAAGTGGCACGGATTTATAAAAACCAACAGAATTCATTTCAAGCATGCTAGAGGGTAGTGGAATGGAACTAAAATAACTTCATCACGCAAAATCATTTAGGAGGATTGTTGGATGCAAGTTTCCTCTGAAAAAGCACAGCCAAGGATGAACGACACCTTTGACAGTCAACCCATCTCCTCTAAAACGTGATCCCAGTGAACTTAAGGTCGAGGAGGTACCCTGGCTACCTCAAAAACCTGCATAGGTTGAAAGAAACAAATTCACTAGAGAATAAGTTATGCATATGCTAAAACAAGTAACTTTATTTAGAGTTCATAATTGCTAAAACAAATAAATTTTACTTAAGGGATGTCCTCATCCGTTACTGAAAGTAAAAAGATGTTAGTAGACAATAAAAGAAGATTAATTTTAATTCAACTGTCAAAGATTATCTTACCTGAGTAAATCTTAAGCCTGCCACCAATAAATTTAATTCACCTCTTACTAAATCATCATCATCTTATAGCTTAACCAACCGTTCTATTTTTTGTGTTAATGCGTATTTGTAAATCTCGTAACCAAACTCAGCTCTAAGTAATGCCATAGTTTCCTGCCAGCCCATTTTTTCTTTCCAATCAACTTTATTCATATGAACCAGGGTTTCCATATATTTACAGACAAAAACACCACAATTGACGCTATTTCTTTTCTTTGGAAGGCCTCAGGTGATTACGATTTTCCATTCACTCAAATCCTCAGTGAACGCTCCTCCGACATCCTTAAGAAAATGTGTAATCCACACATTAAAAATTATAAATGAATAAGAAATTACATTAAATATTGTGCATAAAAATATTATATAAAAGAACAATGGATTCGTCAAGGTTCTAAAAATGTCACTGGTGATCGCCATGTGCATTTTGTTGGGAAAAGTCATAGAATCTCCACTTGCGCTCATTCAATACAACAACAAGCAATGTCCAATGTTGATTATTGATTATTGGTATCAAAATTAACTCCACATTCTGAACAATCTTCTTTGTAATGTGTTCAACAAATTGTTTAACATTGCCTATCTTCCAGATCTGAAATACAAATACAATGTCATATCAAAACTAAATTTACTGTTAGATGTATTTAAGTGTATTTAAATAAAATGAACTTCATATTTTACTCAGTGGCATGGAGACACGTATAGGTATGATTTATACTGTTCTGGGGCGTTGCATCTCTTGCTCTCAAGCAGCATAGCTAAACGGTTGACTTGCTCGTTTCCCAACCAACCGTTCATAAGAAGTTCATTAAGATATAAACGAGTCAGCAAGACCTTATTTGTATCAACGACTAGGTCAGATCTGCATTTTAAATAATAAATGAATTCAAATATAGTATAGGATTAACAACATAATACAAAAACATAACTCACTAATAAAACAGTGAATTTGCTACAACAACGATCGATTGTTTCCCGCATATAATCTGGAATTAGTTGTCTACCAGGAAAATCGAGAACCAATGCTGCTGAACGTGCCTATAAGACAAGCAACTAACAATTTTTTTGTGGGAAGCTGAATGATTGTAATGTGAAAGGTAAATAAGTACTCTCAAACCTTCTCAGAGATGTGGTGATCATCAACATCGAAGCTTTTAACAGGTATGGTTGGTGAAACAAAACTAACGTTGTTCATTGCCTATGGATGTCCAACTATTGATTCCCTTGTATCTACAGTTTCAAGTTCTACTTTGTTGGCTGGAGTCACTTCAACTGCGTCTGCTTTAGCTTGAACCTGTTATTGATTGCATGTTATTAATTGAATTTTTTATTAATAATAAATATTAAAAGTAGAACATCAATTATATGATTCTTATAAAATTTTTACCTCAGACGCCTCCAATGTTGTTCTTTTATTTTCTTGTTGTTGGAAAACCATGAATGGAGAACTTAGCTGCTTCTTTCTTCTATCCTCTATTTTCTTAATTCTTCGAATCAAGCTTCCTTTTTGAGTCTCTTTGCCCCATTTCTTTATAAATTCAACAACTGGTTTTTTTTTCTTCAAATCAATTACCTCAGATTTCAACTCTGTTATTGCATTCTCTATATTTGTTAGCCGTGTGAAAACGGCGCCTTGAAAGTCCAGAAATATTTTACTGTGACCTTTCAACAATTCATGTATTTCTTGAAAGCCATGGTCATGGCTATGTACGACTTATTTTCAGGTTGTGTGTTTTATTTTGAAAAGGGGTCGCCTAACAGAAGTTGTCGGCGAATTTTTAATTTAATTTAAATAAATAATTTGAAAAGTAGTATTTGATTTTAAAAATAATTTTTAGATTTGAAGATTTTAAGATATGAAATCAAACCGATCTCACATCCCAAATAGTTTATATAAACGAGCACCGTACCACTAACCGTGTATCTATCCCTAAGGATAGACACATCGCTTGATGGTGGGGCTCGATTAAATAAACTAGAAGATTTGTGACATCCGTTTGATCCGCGAACCAATTTTATAAGCCGACAAATTCCCCGCTTAATATGAAAGCATTAAACGAGGTTTATATTACACGGGTTCTTTAAAATTCCCTATAAGGGCAAGCCCTTATAGTTAATTACATCTTAAGTGACGAGAATCACCTAAGAAAACTCTCGATAATAATCAATAATTCGCTCTCAAGAATTTCAAAGTTTAAGTTTTCGAGGGATTGAATTTTGGAATTTCGATAGGGAATGGATCAAATTTGGAACATTTTATTTTGAGAATTCAAAGGAATAAAAGTAGGAGAAATTACAGATTCGAAGCGAACTTCGGTAATCTCCCGACTATCCTATTGTTTGGCTTGGATTTAAGAAAGTCCTAATGTTTATTTAAATGTTTTGATCTTGCCAATTTTAATTAATTAGGGCTTATATTTGTATGATAAAATCAAACAAATAGCCTCGAAGATGTGAGGGTTTATTGTCGTACCGGACGACTACCTCGGAATCCTAAGACCGGTTAGGGCTTAATTTGCAATGCAAGTGCCTAACGAAGAGTTGAGGATTTATGTTGCACTGTGCAAACTACCCCGAAGTCCTATGGCTTTGTTATTTAATTCTAGGAAAGTTTTGCTTGATGTAGATTCAAGTTTCTTGCGACGACGATGGCCGTGCTTGCCCACCATGCTCCGAGCTCCTTGTTGTTGCAGAGGTTTAGTTTTAGAAGTCATAAATCGGGGGATGAGAAAAGTGTTTTGGTTTAGAGAAGTCTTAATTTCCAAGTGTTTTATATGTTTTAATTAAAACAAATCTTAAAGTTGATTATAACGACACCGGTTAAGATCCCACGGTACCATCCTTCCGGCATCATTATTTTTATCGGATTCACTTAGTCCAAATGAATTTGCTAAACTCAACTGAATGAGTTCCACACTTTCATTTAGACCGTGGAAATCCCGTTAGCAACACGTAGGTTACATCATCCGAGGTATTCCCGATCATCCAACAGGACGTTTTAATTTAATTGTAATTGTAGTTTTGTATTCTGTTTGTGATTAAATTTTGAGTTGTTTTATATTTTGAAATGTTGTGGCGGTGAATTTTATCTTGCAATGACTTTTAACTTAGTTTTGGTTTCAGTTTTAGGGACTATCCTAAAGGTGTGGGTTTTCATGCAACGATTGTTTATCATGTAAGAAAAAGTAAGTGCAATGCGATTAAATAAATTGCAAGAAAGTAAATTGCAGGAAAGTAAATTGCAATAAAATAAAAGCGTACCTGGAGGGTCTTCCCGTCATCCCAAGCTGCACTTAAAACACAATTAGAATACTTAAACAAGCTCCTAGGTAAAGCTAAGGGAAGGGTTATGGTTTTCTACCAAATTCCTAATCCTATAGCTAGTCATTTCCTATGACGTCTAGGTCTTTGTATTTTGGTTTGAGGACGATTTTCTTCATCAAAGAACAATTAAGTCCAATTGTTCTTATAAATGTCCTATCATATTGAGGAAGTGCTTAAGAATAATCTTAAACATCTTTTCAATATTTCTAGGATTGTTTTAAGTCCAAATGGGTTTAATTATATAAATGAATTAATCGTCCAGGGATTCAAGTTTTGTTAACTTGCTCGATTGAACTAGGACATTTGAATATCCTATAAATGAAGTAACATTTCATTTAATGTTATGTTTAGGAGTTATGATAACTAAAGCTTTTGAGAGTAAATTGGTGTTCAAATGATTTGTGATTTAGTTTAATTTCCATTAATGGGTTTAAATTTGGAATAGTGTTCAAATTATTTTAGATTTATTTTGAATTCTTTATGTCTTTGGTGATGTTATATTTAATTCAACTTAATTTAATTTAATTTAATTTAATTGAGTTTTAATTTAATTTAATTCAATTTAACTCAATTTAGTTTGATTTGATGTTACATTAAATTAATTTGATTTGATTTAGTTTTAATTTAATTTGATTTAATTTAATTTAATTTAACTTAATCCAATTTAATTTACTTAATTTAATTTAATTTTTAATTTTAATTTAATTTAATTTAACTTAATCCAATTTAATTTACTTAATTTAATTTAATTTTTAATTTAATTTTATTTTTTAATTTTAATTGAAATTTTTTTAAAAGAGTTTAATAATTTAATTTTAGTTTAATGATTAAGTCTTTTAATGTTTTGAATTTGAGTTATCATTTTAATTAAGAATTAAATATTAATGAAATGATTAATTTAGGGATTTTTTAATTAAAGAACAAATCTCTTCCTAATAATATCCCTATTTTAATAATTCCAATTTTATTATTCTTCCAAATTTAATCAATTATTTAATTAAAGTTTAATTATTTTAAATTGCTTAATGGGTTTCTACCCTTTAATTATTTAAATTTCAATCATCCAAATAAAATTAGGATCAAAGATTTTACTTGTTAATTTTTATTAAACCTAAAGTTTTAATTAAGGATTAAGATTTTTAATTACCATTTTTACCCTTTAAGCTTAATAATTTCATAACTCACTAAATTGAACTCAAATGAACTTGAAATTTTCATGTGACTTCACTCATATGTCAATAAAGACATGACAGGAGAAAATGTGATTTTTCTGTATTTAATTTATTTATATAATTATTTTTGGTAGAAAATAAAGATTTTCAAGGAAAATTTAATAACATGACCAAGGAAAAGTTTCTGTCCTTAAGAAAATTAGGGGACATTCCTAATGACCAGAGGACCCCTTGGAACAATTTTAATGATTTTTTGAATTATATTATTTTTATTATAATTATTTTAAATTTTGGAGTGTTAATTAATTTAAAAATAAAATAAATGTTGAAAAATGAATTTTATATTTTTCAAAAATCTCTCTGATATCAAAGAAATCAGAGAAGCAAATTTTACAATTTTCTAATTTTTTTATGATTTATTATAATTATTTTAGTGAAAATGCTAGAAAATACATTTTTTTTAATTTTAAAATTACCCTAGAGCTTTAAAATTCAATATCTCACTATATAGACCTAAGAAAAATATGGGGTTTGTTCCTAAGTGATTAAAATTCAAAATGTGACATTTTGGTGAATTTTATTATTTTTGTGATTTTTATTATTTTTTAATTATTAAAAATATTAAAATAATATTAAAAATCAACTTTTTTAGAAAATTGAAATTTTAATTTTCTTAGATTCCCCTAATATCAGAGAGGCTCCAAAACCAATTTGGTGAATTTTTGAAAGGTATTTTGAAAGTTATGAATTTTTAAATTTTAAAATGACTAAGTGGCTTAATCAACCCAATTAGTGGGGCTAACCAAGTCCAATTGACCTCAAATTTTTATGGTAGGTTCCTCTGATCCTAAAGGTCAATGGAGAATTGATTTGAAGTCAATTTAATGTATGGTTAGCTCTAATTAATTAGAGACCTATTTTGAGTGTTTAAGCCAATTAGGGTTGTTTTAAATGAACTAACTCAAAACCTATTTTTCCTAAGGTTCTCTGGTCATAAGGAACATCATCAAATTTTCCTAGAATTTATTTCACAACATACTATTTATTGGAATTAAAATACTCAAAACGAGTAACATGAATTTGAAAAATCAATAACTCTTCATAGGGATGGCCTCCGACTTTGGAAAATTCGGGGAATGTTCCCAAATTCGGAGGCTTCAAAAGCCCTATAGTCTCATGCCAAGGTGAATTGTATACATGCATGGAGAATTAAATGTATGCAGAGAGTAAATAAATTATAAAAAATAAAATACTTAATGAAATTAAATGATTTCTTTTCCACATTATCCTCCTCTCGTTCACTCGAAGCAAGAGGGTATTTTTATTTTATTTTTCTGATTTTTCTACACAAAGTTATGAATTTTTGAAGTTTAGGGAATTAAATAAATCGAAAAAATCCCTAATTTTCTATTTATCCACGCGGCGCCGCGTCAACCTCGGCAGCTCCGAAACGCCGCGTGGCGCGCTCCCATTCGACGCCGCCATCTGACTCAACGCTCCCGGGGCCCGCTGTATCGTTCCGTCTTCTGATCCGACGCGATCCTGGCCGTCCGTCCGCGCGTGTATTAAATGGACGGCATCCGTTCATCGTCCCCAAGTGTCCTCACCCGAGAGCCGTCCACACTAAATCCCTAATATCTCACTCGATACTCAATGGATTTTCATGTTCTTATGCTCTATGGATTCGTCTTGAAGAGGCGAACACATCTATACGGTTATCATGCATTGAAATTAAAGCATTTGAAATGGAGAATCTCCGGAAGCTCGGGATGAAGAATTAGCTCATACCTTTGCTCGGAGAAGTGTGGCTTCGATCCGAGAGTTGTTGCTCCTTCGATTGGATCCTAGCAAGCTCCGCATGAAGTCTCCCGGTCCAGTGAATTGTCTAGGTTGGATTTCGACCACAGCTCGATCACAAAGCTTGGAGGCTGGAGCAACCGGGAAGCTCGGAGATGGGGCTTTTGCTGGTGGACACCTTCCTCAGTCCGGTGAAGGTGTAGAACCAATCAATTTGGGGATTGGCTCACCGTGGAGAAGTGTCCCGGTTTTGGGTGGAATTTCAATTGAAAAATTGGGTTTTGTCGATGGGGATTAGGGCAAATTGACACCTGGGATCAACCGCTCTAAGGGTGGAGAAGGGTTTGAAACAATTTTGGCGAGTTTCGGCAAGGTTTGTGCAACTCTCCTCTCATGGCCGTGAGGGGGTCGGGTTTAAACAGAGGTGGCTGGAGAGCCTCCCGGGGATGGCCAAGGGTTGGGATCAGCCTGCTCTGGTCATGGGAAGAACGACCATGGTGGCCATTGGGCATGGGGCGGCTCAGCAAGGTGGAATTCCAAAGTTTGGCTCCTCCCAAGGTCTCGGCCATGGTGTTTTCCGGCGATCCGGGCGGCCGGCCGGCAGCATGGGTCACCTTCGGTGGTCGTGGAGTCCAGGGCTTGAAGTTGGTGAAGTCAATCGGAGTTTGACATGTGTAAAGGCTTTGAATTAAAATGGAATGGAGAAGGGGTCATTTTGGCTTCAATTTGGTCAACCCATTGGTTTGGGTTGGGTGCACCTCCCCATGGCCTCGATTTTTGGCCGAGAGGATCAGTTGGGTCGCCCAAGAGAGAATGGTGTGGTCTCTATCCATGATGAGGTGGCTAAACATGGTTTAGAGTGTGTCATGGATAAGGTTAAAAAAGCTTAATGAAAGATTAGGAAAGGAGCCCCTCCTTTTACCATTAATGGCATGGTCACATGCCAAACTTTCATGGCTCCATATGGCTTGTGAATGGCTCATCCTTGGCTCCATTTGGCTTGGGAAAAGCTTCGGTCAATTTCATAAAAGGGATTTAAGAAAATTTTGATATTTTGATGGGAATTTGTATGGGGCTTGATTTGGAATTGTTTAATTGATGACTTTGAAACTTAGGGGCAATTTTGATTAAATGGATGATGAGGGGAAGTGCCATGTGGGCTTTAGATGAATTTGGGCTTTTGAATTTGAAGGAAGTGGGCTTTTTAGGAAAGTTTAACGGGAATGGGTTTTTTGATTTTAGGATGGGCATTTGGGTGAAGATTTTGTGAAGGACCTTGTCAAATAAGTGTTATAATTGGTTTAGGGATGTTCTATGAAGGGCTTGGAGTCAATTTGGTGTGATTTGGGGTTGAATTGGTTTGAATTTGGATTTATTTGGTAAGTGGGCCTATGTAGGTCAAATTGGGCTAACTTGGGCCAATGTTGGGCTAGGGTTGAAATTGATGTAAAATTAATGTTAAGAAATATTTATGGGAGTGTTTCAAAGAGGTTTTGACTTTGGTTGGGCTTTGATTTTGGGGTTTGGGCTCATTTGGGTTAGGTTTGGGTTTAGGTCAAAAATGGGCCTTTTAGCTTGGGGTTGAATTTGAGTGGGGTTTGGGTCTAAATTTTGGGCAAATCATGTTAGTGTTTTGTTTGTGGGAATGTTAAGGAAGATTTAGAAAAGATTTGGGGTTAATTGGAGTTGAATTGGGTGAATTTGGGTTAAGTTTGGGTCATGGGTCCAAATCGGGCTTTAAGGCCAAAAGTGAAATTGGATCCAAATGTCAATCAAATTGAACTTGGATTTGGTCTAGATTGGTATTGGGAATGTTGAATTGAAGTTTAGAACTGAATTGGACCAGAATTTGGGTCAATTGGGTAGGTTTGGTTTGACATTGGGTTCACTTAGGGTTAAAATGGGTCAAATTTGGGGTTTTGACAAAAGTAGGGTAAATTGACAAAATTGGCCCATGGTGTAGTTGGACAAAATGAAATTGGGAGTATTTGGGATTGTCTGGAATTTTCTGGGAATTTTCTGGGAATTTTCTGAATTTTTGGATTTTTTGGCCAAGAGGGGTATTTTGGGTATTTGGAGGGTATTGGGAGGTATTTTTGGAATTTTTGGTATTTTTGGGTATGGATGATCAATTTGGGTGATGTGGAAATGTTTGGGAATGATTTTGGAGGATTTTGGGTAATTTGAAAATTTTGCAAAAATTTGGGTAATTTCAAGAGTTTTGGGTAGGTGTAGCGTGTAGGGTCCCGGGGTCAAAAATTGAAAATTTGGGAAATTGAAGATTGGGTGAATTTGAGTGGAATGAAGTCATTTTGGTTGAGCCATGAAGCCATATCAAGCTCACATGAGCCATGAAGGGACTCATTTGAGGCATCCACTTATGTTGCTCCTAACCCTCTTAGCGAGGGTTTAGGGTTAAGCGACCATCCATGTGAATCACCTACATGAGTCGGGAGGTCATGTTGGGTATGGGTGTGGTTTTAGGAGGTGTGTGGAAGTGTAGTGTGTAGGTGTAGTGTATAAGTGTAGTGTGTAAGTGTAGTGTGTGTGTAAGTCCGCCCTTCACTGCACCGAGCCACCTGCGTGGCGCTCTAAGGCCAAAGAGTCCTATAGGAACTCATCCTTTAAACTTCCACATTTGATTTCAACCCTCTAGGTGATTAGGAGTCTATCGTCAAGTTTGTGGAGTTTGAAGGGAGTTTAGAAGTGGTTTGAGTTTCTAAAAGGTGGGTCCCAATTCTAGTCCTCTAAGATAGTCAAATGAAAAGCCTAAGGCTAGATCCTAAGCACTAAAAAGAAGAAGAGAAGACTTCATAAAAAATGAGGTCAACAAATGGACCCCCAATAGGTGTGGTGAGCTGACGGAGCACACCGCGCGTATTGGTGTCGACCGAGCGATCAACAAAACCAACACAAACGTCCAAGTGACAAACTTAGGACAAAGCAAAAGAATTTCCGCTGGGGAGTATCGGGTATGTTCCCAAACCGGAGATACTCGAACTCTCGCCTGGGGAAAAGAAAAGGAGGTGAATTCCGAATCACATGACCTCGGGAGAATTTCGATTTAGATTTTATTTTGTTTCGGTTTAAGTTTGACGTGTGAACTTAGATTTTAGTTCGGAGTTTTAATTTAGATTAAAGTTTTGTCAAAATTAATTTGAGGGATTTGATTTGAAATGAAAATTGGAATTCGAGGTTTTAGATGTAACATCTTCAACCTCGAAAGAAAATTGAATTGATCAAATTGAATCATTGCAATGAGGAGAGATCTCGGAGCAATGTCGTATTGGATGTAAAATCCTTAACCTCAAGAGTTTGATTTTGATGTATTTCATTCGTTGTAGGGAAAGAATCCTAAAGCAAGTGCGGTCTTGGATGTAAAAATTCTCGACCCAAAAAGTTTGATTTTGATGTATTTCAGGTGCGATAGGGAAAGAATCCTAAAGCGAGTGCGATCTTGGATGTAAAATCCTCGACCCAAAAGTTTGAATTTGATGTATTTCAGTGCAATAGGGAAAGAATCCTAAAGCAGTGCAGTCTTGGATGTAAAATCCTCGACCCAAAAGTTTGATTTTGATGTATTTCAGTGCAATAGGGAAAAATCCTAAAGCAGTGCAATCTTGGATGTAAAATCCTCGACCCAAAAATTTGAATTTGATGTATTTCAGTGCAATAGGGAAAGACTCCTAAAGCGATGCGGTCTTGGATGTAAAATCCTCGACCCAAAAATTTGAATGTGATGTATTTCAGGCAATAGGAAAGAATCCTAAGCAAGTGCAGTCTTGGATGTAAAATCCTCGACCCAAAAATTTGAATTTGATGTATTTCGAGTGCAATAGGGAAAGAATCCTAAAGCGGTGCGGTCTTGGATGTAAAATCCTCGACCCAAAAATTTGAATTTGATGTATTTCAGATGCAATAGGGAAAGAATCCTAAAGCGGTGCGATCTTGGATGTAAAACCCTCGACCCAAAAATTTGAATTTGATGTATTTCGATGCTAATAGGGAAAGAATCCTAAAGCGATGCGATCTTGGATGTAAAATCCTCGACCCAAAAATTTGAATTTGATGTATTTCGGTGCAATAGGGAAAGAATCCTAAAGCGATAGCGATCTTGGATGTAAAATCCTCGACCCAAAAATTTGAATTTGATGTATTTCGAGTGCAATAGGAAAGAATCCTAAAGCGATGCAATCTTAGATGTAAAATCCTCGACCCAAAAATTTGAATTTGATGTATTTCGATGCAATAGGAAAGAATCCTAAAGCGATGCGGTCTTGGATGTAAAATCCTCGACCCAAAAATTTGAATTTGATGTATTTCGAGTGCGATAGGAAAGAATCCTAAAGCGATACGGTCTTGGATGTAAAATCCTTGACCCAAAAATTTGAATTTGATGTATTTCAGGTGCAATAGGGAAAGAATCCTAAAGCGGTACAGTCTTGGATTTAAAATCCTCGACCCAAAAATTTGAATTTGATGTATTTCAAGGTACGATAGGAAAGAATCCTAAAGCAGTGCAGTCTTGGATGTAAAATCCTCGACCCAAAAATTTGAATTTGATGTATTTCAGTGCAATAGGGAAAGAATCCTAAAGCAGTGCAGTCTTGGATGTAAAATCCTCGACCCAAAAATTTTGAATTTGAAATCTGATTTAGATTTGATTTGAAATTTGGAAGGATTGAATTTGAAATTTGATTGAGAATTTGATTTGAGATTTGGAAGAAATTGAATTTGAATTTGATTGAGATTTGAAATCCGGAAAGATTGAATTTGAAATTTGGAAGGATGAGTTTGAACTCGGTTGAAATTTTGATTTAAGATTTGATTTAAAATTTATGTTGCTTTTGTTTATCTTTTAATGATTCAAATTTTATTTTATCGTTTATTTAATGTTCATGTGAATTTGGTGTTCGTCATTTTTAGATTTTTTTAGAAAGTTTTCTTTTATTCTCTTTTTATTTCTTTTCTGTTCTTTGTTCGAAGTTCATTTAACTTTAATGGCGTTTCCCAATCAATTTGCACAAAAGAGGTGAAGGCCAAAAAAATGTGACATGGTCACTTTCATTCCAATCATGTTGAAGATACATCGTACAACTTGATCTGGCATATATTTCATACAATCCATGTAGACTCAAAACGGACTATGTATGATCTTTGTTGATCCATCCAAAGAAGCATCTGTCAAAAATCCATGTCTGAATAGTGGGGTACATGGTCAATAACACCACCTTCCAAGCCATCCTTGGCAAGGATGCCGTATGGATGTACATCGGAGGTGTGATATTTTCCATGTAACTCATGACTCGTAAGGCCGGAGGTTCTCTAGCTCCGGGTCCGGCCGGAAATGGTAAGGTGTCTTCCCGTCATCCATTCTCCCGAAAGTAACCGAGATCCGCTTCACCGGTACTCCCGGTATGCAATGCTTAGCGATATCTGCTCCGTTGCCCTTCAGTATCATGACGGAACCTACCGGTAAAGGTATCTTCACTGGCCCTCGGAACTCACCCGGGCCTGCTATCCGGAGGTCAGATCCGAACATGATGTTACACTCGTTCAGGAAAGAGACCGTGCAGAAGGGTCTGACAAAGTCGTGGTGATCTATGTGTGGGGGTATGCAGTCACCCTGTTTGTAGATGTTGATAATGCAACTATTGGGTATGCAATCTACTGGCAGTACCCTCCATGTTATCAATCTCTTTACCATTCTCTCGATGACTAATGGCATCGGATCCACTCGCCCATGACGGAGTATTCCCGTGGGTTTCCCTTCCGTCCTCCGCAAAGTTAGTAGCGACATCCGCATTGTATCGTGATTCTTCCCTTCCCCGGCATCCATCTCCGGGGTTCCGAGTAGGTATTTTCCCTTAGGCGGCCTGCTCGGCCCATTCTTTTCAAATCCTGGATACAATCCACGATTTGCTATTGTTCATACTCTGAGAATACGTCTGTATGTAGCTCGAGGCCCTCTAGTATGTTGATCCTTCTGCCTCTAATTCTCTCGAAGTATTCAAAGGTTTTCTTTTCAACATTTTGCATCCTCTCCAGCTCGTATTCCGGAATGATCTGCGGATGGCGAGGCCTCGGTGACATATTGTGGGATATACGGTTCAATCCCTTCACGTTCTCCCCGCATACCTCGGCTCCTCGTGGATGATGCCTGTCGGGACATCCCCCGGGGTTGCTTCCGCAACAAGGTCATGCATCACCGGTGGTTCTATCCGGTGGCGTGGTAGCCTTCTTTCTTCCGATCTTCTGGAGATTTCCCTGGTCCTTTCTGTTATCCTAGGAGCTGGCCTCCTTTCTTCAGGTTCCTGGTGAACCGGTGTCCTTGAAGTGTACGTACTAGTAGTAGTAACTGTCTCGTCACGCTGGTCCGCAGCTAGTTTTGTTAACATCTTACGGATACGGCGATTCTTATTTCTTCGTCGCGTTGCTGTGAGAGTAGCTCTCCGCACTTCTTGAATCTCCGTGGGCGCGGCGCTGACAAGCCTGCCCTCTGCTGTAGCGACTACGCATTTTATTTTCTTGTCTTCTTCGCATTTGCCTTTCTTTCTTCGTCGTCGGATTGGTGGCTTGGGCCACCCACTTTCATCACCGTCCGCCCGGGCAGTTCTTCTCGATCAATCGGGACCCGAGTCACTTTCCTCGTATCGTAGGCTCCGTCGGTGCGAAATCCGAGTCAATCTCGATTATCGCTCCATCTTTCACCCTCTTTTCATCGAGTGCAAGGCTTACGCCATTCTTAAAGTTCGGGACCAACCGCTCGTTCGGCATTTCCCTGCGAAAAGACAAGGAAAAGGATCAGGGTCGTACTAAGAACAAGAACATTAAGAAAATGTTTATTAAAGACATTTTTTTTATTACTCTTATATTTTAAAATTTAACGAGAATGAAGCGGGATAAGATCGTGAAAGAGATTTTGATTTGGAAAAGAAAACAAGGAAAACTTTATTATCACGATTTTATTTATTTTAGCACATTTTATTATTTTTGGGTTCGGACTCAATCATAAGTAATTACTTCGCCCGTGTTTCTTAGGGATGAAGAATTCATTCCTTCAAAACATCGAGTAGCGTAATACTTTTTCAAGTATCGTCCGTTGATCGGAAGCATATGTCGTTCTCCCCGGCAATTCACTAACCGGTAGGAACCTCCCGAGTATACTCGCTTCAACCACAAACGGCCCTTCCCAAGTGGGTTCAAATTTTTCTCCTATCTTGCGGTGTGCAAGGATAGGTCTCTCGAGAACGAGAACTAAGTCACCAACTTTGAAGGTTCTCGGGCGGACCCGCCTTGTCATGGGCTTGAACCATCTTAGCTTGGTATAGTTCTAAATTCCTGTCGTGCTGCAAGTCTTTTCCCTTCCGGGCTTTCTAATTCTTCTAGTCGTAATTTGGCGTTTTCTTCGCCGTGATCTTGTTTGCAACCGCAATTCCGAGTGAAGGAAGCCGAACCTCTAAAGGTAACACTCGCCTCGGACCCATACACCGGAGCGTAAGGTGTAGCTTGAGTAGGAGTTCGAAGGTCGTCCGGTAGGCCCATAAGGCTTCTAACAACTTCTCGTGCCAATTCCTCTTATTATCGTCCAAAGTTTTCTTTAAGATTCGAACGAGAGTTTTATTAAAAGCCTCGCCGAGGCCGTTTCGGTCTCGGGTAGTAAATTGTCGAGTATCGCCGCCGATTCCGTGTCTCCCGACAAAATTGTTGATTTGTGTGCTTCTGAATGCCGACCCATTATCCGAGATGATCCCGCGCGGCACTCCGAAACGGTAGACAACTTGGTTCTTGAAAAACCGTATCACGTGGTGTGCTTTCACTTCTCTAAGTGGAACCGCTTTTGCCCACTTGGAAAAGTAATCTGTAGCCGCAAGAATGAAACGATGTCCTTTTGAAGATGGTGGTTCTATTGGACCCACTATATCTGTGCCCCAACATTCAAATGGCCACGACGCAATTGTCGGGTGCAGCACATTTGGAGGTTGGTGTAGAACCACTTCGTGCACTTGGCATTGGTGACAGCTCTTGGCGATTTTCATGCAGTCGGTCATCATCGAGGGCCAGTAGTACCCTAGTCTTTTAATTTTCATTTTCATCTTCGGACCCGACCGGTGAGCGCCACGCAGTCCCGAATGCACCTCCTTAACAATTTCACGGGCCTCGGACCCGCTTAGGCACCTTAGCCACATTCGATCAAAAGACCTTCGTACAATGTGTTGTTTATTAATGCGTAAGACGCAGTTCTTTTCTTGATCCGATGGGTTAGCGACCTATCGTCCGGTAGCTTCCCGCTCGCAGGTAGTCCATCAATGGTCGTCGCCAATCTTCCGTGTTTTCCGTCACTCGCCGCAACCGATTCTTTTTCTTTTTCGATTTGTGTATTGTGTCTATGTCGAGCCGTGATAGGACCCGACGTCCGTGAACCGACACTTCCACCGATTCATCTTGCAAACGAGCAAATTCTTTTGCGAGACGGCTAAATCATCTCGCTAAAGCATTTTCTTTTCCGGGAATTTTGTAGATCGTTACATTTGGAATCTGTTCCAACAATTATGTATGGCATACTCGGAAGTATTGTTCGAGTCTTGGCTTTAAAATTCCGTATTGTCCGACGATCCGTTGAATGATTAACCGCGAATCCCCGTAGATGTTGATGTCTATTATCCCCATTCGAATAGTTAATTCCAGTCCCGTTATGAGGGCTTCGTATTCGCTTCGTTGTTTATACACGGTCTCGTCAAGTGGTAGGAGTATCTTAACATCCCCCGCTCCGGCGTTATAAAGATTAGCCCGATTCCTCGCCTTACACGGCACTATCACTTGCGATTCTTCGTCTTTGTGTGCCGAAGATGCTCCGTCGAAATATAATTCCCAACGTCGATCATCGTGGTCTTCTAGATTCATTATTTGTTCATCCGGCAAATCGTCATCGAGAGGAGATTCTGCCGCAAAGGGTGTGCTCGCGAGAAAGTCCGCTAAGACTTGTCCCTTCACGGCACGCAGAGGCACGAAAGTTATATCGAATTGCAATAATATCATCGACCATCCGGCAAGTCCGCTGGAAAGTGTCGGACGAGTCATCAAGTATCGCAATGGATTAAACTTCGAGATTAGGTTGACCTTATGAGAAAGCATGTAGTGCCTGAGCTTTTGAGCGGCGAAGATCAGGGCTAAACAATGCTTTTCAATTGCGGGATACCTTACTTCCGTCGGAAGTAAACGACGGCTTAAGTAGTAAAGAGCATTTTCTTTACCCTCATAATCGACACTGAGCTAACGGGGCTCCGAGAGAGTCGTCTAAAGCCGCGGTGTAAAGTATCGACGGTCTACCCGAGATCGGGGCCGCTAAGACGGAAGTGTCATTAAATATTGTTTAATGTCCTCGAAGGCCTTCGGCATTTCTCTTCCCAAATAAATTTGGCGTCCTTTTTAACTAGTGCCGAGAAAGGTCGACACCTACTCGACGGTGTTCGAGATAAAGCGTCGAAGATATGCCGACTTCCCTTGAAAAGATCGTAGTTGTTTTAAGGTTTTGGGAGGCGGCATTTCTAAGATAGATTTAATCTTCTCCGGTCGATTTCAATTCCACGATGTCGGACAACGAATCCTAAGAATTTCCGGAGGTGACGCCGAAGGCGCATTTTAAGGGATTCATCTTAAGGTTAAATTGTCTTAATCGTTCGAAAACAATTCTCAAATCATACGAGTGGTTTTCCTTTACTTTGCTTTTGATGACCACATCGTCCACGTAGCATTCGACTCGATTGTGGATGAGATCATCAAAAATTCTTGTCATTGCTCTCTCGGTAGGTCGCTCCCGCGTTCTTCGATCCGAATGGCATCATCGTGTAGCAAAATACTCCGATCGGCGTTCGAATGCCGTAAGCTTTTCATCTTCTGGAGCCATTTTTATCCGGTTGTATCCCGAAGATCCATCCATGAACGAGAATATTTCATGTGTTGAAGCAATGTCGATCATTAATTCGGGATCGGTAGAGGAATTCATCTTTTGGACATGCCTTGTTTAAATCTCCGAAATCCACACAAATTCCGATCCGACAATTCTTCTTCTCGATCGGCACTACATTGGCTAGCCAAGTCGGGTATTGTTCTTCACTGGACAAATTTAGCTTCTATTAGCTTTTTAACTTCGGCTATGACTTGTTGTTCGATTTCTAGACGCATTCTTCCGGGACCTTGTCCGACCGGGATGTAGCAGGATCCACTCCTAGCTTATGGATCGCAACCTCTCGGAGCTAATCTCGGCATCTCGTCATAGTTCCAAGCAAAACAGTCTTTAAATTCCATTAATAATTTGATTATTTCTTCGGAGTCTTCTTTATTGAGTAAGGAGCTAACAAAGGTAGGTCTAGGCTCTTCGCTAGTTCCTAAGTTAACTTCCGTCAACTCATCTATTGTAGATTTGATTTCTTCTTCGAATTCTGGTGGAGCGTCTCTAATTTGTACATCTTCGGGTTCGTCCGTAGTTTCCATGCGGTTTCATTGGGCTCGCAAGTGACAACCAAGCAAAATTCGGTATCGTCGACCGATCCTATCGTGCCGAATCCGAGTCCATACTTTGAATTGGGAGGACGACCGGAGTTATTCCATAATTTTTCAAAATGTTAAGATTGACCTTTTGTCCATTGTCGAGGTAAGAAACCACGTTGAATTAAATTTTGAACACAGGGAGAGTACCACTCAAAAGGTAATTCCATTAATTCTGATGAAGTGACATCTTCGAATTGTACATGATTTTCAGTTTTGGAGGAAGAAGCACCACAGTAGACTTTGATTGGTTTTGCACCATCGCTACGTATCTCTTTGACCACCATACCCTCGATCTTGTTAGAATGGATCGGGGTTAGGGTCATAGTATGTACGTAGTGGTTAATCTTTTCGTACATTGATTTGTATTCTTCGTTCTTCTCATCTTCGAGAGAGATCTTGAATTGCGGCTTATTCGACTTATTGTCGCCGCTTCTTGTTCGATTTCTTTTTCTTCTTCGTAACTATCTTCCCAATCAACATTGATGGTTGGTTTCCTCCGTCCAACTCGTCCTAACGTCTCTACCACGGCCTCGTCCCCGGCCTCGACCTCGGATGCGAGTTGTGGAGAAACCTTCACCATCTCGCCGTAAGGGAGTGGTGAGTGATCGATGGACTAGAACTTCGGGTTCTTCGTCGTCCCGAACTTTCTTTGCTTCATTTGTTACGGTATCTCCGGAGAAGATCGTTTTCTTCGGTGGTGCATAATAAGTCGCATCTTCATGGATTCCAATTTCATGTACGGAGAATGGTTGTAAGTCGCCTTTGATGCACTCGTTCCCCTCCATCGTAGTATTTGATGCACCGATGCGGAGATGATGGTACCATCCCGTTTTCATGTATCCACTGGTCGGCCCAAGCGAGCGTTGAATGATGTCTCGAATCAATTATGTGAAATTTTGCGGTTGTCTTTGCCAAGTCACCGGTCTTCATCAGTAGGGTTATTGACCCGAGGGCTCTTTCTCCTTTCTGGTTGAATCCTCTTAATAACATTTTGTCTGCTTCGAGCTCGCGAGCATCAATTTCCAAATATGCTAGTGTTCGAAGACTCATTATATTGATTGATGCTCCTGGATCCACCAATACTCCGGAGAGCGTAAACTTCCCAATTGTAACCGAAATGTACAACGGTCGGTCGTGATCCGTCGTCCCAAGTAGTAGGTCACCGTCCGTGAAGGTAACGCCTCGTCGTTCTTTTAACGAGCAAACCTCATCTAAGGAATCTCCGGCCATTTGAGCTAAGCAAATTTCCGGATCAAGTAAGGCCTCGATCGAGCTTCTCTCATCTCCTTTGATAAGATGAGAGCATCGTAAATGCTCAGTTTGGCCGGTAGTTTCCTAAGATGGGCTAGCACGTTGTAGTCCACTTTATTTCCATGTGTCTCGGCTTCTTCTCGAATGGGTATTTCTTCTGCCGGGGTTGGTTCTTCTTGAACAACCACCTGCTTTCCTTTGTCCTTTGGACCCATTCTTGGAGGTAGAACTCTTCCACTTCTTAAGTCGACTTCTGTAATTTCTTCTGAATCTAGTGTTGAGTTCGCCGGTGTCTCCTCCTGAATCGGAATGACAGGTTCTTCTGTATTAGCTTCAGAGTCTGAAGGCTTGTTGACCTCATTTTTGATGAGGTCTTCTCTTCTTCTCTCTAGTACTTAGGATCTAGCCTTAGGCTTTTCCTTTGACCATCTTAGAGGACTAGAATTGGGACCCACCTTCTAGAAATTCAAACCACTTCTTAACTCCCCGCAAACTCTACAAACTTGATTGTAGACCCCTAATCACCTAGAGGGTTGAAATCAAATGTGGAAGTTTAAAGGATGAGTTCCTATAGGACTCTTTGGCCTTAGGACCGCTCTAGGTGGCCCTGTGCGGTGAAGGGGCTGACTTACACACACACTACACTTATACACTACACCTATACACTACACTTTCCCACACCCATACCTAACTTGACCTCCTGACTCATGTAGGTGATTCACATGGATGGTCCTTAACCCCTAAGCCCTTGGCTAAGAGGGTTAGGAACAACATAGTGAATGCCTCAAGTGAGTCCCTTCATGGCTCATGTGGGCTTGATATGGCTTCATGGCTTATGTGGGCTTGATATGGCTTCATGGCTCAACCAAAATGACTTCTTTCCACCCAAATTCACTCAATCTTCAATTTCCCAAATTTTCAATTTTTGACCCCCGGGACCCTACACCTACTAAACCTACCCAAAACCCTTAAAATTACCCAAATTTCTCAAAAATTTCCAAATCACCCAAGATTCTCCAAAATCAATCCCAAACATTTCCACATCACTTAAACTGATCATCCATACCCAAAAATACCAAAAATTCCAAAAATACCTCCCAATACCCTCCAAATACCCAAAATACCCCTCTTGGCCTAAAAATCCAAAAATTCAGAAAATTCCCAGAAAATTCCAGAAAATCCCAAATATTCCCAATTTAATTTTGTCCAACTACACCATGGGCCAATTTTGTCAATTTACCCTACTTTTGTCAAAACCCCCAATTTGACCCATTTTAACCCTAAGTGAACCCAATGTCAAACCAAACCTACCCAATTGACCCCAATTTTGGTCCAATTCAATTCTAAACTTCAATTCAACATTCTCAACACCAATCTAGACCAAATAAAAGCCCAATTTGATTGACATTTGGATCCAATCTCACTTTTGGCCTTAAAGCCCAATTTGGACCCATGACCCAAACCTAACCCAAACTCACCCAATTCAACTCCAATTAACCCCAAATATTTTCTAAATCTTCCTTAACATTCCCACAAACAAAACACTAACATGATTTGCCCAAATTTAGACCCAAACCCCACTCAAATCCAACCCGAGGCTAAAGGACCCATTTTCGACCTAAACCCAAACCTAACCCAAAATGAGCCCAAACCCCAAAATCAAAGCCCAACCAAAGCCAAAACCTCTTTGAAACACCCCCATAAACATGTCTCAACATTGATTTTACATCAATTTCAACCCTAGCCCAACATTAGCCCAACTTGGCCCACTTGGACCCATATAGGCCCACTTACCAAATAAACCCAAATTCAAACCAATTCAACTCCAAATCACATCAAATTGATTCCAAGCCCTTCATAGAACATCCCTAAACCAATTATGACATTTATTTGACAAAGTTCTTCACAAAATTTTTTATCCAAATGCCCATCCTAAAATCAAAAGCCCATTTCCCTTAAACTTTCCTAAAAGCCCACTCCTTCAAATTCAAAAGCCCAAATTCATCCAAAGCCCACATGACACTTCCTTTCATCATCCATTTAATCAAAATTGTCCCTAAGTTCCAAAATCATCAATCAAATAATTCCAAATCAAGCCACATGCCAAATCACCCCAAAATATCTAAAATTCTTAAAACCCATTTTTATGAAATTGACCCAACCTTTTCCCAAGCCGAATGGAGCCATAGAGCCATGCACAAGCCATATGCAAGCCATGAGAGCCTCTTTACATGTCACCATGCCATTTTGGGCAAAAGGAGGAGACTCTTTCCTTAATTCCTAAAGGTGATTAACCACTCCCATGATTCCTCTTAACCATGCTTATGCCTAATTGTGCTTGGATGGTGACTTGACCCTACTGATTATGCTGAGCCAAATCACTTTTCCCTCAGCCAAAACCAGGCCTTGGGTGGTGCACCTAGCCTAAATGGGTGGGTTGACCCATTTAGGTTCAAATTTAGCCATGCCCCCATTCCATTTTAATTCAAACACTTTACACATGTCCAAACCCAATTGACTTCACCATTGCCAAGCCCACGACCTCACACAGTCGAGATGGTGACCCATGCTCGTGAGCCAGCCGCTCGGATCGCCGGAAAACACCACACCCGAGAGCTCGCATGTGAGCCAACTTTGGAATTCCACCTTGCCGAGCTGCCCCATGCCCGATGGCCACCATGGCTGTTCTTCTCCTCACCGAGAGCGGTGATCCCATGCCTCGATTCCCCCAGGAGGCCCTCCACCCTCTCCTATTTAAACTCCACCTCTCTCGGCCATGAGAAGAGCTAAGCACAAACCTTGCCAAAACTACTGCCAAAATTGTTCCGGACTCCTCCCCATACACGAGCACTTGATTCCCGAGTGAGATCCCCCTGCCATTTCTCCTCCGCGAGCTCGATTTCAAAGTTGAAATTCCACCCAAAACCAGGGACACTTCTCCACGGTGAGCCAATTCCCAAATTGATTGGTTCTACACCTTCACCGGACCAAGGGAAGGTGTCCGCCGATAAAAGCCCCATCTCCGGGCCACCCGGTTGCTCCAGCCTCCAAGCTTTGTGATCGGGCTTGGTCGAAATCACATCCGGACGATTCACTGGACCGGGAGACTTCATCCGGATCTTGCTTAGGATCCGATCGAAGGTGCAACAACTCTCGGATTGAAGCCACACTTCTCCGAGCAAAGGTATGAGCTAATTCTTCATCCCGAGCTTCTGGAGATTCTCCATTTCAAATGCCTTATTTTCAATGCATGTTAACCGTATGGATGTGTTCGTCTCTTCAAGAGGAATCCATAGAGCATAAGAACATGAAAATCCATTGAGTATCGAGTGAGATCTTAGGGATTTAGTGTGGACGGCTCTCGGGTGAGGACGCTCGGGGACGATGAACGGATGCCGTCCATTCAATACACGCGCGGACGAACGGCTCAGATGGCGTCGGACCGGGAGACGGTACGAGAACCGCGAGGCCCGGGCCGCCGACTCGGGCGGCGGCGTCGAATGGGAGCGCGACGCGTGTGCGTTCGGAGCCGCCGAGGTTGACGCGGCGCCGCGTGGATAAATAGAAAATTAGGGTATTTTTCTATTTATTTAATTCCCTAAACTTCAAAAATTCATATCTCTGTGTAGAAAAATCGGAAAAATAAAATAAAAATACCCTCTTGCTCGGTGAACGAGAGGAGAATAATGTGGAAAAGAAATCATTTAATTTCATCGAAGTATTTTATTTTTTATAATTTATTTACTCTTTGCATTATTTAAATTCTCCATGCATGCATACAATTCACCATGGCATGAGACCATAGGGCTTTTGAAGCCTCCGAATTTGGGAACATTCCCTGAATTTTCCAAAGTCGAGGCCATCCCTATGAAAAGTTATTGATTTTTCAAATTCAGGTTACTGTTTTGAGTATTTTAATTCCAATAAATAGCATGTTTTGAAATAAATTCTAGGAAAATTTTATGATATTCCTTATGACCAGAGAACCCTAGGAAAAATAGGTTTTGAGTTGGTTCATTTAAAACAACCCTAATTGGCTTAAACACCCAAAATAGGTCTCTAATTAATTAGAGCTAACCATACATCAAATTGACTTGAAATCAATTCCCCACTGATCTTTAGGATCAGAGGAACCCATCATAAAAATTTGAGGTCAATTGGACTTGGTTAGCCCCACTAATTGGGTTGATTAAGCCACTTAGTCATTTTAAACTTTAGAAATTCATAACTTTTAAAATACTTTTTAAAAATTCACCAAATTGGTTTTGGAGCCTCTCTGATATCAGGGGAACCTAAGAAAATTAAAATTTCAATTTTCTAAAAAAGTTGATTTTTAATCATATTTTAATATTTTTAATAATTAAAAAATAATAAAAATCACAAAAATAATAAAATTCACCAAAATGTCACATTTTGAATTTTAATCACATAGGAACAAATCCCACATTTTTCTTAGGTCTATTTAGTGAAATATTAAATTTTAAAGCTTTAAGGTAATTTTAAAATTAAAAAAATGTATTTTCTAGCATTTTCACTAAAATAATTATAATAAATTATAGAAAAATCAGAAAATTGCAAAATTTGCTTCTCTGGTTTTCTTGATATCAGAGAGATTTTTGAAAAATATAAAATCCATTTTTCAACATTTATTTTATTTTTAAATTAATTAACACTCCAAAACTTAAAATAATTATAATAAAAATAATATAATTCAAAAAATCACCAAAATTGGTCCAAGTGGTCCTCTGGTCATTAGAAATGTCCCCTAATTTTCTTAAGGACAGAAACTTTCCCTTGGTCATGTTATTAAATTTTCCTTGAAAATCTCTATTTTCTACCAAAAATAATTATATAAATAAATTAAATACAGAAAAATCACATTTTCTCCTCTCATGTCTTTATTGGCATATGAGTGAAGTCACATAAAAATTTCAAGTTCATTTGAGTTCAATTTAGTGAGTTATGAAATCATTAAGCTTAGAGGGTAAAATGGTAATTAAAATTTTAACCCTTAATTAAAACTTTAGGTTTAATAAAAAATTAACAAGTAAAATATTTGATCCTAATCTAATTTGGATGATTGAAATTTAAATAATTAAAGGGTAGAAACCCATTAAGCAATTTTAAAATGATTAAACTTTAATTAAATAATGGATTAAATTTGGAAGAATAATAAAATTGGAATTATTAAAATAGGGATATTATTAGGAAGAGATTTATTCTTTAATTTAAAAGTCCCTAAATTAATTATCTCATTAATATTCAATTCTTAATTGAAATGATAACTCAAATTTAAAATATTAAAAGACTTAATTATTAAATCCTTTTAAAAATTTCAATTAAATTAAATAAATTAAATTAAATTAATTAAATTAAATTAAATTAAATTAAAATTAAATTAAATTAAATTAATTAAATTAAATTAAATAATTGAATTAAATTAAATTAAATTAAATTAATTAAATTAAATAAATTAAATTAAATTAAATAAATTAAATTAAATAAAATAAATTAAATTAAATAATTAAATTAAATTAAATTAAATTAAATTAAATTAAAATTAAATTAAATTAAATTAAATTAAATTTAATTAAATCAAATTAAATTAAAATTAAATCAAATCAAATTAAATTAATTTAACATCAAGTCAAACTCAATTGAATTAAATTAAATTAAATTGAATTAAATATAACATCACCTAAGACATAAAGAATTCAAAATAAATTGAACACTATTCCAAATTTAAACTCATTAATTGAAATTAAACTAAATCACGAACCATTTGAACACCAATTTACCCTCAAAAGCTTTAGTTATCATAACTCCTAAACAGAACATTAAATGAAATGTTACTTCACTTATAGGATATTCGAATGTCCTAGTTCATCGAGCAAGATAACAACAAAGCTTGAATTCTCGGACGATTAATTCATTTGTATAATTAAATTCATTTGGACTTAAAACAATCCTAGAAATATTGAAAAGATGTTTAAGATTCCTCTTAAGCATTTCCTCAATATGATAGGACATTTATAAGAACAAATTGGACTTAATCGTTTTTTGATGAAGAAAATCGTCCTTAAACCAAAACACAAAGAACCTAGACGTCATAGGGAATGACTAAGCTATAGGATTAGGAATTTGGTAGAAAACCATAACCCTTCCCTTAGCTTTACCTAGGAACATGCTTAAATATTCTAATTGTGTTTTAAGTGTAGCTTGGGATGACGGGAAGACCCTCCAGTGTACGCTTTTATTTTATTGCAATTTACTTTCTTGCAATTTACTTTCCTGCAATTTACTTTCTTGCAAATGTACTTTATTTTTCTTGCATGATAAAACAACGAGTTGCATGAAAACCCACACCTTTAGGATAGCCCCTAAAACCGAAACCAAAACTAAGTTAAAAGTCATTGCAAGATAAAATTCACCGCCACAACATTTCAAAATATAAAACAACTCAAAATTTAATCACAAACGAACACAAAACTACAATTACAACTAAATTAAAACGTCCTGTTGGATGATCGGGAATACCTCGGATGATGTAACCTACGTGTTGCTAACGGGATTTCCCACGGTCTAAATGAAAGTGTGGAACTCATTCGATTGAGTTTAGCAAATTCATACGGACTAAGTGAATCCGATAAAAATAATGATGCCGGAAGGATGGAACCGTGGGATCTTAACCGGTGTCGTTATAATCAACTTTAAGATTTGTTTTAATCAAAACATAAAAAAAAACACTTGGAAAATTAAGACTTCTCTAAACCAAAACACTTTTCTCATCTCCTGATTTATGATTTCTAAAACTAAACCTCTGCAACAATAAGGAGCTCGGAGCATGGTGGGCAAGCACGGCCATCGTCATCGATGAAACTCGAGTCTACTTCAACGAAACTTTCCTAGAATTAAATAACAAAGCCATAGGACTTCGAGGTAGTTCGCCTAGTGCAACATAAATCCTCAATTCTTCGTTAGGCGCTTGCCTTGCAAATTAAGCCCTAACCAGACTTAGGATTCCGAGGTAGTCATCTGATACGACATAAACCCTCACATCTTCAAGGCTATTTATATGATTCTATCATATAAATATAAGTCCTAATTAATTAAAATTGACAAAATCAAAACTTTTAAATAAACATTAGGATTTTCCTAAATCTAAGCCAAACAATAGGATAGTCGGGAAATTACCGAAGTTCACTTCGAATCTGTGATTTCTCCTTCTTTTCTTCCTTTGGATTCACAAAACAAAATGTCCTAAACTTGATCCATTCCCTATTGAAATTCAAAACTTCAATCCTTGAAAACTTAAACTTTGAAATTCTTGAGAGCGGAATTATTGATTATTATCGAGAGTTTTCTTAGGTGATTCACGTCACTTAAGATGTAATTAACTATAGGGGCTTGCCCTTATAGGGAATTTTAAAGAACCCATGTAATATAAACCCCGTTTAATGTTTTCATATTAAGCGGGGAATTTTGTCGGCTTATAAAATTGGTTCGCAGCACAAACGGATGTCACAAATCTTCTAGTTTATTTAATCGAGCCCCACCGTCGAGCAGTGTGTCTATCCTTAGGGATAGATACACGGTTTGTGGTGCGGTGCTCATTTATATAAACTATTTGGGATGTGAGATCGGTTTAGTCTCATATCTTAAAACCTTCAAATTTGAAATTATTTTCAAAATCAAATACTACTTTTCAAATTATTTATTTTAATTAAATTAAAATTTCGCCGACAGATTTCTGTTAGGCGACCCCTTTTCAAAATAAAACACAACCTAAAAAATATGCCGACAAGGCTCTAACTCTATTGCGACTGGAGCTCCTCGAAACTCGCAGATAGATTCGTTGCTTGTTGAGCTTTCGTAGCCTCCTTGATGGATGTCTTCTTCGTTATTTTAATCGTCGAGATTGTGTATGATTTGAGAATTGTCATTGGTATTGAAATCGATGTCCGGATTGTCGCTAGTTACGTAATCATTAGAAACAGTCAAAACGTAGCCAACGCCATCACCCTTATCATTATATGATCCCACCGAAGTGAGCAGATAATCATACAAAATCGAGGTTCGAGGGATTTCTCCCCGAATCGAAACAACTATCCTAGGATAAGCAGCCCCTAGTCCAGCCTTAGGAGTCTCGGTCCTCTCTTCTTCGTCGATTTTCTTCTTCTCTTCAATCATCTCCCGTTGAGGTGGTTCTTCTATCGCAAGTGATAAGTACCGGCTTAACAGGTCTCGAACTCTGAATTGAAGCTCGCACCGAGGCGGTTCGGATGCTGTCTAAAATCTTTTTCGAAGACCTCGTCCAGGCGGTAGTCCATCCATCGTCAGTCGTATAGGGATCTATCGGAATGATGGGATCGATTGAGATAACATTGACAGAACCTCCTTTTCGGGGTTCCTTCATGTACTCTTTCGGGATTGTTATATTCCCTTTCCGAAGGTTGTCGTTGAGCCAACTTTTAAAGGTAATGCAATCTTCTATCTTGTGCCCAAGCATCCGGTGGTAGGGGCAAAAGTTGGGATCACCTTTCTTGTTGACTTCCTCTGGTCTTTTAGGCTCCGGCAGTGGAAATCCGGAGTCTTCATCGGACTACGGAACATTTTCGGCATCGCTTCATTCTTGAACGGATATTCTCCGCTCGGAAGTTCCCTTAATGTACGTTGCGGACGAGACGGTTGTTCATACTTGCGGAGACGACCGATAGCTGGACCGGGTTGCTGGTAGTTCCGTTGTGGTTGCTTGCGGCCGTTCCGGTGGTATTTGCATCGGTTGCTTGCCTTTGTCAATCGCTGCAACGATCCCGGATTTCTTTTCGAAGGTCTTCACCGGCTTCGCTTGTCCGTCTTGTCGGCGAAACTTAATTGCTTCACCTCTTCTTGCAAGCTTCCGGCCTTGCTTAACAACTTCTCGAAAGTCTTAATAGTGAATCCTTTGAGGAGAAGTGCTTATCGGGCCGTGAATGCTTTTAAGTAAAATGCCAACTGCATGTTGTTCTTGCAGTTGTGGTTCACACTTCATGCTTAAGTTCCTCCATCGAAGTATGTAATCCACCAAAGTTTCATTCGGCCTTTGTTTCTCTACCACTAAATCACCTATAGTGATGTGGTGCTGAGCTCCGGCGAATCGCTTGATGAAGAGGTTCTCTAGTTCTGAGAACGTCTTCACCGAACCATTTGGTAATTCTGCATACTAGTCGAAGGCGATTCCTGACAGACTGCTGACGAACTGTCGGAAGAGTAATGCATCGCTCCCGCCGGCATTACAACAACTGGCACGAAAGTGTGCAACATGCTGTCGGGGGTTCCCGGTTCCATCGAAGGTCTTGAACAGAGGTGGTACGAAGCCTTTCGGGTATTGGACATGCGTTGAATTCTTCCGGGTAAGGTCTACCCGTCCGAATGGATGTCCCGCTCTTCGATTGTGCTAAGGCTTCGCACTTCGTCGTTCCACCAAGTTCTTGATATCCTTTTCGGGGATCATACTTTGTGTTGTATCCTTTTTCGACTGATCATCCCCATTGACGGATGTAATCTCCTTTCCTCCGTCTACAATGTGAATAACCTCCGGGGTGTCTCTCTTTGTGGTTGTACTTGACTCCGGAGAGTGGCCGGAGCTACGGCCATCTCTTCCATCCTTTTCGCCATTTGAGCGATCGTGTCGTCTTTTTCCTCGAAGCCGCCTTCTCATCGGTTCGGCTCCTCTCTTTCGCGGCTGCAGGAGCACCTTGCGAAGCTGATGAAGCTCGTGTCTCAACCATGTTGATTTCTGTGTATTCGTCGTCCATGAATTCCGATGAATCAATCTCGTCTCCGAACTTTTCTTCTCTTTCTTTTGCCAACCGTCGGATATCGGTTCTCAACTTTTCCATGGCATCTTCTAGCGGGGCTTTCTGTGTGTCTTTGCGGTTGTCGTGCGATAGCTGCCGGGTCCCCTTTTCACGAGTCCCCTTTATCGCAGTAGCACTTTCTTCAGATTCCAGCCTCCTGGCGAGACTTTCTTTCTCGGGCTGCTGTTTCAGTCTTAATTGCCCGTAGTGGGACGCCATACCATCCTTCTAGCGGCAGAAGGTCTAGGACCGGATGGTCCTGTCGGCCAAATGTCGGAAGGTGGTATCCTCCCTAATCTGTAATCCCGAGACAACAACGGGCGGACTAGCCTTCATTCTTTTGCTTGGCTTTTCTCGTCATGATGGCGGGTTCTACTCGGGGCCCAAGACGGGATTTGAGCGGCACCCGCCCTATCCTTCGTAGAATCTCCGATACGGGCGGTTTTCCTTCTTTGCTAACTTTTCTACCAAAGTTTGCAGTCGAGCAAACGGCGTAGTTCTAGTCCTTTTCTTGCGGCTATCGTTGTAATATGCGGGTCGAGGTAACGTGGCGGCAATCTTGCGAACATTTTCCTCGTCCTCTGCGGCGAGAGGGGATGGAACCCGCTTCCTCCCAAAAGTGGTATGTATTCGAGCGGCGGTGTATATTCGCGGCGGTGTATATTCGCGCGGTTCCGGGATTTCCTCCAGAAAGCAACTTCAGCAGCTCTGGCCTTCCTGGCAATCTTCCTACTTCTGTTCCTTCTTTGGGTCTTTGTCAGTGATGGAATCCTTGAGCTGGACCCGATTTCGAAAACAGAAGGTCTCACAGGAAGATCTGTACCCTCCACGGTAACAAGTTTACCATAATTCTGGATTTCTTTCCCCTTTGATTTGGCGAAGTCGGGGTAGGTGCGAAACAACTAGACCGATGGGGGTAGTAAGAACGGTCCTCTGCGGACAAGCAGTACTCCTCTTAGTCGGGATCCTTTGCGGGGAGGAAACTCTTGGGTCGACCTAAGGTTGAACTCAAGCAGCGGCTCCTCAGCTTCAAATACCTTGTTCGTCAGTGCAAAGAGGGAGACATCGGTGATCTTGACATTCGTGTTTTCAAACCCTTGTCCAAATCGGATGATCCCATTGTCGGGCAGCTCATCCTTATAGACAGCGAAGTCCAGTCCATTGGTGAAGGAGAAAATCAATTTCGGGGCTTCCATTTCTGCAGGTAGATTCGGTTGTCCGTCCTGAGTTATGCTTCTTTTCTTTAGGAAGAAAAGAAAGGAATTGAAAAGAGTCCGAACACATTCTTGTTCATGTATTTATAAGAAGGAATCATTTGTTAAAATAATCACTTATTAGAGGGTTTGTTTATTTAGAACGGAATGTTCAAAGGTGTAGAGAAGGTAAGGAATCAGATTCGGAGTTGGAAAGGAAAAGAGAGTCTTAAGCAAGACTTCTCGACTAGAAGGATCATTCCTAAACTAACACCTATTGGGGGTCCACCCCACCTCAGAAATGAGGTAAAAGGATCTCGGAACCTCTCTGTTTAGGGGTGTCTAAACAGTGGTTCCTAAATCCGAGAGAATGTTGGCTATACTTGTTCAAGGTAGAAATAAACATAGTATCCCAACGGAAAGAAGGGTAGTTCGATCCATTAGGGACATGGATGCACTACCGATTTTTGAAAGCAGAATTATTTGACTAAAATGGAGAGAGGAATTGTCCTCAGCGGAGTCGCCAGAAATTGTACGGCTTATTTTCAGGTTGTGTGTTTTATTTTGAAAAGGGGTCGCCTAACAGAAGTTGTCGGTGAATTTTTAATTTAATTTAAATAAATAATTTGAAAAGTAGTATTTGATTTTAAAAATAATTTTTAGATTTGAAGATTTTAAGATATGAAATCAAACCGATCTCACATCCCAAATAGTTTATATAAACGAGCACCGTACCACAAACCGTGTATCTATCCCTAAGGATAGACACACTGCTTGATGGTGGGGCTCGATTAAATAAACTAGAAGATTTGTGACATATGTTTGGTCTGCGAACCAATTTTATAAGCCGACAAATTCCCCTGCTTAATATGAAAGCATTAAACAGGGTTTATATTACCCGGGTTCTTTAAAATTCCCTATAAGGGCAATCCCTTATAGTTAATTACATCTTAAGTGACGAGAATCACCTAAGAAAACTCTCGATAATAATCAATAATTCGCTCTCAAGAATTTCAAAGTTTAAGTTTTCAGGGATTGAATTTTGGAATTTCGATAGGGAATGGATCAAATTTGGAACATTTTATTTTGAGAATTCAAAGGAAGAAAAGTAGAAGAAATTACAGATTCGAAGCAAACTTCGGTAATCTCCCGACTTTCCTATTGTTTGGCTTGGATTTAGGAAAGTCCTAATGTTTATTTAAATGTTTTGATCTTGCAAATTTTAATTAATTAGAGCTTATATTTGTATGATAAAATCAAACAAATAGCCTCGAAGATGTGAGGGTTTATTGTCGTACCGGACGACTACCTCGGAATCCTAAGACCGGTTAGGGCTTAATTTGCAATGCAAGTGCCTAACGAAGAGTTGAGGATTTATGTTGCACTAGGCAAACTACCCCGAAGTCCTATGGCTTTGTTATTTAATTCTAGGAAAGTTTTGCTGATGTAGATTCAAGTTTCTGTCGACGACGATGGCCGTGCTCGCCCACCATGCTCCGAGCTCCTTGTTGTTGCAGAGGTTTAGTTTTAGAAGTCATAAATCGGGGGATGAGAAAAGTGTTTTGGTTTAGAGAAGTCTTAATTTCCAAGTGTTTTTTACGTTTTAATTAAAACAAATCTTAAAGTTGATTATAACGACACCGGTTAAGATCCCACGGTTCCATCCTTCCGCATCATTATTTTTATCGGATTCACTTAGTCCAAATGAATTTGCTAAACTCAACCGAATGAGTTCCACACTTTCATTTAGACCGTGGAAATCCCGTTAGCAACACGTAGGTTACATCATCCAAGGTATTCCCGATCATCCAACGAGACGTTTTAATTTAATTGTAATTGTAGTTTTGTGTTCTGTTTGTGATTAAATTTTGAGTTGTTTTATATTTTGAAATGTTGTGGCGGTGAATTTTATCTTGCAATGACTTTTAACTTAGTTTTGGTTTCGGTTTTAGGACTATCCTAAAGGTGTGGGTTTTCATGCAACAGATTGTTTATCATGCAAGAAAAAGTAAGTGCAATGCGGTTAAATAAATTGCAAGAAAGTAAATTGCGGAAAGTAAATTGCAATAAAATAAAAGCGTACACGGAGGGTCTTCCCGTCATCCCAAGCTGCACTTAAAACACAATTAGAATACTTAAACAAGTTCCTAGGTAAAGCTAAGGGAAGGGTTATGGTTTTCTACCAAATTCCTAATCCTATAGCTAGTCATTTCCTATGACGTCTAGGTCTTTGTATTTTGGTTTGAGGACGATTTTCTTCATCAAAGAAAAATTAAGTCCAATTGTTCTTATAAATGTCCTATCATATTGAGGAAGAGCTTAAGAATAATCTTAAACATCTTTTCAATATTTCTAGGATTGTTTTAAGTCCAAATGGGTTTAATTATATAAATGAATTAATCGTCCAGGGATTCAAGTTTTGTTAACTCGCTCGATGAACTAGGACATTTGAATATTCTATAAATGAAGTAACATTTCATTTAATGTTACGTTTAGGAGTTATGATAACTAAAGCTTTTGAGAGTAAATTGGTGTTCAAATGATTTGTGATTTAGTTTAATTTCCATTAATGGGTTTAAATTTGGAATAGTGTTCAAATTATTTTAGATTTATTTTGAATTCTTTATGTCTTTGGTAATGTTATATTTAATTCAACTTAATTTAATTTAATTTAATTTAATTGAGTTTTAATTTAATTTAATTCAATTTAACTCAATTTAGTTTGATTTGATGTTACATTAAATTAATTTGATTTGATTTAGTTTTAATTTAATTTGATTTAATTTAATTTAATTTAATTTGATTTAATTTAATTTAATTTAACTTAATCCAATTTAATTTACTTAATTTAATTTAATTTTTAATTTTAATTTAATTTAATTTAACTTAATCCAATTTAATTTACTTAATTTAATTTAATTTTTAATTTAATTTTATTTTTTAATTTTAATTGAAATTTTTTAAAAGAGTTTAATAATTTAATTTTAGTTTAATGATTAAGTCTTTTAATGTTTTGAATTTGAGTTATCATTTTAATTAAGAATTAAATATTAATGAAATGATTAATCTAGGGATTTTTAAATTAAAGAACAAATCTCTTCCTAATAATATCCCTATTTTAATAATTCCAATTTTATTATTCTTCCAAATTTAATCAATTATTTAATTAAAGTTTAATTATTTTAAATTGCTTAATGGGTTTCTACCCTTTAATTATTTAAATTTCAATCATCCAAATCAAATTAGGATCAAAGATTTTACTTGTTAATTTTTATTAAACCTAAAGTTTTAATTAAGGATTAAGATTTTTAATTACCATTTTTACCCTTTAAGCTTAATAATTTCATAACTCACTAAATTGAACTCAAATGAACTTGAAATTTTCATGTGACTTCACTCATATGTCAATAAAGACATGAGAGGAGAAAATGTGATTTTTCTGTATTTAATTTATTTATATAATTATTTTTGGTAGAAAATAAAGATTTTCAAGGAAAATTTAATAACATGACCAAGGGAAAGTTTTTGTCCTTAAGAAAATTAGGGGACATTCCTATTGACCAGAGGACCACTTGGACCAATTTTGATGATTTTTTAACTTATATTATTTTTATTATAATTATTTTAATTTTTGGAGTGTTAATTAATTTAAAAATAAAATAAATGTTGAAAAATGAATTTTATATTTTTCAAAAATCTCTCTGATATCAAGGAAATCAGAGAAGCAAATTTTACAATTTTTTGATTTTTCTATGATTTATTATAATTATTTTAGTGAAAATGCTAGAAAATACATTTTTTTAATTTTAAAATTACCCTAGAGCTTTAAAATTCAATATCTCACTAAATAGACCTAAGAAAAATATGGGGTTTGTTCCTAAGTGATTAAAATTCAAAATGTGACATTTTGGTGAATTTTATTATTTTTGTGATTTTTATTATTTTTTAATTATTAAAAATATTAAAATAATATTAAAAATCAACTTTTTTAGAAAATTGAAATTTTAATTTTCTTAGATTCCCCTAATATCAGAGAGGCTCCAAAATCAATTTGGTGAATTTTTGAAAGGTATTTTGAAAGTTATGAATTTTTAAAGTTTAAAATGACTAAGTGGCTTAATCAACCCAATTAGTGGGGCTAACCAAGTCCAATTGACCTCAAATTTTTATGGTAGGTTCCTCTGATCCTAAAGGTTAATGGAGAATTGATTTGAAGTCAATTTAATGTATGGTTAGCTCTAATTAATTAGAGACCTATTTTGAGTGTTTAAGCCAATTAGGGTTGTTTTAAATGAACTAACTCAAAACCTATTTTTCCTAGGGTTCTCTGGTCATAAGGAACATCATCAAATTTTCTTAGAATTTATTTCATAACATACTATTTATTGGAATTAAAATACTCAAAACAGTAACATGAATTTGAAAAATCAATAACTCTTCATAGGGATGGCCTCTGACTTTGGAAAATTCAGGGAATGTTCCCAAATTCAGAGGCTTCAAAAGCCCTATAGTCTCATGCCATGGTGAATTGTATACATGCATGGAGAATTAAATGTATGCAGAGAGTAAATAAATTATAAAAAATAAAATACTTAATGAAATTAAATGATTTCTTTTCCACATTATCCTCCTCTGTTCACTGAGCAAGAGGGTATTTTTATTTTATTTTTCTGATTTTTCTACACAAAGTTATGAATTTTTGAAGTTTAGGGAATTAAATAAATCAAAAAAATCCCTAATTTTCTATTTATCCACGCGACGCCGCGTCAACCTTGGCAGCCTCCGAAACGCCGCGTGGCGCGCTCCCATTCGACACCGCCATCCGACTCGGCGCTCCGGGGCCCGCCGTATCGTTCCGTCTTCCGATCCGACGCGATCCCGGCCGTCCGTCCGCGCGTGTATTAAATGGACGCATCCGTTCATCGTCCCCAAGTGTCCTCACCCGAGAGCCGTCCACACTAAATCCCTAATATCTCACTCGATACTCAATGGATTTTCATGTTCTTATGCTCTATGGATTCGTCTCGAAGAGACGAACACATCTATAAGGTTATCATGCATTGAAATTAAAGCATTTGAAATGGAGAATCTCCGAAGCTCGGGATGAAGAATTAGCTCATACCTTTACTCGGAGAAGTGTGGCTTCGATCCGAGAGTTGTTGCACCTTCGATTGGATCCTAGCAAGCTCCGGATGAAGTCTCCCGGTCCAGTGAATTGTCTAGGTTGGATTTCGACCACGCTCGATCACAAAGCTTGGAGGTCGGAGCAACCGGGAAGCCTGGAGATGGGGCTTTTGTTGGTGGACACCTTCCCTCGGTCCAGTGAAGGTGTAGAACCAATCAATTTAGGGATTGGCTCACTGTGGAGAAGTGTCCTGGTTTTGGGTGGAATTTCGGCTGAGAAATCGGGTTTTGTCAGTGGGGATTAGGGCAAATTGACACCTGGGATCAAGCTGCTCTAAGGGTGGAGAAGGGTTTGAAACAATTTTGGCGCAGTTTCGGCAAGGTTTGTGCAACTCTCCTCTCATGGCCGTGAGGGGGTCGGGTTTAAATAGAGGTGGCCGGAGAGCCTCCCGGGGATGGCCAAGGGTTGGGATCAGCCTGCTCGGTCATGGGAAGAACAGCCATGGTGGCCATTGGGCATGGGGCGGCTCGACGAAGGTGGAATTCCAAAGTTTGGCTCCTCCCAAGGTCTCGGCCATGGTGTTTTCCGGCGATCCGGGCGGCTGGCCAGCGGCATGGGTCACCTTCGGTGGTCGGGGAGTCCAGGGCTTCGAAGTTGGTGAAGTCAATCGGAGTTTGACATGTGTAAAGGCTTTGAATTAAAATGGAATGGAGAAGGGGTCATTTTGGCTTCAATTTGGTCAACCCATTGGTTTGGGTTGGGTGCACCTCCCCATGGCTCTGATTTTGGGCTGAGAGGATCGGTTTGGTCGCACAAGAGAGAATGGTGTGGTCTCTATCCATGATGAGGTGGCTAAACATGGTTTAGAGTGTGTCATGGATAAGGTTAAAAAAGCTTAATGAAAGATTAGGAAAGGAGCCCCTCCTTTTACCATTAATGGCATGGTCACATGCCAAACTTTCATGGCTCCATATGGCTTGTGAATGTCTCATCCTTGGCTCCATTTGGCTTGGGAAAAGCTTAGTCAATTTCATAAAAAGGGATTTAAGAAAATTTTGATATTTTGATGGGAATTTGTATGGGGCTTGATTTGGAATTGTTTAATTGATGACTTTGAAACTTAGGGGCAATTTTGATTAAATGGATGATGAGGGGAAGTGCCATGTGGGCTTTAGATGAATTTGGGCTTTTGAATTTGAAGGAAGTGGGCTTTTTAGGAAAGTTTAAGGGGAATGGGCTTTTTGATTTTAGGATGGGCATTTGGGTGAAGATTTTGTGAAGGACCTTGTCAAATAAGTGTTATAATTGGTTTAGGGATGTTCTATGAATGGCTTGGAGTCAATTTGGTGTGATTTGGGGTTGAATTGGTTTGAATTTGGATTTATTTGGTAAGTGGGCCTATGTAGGTCAAATTGGGCTAACTTGGGCCAATGTTGGGCTAGGGTTGAAACTGATGTAAAATTAATGTTAAGAAATATTTATGGGAGTGTTTCAAAGAGGTTTTGACTTTGGTTGGGCTTTGATTTTGGGGTTTGGGCTCATTTGGGTTAGGTTTGGGTTTAGGTCAAAAATGGGCCTTTTAGCTTTGGGTTGAATTTGAGTGGGGTTTGGGTCTAAATTTTGGGCAAATCATGTTAGTGTTTTGTTTGTGGGAATGTTAAGGAAGATTTAGAAAAGATTTGGGGTTAATTGGAGTTGAATTGGGTGAATTTGGGTTAAGTTTGGGTCATGGGTCCAAATCTGGGCTTTAAGGCCAAAAGTGAAATTGGATCCAAATTTCAATCAAATTGAACTTGGATTTAGTCTAGATTGGTATTGGGAATGTTGAATTGAAGATTAGAACTGAATTGGACCAGAATTTGGGTCAATTGGGTAGGTTTGGTTTGACATTGGGTTCACTTAGGGTTAAAATGGGTCAAATTGGGCGTTTTGACAAAAGTAGGGTAAATTGACAAAATTGGCCCATGGTGTAGTTGGACAAAATGAAATTAGAAATATTTGGGATTTTCTGGAATTTTCTGGGAATTTTCTGAATTTTTGGATTTTTTGGCCAAGAGGGGTATTTTGGGTATTTGGAGGGTATTGGGAGGTATTTTTGGAATTTTTGGTATTTTTGGGTATGGATGATCAATTTGGGTGATGTGGAAATGTTTGGGAATGATTTTGGAGGATTTTGGATAATTTGGAAATTTTGCAAAAATTTGGATAATTTCAAGAGTTTTGGGTAAAGTAGCTGGTGTAGTGGTCCTGGGGTCAAAAATCGAAAATTTGGGAAATTGAAGATTGGGTGAATTTGAGTGGAATGAAGTCATTTTGGTTGAGCCATGAAGCCATATCAAGCTCACATGAGCCATGAAGGGACTCATTTGAGGCATCCACTATGTTGTTCCTAACCCTCTTAGCCAAGGGTTTAGGGGTTAAGGACCATCCATGTGAATTACCTACATGAGTCAGGAGGTCAAGTTGGGTATGGGTGTGGTTTTAGGAGGTGTGTGGAAGTGTAGTGTGTAGGTGTAGTGTATAAGTGTAGTGTGTAAGTGTAGTGTGTGTGTAAGTCGCCCCTTCACTGCACCGAGCCACCTGTAGGGCGCTCTAAGGCCAAAGAGTCCTATAGGAACTCATCGTTTAAACTTCCACATTTGATTTCAACCCTCTAGGTGATTAGGGGTCTATCGTCAAGTTTGTGGAGTTGGAAGGGAGTTTAGAAGTGGTTTGAGTTTCTAAAAGGTGGGTCCCAATTCTAGTCCTCTAAGATAGTCAAAGGAAAAGCCTAAGGCTAGATCCTAAGCACTAAAAAGAAGAAGAGAAGACCTCATCAAAAATGAGGTCAACAGGCTACTCTGTGGATATGCATCGGCACGTGTTGGTTCAGGACCGACAATGTAAGGAACTAAAGCAGCATCAACATCGAACGATGGTGAATTTGGAATGGATTGAGTATCTTTTTGTGGAGACTCTTCTCTAGACTAGTTGCTTCGTCAACAGAATGAGGAACTAATGTAGGTTCACTATCTTTCAATTGAATAAAACAAGCATACACCTGCAAAAGTCATTACTTACAGTGAATGTCAATTAAAGTATCACGTTAACAGAATAACAGGTAAATGAATAATTAACTCACGTCGATAGACCTGAGTCTCTGAATAGCTAATTGAATTTTTGCAGCATTTCATTTTACTTTTTTTGTCCACGTCAACATCTGTGGTCAAGCCTCAGACAAAGCTGGAAGGACCAAGGACGCGTGCTCATAAAACCAGAGCTGCGCGAGATACGGAAAAATAATTATTTTAGATGTTCAGAATAACTGAATGAACTTTAAAAAATTATGTTAGTAAAACAAACCGTTAAAATAAAGACAAAACCCGTTAAATATCCTAATGACTCATCTGCCCTTATTTTCATGGCGTTGACAATCAGTTGCTCTATTAGGGATTGGTAAACTGTAGCGAACCGATTATAAGAGGTAAAGGCGCCTACATCATCGCACATAGAACACATTTCTTTCGATACTCTGAAGTTGTTAGAAGGAAAGAGTAAAATGTACATTAGAAATTTAATTAGTAATTGCAAGAAATTATGTGAGGACTCCCCTGGTGAAAAGTTCAGCAGTGCATCCTTTATTTGTCTTCCATCCATGCTCCCAGGCGAAACCTCACTCCAACATGCAGGTACACCTCTATTGGGCATGCCAATCAACAGTGCAACCTCACCTGAATCAAATTGTACCTCTCTCCCTCCCAAAATGAATGCCAGCCGATCAATATCCCAACAATTAATTATGTGCATTATCAACACATGATCTTGAGGGTAGGGAGGGAGTTCGAAGAACTGAACCAAATTCATAGCTTCCAACTCATTCCATGTTGGCTCGTCGATTAATGGTTAGACCTTATCAAGAACTTGTCTTACAGTAGATGGAAGACATCTGCAATTCATTGATCTAGTGCTCAATAACCTGCAATAATACAATAGAGCACTTTAACATTAGATAAAAATAATGACAATGCACATTTGAAACAAACAAAACATGCTGTTTGACCTAAAAAAAACCACCATAACATTAAATAATGCATTGAAACTAAAACCACCATTGCAATTAAATATCAAATAATACATTCACCTAGCTTAACACTAAATTCTAAAGACCACCATATCAGTCAAAATAGCATGCGGTTAAACATTAAAAAAAATCATGCAGTTTGACCTAAAAGATAAACCACCATAACATTGAATAAAACATTACAAAAAAAGTCACCATAGCAGTTAAATATCAAATAATACATTCACTTTGTGCAGCAGTAAATTCTATATACCACAATAATAGTCAAAATAGCATGCGGTCACACATTAAAAAAAAAACAAAGACAACCCTAACCAACTGTTGCTACGAACATAATACATCAATGATTCAAAAGCAGAACCAAGAAATTACCTAGAAATGGTGCCTGGCTTCTTCAGAACGTTCTTCTTCATCATTTTATTTGTCTGTTGGCTCTCCAGCTTATCCGTGTCTTCAACCTCCGCAACATTGGCCTCCTCCAAGCCTTCCAACCGCGCAAGCATAATCTCTGCACTTTCGTTCGCCTTTGGAAGAAACATGAAATCCTAGTATGAGCGAAAGGGGATGGGAACTAGCTGCACGAAGCCTATTTTTTTCGAAAATGCTCTTCAAAATTTTTACGACGGGTTAAAACGATTATAAAGGAAATTTACTCGTGGTACACAAGGAGTACAGTGTGATTATTTACGCTGTATCGCGGCACAGGTCGGTTACACCTAGGTTACAACCAACCTACATACGCGGTACCGCAGCTGGCAGGTTACGACTGGGTTATGTCGCGAGTACAGCGCTGTATAGAGTACGGCACGTTATTTCCGCTGTACCGCGGTTGGGAGAGTTACACGGACGTTACAGGAATGTTACAATCGCAGTACCGCCTTAAGGACGGATTACAATGGAGTTTCTCAAAGGTTATGTCCAAGGTACCGCATAGACGAGATTACACTGCTGTTACAACTAGATTATATTGAGTTTACCGCCGCAACCGCTGGGAGGTTTCATCCGGGTTACAAGGGGTTTACGAACACGTTACCGCAGGGGGGGTTATTGCTGCGGTAAATGAAGGGTTTACGGGGGTTACCGCCGTGGGCCAAGCAATCGGGTTAGGCACATTTATTTGACGAATTAATTGCCTGTGGGACCGGTGGTGCCAACGTGTCTCTTTCTGATTCGCCGTCAGACGCAGCACTATGTCCGGTTACCAGACCCAAATTTTTTCCCTTTGTATGAATGGCAAGAGAGGATTGGGTGGCCTTTGGCCCTCGAGAGACTGATCGCGAGACATCAACTATTATCAAGTGATGGAAAGAAGAGAGCACAAGCTTATGAACACGTCAATACTTCCTGCCTATGCTGGAGAGGTGGGCCGAAAGAAGACATTGGTGTTCTGTGCCAACAAAAATCTCGAAGGTGCAAAAATGATTTAATAGGTCTCAGCCTTCTATTTTTTTCTAAAGGATTGCACAAATGAGTGAGAAGAGCTTCTATGATGCCAACTAAACTTCTATATTGACTGCAGGTGCACAACACAAAGAGTCTGAGGGCACCGAGCAGAGTGGAGTCGAGCGGTGTCAAGGGAGAGGCTTGTTAAAAAGACGTGAAACGGGATTTGTCACCCCTCGGTCAGCTGCCCAAACATTCATCGAGCTGTCTGCGAGGGATGAAGCCAGTCACCCTTCTTCTATTGCCTGAGTCATCATGAGACCGAGCTCGAGCCAATCAGTCGTGAGGAGGTGCATCGAAAGGCCCAAGAAAGCACCTACAATCGATCTGAGTGACTCGCCTCGTTCCCAACTCCCCACTTACATGGATTTTTATGTAAGACGAGAGGGCAAAGGGGAGAATTAGCTTAGAAAGTTGCTTCACCTTGATCGATTTGAGGAAAGACTATTAATTGGATTTCCTTGTTTCAACTTTCTACCCCTTCACAATTATCTCAGATGGTTGCTTCACCTTGGTCGATTTGTGGAAAGATTAGTAATTGGATTCCCCAGCTGCAACTTTCTACCCCTTGACTATTGCCAACATTAAATGGTATTGTACTTTTGATAAGTTCATCAACGAACAAAGTCTCTAGGGCTTGCAAGTTTTGCTAATGGGACGCTAATCTTCTTTTTCTGTCATTTTTAGATATTTTTTATCGATTAGACGCAACACCTCACTGTCAGATTTTAGAAAATTTTATAGATTGAACGTCGTGCATTGCTGTCGGTTTTTGAAAAAAATTATCGGATCAGACGTCATGTGTCGCTATCAATTTTGCTGCTCATGTGGAATCACAGTTAGGTGGTCGGTTCAAGTTTCTCGAGTCTCAGTCAAATTTTACAATCTCTTGTGTGAACTTCCCAAAGTTTCCAGAGTGTCAAATAGACATGAAATTGTAAGAATACTTGAAAAAATTTTAACCTTTTATTAATTTTAATAATAAAATATATGGTTTGGAATGATAGCACATTCTTATTGCAGAGCCATGTGCTAATCAAGATAATAGGCCTGACTCCTATGATATGCATTGTTGGTTGCTTAGTTATCTGAGTATCTTTATGAGTCTTCAAAATGAGCTTGAGTAGAGTGTTGAGGATTATACCTTAGGTCTCACTTATCTTCACGGGCGGTCTTCCTTATTGGATGGCAGTTGGATCACTCAGTTATGAATGATGTGGGGGAAGAATTGTATTCTTCTACCTATATATGATCGTTGGCGAGTTCAAATAGCTCGACTAGCATCTTCAATTGTCGTAGGCCTATTGCACGAGCTCCATGTCCTGCACTTTCAGCATCTTCTTTTGGAAGCATGTGATAAACGAGTGATGGTTCTCGTTTTGTTCTTGTAAAATCTATACGAGGGCTTACAAATTTTTCCTAATGCTCTAGGGTGCTAGTATGCTATGCCATAAACATTTTCTTTGAATCAGCAAACGACGCGATCCCTCCCAACATCAATGCATTTTAGCACTTAAAGGATCGACTCCCTCAGCATGGAAAAGAAGAGACGATATTTCCATGCATCGATGATCCTCAAAAAACACACAGTTGACCTAAAAGAGAGTATATAGTTGGTCGAATCAATCCTACCCTTATAGGACTCTAGTGCCGAGATTTTGAACCTTTCTTGGGGCTCAGCCTTAGAGATTTACAGAGAGGATAAATTCTCTGGTTGTCGAGGCATCTTAGTATATCGAGACCGCTATTGATCAATTGGTACTGACCTAACACTATTGAAGTACTGGGAGTTATCTTCCCTTTCCAAAGCTTGGGGGACTTTTTGGTCTTTGGCCGCTGACCCTTCCTCTCACAGTTGCCACTCTCTTCCTCGAGCTAGCGCATCTTGAATGACATTTAGTATTCGATCTTTCATCTTTTGTTTATGTTTACTTACCAACTATGTAGTAAACTCTATGTTACAAGTGTCTTTGTTGTGGGTTTCTTTTCTGTGGATTGCTCAACTTCTTGTCTATGACATGATTCATGCGCATCGTACATTTTAGGATATTGAATCTTGATTTATTCGCGAATCACACTCCTAGGAATATAGTATAAGAAGAGAGAGAGAGAGCAGTAATGAATAGTAAATTTTTTGAACCATATCGACCTTTCCCAACCGTTTTGGCTAAGTTGATTATCCTTATACGAAAATATATTTCTATTTATAGAAGAAGAGTATAATAATTTGATATTATGTTTCCCCTTTATTTTATTGGGGGTTGTACATACTATTCTTGGTATTTTACATGTATAAGATTATTGTTTGGCTGCTCTCTGACTTGTTCGACTAGCTTGTTTGGCTTCGACTCAGCAGGGGTTGGTTCGGTTGACTAGGATTAGTCGGCGTCGGGTTAGCAAGCTAGTTCGGTCAGACAGCTTGGTTACCATTGTCGATCGTTTGATTCAAGATGACTATCAACTCTTGATCTGGTGGGAAACTCCTATCATTCTAGTGACGTTGGATTATCGAGCAAAGAGTGAATCACCAAACATGATAGGTAGCTCGCTTCTTCATGAGAATAGCTTGCGGAATGACTATATGACTTTTTGCCACCTTGTTAATTTTTGATCCCTAATGAGGAGTCTTGGAGCCATCCATGGGATGGCTGGTGATATTGCGGAACTCCACCTTTTCTTGGAGTAGATCTACTAGATGCATATCTATCTCATTTTAGTTTGAAGGATTTAGAATCGTAGTACTCAGTCAACTTTTTATCCTCCTCATGGCTCGGCCATCTGGTAATCTTTGGCTTCAGCTCAGATGGCCATATTTGGTTGTCTTTGACTTTGGCTTGCATAGCTGCATCCGGTCGGAGAAGTGACCTCCTAATCTTCTCTCGGTAGACCTTTCTTTATCGTTCTCTCCTCTCATCGAACATTAAATCTCCCCAGAATCATTATTGACACATTTTTAATGTACAAACGCTGATGATCAAAATCAGTTAAATCTTAATTTAAACTTGTGAATAAGCTCAGTTAAAGTTTCATTTAAAATTCCCTTATATTAAATTAAATTAAATTTTAATTTGTTGTACATAAAAGTAGATAAGAACTTTTTTCTTAAATGTTCATTAATTTTGTGTATTTATATGCTTATTTTAGTTATTCATTTAAACACTCATTTATTTTTGTAAGCTTATAGCTCATTTATATGTTCGATAAAGCACGTTTGATTAGAAAATAAATAGTATGAGAGCATTAATTTTAATTTTCTCAATAAATAATTTTTGATTATAATTTAAGAAGCTTGATAATTTACTTATTAACGTACTCAATAATAACTCGATTATAATCATATGAAACAAATAAGAACTAAACTCAAGTAGAAAATTTTCTTAACCTTAAACACATTAGAGCTTGAGCTCAAATTTTATAAACAAGCTCAAGCTTGGACACAATTTCAAAAGCCCGATTTGAGCTCGAGCTCAAATTTGACAAATGAGGATTAGCTTGAACACAACTCTCTCTCTTTCGACTTAGTTTGTTTACAACCCTACGCATACACATCCTAATATGTGTCCAATGCCACAAGCCACAGTAGAATTTTTTATATAAAATTGGGCTTTAACATAGGACACATAAGGACACAATATACTTGTGTGATGAAATATATTATTATTATTATTACTCGTGTTTGATTTTTTATCTATAGAAAGTTCCTTTTGTAATTTATAATATTATATTTCATCATGTGATAATTTCACTAGACAAAAAAATTATATTTAATATTCATAATTTATTAAATATAAATGGGTTCATGTCACTTGGTGTCCTATTTTTACAATTATGGCGGATTAAAAAGAAAGAAACCAATTCAAGGAATAAACTATATGTTTGTATGTACTTCAGCACTTTTCTAATTGAAAAGCAAAAGACTATCTCTACAAGCAAAGAGGGTTATGTTTGAGGACTGATTTATAATGATTTTGCTTTTTGTCGTTCCTTCCTTGCTTGTGCACCTCCCAAACCTTAGTCGCACCGGGTAATATCCTTCCTCCTCTTTCCGAGGAAAAATTATTCCGTCCGGAGTCCGGACGTAGCGCTGCGTCCGGACTCCATTGGAAGATCGGCGGCCGGTAGGGGATTCCACCCTCAACAGTCTTGGACTATTTCCTTGCTCTCCACCATTCTACCACTAACTCCATCCTTAGGCACCCTCCCCAAGCAAACTAGAAGGGGCTTTTCTCATTCTGCCTTCCAAGCACCAAAAGCTTCATTCTCTCCCACATCCTTACCACAAAAAAAAGATTTTCTTTTCCAATAATGATATTGGAAAGGGTTTCGTCCATGAGAACCTTGACCTTGTCGGAGATGTTCTTAACAAGTGGCCTTGTTACATAAATCTTCTGCAAGCTATTGGTAAGCTTTGAAAGCCAAGTGGTATGGTCGATCTCATATCCATCACAAAGGGTTTCTTTCTATTTAACTTTACTTTTACGGATGATTTGAATATGGTGCTGGAAAGGGGGCCTTGGCTCTTCGATGGGAAGTTTTTAAAAGTTAGCCTCTTGATTTTCAGGACAATAAAGAAGATTTCAACTAAGTTTCTGTTTGGTTTAAACTACCTAACTTATCTCTATGTTGTTTGTTCGAACATTAGATCTCTAGGATTGCATGTGATTTTGGAGTTCATTAGTTGTAGACACTAACAACTAAAAGAACTTGTCTCACCATTGAATGGGCGAGCGTTTAGAGTAATACTGTTTCAATCATTCCCAATTCCATCAATATAAATGTTAAAGAGAATATGAGTGGTGACCAACTCCGTGCAAATCATAAAACACTTTTGCTCGTAACCCAAGCCCTAAAGATCCAAATTACAAACCTCATCCTTTCTTCCATACTAACAGTGGATGTAATAGAACTTGCAAGGAAGATTCCTCGTTCCACCTCACAGTCTTAGCAGACAACACTCTCACCTAAGACCTACCAATACTTCCCCTACTCCAACCAGAATATCTTTGCTTTCCTTCCCTTTCACTCTAACTATCCAACAAACTTATCCCTTACTCATTGCTTGGATTACCTCTCAAGATCTACCTCCTTTCTTGCCCCTCCAAACCCTACCTCCAAAGACTCTGCACCTAACACATCTCTCACTTTGACTCCAAATTAAATCTCCAGCTTCGAGCATAACACATCTATAAAAATTCTGAATCAAACAAAACCTAATGTCATTCCTAGCACATCAAGACCTAAAAGGGCCAACCCAAAGCAGGTGGACATCCTCCCCAACATAACTTTCTCCATATTTTCCGTAAAACTTATTATTTGGAATGTAAGAGGATTCACTAGCGAAAATGGGATCACTGACAATAAATTTTTTATTAAAAACAATAATTATGAACTCATTTACCTTCTTGAAACCAAACACAACTCATCTACAAATTTTTAGCCCTTATACTCAATACGCTTCTCTCTTTTTATATAATGAAAATAGTGCTCATAACTTTAATTTCTCTCAATTTTATCGTATATGGATCAAGTTGAATTTTGAAAATGTTACATTTACTATTTTCAACTCTCAGCCTCAATACATTCACGATTTGTTCTAGTATTCTAATGTCATTATCTTTTTTTTTTTTAGATTGTATATGCTGAAAATAGCACAATCAAAGAAAAATATTATGGAACTCCATTTTCTCTCTTGCCTCGTCCATTTTTAGCCCCTGGTTAATTGCTAGTGATTTCAATTGTATTAGGAGGGTGCCTGATAAAGTGGGAGGTGTTCCTCCCCTCCCCAATAAATTGGTGGACTTTAATTCTTTTATATATGATTATGATAGAATAGAATTGCCTAATATTGTTTTTTTTTCTTGAGTTGGTTTAAAAGAAATTCTCATATGGCGCATATTAGATAGAGCCTTTCAAAATGATCATTGTTGTGTTTATTTTCTTCACTTTTTATATAGTTTCATTGATACACCTGAAAATGTGTTATTTTTTATTTACATTTATACTCATTTTTAATGATATTGCACTTTAATGTATGGTATTGTGCATTTTTTTTGCTTACAGGTGCAGAAAATGGAGTTTTGGTGAAAAAAAAGGAAAAATAGAACAGTTTGGAGTCAAATGGAGCAGGGAACAAAATTTTGACCTGGTGCATTATGATGCCTTCTTAATTTTTTATGTTTAATTTCCTTTATATTTATCACATGTTTTTGAATGAAATTGAATTTTAAAGAAATGTTATTTTCATGTTTATCTTGCAGGTATAACACTTGGAGCAGATCTGAGATGAAAAGGGGTGAAATGGGAGCAAATTGGGATGATATCAACAGGTTGGTACTTAGAAGCCATAAACTGGCGCCTAGGCATCAGTCCCTGCCTAGAAAACAGAAATGTCGACGCCAAGGCATCAGAAACTGCCCGAGGTGATTACGACACGTCCCAAGAAGTTATTAGACGGATTCTCACGATTGGAAATGCACCTTTCGCATTTCAAATTCCTAGAATCTCCAGGAACTTCTAGAGGTCGTAGATAGGAGTAGGAAATGTAGATTTTAATCTTTTCTGGAGAGATTGGTGAAGGGTTTTGAGAGAAATCTGTATGACAGTCATTGCAGCATTGTTGGGAACACTTAGAGATTCTATTAGAGGATTGTTTATCTCTTTTTTAAGGGAGAAAAACTTAGTATTGTGTTCTCTATTGTACTGTACTTGTTGTGAACTCATATTTAGTGGATTTGTTTTTGTTAAGATGATGATTTCCATTGCAATCTTCATGCAGATTCCTTTACCATTCTCTTGTGATGCATACAATGAATGTGTAAGATGTTATAATGCTTTTATAATTGATTTTTAAACTTTAATGTGATGGGTAATATCTTCGTTGCTTCATTTACATAATGTGCTGGTCTAGGTTATGTCAAAATCTGTTGTAAATTGAAACTAAGACTCGGAAGAGCGGTTACTTCACAACTTAGTGCATTCACATTTTTCGGTTGGCTATGGTGAAGTAGTTTAGGAGGAAATGCAATGTTAGGGAGACATTCGTTGATGGGCATAAATTGATGTTTCTAGAGTGACAGGCTAGATTTCTTACTAATTTGATCTAGAGTTTGGAACTTAAGTACCAGTTAGTCCTAAAGAGAGGGCACATTATGTAATATTAAAGTGAGGGGCTAGAACCTATCCAGCATAACCTGAGATTTAGGAACTTAACTCCAGGTTAGTAAATGTTCTTTATGCACTTAGATGAGGGTAAAAAATAAGTTTGCTTCTATTTTCACTGGCCACACTAAATTCTAAGCATTTCATTCATACAACTTATCTAGATCATCACAAGAAAAATGTAGTTTTTACATCACAAAATTCATCAAACAAATATCTAATTAGATTTATCTTTTTATTTAGATTTGTATTTAGGAATAGTCGTTAGAAAAACATCTTTAACTTACATTCCAAACTAAGATCTGATAGCAGTAGACTAGAACTTCGCCAAGGGATTTCTTACCTCATTTCTCTGTGGGATCGATACACTGGGTCTTAAAAGAAAATCCTATATTACTTGAAACGACATGTGCACTTGCGTAAAACCCATAGTGTGTGAAATATAAATCAAATTCTAAACTCTATAACATATTCATTTTGCACACTAGCCGGATAAAGAAACTGGGTCATGTTTTTTGTCTAAGAATTAAAATAACTATGTAACTGTTGGTCTGGTCACTCATCCAAGTTTTTACTTCGGACTATTCCCCCAATACTATATCCCTTTGTTATTTTTATAATTTTGATTTATGTTTAAAATCATTGAAAATATTGCCAATAAATTACTATGGATTATAACTCTTACTTCAGACCTTTCCCCCAATAAATTACCTTTTAAAAATCTTCATTTTACACACCATCATACGCTCCTCTCAAGTTGCCTGTATTTATAGTAGAGACATAAATTATTTCAAGGCTTTAATATTTCTAACCATTCAAAGAGCTTTTATTCTAAAATTGACATTAGAAAATTGTTTGGTGTAAACAAAAATTTCATTATTGATAGGTTAGAAAGAATGAGATTTTCCTTCATATTTATCAACTGAATTGAAGCTTGTACTTTCAATGTGCGTTACTTTATTATTATAAAAAGGGAGCTTATAGGATGTTTCACCTCTTCCTATGGTTCAAGGCAAGGGTATCATTTAGATCCCTATATTTTCATTATTTCCAAGGATGTTTTCTCTAGATGGCTAGACTAGCATTGACAATCTAATTCTAGGAATATTAGTCACATTATTTATGCGGACAATTTGCTGATTTTTGGCAAAGCTGCTACCAGGGAGATAAAAATTTGAGTTAGGTACTGCGATCTTTTTATGAAACCTTTGATCTTCAAGCTAACCTAAAAAATCCACCATTTGCTTTTCCAAATCAATTTCATAGCATAAAAATTATATTATTATGCTATTATTGGTTTCCAAGAAAAAGCCTCTACCATGGGAGCATTTGGGTATTACTGTTAGTTCATCTAACTCACTGTCTTTACTTGCAATTTGTGGTATTACTGCCATTTGGGTATTACTGCGGGTATTAGAAACAAAATCACTTCTATAGTGAATAGTTCTCTCCATTCTAATAATTCCATTAATTGAATACATAGCATAACATTGAATATCACTACTAAGAGTCCGTTTAGTAAGGCTATGAACTTATTCAAACTTTATACCGATAGCTAGCTTATCTCGACAAACTACGTATCTATACCGATCCCGATAGTTCGTTTGTCTGTTTGGTTTGTGCGTTTGGAAAATAACTGATTTACAGCTGTCTCTGAATAAATGATATTTTTGCCCCTGAAGTGAATTGTTGGATGTATGACAAAATTAAGAATAGTTTATTGAAGATTTTATTATTATGTTAAGAGTGATAATTGCAATATCTTTTCTTTTATCTTAGATACAGGTATGTTATATATCTTTTTATCTAGAAGATGCTATAAAATGCTGTGAATTTTGTTATGTTCTTGAATTCGTCATAGTTAAACTATAGAGTAAATTCTGTTTCTTCTCTCTAAAAAGTCTAATTAAACAGTTTTTGCAGAAGAAAAGAAGAATTTGCATTGCTGATACAATTCAAAGCAAAAAAGACAGCCAAAGAAAGGGATCCGCAACTACCTGCTGGATCTATTTGGCCATTTGCAAGGCAACCGCCCCCCCCCCCCCCCCCCCAAAAAAAAAGCCGCGTGATTGGAAATGCCAAACAAGAAGAAGGAAGAGGGACGAGCAGCTAGGGCACGGGCTGCAACTCGTGAGACCGAGGGAAGGAAGAAGGAGGAGCGCTAGGGCACGGGCTGCAACTCGTGAGACCGAGGGAAAAAAGAGGGAGGAGCGGCTTGGGCACAGGCTGGAACTCATGAGACCGAGGGATGCGAGATTTTCAGATATGCGGGGACGACGGCTGCGGGGGTTATCTTTTCATGAGATCCCGCAGGGCAAGGGTGAAAAAAATGCGAAGGAAATGCGGACCGCTGGAGTTATCACGCAGGCTGCGTGATTCAAAAAATTAAAATTGAATTTTAGGATAATCTAGTGAAAAGTGCGAACCAAACAGTGCAGCTACATTTTCAAAAACGCTGCTGCAGTTATAAGCTGTCCCAAACGGACCCTAAGCCTAACTTTGTAGGGTTTTAGGATTGCCTAATCTAGATACTCTTAACTGTATAGCAATGCGAAGATCTAGAAGATTTATACTCATAAGAAGACAATATCAAACTAGTGCATCCATAATTTTATGTTCTCTATGGATCAATATGAGAAATAAGTCTTCTATTTTCTGAAAAAAAAAACTCAAAATTTACCACATCTATTAAAAGTTGTATTAATCTTCATTTACCTATATTGGTAAGCTACTTTTTGTCTTTGACACTTGGTTAGAAGCTTCTTCTCTTCTTTAAAGATTTGTTGATTAAAATTTAGATATATTTTATGTCATGTTGATACTATTCTATCTTCTATGATTAGACATAACATTTAGAATCTTTTTATCACTAAAAACACTCCCTCTGAATGCATTTATCTTATTCTTAAAATTCCTATTGAGGATTATTCCCTCATTTGCTCCTATCTGCTATAATTGTTTGGCAAGTCATTACTGTGGGGGCTTAAAACTGTCGAAGCCTAAATTTTAGAGGTATCACGGTACATTCCCAATGTGTTTTGTGTTGCAATGGACAGGAACCCCATTCTCATTTGTTTTTTGAAGGTAAATTCTATTTCTCTATTTTAAGAGACAACATCCCCTGTGGTTCTTATTTCTACCATGGGTACTCCCTAAATCAGTTTATGATTTATGTTATGCCTTTTATTTCTCTATATAAATGGCTAGAGATATATTCCATGATTTTTTGGAATTCGATTGAGAAAAAAAGAAGTTATTTTCAATAAAATTTGTATTGTTGTTAAAGAAAAAAAAAATTGGTGGTGGAAATTTAGGGAGAATATCCTTCCATTACAAAGAATTATTTCTCCTATATTTTCTATTGTGTTTGTTGTTTTGATCACTTATGGTTGCTTAAAACTTGCTTACTTTGAACCTTTTAGGACTTCCCATATGGCTTATGTTGGGTGGTTCTTTTTATAATTAAATTTGCTTAAAACTTGCTTACTTTGAACCTTTTAGGATTTTGTTGTTTTGTTCACTCATGGTCACTTGAGCACAGCCTGTTTTATGTTCCTTTTGCTATCTGCTACGTTTTTTATGGGACCTAAAGAGATAATTTATTTTGGCTGGAATTCTTTTGTGGAGAATCAACTGGATAAATTTGTCTACTGCTAGTCCTTGGATCATTGTAGTTTGCATTCATTTTATTGGGCTTCTTCTCGAGTTGCGTTTTTCTGCTTCTATTCTGATGCTTTGACTTGTAGCATGCTCTCTCGCATCCCGGATAAAACTTTCCAAGTAAAGCTCGGTTGGAATGTGTTTTTGGAGTGTAATGATGAACACAATAACATTACTCACAATAAGCTCGACTATGTATTCTATTCTCTTTCATTCCTGTCATTTGATTCCCTATGGTTATTTTAGCATTCCTTAATGGCTATCTGGGATTGCTTCACTTCTGATGTATTCGAATAGGATTTATGGCTGTTTTCCGGTTTGGGGTCCCTTTCGTTTTGCTGGATTTAATGGTTGTGTTGCCATACATATTTCTTTGGATATCATAATTATGCTTACTATTTCCTCGACTTACTGGTATCATTTCGCGTATGGAAATTCAACCAGATACCTCGTCTCATTTGTTGCATCCTGGATAGAATCACACTATTCGATTTTTTTTTTGCTTTAGAAAGTTTTGGCATGAGTTATGATTTTAGCTGCGATTATACCAATGGGCTCAACTGGCTGTCCAAACAGTATTTTTTTCTGTAACTGGAAGACAAATTTGGTTCTAGGTGTGGCTTCCCAAAATTATATACCCTAATTTTGAATGGTTATTAATTTTCTTTCATGGTGTACTTTTTCCTCCGACAGATAGTATTCTTGTGTTATCTTCGTGGTTTACTATACATCTTCTATCTGAGGGCCCATGGAACCATCTCATTGAAAATCAGCGGCAGCCCCTGAGCTCTCTTTTCTGGATCCCATTTTGTGTTTTCGCTGGTCTCAGTCTGCTAGTGTTTACCCCTTAGTGTGAATGTCTTATGTACAAGGCTATTAAGTTCTTTTATCTTTTGGTGTAAATGATACCATTTTTATATTATTTTTTGTGACTTCTAACATCTTTTTCAATAAAAGTTTTATCAGCATGAAGATAAGTCCAACCACTATGGCCATCAAGTCTAAACAACAGACTTAAGACATCTTCATTAAGCATTTACAAGCCAAAGTTACACAAAAGCTGAAATAAAAAGAAGCAACATAGAAATAAGGCATCCACATACAACGACAGTTATATACCAACTGTATTATTTCCTCCTAAAGACTGCTGGCTGAAGCACACAAAGAAAGTAGAAGCACAATATAAGTCACATCCTTCACTGCAGAACCAAACAGCTTTCTAGGAAAGTAGACACAGTGGATGTGGGCTGGAAGGATTCTTCTTCATTCATCTTTGTCTCCATCTCATCCTTCTCAGCCTCTACAGTACCAGTGGCCCCAAATATTAAGGATTTCACTTCTTCAAACCTTTCCTCAGAAAGGGAAACCTCAGCCAAGAGCCTCCAAGCATATTCCTCAGATGCGTCATCATAATCCTTCCTCCGTTTGAGCACCATGTGGCCACTAATCTCCCACACTGCAGGGTTCACTTGTGTTTCTAGGAGCTCCTGGCTCACTTCCCCAAGGGCCTGTTTCTCAGCATAGCACTGCACAATGCCATCAATGAAGAGACCAACTCAGAAACTCAAATGGCTAGGGGATGTCAAAGTTTTAATTATAAATGATATGGATAAACTAAAGCTACTTCAGTATCAAAGTATTAACAATGGATAATCCCTCTTATAATTAATCCTGCCTTATGAACCATGTTCGATCCTAAAAATGTCACCTTAGCATCAAGATTAGGAAGAATTAAAAAAACTTTTAACTTTAAGAAGCACATCATCAAATCAGGTACATATGCGCTCAATATGAAATCCACGTGTTGATGCACTAGACAAAATCTACAGTGTCGTAAAAGTTTATAATACAGTGGCCAAAGTAACTTTTTAACAAGGAAAATTGATATATAAACATCCAATATTATGCAAGGTAGTGTTGCGAGCTTTCAACTTCCAAGACTTGTTTAACATGCTAGCTCACCAATCAATCAAAAAGCAGACCGGGAAACAGTCAAATAGCTTAAATGGATACACATCGTTAAGGCAATTACATACATAGCACTCAATTCTTAAGCATTTACATATCTCACACCAAATCTTTCATATTTACACACATTTCATTCAAATCTTTAATATCACATCAAAAATATCACTATTATCACTTTTTTAAAATGAAATAAACCCTTTCATGCATAAGATTTAAAGTACCAGAGTGCCACTTTAGTAATTGTGAAAGTTTAGGTGTGTGATACGTAAATAAATAAGAATTGTGTGCTAGGTATGTGAATTTCCCATATATAAGAAAACCCAACTAAACACTCAGTCTTCAAAGAGGATCATGTTCAAGAATAAAATAGAAAAGGCATCTCTAATAAAGTGATAATCAACAATATCCACAATGACATCCTTAATAAGCCAAACTTTTAAAATCTAACACAAGGAGAAATCCATGTCTAGAACTTTTTTAAAACTACAGCATCAATAGAACATAAAACCAATATAACACCAATTATTTTTGGAAAAAGGTGAAAAATTTATGCCAAAAGAGAATGTCAGCCACACATAAATATCAAGCAAATAGAAAATAGAGAGTAAAAAATTATGTAATCTATTAAACTAAACATAACCATAACATAATGGGTGCATATAAACAAACACACAAAATTAGCCACTACATAGTTCACAGATGATCTTTTTAATAACTCCATTTTGAAAAGTGGCTCGAGTAATAAGACGTGAATTGTAGTTAAATCTATCGATTATAAAGTAAATGAAGTTAAAATTTACCTGTGGAAATATAAAAACTCTCCTACCACAGTCAGAAATAAGCACATTAAATGGGATGTTATTTTCTTGAAGGCAAATGCAGGATTGAGCAACAACGTCAGCCAAGTCTTTTAGGCTATTTCCGCCTTCATAAACAAGGCCCCTCACCGGGTAGTTGACAAGACTTGAGATCTTTACATCACCATTCTTTGCCAGACCTTGAACAATGTGAATCTTCTTAGTTGGTGCCTTCTCCACTGGAAAAGGCATTGCCAAGTAATAGGCCTGCCACACAAACAAAGATACTATGTTAACTTTTTTCCTTTTTTTTGCGGGAAAAAAAGAGAGTTCTATTCGATTATAAATGACTCACTCCTTTCCACTTTGAAGAGTTCAATACCAGGTAAAGTTGATTTTGCTTATAAATAAAATATTTTACCTGGAAGTGCAAGTGGTTAATGGTGGCAAAGGCACCCAAACTGTTATAACCCAGCCTGAAGTAGGGACTTCCTGCTTCGACTGCCATGTGAAGTGCAAGTAGTAAGCTTTCTGGATCAATCCTTTGAGGCAAACACTCAAGCACACGGGGAATCAGTAGAACGTGGCTGTATTCGATCGGACTCACCTGAAACCATGAACAATCTTAACAGTATAATCAAACAAAAATGCCTCAGCTACATTAAAAAAAATAAAAAAACGAAGAAAACGTCAAAATAAATCTTACATTAATAGCAACAACATTAAGACGAACACCCTCATCAACAGAAGCATTCTCAATAAAGCAGGCTGTATCATGTTCACCAGCCTCAAATCGGAACAAGACCTCTTCCTGGCCAACCTTAGTAAAGTTAAATTTGCTTGAATCAAAAGGTTGCAGGACCCTATCAACCCTGAACTCGGTCGGCCTTTTCTTGAGATGGCGCCCCTCATTGAGTTGCGCTACAAAACCATGCTCCCCTGGAATCACCTTTGTTTCACAAGCAGTCACATCATACCTAAACAATCCTCGGCTCATGCGATCCTCCCACTACATTGTACAACCCCCCAAACCAATTTCAACACAATATCACCACATAGCAAGATAAAACACATAAAGAGTCAAACTTTATGGCCTCAGCAACGACACTTACCTGTCCAAATAAGAGAGCGTTCAGAAAAAAATCAGATGAAAGATCTCCCTGAGCAGGAGAAGCCACAACCGGCGACCTCTGGCTGAAGGCATAAAGAGGAAGCTTGGAGACTGCAAACAAAACCCCAAATCCTAAATCGTAAAACTAATGAACCCAGAATCCATAAATTAACTGACAGAAAGAAGCCGATTACCGGGAAGGCAGCAATCCCCAAGGCAGTTGCGGCCGCATCCGGAAGCCTCTTCCTGGTAATTTGAAAGGACGGTCGGGACCCTTTTGATGGTTAGCATCCTAAACTTTAGAAGAAGTAAGAAAGACGGGGAAGGAATAAATCGAGAGAGAGAGGGGTAAAGTTAGTTAAGAGAAAGATAGCGCGGAGATATGGCCGCCGCCAGCAAGGAAAAGGAGGTCGGATGGGCTGCCGCCTGCGGAAGGAAGGGCACCACGGCCACCGTGAGGGGAAGGGCAGCGGTGCATGTAAAGGGCTAGGAGCCCTACGCCCCGCTTCTTGTCCGCGAGGTTCTCCACTTGTGATCGTTGATGATAGACGCGGTTGAAGTGCCGCGCCCGGGCTCGAAGAAGAGCCGTGATTAGACGACACGAAGAAACCCTAATTTGAGCGATCAACACTCCAAGCTTTATTATAATATCTCTCTCCCTCCCATCAGTGCCTAATTTTGCTCGAGGAACGGATGAGAGCGGAGGATTAGCGCGGGGTGAAGCCATATATATAGAGGCGCTGTAAGGGATCTTAGGGAGGAGGAAGAAGGGTAGATCCGGAGTATACTAACAACCGTCTCCGCCGTTAAAATTTTGATCAATTACCAAATGTCCATAACAACCCTAACGAATATATATATATATATATATATATATATATATATATATATATATATATATATATATATATATATATATAGAACGCACACACAAACGTTGACAAAACAGTAATTAGCTGGAGTTTGATTTATTTATTAACTTTTTATGTTTAATATATAAATACGTCAAACACAAATAAAAATTTATTCTTTCGCGTTCGATTCATTTTGATTCGAAATAATTAAACTATATATATATATATATATATATATATATATATATATATATATATATATATATATATATATATATTTGATAAATATTAATTTTAAATAATTTAATTGACTGTAAAACTATAAATAATCAAGTAAATTTATTAATTAAAAAATGAAAAAAAACATATTAATATCTATTTAAATGAATTATTTAATATAAATAATAAGATTTATATATTGTCCTTATCCTTAATATCCTACAAGTGTATAATTAGAGTTGTCAAAATGACTCGTTGTTCATGAATAGTTTGTGTTTAACTCACTAAGCAAACGAGCCGAACACAGATAAATTTTTTGGGCTCGAAATATAAACGAGCTGAACGCGAACAGTGATATTTTTGATGAGCCAAACACGTGCCAAGCATGAACTCGTCCAAGCTCGGCTCGTTTACACTCCTACTAGCAATTCATGGCACAAGAAAATTTTGATATTATTCCCACAAAATTGAACGAGTAAACATGTGAAGCTTATACAATAAATGAGATATCTATGCTCTAGTCAATACATTTTAAATAATTATGATGACAAGGTAGTCAAACCTTAGGCGCAGTAGTACACACTTATAACATAGAATGTGATAAATGAATATAAACATATTTCTACTCACAAAAATAAAATTAATAAATAAATAATATACATAACAAGAGCAAGCAAGAGAAAGTAAACTTTCATTTCGTATCATAACACGAGTCAATCATTGATCAACTAAAGGAACTCATGAAATTCTTTAAAAGAAAAACGAAAAAATAGGTAAATAAACATATTGCTCAAATCAAAAATACTAAAATAAGCATATTGATGAAGGATTTACTTTTGTGGCAATAGTCCATCAAATACACTAATAGAGCATATATGAGAAAAAATATTATTATAATGAGTGATAAATGAAACCCAAAAAAGAATTGCTATTTATTAAAGTATAAATGAAAAGATATTAGTGCATGCAATATAAACAATATAAAAAGAAGTATATAGATTATATTATGACAAGATATGATATCCAACTGCTATAACTATTTTGATATTATAATAGTAAATGCCTCATATAATTTAGAGTTCAATTATGCTTATAATTATGAGTATGATCTGCTATAATAATATAGTCGTATGCTAACATCAGTATGACATAATATCAAGTATACTAACATATATTGATACATGCCTCATTAGACATTTAACCTTACATAATATGATCTAAATATAAGAATTCACAATAATCTAGGTCTAGTATATATTTTTAACAAAAATTGAATATTGAACTCACCTTGTGATTGGGAATTAATGAGTCAAAGTTCATGCCTTGTACACTTATCAAGAGAATGAATTCATTTGCCTGACATTGAAGTAGGGAGTACGCACATTCTATATAGCAAAATTTCATGCTTATTGTCAGAGCCTCTACATTAGGGACTTGATAATATTTTATCATTTTATGTCCCTTAAAAATTCTATGTGTTTCCTTCATTAGATTAATCATATGATTTATACTTAACTAGATGATTTCCAAGAATTGTTAAAGTGTTTAATGGCTATCATGATCTTGATAAGGATTGTAAATTCATAATGTAAATTCCATTCATGTGATTAAGCCATCATTCTTCTCTTCATTCCACAAGCTCCCATGTAAGTGTGCCAAGTTGTGTGATTATATGATATTTTACTATTATTTTTGTATCATTTTTATGTTTTTTCTTGGTATATTTTTTCTATTTTACATAATACATGTGGAACATATCTTTCAGAGGACAATTATACATTTTGACTTAATGCCAAGCATATAGCATCATGGCGCCATTTTGATAGCCCTGGTGCAAGTGAGCAGTGCCACAATGCCCGAAATAGAGTTTTGTATGTCAAAAACCCGAGAGCAAGATAGTATGGCACCTGAAGCAAGCGCTCCAACATCCACACAGAATGTCTCCGACACCCTAAAAAAATAATGTTGCTGCCCTCACATACTAATTAATTAATTAGTGATCATGAAATATGGTGTTTGGATCCAGTACTGTCGCACCATATAGTAGTGCCACAGCTCTGCAAAGCAGTGCCCAACATTTAGCACTCAAGTATTTTATTTAGGGCAATTTAAGCAACAGTTTGGCCCAAATTCTATATGAAGGCTTATATTGGATGCGGGAGGGGATATTTAGAAAGCTTTAGGAGCCTTTAGCATTTAACTTTTATATTCTTAGTTTAGGGTTTTCACTTTTAAGTGAAAAGTGAGTGTGAGAACTTGTATTGAGAGACATTTACAAAATGAAGCAAGTGGATTACTCAATTGAAGACGGAAGAGCATTATAACTTGGGTTAAATTAAAATTTTTATCTATTCTATCCCTTTTTCTTGTAATTTCATATTATTTTTAAAGGGAATGCATGTTTTCACTACACTCATGATATATAACTAAATCTATTTTTTCTTTGAGTTGATAGGTAAAATTTATGTGATTCCATGTTATATCTATAAGATTTAAAATTTAAAATTGATATTTTAACTTTTTAAACCTCATTTACACTTTCAACTGGCCATTAAGTTATTAAAATTATTATAATCTAAGATTATCAGAAGAAGATTTGAGGCACAATTAAGTTAAAACAAAAGCACTGATTGGAATGGAAATATTTCAATAAATATATATGATCTATATAGGGGAATATAGAATTATGGGAATCTTTACAGGCTTAAGAAAATTTAATTACTATATGAGATCTTAACGCTTATTATGTCTCATAAGAGAATGAAAAATTAAAATATTCCCTGATTGTCAAGTATTTTAGTGAAAATCTCACAAAAAATCATTGAATATTACTTAAACCAATTCAAGAAAATTTATCGAACATTAGAAAACTCTTACACTTTTATATTAGACACATTTTAATTTAGAAAACATAGAAAATTTTTCAAAATTCAAAATGTTTGAGTTGAACTGGAATTATGGTAATTAACTAATTTGAGACTCATTAGATCGATAATTCAAACTCAAAAATTTGAATACTCCTTGATCAATATGTATACTTATATGATTTTCTTATGTTTCTTTGCACTACTAATCAAATTTTTGGTATTATAGCTAGGAAACGGTGTTTACTTTTTTATTTAGGTTAATATTAGTTAAATATTTTATGTTTAAGTTCATTATTGTAATGTTAATTGTGCTTTAACTTATTTTATTCTTATTACCACATATTTTTGCATTGTTGTTGAATTTAAGTTGTAAGAATACTGTTGTCGATTATCTAAAAAATTCAACTATGCAGCGTAGCACCACAATACTGCCTTGCTTACATTGTAGCAATATCTCAATAGCACTATAACGCTGAAAACCAAGCACCACAGTGCCTACCCATGTATTTTGTTATTTTACTTTGCACTTGTACTTAGTCTTGTGCATTCCTATTTTAAAATTTTTTTCTTCAGTGTTCATGGATTTAAGTTTAAGGTCAAAATAAATTTAGTACTTTAGTAGGAATAATTGAAAACTGTCAAAATAAATTTAGTACTTTAGTAGGAATAATTGAAAACTTTGAAGAAGAAATGACTATATTAGACCAGTCAGCGATGTTGAAAACACAATGGTCAAGGAAATACTCTAGAGAATTAATCGAAAATCATTTATGCCAACATATTTTAACTCAAACTTGACATAAATCAGATGTTATGCAATATTTAATTTGGAGGTTCACCAATAGGTAGGTGAACCTCATAGGCACATAGTTAGCATTATATAATTATTTGTAACTTTTAGATATAATAGTATATCAGACAATATTATTAGGCTTAGGTTATTTTTATTCTCTTATACAGATAAAGCTAAGACGTGACTTAATTATTTACCGCATGGTTCTATCACAACCTAGAATAAATTTGGGCATAAAAGCCTCACTAAATATTTCCCTCTATCTAAAATGGCTAAATTTAGGAATGTCATTTTGTCCTTTCTCAAATGGATAGAGTCTATTTATGAGGTTTGAGAGATTTTTTAGGAGCTTCTTAGAAAATACTCCCTCTATATCCTATATGATTTATTAATTATATAAATATTTTTTAACGGGCTGGTTGGATCACTGATGTTTATAATGGATGCAATTGTTTGGGGCTTTTAAGGTCAAAAACTTTCAATGAGGCCTAGGCAGTTATTGAGAAAATGACCATTAATATTTTCTAATGCATTTTAAAGAGATTCAACCCTAGTAAAGTGGCAAAAGTCAAGACGTGTTATAGATGCACCAAAAACATGTTTAATTATTTATATATATTTCATACTCATTTTTGATGATATTGCACTTTAATGGAATGTATTTTTCATGCTTTGCTGTAGGTATGATGATTTTAAGTAAATAGAGCAAAAAAGTGAAAAGGAAACAATTTGGAGCGAGAAAAGATAAAAACCAGATTTTTGAAGATCTAGCGCCCACGGTGAGTAAACCAGCGCCGACGACACCCAAACCGGCGCCGACTGCGTGTTTTTCCAGAGAGCTAAAAATTAAATCGCAAAATAAGGCGCTTACGGCGCTTTATTCAGCATCGACAACGCCCAATGTCGGTGGAGGCCAGATACAATGTATTTGAACGACTTTTAGAGGGATTATTGTCACAACTCTTGGGAAATTCGTTCGTAAACTATTTTAGCTAGTTTTGAACTCCAGAATTAAGTGTGCGTGTGTTTATGTAAGTGAAGTAAAGTGTGTGTGAGTGAAGAGGAATTTAGAGAAAGTTTAAAGTCTAGGATTTGGTGTTTAGTGTTGTTTTTGACGGATTCTTCTCAAAAAAGTTGTAGGAGGAGAGAGAAAGTGAGAGATTGCTTTTTCCCTACTATTCCAGGAGAGAATTGTGTGTTGCTGTGAAGAGAGAAGGAGATCCAAGGGAACTTCAAGGGATTTGCTTGGGGAAAAAATCATGATAAGTTATATTTAATTTTTATAGTTTGTATGTCTTTGCTTTTATATATAAAATCCTTATTTTGTCATATCTTCCCAATGAATTCGGAGTAGATTTTTTTGTCTTTCTCCTTGTAATGATAATTGGTGATGTGATAGTTTAGATTGGATGTGCCATATAAAAAATAATAAATTGTGATGATTTTCCACTTTGTTCTTCAGTTGCTTTTCGATCTGGCCAATTGATTTATTAAAATATGTTGTGAAACATATGATCCGAGAGGGCTATGCTTTCTACAACAAAAGTGGAGATTACATTTAAACTCCATGGATGGTGAAGTTCATGGGGGTTGGGTGCAAATAAATAGGGAAATATGTTTATTGGGCGAGATTTGGAGATTTTAGGGTGACATACTAAAAGCCCTAATTTGGTCCTAGTGTTTGGAAACTAAAGCGAGAGTTAGCCTTCAGGTGAAGGGAAGTGGGAGCTCCAGAGTGAGAGCCAGTATACTCCCAGCCTAACCACGGATTTAGGGACTAAACCTAGGATTAGTCAATTTTCTTTATAGCCCTCAGAAGAGGATAAAGAATAGGTATACTCATATTTGACAAAATACCAGATTATGCTAATCTTTATCATTCACTCACCAAAATATCATTGTAAGATGGAGGGCACTTTCTCTAAATTTGAACCTTGCATTACAAAAACTGATTATAGTAGTAGTTACTTTAATTTGAAACTTAGAAAGTAATTAGTGATTTTAAAATCTCTGGCATTGTTAAACTATAACATTTTTGGTAATACATTAAGTGCTTTAAAATTGAATATTGGATTTCTATGCTACGCTTTAAGGTTTGCTTCCTCCCTGTGGGATCGATAATCAGGGCTCCACTAGAGCCTTGTATTACTTGAACGATACGTATACTTGCATATAGATCAGCTGCAACCTTATTAAATTGATTTCATTCTTTGAATGAATTGAAACTATTTGCAAAAATTTAT